>CM035429.1:46887593-47062593 GCA_020310875.1 Ceratopteris richardii
AGAAAGCTTTCAAATGTGCTATATGTTCCACAAATAAAACGAAATCTACTTTCAGTAGCTTCTATAACTGATCAAGGTCATCAAGTATCTTTCAGTAAGACAGGAGCTAAGATTATGGACGGTAACAACAACATTGTTGGGACTGGCATAAGGAGGAACAACCTATATGAGTTGTGTGCTCTTACAGCCACTACAAATGTGGGCACAAGTAAGCTATGGCATGAGAGATTCGGCCACATTGGATACCCTGTACTAAAGGAGATGCATCGCAGAGGTATGGTTGCACACCTACCATTGATTGCAAAAATGAAGGAACCATGTGAAGCTTGCATGATGGGCAAGCAACAGAGGAAGGCATTTCCACAAGAAAGCAAGAACAGGGCAAGCTATCCTCTAGAGTTGGTGCATGCTGACTTGTGCGGAAAAATGCCTACACAGGCCTTGGGCGGATCTTCCTACTTCATGTTACTTGTCGACGACTATAGCAGGAAGATGTGGGTGTACTTCGTTCGCGATAAGGCTCAAGCTTTTGGTAAGTTTAAAGAATGGCTTCAGCTTGTTGAAATTGAAACAGGGAAGAAGATGAAGAAATTCAGGACAGACGGTGGTGGTGAGTTCACATCAATAGAGTTTGAAGATTTCTGCAAGAGTAAGGGAATCAAGCATCAACTCACAGTGGCACATAGTCCTCAACAGAACGGTGTTGCAGAACGCCGGAATCGAACCATCATGGAGATGGCAAGGTGCATGTTGAAAGGAAAGGGTTTGCCTAATCAGTTTTGGGCAGAGGCTGTCAACACTGCTGTCTACATCTTGAATCGAAGCTACACCAAGGCACTTGATGGAAAGACTCCACAAGAAGCCTACACGGGTAAAAAGCCTTCTGTTTCCCATTTCAAAGTATTTGGAAGTGAATGTTATGTACATGTTCCAGATAGGGAGAGAAACAAGCTTCAACCAAAAAGCATCAAATGTATCTTCCTAGGGTATAGCGAAGATAAGAAGGCTTATAAGCTTTATGACCCTGAGGCTAAGAAGATCATGGCGAGTCGTGATGTGGTGTTCAAGGAGGAGCAGCCACATGCAGTGGAGGAGGATAAGAGAGCTTCCACTTTATCATCAGGCGAAGGGGCAATCCACTATGAACCTGGCCCAAGAGCTATCCCTTCTACACAAGAGAAGGAAGCATCATCTTCAGATGATGAGTCTAAAAGTCACCAACCTGCCGACACCCAAGTGGAAAAGCCATTGCCATGTTGGGTGAGGCAGCTCTATGATTCTGCAAACCCCATCCCACAGTCACTAGAACAGGTTGCAGATGGACCGAGGCGATCCCAGAGAATAGAGGAACAGAGACGGGCAAGCACCCATATTGTAAACACAGCCTTGATGGCTGATCTCATTCAAGAAGAAGCGAAGGAACCAAGCAATGTGGAAGAGGCACTCCATGATCCGAATTGGAGGGCTGCCATGCAAATAGAATACAACAATATCATGAAGAATGGAACTTGGGAGCTAGTGGATCGACCCCCTAAGCGTAAAGTCATTGGCACCAAGTGGGTTTGGAAGCTAAAGTACAAGGTTGATGGTACTCTAGAAAAATATAAAGCAAGACTTGTTGCACAGGGCTACTCACAAGTTGAAGGCATTGACTTTTGTGAATCATTTGCCCCGACTGCAAGAATGACTACTATCCGAGTAGTACTAGCTGTGGCTGCACATAAGCGTTGGCCAGTCTATCACATGGATGTTAAATCAGCGTTCCTGAATGGAGACCTCAAGGAGGAGGTATATGTGTCTCAGCCACCAGGGTTTGAGGCTCCCCATTCACAGAACAAGGTATGTAAGCTGAAGAAGGCATTATATGGGCTAAAACAAGCCCCTAGAGCATGGTACCAACGGATAGATAAGTATCTCTTGAATCTAGGGTTCAAAAGATGTGCTTCTGATGCTAACTTGTATGTTCTAAAGAAAGGAGGGAAGACAATTGTGCTTGTACTCTATGTAGATGACCTTGTGATTACAGGAAATGATGATGCTCTTCTTCAACAAACAAAAGATGCCCTGAGTTCAGAATTTGAAATGACAGACTTGGGCTTAATGCATTATTGCTTAGGTCTTGAAGTTTGGCAGGAACCAGGGAAGATTTTCATCTCTCAACAAAAGTATGCAAGGCAGATATTGAAGGCATTCGACATGGAGGATTGCAAGGAAATTTCTACACCCATGGAGGTCAACACAAAATTATCTATTGAAGATACTTCACCTCCAGTGGATATTGGAAGATACAGGAAATTGGTTGGAAGTCTCATCTACTTGTGCAATAGCAGACCAGACATCTCTTATGTTGTTGGAGTAGTAAGCAGGTTCTCTAATAAACCTTGCCAAACTCATTGGAAGGCAAGCATGCGGATACTCAGGTATGTGAAAGGAACCACTGATTATGGTATTCTTTATGAAGAAGGATCATCTCTTGCCGGATACTGTGACTCAGATTGGGCAGGAGATATTGATACCAGAAAATCAGTTTCTGGATATTGCTTTTCTTTAGGATCAGGGATTTTCTCTTGGATCAGTAAGAAGCAACCGACTGTAGCATTATCTTCTACTGAAGCTGAGTACAAAGCTGCATGCGTTGCAGCATGTGAAGCAGTATGGTTGAGGAGGATCCTATGGCACATAGGAATACAAGGACAAGAGGCTACAGAGTTGAAGTGTGACAACCAAAGTTGCATGGCCATCGCCAAAAATCCTGTTTTCCATGCACGTACGAAGCACATAGAAATCCAGTATCACTATGTGCGTGAGTTGATTGAGGACGGGGTCGTGGAGATAACCTATTGCCCTACTGAAGAAAATGGAGCAGACATCTTCACCAAGGCTCTTGGGAGAGAGCAACTTCTTCGACACTTTCCAAAGCTTGGGATTGGACCAAGGAAGTAGTTCACCATTGGGTGGACATTGAGGGGGGGTGTTAGATATGCTCAATACTCCACCCTCATGTGACCACAAATGATCCATGGTGCTCTAAGTTGTAAGGCCCCATTATGAGGAGAAGCCATTATGAGAGCCCGGACATTTGTGGAACCCTAACTTCCAAGTTAGATGAGGTCTATGTGTGACCGTTGATGGTTATAGATGATCTTTGTGAGCCTAGCCGTGAGGTTAGGTAGGGCATAAACTTCCAGGCCATTGGGTTATCATTTAAGGTGAAAATAAAGGCCCTGTGGCGTCGCGCGGTTTCCCCATAGAACCTTAATGGGGGGAGTGCAGAGGGGGGCTTGCCCCCTTTTGCGGGGTCCGGGGGGCCTATCCCCCCGGCCCGTAGGGCCGAGACGGTAGGACTTCTGGTCGTGGAGATATTGTCGGATCATATATTTTACCGACTAATTTGTATCTCCCGACTACGTTTATCTATACCGAACCGCCTTGTAAAAGCTATATAAGCACAGCCCAGGTTGAGCTTTATATAGCATTGCGCACTAGTAAGCCCTTCATCTAGAGTCTGTAAAGATCGCCATCTAAGCTCCACAGTGGGAGCGCACGGGTGGACAGCACCATCATTGTAACTGCATTATGCTTTGCAATCTGAGAAGTTGAGTTCTCTACCTCTCAGTCTGCGTCTATCTTTGTCTGCGTTTTTCTCTCAACTCTGTCTACAGGTCTATTCCGCTGTGCTGTTATTTTCTTACATATGCAACATCAATTAGTTTTTTAACTATCTTCCAAGGTCCACAAACCTTGGTGAAAGCTTACTGCACTTCCTTGTGGATAGTGAAGTAGATCTAGCTAGTACCCGAAGAAAGACTCTATCTCCCTCCTCAAAGGATCTAGGAGATCTCTTCCTATCAGCATACTCTTTTTGTCAGGGGAGCACTAGATTGTGCTCTCTGTCTTCACTTGACAAGATTTCAAAAATACACATGATTACAAGAACACAGACGTAGGGAAAATAATACAAGAAGATGTAGCCAATACAAGATGTCCCACAACCTGGGACCAATAGGTATGGAAAACTGGACTAGAGATGATACAGGAGATCCCACAACTCGGGATCATAAGTATGAGACAAGATATTTGGATTACAAGAGCTCTCTTTTGGGAGATGAAGTAGATACAAGAAAGAACTCAACAAGATATCATACTACAAGATTACAAGAGGACAAGAGAGGATGTCCAAGAACTAATTAGACAGGACTGGAACAAGGAACAAGACAAGAACTGGAACTGGAACTTGAAGAGTACTTACTTGGCGGTCACGGCTCCTTGCGCTCCCAAGACTCGTATTGGAAAGACTGATTATGAATGTGGCCAACCCCTCCTTATATAGGTTTTCAAGAGCAGTCCATGAAAGGCGGTTACGAATTGAGGATGTCATCAATGATGTCATCAATTCAAAACATGAGCTCTAGATATGTGAATGAGGCAAGTAGACAGTTGATCTTACGGTTTTGGCATGCTCAAATGCAATGGAAGCATTGGTTTCCCCAAATTTTGAGCCAATCATGAGATATAGAAATCACATGGAATCTAAGGTCTAGGGTGGTTTCCTTGTCCATGACATCACCTCCCCCTCAAGCGACGAGTTCCATGAGGAGCGGTCATGATCTCTAGTCTCGGCTTCATTGGATTTTTCTTATGAAATTCTCGAACCTTGATTGGTGCTCTATGAAGGTTACCTGCAAGTTCCCAAGTGTGATCACTGATGTCATACCCTTTCCAATGAACAAGATACTCTAATCTTCATCGGGATATTCTTGAATCTAGGACATGCTCGACCTCGAATTCTTCATGATCATCAATCTCGATAGGTGGTGAAGGACTTGGTCTCTCCCCCTTCAATGGTGAAATGTGATATGGTTCCAACATGGATACATGGAAAACTAGATGTATTATCATGGTACTTGGTAGCTTGAGCTCGAAGGTGATTGGAATAATCTTGGCCAAGATGATGAATGGACCAAATCTTTGATGATCTAACTTTGCACAAGGCCTTGGAGTTTTCAAATTGTTTCTAAGTAACCATAATTTATCCCCAATTTGATACGATGGATTTTGAATACGATGTTGATCTCCATATTACTTATATTGTTCTTGAGCTTTATGGACCTCTTCCTTGAGTTCTTTGTGAATGTCGATCAGGTTTTGGGCCTTGTCTCTGGTAGCTTGGTTCTTGACATGATTTGAGGGTTGTATATCCATTCTTTGATGTTGTCCATAATTTGCAAAGAAGGGAGTTTGCTTTGTAGACACATGAACACTATTGTTATAAGAAAACTCTGCAAAGGGTAACAACTCAAACCAATCATTTTGGTGGTAGTTGCTGGTGCAATGGAGATATTGCTCTAGGACTTGATTCACCCATTCTGTTTGTCCATCAGTCTATGGATGATTTGCTGTAGATAGTTTAACTTGAACACCAAGGAGCTTGCAAAGACTATTCCAGAAGCTGGATATGAGATGTGGACTTTGATCATTGACAATATCATTAGGCAATCCATGAAGCCTAAAGATGTATCTGAGAAAAAGTCTAGCAGTGGTTGCATGTGTGATTGCCTTGGTAGTTGGAATGAAGTGTGCCATCTTTGTAAATCTATCCACAATAACAAGAATGGCATCATACTTATCTAACTTTGTTAGATTTGTGATGAAATCCATAGATAATGAAGCCCATGGCCTTGCTGGAATAGGTAAAGGTTGCAAGAGGCCATGAGGTTTATGTCAGGGTACCTTAGATCTATTGCAAGTGTCACAGGTTCGGATATATTCTTTGACTTCCTTCCACATTTGAGGCCACCAAAAATCCCTTGATATTTTTTCTATTGTTTTATTCAGTCCAAAATGTCCCACTGCAAGGTTGTCATGATGTTGTTGAAGTACTTCGATCATGGGCTTTCCTGGAGGGACATACAATAGGTTCTTATAGAGTAGTAATCCATCCTTTTCCTGAAATTCGTTTACCTCTTGGACTTTTCCTTGTTGAGCTTTTTGCTTAATGTTACAAAACAATTCATCTTGTGGTAGATTCTCACAGATCTAGCAATTCAAGGCTGAATCTTCATCATGGCTTGAAGAGATAGCTACTAATTGGAGATGCTTAGGCTTGAGTAATACACTCTCTTGTTGATCAAAGGCTTCTTCACCCTTCTTTGGTGCAAGGTAAGATCTTCTGGACAAGGCATCTGACTTACATTGTTGATGTCCTGGACGATATGTGATGATAAAGTCGAACATGGATAGAAAGTTACTCCATCGAGATTGTTTTCTATTGAGAATGCAGGTGGTCATAAAATACTCTAGGTTCTTGTGATTTGTATACATAGTAACTTTATGAGCTTCTCCTTCTAGATGGTGACTCCAGGTATCAAACGCGTCCATTATGGCAAGAAGTTCTTTATCATGAATTTCATAATTAATTTCTGGAGAAATTTCCTTGAATGATATGGAACTGGATGTAGGTGTCCATCATCTCCATATTGGGAAAGTTTATCTGATACGATGTACCCTAAAAATTCCACTGCTATCTTATGAAAAGAGCACTTCTCCAATTTTGCATGTAATCCTTTTTCTCTTAGTTTCTCTAGGACTATCTTTACATGACATTCATGCTCCTCTAGATTTTTGGAGAATATCAAGATATCATCAAGGTATATTACAACAAAATCATCTAAATATTCTCGAAAGATATCATTCATCATATGTTGGAAGATACCTGGAGCATTTGTGAGACTGAATGGCATAACTACGTATTCAAAATGGCCATAGCTTGTTTGAAATGCTGTCTTCCATTTGTCTCCTTCCCTGATCTTGACAAGGTTGTAAGATCCTCAAAGGTCAGTCTTCGTGACGAATTTTTCTTTTCCAAGGCATTCCAAGAGCTCTGATATGAGTGGTAGAGGGTATCTATTCTTTATAGTGACTTTATTCAATACACAATAGTCTACACACATCCAGAGAGTCCCATCCTTCTTCGTTACAAATAAAATAGGAGCTCCTGCTAGAGACTTTGAGTGCTTGATAAACCCCTTTGCTAGATTCTCATCAGTGTTCTTATGTAGTTCTGTAAGTTCCTCTGGGGATAGTCTGTAGATTGGTCCAAAGGGCGGTTGTGCTCCCTCTTGAAGTTCTATGGCACAATCATAAGGTCTATGCTCTGGAAGGATATCTGCATTCTTCTTTTCATAAACATCTTCATAGCCTTTGTACTGATTTGGTAGCTACACTGAATCATCTTTCTTGGATTCTTGAGCTGGTATGGCATATATCATATATGTAGGTTCCTTCCTTAATGCATGTATGAAGGCTTTGGCTCCGACATATGTTGGGTTTTTCTGGATATCTCGACGGGAGATTTTATTCTTTTCCCAATTAATGTCTGGATTATGCTTCTTTAACCAGGGCATTCCAATGATAACTAGATGTACTGGGCCCGATATTACAATGAAACATATGTGGGATTCATGGTCACCAAGCTGTACTCTTAATGGTGTGGTTTCCATGGTTATATTCCCAGATGCTAGAGTTTGTCCATCTACTACTTCAACTACTACTGGTTTGTTCTTCCGAAGTACATGAATTCCATGTTTCTTAACCAATCCTTCATCGATAGATAGATAGATAGATAGATAGATAGATAGGTAGATAGATAGATAGATAGAGAGATAGATAGATAGATAGATAGATAGATAGATAGATAGATAGATAGATAGATAGATAGATAGATAGATAGATAGATAGATAGATAGATAGATAGATAGATAGATAGATAGATGTGAGAAAGACTTGAATGATGTGTGTATAACTCTCCTCCCATCCATATATACCCTCTTGTATTCTAAAAATAGCAATGATCTGAAATGGTCTAGTGCCACCATGTGTACATCATGCAACACTCATTCCCATTACTACTGAATACCTTAGGATATCCCCCAAGCTTGGGACCTTGGCTATGACTGGCCCTTGTCCCACACACACATGGAATGATCCTTGTGGAGCAATGTTTAAATCTTCCCCTTCTACAAATCATTGTCTCAATGATCAATGAGGGAAAGTACTTGCGAACTAGAGCTCTTGATTCCCAAGTAGAGTCAGTAAGCGATAATACCATCCAGGCTACTACATACTCCTTAACAACACAGTTCCTCAACCGTTTCTCTCTGTGATCTAACATCCTGTCTGGAGAATGATCTATGCTATCTTTTTCCTATAAAGAAAAAATACCCTCTATTAGATTATCCTCCCTCAAAATATACTCCCAAAGTTTACTGACATAAAACACTGGATGGACTTTGCAATCTGGAGGAAGCTCTAATCGGTATGCAACATCAATTAGTTTTTTAACTATCTTCCAAGGTCCACAAAACCTTGGTGAAAGCTTACTGCACTTCCCTGTGGATAGTGAAGTAGATCTATCTAGTACCCGAAGAAAGACTCTATCTCCCTCCTCAAAGGATCTAGGAGATCTCTTCCTATCAGCATACTCTTTTTGTCAGGGAGCACTAGATTGTGCTCTCTGACTTCACTTGACAAGATTTCGGAAATACACTTATGATTACAAGAACACCGACGTAGGGAAAATAATACAAGAAGATGTAGCCAATACAAGATGTCCCACAACCCGGGACCAATAGGTATGGAAAACTGGACTAGAGATGATACAGGAGATCCCACAACTCCGGATCATAAGTATGAGACAAGATATCTAGATTACAAGAACTCTCTTCTAGGAGATGAACTAGATACAAGAAAGAACTCGACAAGATATCGTACTACGAGATTACAAGAGGACAAGACAGGATGTCCAAGAACTAGATTAGACAAGACTCGAACAAGGAACAAGACAAGAACTGGAACTGGAACTTGAAGAGTACTTACTTGGCGGTCACGACTCCTTGAGCTCCCAAGACTCGTATTGGCAAGACTGATTATGAATGTGGCCAACCCCTCCTTATATAGGTTTTCAAGAGTAGTCCATGAATAGTAGTTACGAATTGAGGATGTCATCAATGATGTCATCAATTCGAAACATGAGATCTGGATATCTCAATGAGGCAAGTAGACAGTCGATCTTAGGGTTTTGGCACGCTCAAAATGCAATGGAAGCATTGGTTTCCCCAAATTTTGAGCCAATCATGAGATATAGAAATCACATGGAATCTAAGGTCTAGGGTGGTTTCCTTGTCCATGACATCACCTCCCCCTCAAGCGACGAGTTCCACAAGGAGCGGTCATGATCTCTAGTCTCAGCTTCAGTGGATTTTTCTTATGAAATTCTCGAACCTTGATTGGTGCTCTATGAAGGTTATCTGCAAGTTCCCAAGTGTGATCACTGATGTCATACCCTTTCCAATGAACAAGATACTCCAATCTTCCACGGCATATTCTTGAATCTAGGAAATGCTCGACCTCGAATTCTTCATGATCATCAATCTCGATAGGTGGTGAAGGACTTGGTCTCTCCCCCTTCAATGGTGAAATGTGATATGGTTCCAACATGGATACATGGAAAACTAGATGTATTATCATGGTACTTGGTAGCTGGAGCTCGAAGGTGATTGGATTAATCTTGGCCAAGATGGTGAATGGACCAAATCTTTGATGATCTAACTTTGCACAAGGCCTTGAAGTTTGCAAATTGTTTCTAAGTAACCATAATTTATCCCCAATTTGATACGATGGATTTTGAATATGATGTTGATCTACATATTACTTATATTGTTCTTGAGCTTTATGGACCTCTTCCTTGAGTTCTTTGTGAATGTCGATCAGGTACTGGGCCTTGTCTCTGGTAGCTGGGTTCTTGACATGATTTGAGGGTTGTATATCCATTCTTGGATGTTGTCCACAATTTGCAAAGAAGGGAGTTTGCTTACTAGACGCATGAACACTATTGTTATAAGAAAACTGTGCAAAGGGTAACAACTCAGACCAATCATTTTGGTGATAGTTGTTGGCAACGGAGATATTGCTCTAGGACTTGATTCACCCATTCTGTTTGTCCATCAGTCTATGGATGATTTGCTGTAGATAGTTTAGCTTGAACACCAAGGAGCTTGCAAAGACTATTCGAGAAGCTAGATATGAGCTGTGGACCTTGATCATTGACAATATCATCAGGCAATCCATGAAGCCTAAAGATGTATCTGAGAAAAAGTCTAGCAGTGGTGCATGTGTGATTGCCTTGGTAGTTGGAATGAAGTGTGCCATCTTTGTAAATCTATCCACAATAACAAGAATGGCATCATACTTATCTAACTTTGGTAGATCTGTGATGAAATCCATAGATAATGAAGCCCATGGCCTTTCTGGAATAGGTAAAGGTTGCAAGAGGCCATGAGGTTTATGTCAGGGTACCTTAGATCTATTGCAAGTGTCACAGGTTCGTATATATTCTTTGACTTCCTTCCACATTTGAGGCCACCAAAAATCCCTTGATATGCGTTCTATGTTTTATTCACTCCAAAATGTTTCACTGCAAGGTTGTCATGATGTTGTTGAAGTACTTGGATCCTGGGCTTTCCTGGAGGGACATACAATAGGTTCTTATAGAGTAGTAATCCATCCTTTTCCTGAAATTCGTTTACCTCTTGGACTTTTCCTTCTTGAGCTTTATGCTTAATGTTACAAAACAGTTCATCTTGTGGTATATTCTCACAGATCAAATGATTCAAGGCTGAATCTTCATGATGGCTTGAAGAGATAGCTACTAACTGGAGATGCTCAGGCTTGAGTAATACACTCTCTTGTTGATCAAAGGCTTCTTCACCCTTCTTTGGTGCAAGGTAAGATCTTCTAGACAAGGCATCTGACTTACATTGTTGATGTCCTGGACGATATGTGATGATAAAGTCGAACCTGGATAGAAAGTTACTCCATCGAGATTGTTTTCTATTGAGAATGCAGGTGGTCATAAAATACTCTAGGTATTGTGATCTGTATACACAGTAACTTTATGAGCTGCTCCTTCTAGATGGTGACTCCAGGTATCAAACGCGTCCATTATGGCAAGAAGTTCTTTATCATGAATTTCATAATTAATTTCTGGAGAAATTTCCTTGAATGATATGCAACTGGATGTAGGTGTCCATCATCTCCATATTGGGAAAGAATGGCCCCTAGGGAAAAGTATGATGCATCTGTCTCAAGGAAAAAGGGCTTACTAGAATCAGGATGAACTAGAATTGGAGCAGTAGTGAATGCTAATTTCAAGGTCTGAAAGGCTTTTTCTGCTTCTTCGGTCCATGAGAATTTGGAGTTCCCTGTAAGCTTGGTAAGAGGTGTCACTATCTTGGAGTAATCTCTAATGAATATCATGTATAAATTGGCAAACCCCAGAAAACCTTGTACATCTCGAACACATGAAGGTGGTTGCCAATCAAGGATTGTCTCAATCTTCTTAGGGTCCATAAAAATTCCTTTATGTGATACAATGTACCCTAAAAATTCCACTTCTATCTTATGAAAAGAGCACTTCTCCGATTTTGCATGTAATCCTTTTTCTCTTAGTTTCTCTAGGACTATCTTTACATGACATTCATGCTCCTCTAGATTTTTGGAGAATATCAAGATATCATCAAGGTATATTACAACAAAATCATCTAAATATTCTCGAAAGATATCATTCATCATATGTTGGAAGATACCTGGAGCATTTGTGAGACCGAATGGCATAACTACATATTCAAAATGGCCATACCTCGTTCGAAATGTTGTCTTCCATTTGTCTCCTTCCCTGATCTTGACAAGGTTGTAAGCTCCTCAAAGGTCAGTCTTCGTGACGAATTTTTCTTTTCCAAGGCATTCCAAGAGCTCTGATATGATTGGTAGTGGGTATCTATTCTTTATAGTGACTTTATTCAATACACGATAGTCTACACACATCTGGAGAGTCCGATCCTTCTTTGTTACAAATAAAATAGGAGCTCCTGCTAGAGACTTTGAGTGCTTGATAAACCCCTTTGCTAGATTCTCATCAATGTTCTTGTGTAGTTCTGTAAGTTCCTCTGGGGATAGTCTGTAGATTGGTCCAAAGGGCGGTTGTGCTCCCTCTTGAAGTTCTATGGCACAATCATAAGGTCTATGCTCTGGAAGGATATCTGCATTCTTCTTTTCAAAAACATCTTCATAGCCTTTGTACTGATTGGGTAGCTGCACTGAATCATCTTTCTTGGATTCTTGAGCTGGTATGGCATATATCGTATATGTAGGTTCCTTTCTTAATGCATGTATGAAGGCTTTGGCTCCGACATATGTTGGGTTCTTCTGGATATCTCGAAGGGTGATTTTATTCTTTTCCCAATTAATGTCTGGATTATGCTTCTTTAACCAGGGCATTCCAATGATAACTGGATGTACTGGGCTTGATATTACAATGAAACATATGTGGGATTCATGGTCACCAAGGTGTACTATTAATGGTGTGGTTTCCATGGTTATATTCCCAGGTGCTAGAGTTCGTCCATCTACTACTTCAACTACTACTGGTTTGTTCTTCCGAAGTACATGAATTGCATGTTTCTTAACCAATCCTTCCATGTTTGTTCTCTTGTTCAGACAATTAATTGCAATATGTCCAGGGTTTCCACAATAGAGGCATAACTTATTAACTTTCCTTCTCTGTTTCTCTTCTGGTGTTAGAGGCTGAAAGCTAGTTACATCTATTTGCATAGGTTCATGCATAGACTCATCTTTAGGAGTGGGCTGGAAGGGTTTCCACTGGGGAGGTCTTCCTTCTACTTGTTTTTCTTGTTTCCTTTCAAAAAGTCGGTTATCACATTGATTAGCGTGCATGATATATTCATTCAATGCTTTAACCTTTGGCATCATGAGCAAAAGGTCCTTCACATCATCACTTAAACCCCATCTAAATTGGTGTTGATATATTTAGGTAGTGATGTGTGTGAACACTCTAGGACCGTCGGGGCACTTTTTTCCCTCTTTAGGAGGTTTTTTTCCCCCGGCTTGTATATACGCCTATTGCCCTAATGGGCTACTTATCTTTGTACATTCTCTAGTAATACATTCAGTCTTGTGTGTTGTGCTCCAAGCTTCTTCCTCTTCCTTGTGCTGTTCGCGTGCTTCCGCAGACGTCTAACTCCAACAATTGGTATCAGAGCAGGTCGTTGATTCTTCTAGGGCGCCGTCGACACTCCTCCGTTTGCAGTCTCAGATTTGCACAAAATTTGGTGAGCATACTCAAGGTGTTTTCACGATCTGAGCTTGTTTCGGCCTCCGAACGCACTATCGCAGTGCTTGTGCAGGCTATTTCGTCCTTTTGTGCCAAAGGTATATACCAGTTTCTGTTCGCCAGTTTAAGCGTCTCGAAGTCTGCTACAGGTCTAGCAGAACTCGTCTGGGCAGTTCTGTTCAACTTTTTGAGATACAGTCAATTTTTTGCATCAAGGTATTTTAGTCACCCGCCATGGCTGAAAGCAGTGATGTATTCCGTATGTTGGCTGTTGAGGATAAGTTGGATGGTACCAACTACCCATTATGGGCTTATATGATGCGACATGTACTGGTTGCAAAAGGATTGTGGAACATTGTGCAGGGTGTTGAAAGACGTCCTGTTACACCTGTAACGACAGGTACTGCAAATACAGGTGTTGGAGCTGATGAAGATGGTGTCGAAGATGATATTCCGCAGATTCCTGTTCGTGCTACTGTTTCTGTTGCACCTACTGCAGAGCAGATTCGTTGGGATGGCAGAGATGCCCAGGCACATGCATTGATAGCTTTGTCTGTCAAACGTGCCATTATTCCTCACATTCGCTCTTGCAGAATAGCAAAGGATGCTTGGGATACACTTACCACTTTGTACCAGGCTAGGAATGAGGCTCGTGTTGCTTACCTCCGAAAACAGTTGGAGAGTGAGCACATGAATGAAGGTGATTCGATGGACAGTTTTCTTACAAAGATCAAAGACCTGAAGGAACAATTGATTTCTGCTGATGAGGTTATACCAGATAGCTCACTTGTGCAGACCGTTCTGAATGGCCTTCCTGATTCATATCAGAGTTTTGCCTCTACTCTTCGATTGATGATGAAAGGCAATCCGAATGCCTTGTCATTTGAGGAATTAGTCTCTGTTCTGTTGCAGGAAGATCAGTCCAGGCAGAACAGGTCCATTATGCGTGTTGCAGATCAAGCTTTCCTGGCTAGTCAGAAGGGCAAAGGAAAATGGAGCTCTTCTACTAGTAAGCAGAAATCTGCAAATGTTGCACAATCGAAGAACCAGGATAAAGATGAGAAGAAATCAGAAAAGAAGAAATTGTTCTGCAAGTACTGTAAAGGAAATGATCATATTATAAAGAACTGTCCAAAACTGGCTGCTAAAGAGGCAAAGAAGAAAGAGGCTGGAATGGTTGTTGCAGAGGCCTCTACACCAAAAACAGAGTCTGCAAATCTTGTGCAGGAAGAAGAATGGGCGTTTACTACTGTTTGCAGTTTTGACCCATCTTCTCATGATCAGTGCATGTCTGCAGTAGACTCAGATGTTTGGTACTTTGACAGTGGGGCAACCAAACATATTACCTCGCAACGCAGTTTCTTCTCTTCACTCGAGCCTGCCCCTACAGGGAATACTGTCACATGCGCCAATAACTCCTCTTATCCTGTTATGGGAGTTGGTAAGATCATTCTGACTACTGCTGATGGTAGTTCTTTCACTTTGTCAGATGCTTTATTTGTGCCAGGGATCAAAAAGAACCTGTTATCAGTTTCTGCATTAGCCAAGATTGGCTTGGTTGTGAAATTCGTTGATGACAAGTGTACAGTCCATGATCTCTCAAATGGCGATGTGATTATTGCTTCTGGCATTTTATGTCGTGGGCTGTATAAGCTCATAGACTATGAAAAATCTGTGAATGATTCGGCATGTGCAGTTCATGATTCTCAGGCTATGTCAGATGCAAAGCTTTGGCATGCACGCTTTGGTCATCTGAATTTTGCTAGTTTGTTACGCCTGCAGAAATCTGAAATGGTGTCCTCTTTGCCCAAACTTGAGGCACCTGGAAAACATGTTTGTGAAGGCTGTATTTTGGGCAAAATGCAGCGTTCTTCCTTTCCAAAAGATGGTTCAGTTCGGGCTATGCAGAAATTGCAGCTTGTACATAGTGATGTCTGTGGTCCTATGCAGACACCCTCTTTTGGAAATTACCTTTACTTTGTGACTTTCATTGATGATTTTTCCAGGCATGCATGGGTATATCCACTCAAAGCAAAGTCCGAAGTGTTCATGTGCTTCAAACAGTTTTTGGTTTTGGCTGAAAATCTGTCAGCATGTAAAATGGGCACCCTCCGTTCTGATCGAGGGGGGGAATATATGCCTTCAGATTTTAATGCATTTCTGGCTGAATGTGGGATAAAACACCAGTGTACAGTGCCGTATACACCTCAACAGAATGGAGTTGCTGAACGAAAGAACAGGTCACTCATGGAGATGGCGAGGTGCATGGTCAAAAGTCAGGCTTTACCACATAGTTTCTGGCTTGAGGCTGTCATGTGTGCAGCATATGTACTAAACAGGTGTCCCACGAAAGCGTTGAAGTCTATCACTCCATATGAGGCTTGGCATGACCGCAAGCCATCTGTTGCTCATCTGCGTGTTTTTGGTTGTTTGGCATATGCATTAGTGCTTGAACAACATCGCAGAAAATTGGATGATAAGGCAGTAAAATGTATTTTTGTTGGGTACAGTTCTGAAAGTAAAGGCTATCGTCTGTATCATCCACAGACTAAACGCATTCTGGTTAGCCGTGACGTTGTCTTTGTGGAAGATGCTATTCAGCCATTGCTTTCATGTACTAAGGAGACATCTGTTAGCTCCAAAGACATGTATGATACTTTGATGCCTCTTTTTACAGGTGGACAGGCTAGCGCTGGTCCTAATGAGGCAACTTCTCAGCCTTTGCAGGTTTCATATGATGATGCAGATCATGCCATTTCTGATGCAGATTTACATGATGCACTTGTTGATGAGAGAGCTGATATTGAACAGGCAAAAACTATGCCAAAATGGCTGGTGCAGACTTTGCGTGACAACAAATTAGATGCACCTTTGTCATATCGTACTCGTTCAGGCTCTCATAGTACCTCCTTTGCATCAGATTGCTATGCTATGGCTGCATCTAGTCTCTGTGATGAGAATGAGCCTGTTTCTTTTGATGAAGCACAAAATTCAGAAAATTGGATGGCTGCTATGCAATCTGAATATGATGCTATAATGAAGAATGGTACATGGTCTTTATGTGACTTGCCTCCTGGCAAGAAGGCCATTGGCACTAAGTGGGTATACAAGCTGAAGCGTAAACCTGATGGTACAGTTGACAGGTATAAGGCTAGGCTTGTTGCAAAGGGTTATGCGCAGGAAAGAGGCATTGATTTTGATGAGACCTTTGCACCTACATGCCGTATGACTACTGTTCGGAGCATTTGTGCACTTGCAGCCCATCATGGTTGGAATGTACATCAGTTGGACATTAAAACAGCATTTCTGAATGGTGACTTGCATGAAGAAGTGTATGTTTTTCAGCCTCGTGGCTTTGTGCAGAAAGGGCATGAAAACCAGGTGTGTAGGTTAAAGAAGGCGTTATATGGTTTAAAGCAAGCACCACGTGCTTGGTATGAGAAAATACATGCCTATCTGATTGCACATGGTTTTGAGAACAATCCAACTGAAAGCACCTTATATGTTAAGCGTGCTAATGATGTGCTTTTGATCATTGTTGTCTATGTAGATGACATGCTGCTCACTGGTCCTCTTGAGAAGCATATTGCTGATTTCAAGGCTGATTTGCATGCCTCATTTGAGATGTCTGATTTGGGGCATTTGCATCACTATTTGGGCATTCAGTTTATGCAAGTTGATGGTGGAATGGCTTTGTGTCAAACGAAATATATTGACACATTATTGCAGCGTTTTGGCCTTGAAGACTATAAGCCTATTGCCACTCCTATGGAGACAGGTTTACGATTGAGTCTTCATGATGCTGGAGATGCATTTGATGCTGTTCTCTATCAGCAGGCTGTTGGATGCTTGATTTACTTATGCATTACTCGGCCAGATATTCAGTTTGCTGTCTCACAGATGAGCAGGTTTATGCATTGCCCAGGAGTCACGCATTGGAAAGCGGTTAAGCGCATCTTTCGCTACTTGAGTGGTACTCGGCTACTTGGGTTGTTTTATCCCAAGGGGGGATCACTACCGCCAGATTTGCATGCTTTTTCTGAGTCAGATTGGGCTGGTTGCTATGACACTCGTGTGTCCACCAGTGGTTTTTGCTTCATGCTTGGTAGCTCATGTATATCTTGGTTGAGCAAGAAGCAGCCTACTGTGGCCACTTCCAGTTGTGAGGCTGAGTATAGGGCAGCTTTCACAGCGACTGTTGAGTGTGTGTGGCTCAGACGCCTTATGGCTGATTTGGGTGTTGGCCAGTCTTCTGCCACCACCATCTTCACTGACAGTCAGAGCGCATTGGTAGTTGTGAGGAACCCTGTGTTCCATGCTCGCACTAAGCACATTGAGGTGCATTATCACTATGTCAGGGAGAGGTTCTCTGCTGGGGAGATCAGCTTGGCATATGTGCCCACGCAGGAGAACATTGCAGACCTTTTCATGAAGGCTCTGCCTAGGGAGAAGTTTGAAGCTTTCCGCAAAGCTTTGAGCTTACTTCCTTTTGTGGAGTGATTTCCACATAGCTCGGCACTTCCTTATACATGAGTGCCAGCTCCTTGTTCACCGCATCACTCCCAGGGGGGATTTGTTGATATATTTAGGTAGTGATGTGTGTGAACACTCTAGGACCGCCGGGGCACTTTTTTCCCTCTTTAGGAGGTTTTTTTCCCTCGGCTTGTATATACGCCTATTGCCCTAATGGGCTACTTATCTTTGTACATTCTCTAGTAATACATTCAGTCTTGTGTGTTGTGCTCCAAGCTTCTTCCTCTTCCTTGTGCTGTTCGCGTGCTTCCGCAGACGTCTAACTCCAACAATTGGCTCATGAAATAATCTTCATGCCAAGTGAGATCACACATCAACTGCCTAAATTCAGATGCATAGGTAGAGGCAGGGCGGTTACCTTGACGTAAATTCCGAAGTTTTTTTTTGCTACTCGACTGTGTCTACATCCCCAAATATGGCGGTGAGTTCTTGAAGAAACCCCTCATAGTCCTGGAGTACTCCCATGTTCTTCTCCAAGACTGGGGCAAACCATGACAATGCTTGGCCATAGAGCAAGGTTCTAATAAACCCGGCCTTGGATGCCTCATCAGGGTATCTATTAGGTTGCATACGGATGTATAATTTAACTTGCTCGAGAAATCTATGAAACTTTGTGTGATCCCCATCAAACTTTTTTGGCATGCAAATCTTGGGTTCCTTGATAAATGATGTATTAGGCTGTTGATTTGCTTGAATGCTCCCTTGATTTGCTTGAAGACTCCCGATTCGTTCTTGTAATTCTTGGAGGAGTGCACCTACATGCACTGGATGTCCCATCTCGACTTGTGTCTGTCGATGAGTTAGGTCTTGGACTTGTTGTTGGAGACTCTTAAGTGATGCTACAATCTGTTCATAAGCATTCTCCATGATGTCTGGTCTTGGATAGAAGCTAGTCTTGCCAAAATATCAGCGGAGCACTAGATTGTGCTCTCTAACTTCAGTAGACAAGATTTCGAAAATACACTTATGATTACAAGAACATCCACGTATGGAAAATAATACAAGAAGATGTAGCGAATACAAGATGTCCCACAACCCAGGACCAATAAGTATGGAAAATTGGACTAGAAATGATACAGGAGATCCCACAACCTGGGATCGCAAGTATGAGAAAAGATATCTGGATTACAAGAACTCCCTTCTGGGAGATGAACTAGATACAAGAAAGAACTCAACAAGATCTCGTACTATGAGATTACAAGACGACAAGATAGGATGTCCAAGAACTAGACTAGACAGGACTGGAACAAGGAACAAGACAAGAACTGGAACCAGAACTTGAAGAGTACTTACTTGGTGGTCATGACTCCTTGAGCTCCCAAGACTCATATTGGCAAGACTAATTATGAATGTGGCCAACCCTTCCTTATATAGGTTTTCAAGGGCAGTCCATGAAAGGTGGTTACAAATTGATGATGTCATCAATTCGAAACATGAGCTCTGGATATCGGAATGAGGCAAGTAGACAGTCGATCTTAGGGTTTTGGCATGCTTCGGATGTAGTGGAAGCATTGGTTTCCCCAAATTGTGAGCCAATAATTGTTGGAAAACAATGTCCCATTGGTCAAAAGATTGGTCCATTTTGTCCAGAGAGTAGAACATGTAGAGCTTTGCCTATTATTCATTGTACCATCGAAAGCGCCTAGCGCAATGGATAAGACACTCGCCTCCCACGATGATGACCTGGGTTCGAATCCCCTTGGCGGCAGCCCGTGGCAATTTCTTTTATATCATGCTTTTCATGGCACCAAAAACGGACAGAGAACAGACTACGACGGTGACATACGAATTCCGATAAAGATTTTTTAAAGCGATCGCTTGCTTTATGCGAACGTAAGCTTTTAGTGGTGCTTTTCAGAGAATACACAACACTATATAAGAAGATACTTGGATCACTTCTATGCATCCTTCACCTAGGATCAACACAAGTTTGGAGCTTGGACCTCAGTAGAGGTGGTGTTTCTTCTAGCACATGGGACAACCATGGTGCTAACTTGAAGCATGTTGAGGAGCAGCTATGGAGTTCTTCTTGGTGATTCTTCTTGGAGAAGATGAAGGGTGTGCTCACACTCTACCTCATGGAGAGGAGGGTATCTCTTGTTCATGGCAAGAAGACTTGATTATTAGCAGCTTGATGGTGAGGATCGCCCATCTACATGATGTATTTGAAGATCATCTTCTACAAGAAGATGTTAGGTTGAAGATTATCTTCTACAAGAAGATGTCTGGCTACTTCAAAGACATTGGATGGGACCATCTACATGATTTTGAAGATTATCTTCTACAGGAAGATATTAGGTTGAAGATTGTCTTCTACAAGAAGATGTCGGGCTACTTCAAAGACATTAGATGGAGTTTAACATAAGATTCACATCTTATGTTAAGTATTCAGGTGCATATTCTCTTTATGCACACAGGTACTACTTGAAGTTTATGGAGGTTGTGGCGTTCATATCAGGAGGAGTCCTATTCGGCATAGGTACAAGAGAATCAGTACTTATATGCTTTATGCATATTTTTATGAGGTGTTTGAGAAGGTGTGTTCACATGAGTTTGAGGATTTCCGGCAACAATCTTGTTAGCATTCTATGCTACTTTATAAGTATGTGATCTTTTCACACACGTATCTAACTTAGGGTCTTCCATAGCCTAAGTTTAGATGTAGGTTTGTTGACCATCAGTTTCACATTGATCCTTCCTCATTCAATCACTCATATTCACTCTTCTATAACCTATTCGGTCACACATCTCATACATATTCAGATTATTGCCCATACATCTGAATATGTTTGTTACATTGTACATTCACTCATTCATCTATTTCTCATCACATAGAATGGTTGAGAATTTTGCTCCCACATTGTACATTGAACATTGGTATATATGATACTATGAGTAAGCGATGGCTTACGTAACACCTTACACATGTCGTCTATTCTTTCTCTATCTTTATCTCATCATCTGAATGATTAAGTTGTGGAATGTTCATGTTTTGTCAATATGGAAGATTGCTAGAATTAATGTTGTATATATACTGGACCTATGGAACCATGGACCTATGAGCCTAAGGGCCTACCTCACTTCCAACAATAATGAGATATAGAAATCACATGGAATCTGAGTTTTAGGGCGGTTTCCTTATCCATGACACTTTTGCTCTATCAGTGGCTTGCTGCATCATGGCTTTAGCTATTTCTAAATTTTTTGGAGGTTCGCTAAGAACTCCGAAGCACTAGGACATTTCTTTGGCATTCCTATGGCACTGGGAGCATTGGGATTCATGCCACAGTTCATCTCAAAAGGAGACATTCCTATCACCTTTATAAGCAAACTCTATGAGTGGCAGATAACTATCCTTATCTGTCTGTCTCTCAAACACATATGCCCTCAACATGCCTCTAGAATATGGTTGACCTGCTCGGTCTGACCATCTTTTTGAGGATGGTCACCACTACTCATCTTTAATGACACTTTCGGTTTGTCAAATACAAACTTCTAGAAGTGTCCTGTGAATCTGACATCCCTATCGAAAACTATGGATGTCGGTAACCCATGCAATCTGAAGACATGTTGGATAAACAACTATGCTACCTATGGAGCTTCTATTGTCTCCTGTGTGGGTATGAAATGAGCCATCTTGCTCAATCTGTCTACCACAACTAGGATAGTATCCTTCTTCCTTTGGGTCCATGGTAACCCGACTATGAAGTCCATGGATACACTATCTCAATTATGATCTGGAATCTGTAAAGGATGCAAACAATCTCAACCCCATAAGCCAAAACCACATGCCCTACATACTCTATCCTTGGAAGAAAAAACTGAGTCTTCTCCGTATTTACATACAACTGATTCTCTCTTAAAACATTCAATACTAATCTTAGATGATTCTCATGCTCATGCACAATCCTACTATGTTGGAGTTATGTTATGTTTACAAACTTGTAAACATCAAAGTACACAACAAAACGTGATGAGACCTCCCAAGATCTTCAAAAGATCAAACGTGATGAGACCAAACTTTCCTCCAACTTTCAAGAAAACAGAAATGGATGATTGTAGCAAAACACCAAAAACTCTCTAAGTAGAATTTGTCAAAAGTAATCATATATTCTGAAAGTAGACTCTGAGCAGCATGCTTAAAAAACCAAAAACATCAAACAAGGTGGAGTATAGCTCCCAAACGAATAGTTTGAAGCCAAGGTATGTGGAAGCCTGCAACGGCAAGGTATGACTAACTGTCCGTATTGAAAACTGATGTTCAAAATCATGAAAACTCAAAGATCTATGAAGGACTTTGATATAGATAAAAATTATGATGGGTAAAAAAACTCCTCCAAGTGAAATCACTCAAAAAGACCTCATAACAACTGAGATATGAAAGTCTGAAGAGAGGTATGTCTCTGATGAGACACCAGATACACATAAGAAATAAGATTTGCAAAAATTCCTACTTATACAGGCTTTTTTCATTACATTTTGTACAAAAACGGATGTACTTATATAATACAAGTTGTAAGCTTCGCAACGCAACAAGAATCACTCAATTTGGCCACCTACACTAAAAGAACCACTCTTTTTATGGAGAGGCTATCAATAGAAGCGCCTTCCTTGTTTAAAAATAGAAACCTCTCCTTTCCTTCTTACTTTTATCTACTTTTATCTAGTTTTATCTACTTTTACTTTAAATTTGGAGATGTGAGTGCCTCCACATGTTATTTATCATAAATAATAAAATCCATAAGCCTAAAAAGCAATACTTTAGAGTTTGTTCTTATGTAACATTGCCCCCCTCAAGCTCTAAATCCAAAGCTTTGACTCCAAGTAGAACTTTGATTCCCTTGAGCGTCTGAGCATCCATCACTTTTGTGAGTATATATGCTAATTGATCTTTAGTTCCAACATGTTGAATATCAATATCTTCATTCACCACCTTCTCTCGGATATAATGGTAGTGTACTTCAATGTGTTTGGTTCTTGCATGGTACACTAGATAAGACACAAGCTTTAATGAACTTACATTATCTCCAAAGAGTAGTGGATATGTTGTAGATAGATTCATATCTTCATAAAGCTTCAAATACCACATAATCTCACATGTTGCATTTTTAAGGCTTCTATATTTAGCTTCTGTGCTTGAAAGTGCTATTGTAGGCTGTTTTTTAGAACTCCATGAAACCAAATTATTACCTGCAATATCAAATATCCACCTGTACTCCTACTGTCATCCTTATTTCCAGCCCAATTTGCATCATGTATGCTTTCAAATCCATAACTTCATGATATTTATAGTCCAAGCCTTCATTTAATGTACCCTTCAAATCTCAAGACCCTTTTAGTTGCTTGCATATGAACATCTGTGGGTTTGTTCATGAATTGAGACAATGTACTTACACTAAATGTAATATCCAGCCTTGTTAAAGTTGCATATATAAGAGAACCAATCAAAGACCTGTAGATAAGTGGATCTTCTAAAGGTTCACCATTTTCAACATTGTACTTCACATTGGGTTCCATCGGATTACTGATACTCTTTCAATGTTCCAAGCCATATTTCTTTAACAAATCTGAAATATACTTCCTTTGTAGAAGATATACGCCATCTTCCTTCTTCATAACTTCGATTCCAAGAATGTATATCAATTCTCCTAAATCTAAAATATTAAATTCAGATCCAAGGTCTACTTTGATTCTGGCTATCTCACCTTCATTGTTTCCTATTATTATCAAGTCATCCACATAAATTGAGATATAAACAATCAATGATCCTTCAACCTTAACATACAAAGAAGTATCTGCATTTGAACACCTGTATCCCTACTTTTCAAGAAACTTTACCAATCTAAAATTCCAAGCCCTTGGAGCCTGTTTTAGACCATATAATGCTTTTAAGAGTTTACATACATCTATAAGCTTCTTCGGATCTTCATAACCTACTAGTTTCTCCATGTACACATCTTCTTTTAAATCACCACTGAGAAATGCATTTTCTATATCTAATTGATACACATTCCATACCTTGCTTGTAGCAACACTTATTAATGTTCTTATTGCTGATATCTTGGCAACAAGAGAAAATGTCTCGTCATAATCGATGCCATAACTATGTGCATAACCTTTACTAACAAGCCTTGCTTTATATCTACCTACTGAATCATCAGTGTTTCTCTTTATCCTGTACACCCATTTGTTACCGATTACCTTCATGTTAGGTTGCCTTGGAACTAGACTCCATGTATTGTTCTCATATAAAGCTATCATTTCTTCATCCATTGCTTTAACCCATTTCTTTAGCTTTGATGCTTCTTTAAAAGTTGTTGGTTCTTGCTCCTCAAGAAGTTTTTCCATATAAGCTTCATGAGAAAATCTTTGCGGTTGCCTTCTTTCTCTTACTAGATACCTTGATTGACTTCTTATCCTACCATGCTTTTGTTGCCTTTGAGTTTGAGTTCTTCTTGACATAGAAACTTGACTTTCTTCTTCCTGTGACTCAATTTCCTTTGAAATCAAATGGAGAACTTTCTTCAACTTTTGATTGGGGGGAGTTATCTCTTCATGTGTAATTTGGCTTTCTGGTGATCTTGGAGAACTTGGTTCTTCTTCTTGACTTCTTGTAGTGTCTTCTTCATCTATCTGCACTTCATGTTTATACCAAGATTTATCTTCATGAAAAATAATATCCCTCGAAACAATTACCTCTCCCGTATCTGGGTTCACACATCTATATCGTGGTTGCCCTTCTGCCATACCAATGAAAATCATTTTTTGTGATATTGTATCCAACCTTGATGTTAACTGTTGTGGAACATGAACAAAACATATGCTTCCAGAAATTCTACAATTAGAAATATCTGGTTTTGATCCATAAAACAATTCATAAAGTGGTTTTTGTACATGACTTTGAGTAGGTGGTAACCTGTTCATCACATAAACTGCCATATTGCATGCTTTAGCCCAAAAAGTAAGTGGTAAGTCCTTTTCATTTAACATGTACCTACCCATCTCCAAGATAGACTTGTTTCTTCTTTTGGCCACACCATTTTGTTGAGGTTTGTATCTATTTGTAGTCTCCTTTTTTATTCCTTCCAAGATTTAAACTTCTTGAACATATCAAACGCTTCGGATTTGTATTTCATAAAATAAATGAATGTAAACTTTGGGTAATCAATAAACATTACAAAGTACTTGCTACCTGCCATGGACTCTTCTTGAGATGGACCCCATACATCAGTATGAATCAAGTCCAAAATAAATCTGCTTTGGCTTTTGAAAAGGGACTTCATACCTGTTTTCCAAACAGACATGCCTCACAAACAAAATCCAAATCTTGCTTAGGTAGTTGTGGTAGACCTTCAACAAAGCTTCCCACTCCCATGTCACTCACCCCAAACCGACATTCTAATGACTAATTCTATTGCTCAAGATCACATTTCTATACTTCACAATGTTCATGAGCACATTAGGAAAAGCCAAGAGCGCTACACATGTAATATCAATACAAAATGATTAGCTAAGGAATTCAAGGAAAATGATCTTGTATGGTTGCATATCATTAAAAGATGTCTCAAAAATATTTTGCAGCATCCTAAAATTAAACTTGCACCATGCTATTATGGACCGTTTTGCATTATAGAAAAAATTAATGATAATTCATTTAGATTAGATATCCCATCTCATTGGAATATACATAACTTTTTTCATATTAGTTTAC
The DNA here is from genome assembly GCA_020310875.1 of Ceratopteris richardii. NCBI lineage: Eukaryota > Viridiplantae > Streptophyta > Polypodiopsida > Polypodiales > Pteridaceae > Ceratopteris > Ceratopteris richardii. The sequence goes on from CM035429.1 coordinate 46,913,024, forward strand.
TTAAACCATTTAAAAGAACTTTACCACTCACTCCACTTCTTGATGACCCTCCTTTGATTGAAGAACAATCTGAAATCTTGGTTCCTGAGAAAATGATTGATCATGATGTCACTACTAGACGCAGAGGTACTCAATACCATCGATATCTGGTTAAGTACGAAAATCACTCTATTGAAGAATGTCAATGGATACATAAAACACAATTAACACCTCATTATGACCACTTAATTTTTGCATATCATACACAAACACATTAATGTAATTCCTCCATGAACATTTCCATGCATGTTTTTTTTTTACATGGAACATGCTTATTTTTCATTCAGTGATGGAACATTTGACTAGCCATCCATGTTTATTTTACTTTATCAACTGAGGTCAGTTGCTTTTTCAATTGAGGGGCATGTTATAACTTATGGAATATGTTGAATAATGCATTGTTGGAGTGTTTATTTATTAATGTATTAATGTGTTTTGGTGTTTTTGATATAGCAGCTGAAGGTTTGTGAGGGCATGAAAGCGTGAAAGGGAAGACATCAATAATCCGACTTTAGGGCGTACATCAATAAATCTGTTTTATAATACCCAATACTGCATTCGGTCTCATCTCTTGGCATCTCTATTTTTTTGTGTGTTTTCCATGTTTGCAACCTCTGTGTGTGTGTGAGCAAGATCCTGATAACAGACTGTATTACTAGAGAATGTACAAAGATAAGTAGCCCATTAGGGCAATAGGCGTATGTACAAGCCGGGGGAAAAAAGCCTCCTAAAGAGGGAAAAAAGTGCCCCGGTAGTCCTAGAGTGTTCACACACATCACTACCTAAATATATCAACATGTACATCAGTTGGACATTAAAATTTTTGAATTGTGATTTACATGAAGAAGTGTATGTTTTTTAGCCCCATGGCTTTGTGCAAAAAGGGCATGAAAACCAGGTGTGCAGGTTAAAAAAGGCATTATATGGTTTAAAGCAAGCACCACATGCTTGGTATGAAAAGATACATGCCTATCTGATTGCACATGGTTTTGAGAACAATCCAAATGAAAGCACCTTATATGTTAAGCATGCTAATGATGTGCTTCTGATCATTCTTGTGTATGTTGATGATACGCTGCTCACTGGTCCTCATGAGAAACATATTGCTGGTTTCAAGGCTGATTTGCATCCCTCATTTGAGATGTCTGATTTGGGGCATTTGCATCATTATTTGGGCATTCAGTTTATGCATGTTGGTGGTGGAATGGTTTTATGTCAAACAAAATATATTGATACATTATTGCATCGTTTTGGCCTTGAAGACTGTAAACCTATTGCCACTCATATGGCGACAGATTTACGATTGAGTCTTCATGATACTAGAGATGCATTTGATGTTGTTCTCTATTAGTAAGATGTTGGATGCTTGATTTACTTATGCATTACTTGGCCAGATATTCAATTTGATGTCTCAGAGATGAGCAAGTTTATGTATTGCCCAAGAGTCAAGCATTGGCAGGCGGTTAAGCACATCTTTCACTACTTGGGTGATACTCGACTACTTGGATTGTTTTATCCCAAGGGGGATCACTACTGCCAGATTTGCATGCTTTTTCTGGTAGTGATTGGGCTGGTTGCTATGACACTCGTGTCCACTAGTGGTTTTTGCTTCATGCTTGGTAGTTCATGCATATCTTCGCTGAGCAAGAAGCAGCCTACTGTGGCTGTTGATAGATTTAGGTAGTGATGTGTGTGAACACTCTAGGATCACCGGGGCACTTTTTTCCCTCTTTAGGAGGTTCCCCCCCCCCCCCCCCTTGAATATATGCCTATTGCCCTAATGGGCTACTTATCTTTGTACATTCTCTAGTAATACACTCCGTATTGTGTGTTGTGCTCCAAGCTTCTTCTTCTTCCTGGTGCTGTACGCGTGCTTCCGCAGATGTCTAACTCCAACAATTGGTATCAGAGCAGGTCGTCGCTTCATCTAGGGCATCGTCGATACCTCTCCGGTTCCAGTCTCAGAATCGTATGAATTTTGGTGAGAATACTCAGCGTGGTTTCGAGATCAAAACAGCTTCGGGGTCTGGTGCCAAAATCACGATTTGAGCTCGTTTCGGCCTCCAAATGCACTATTATAGTGCTTGTGCAGGCTATTTTGTCTTTTTGTGCCAAAGGTATATACCAGTTTTGGTTCGCCAGTATAAGCATCTCGAAGTTTGCTACAGGTCTAGCAGAATTTGTCTAGGTAGTTTTGTTCAACTTTTTGAGATATAGTTGCTTTTTGCATCAAGGTATTTTAGTCACCGGCCATGGCTGAAAGCAGTGATGTATTCCGTATGTTGGTTGTTAAGGATAAGTTGGATGGTACCAACTACCCATTATGGGCTTATATGATGCAACATGTATTGGTTGCAAAAGGACTGTGGAACATTGTGCAGGGTGTTGAAAAATGTCCTATCACACCTACAACTATTACAACTGTAGGTACTGAAGATGATGTAGAAGGTGTCGAAGACAATGATATTCTGCATATTCCTATTCGTGCTGCAGTTTCTGCTGCACCTACTGCAGAGAAAATTCGTTGGGATGGTAGAGATGCCGAGACACATGCACTGATAGCTTTGTCTGTCAAACGTACCATTATTCCTCACATTCGCTCTTGCAGAATAGCTAAGGATGTTTGGGATACACTTACCACATTGTATCAAGCTAGGAATGAGGCTCGTGTTGCTTACCTCCGAAAACAATTGGAGAGTGAGCACATGAATGAAGGTGATTCTATGGAAAGTTTTCTAACAAAGATCAAAGACTTGAAGGAACAGTTGATTTCTGCTGATGAGGTTATACCAGATAGCTCACTTGTGCAGACCGTTCTGAATGGTCTTCCTGCTTCATATCAGAGTTTTGCTTCTACTCTTCGGTTGATGATGAAAGGCAATCCAAATGCCTTGTCTTTTGAGGAGTTAGTCTCTGTTTTATTGCACGAGGATCAGTCCAGGCAGAACAGGTCCATTATGCATATTGCAGATCAAGCTTTCCTGGCTAGTTAGAAGGGCAAAGGAAAATGGAGCTCTTTAGCTAGTAAGCAAAAATCTGCTAATTCTGCACAATCAAGACAGAAGACAAAGATGAAAAGAAATCAGAAAAGTAGAAATTGTTTTGCAAGTACTGTAAAGGAAATGATCATATCATAAAAAATTATCCAAAACTAGCTGCTAAAGAGGCAAAGAAGAAAGAGGCTGGAATGGTTGTTGCAGAGGCCTCTACACCAAAAACAGAGTCTGCTAACCTTGTGTAGGAAGAAGAATGGTCGTTTACTACTGTTTGCAGTTTTGACCCATCTTCTCATGAGCAATGCATCTTTGCAGTAGACTCAGATGTTTGGTACTTTGACAGTGGGGTGACCAAACATATTACCTCGCAGTGCAGTTTCTTCTCTTCACTCGAGCCTGCCCCTACAAAGAATACTGTTACATGTGCCAACATCTCCTATTGTCTTGTTATGGGAGTTGGTAAGATCATTTTGACTACTGTTGATGGTAGTTCTTTCACTTTGTCAGATGCTTTCTTTGTGCCAAGGATCAAGCAAAATATGTTATCATTTTCTGCATTAGCCAAGATTGGCTTGGTTGTGAAATTTGTTGATGACAGATGTACAGTTCATGATCTGTCAAATGGCGATGTGATTATTGCTTTTGGCATTTTATGTCGTGGGCTATATAAGCTCATAGACTATGAAAGATCTGTAAATGATTTGGCATGTGCAGTACATGATTCTCAGGCTATGTCAGATGCAAAGCTTTGGCATGCACGCTTTGGTCATCTGAATTTTGCAAGTTTCCTACGCCTGCGAAAATCTGAAATGGTGTCCTCTTTGCCCAAACTTGAAGGCTCTATTTTGGGCAAAATGCAGCGTTCATCCTTTCCAAAAGATGGTTGAGTTTGGGCTACTTAGAAATTGTAGCTTGTACATAGTGATGTTTGTGCTCCTATGTAGACACCTTCTTTTGAAAATTATCTTTACTTCGTGACTTTCATCGATGATTTTTCCAGGCATGCATGGGTATATCCATTGAAGGGAAAGTTGGAAGTGTTCATATGCTTCAAACAGTTTTTGGTTTTGACTGAAAATCTGTCAGCATGTAAAATGGGCACCCTCCGTTCTGATCGAGGGGGGGAATATATGTCTTCTAATTTTAATGTATTTCTGGCTGAACGTGGGATAAAACACCAGTGTACAGTGCCGTATACACCTCAATAGAATGGAATTGTTGAACAAAAGAACATGTCACTCATGGAGATGGCGAGGTGTATGGTCATGAGTCAGGCTTTACCACATAGTTTCTGGCTTGAGGCTGTCATGTGTGCAACATATGTACTTAACATGTGTCCCACTAAAGCACTGTAGTCTATCAATCCATATTAGGCTTGGCATGATTGCAAGCCATTTGTTGATCATCTGCATGTTTTTGGTTGTTTGGCATATGCATTAGAGCCTGAACAACATCATAGAAAATTGGATGATAAAGCAGTAAAATGTATTTTTGTTGGGTACAGTTCTAAAAGTAAAGGCTATCGTTTGTATCATCCACAGACTAACCACATTGTGGTTAGCCGTGATGTTGTTTTTGTGGAAGATGCTATTCAGCCCTTGCTTTCATGTACTAAGGAGACATCTCTTAGCTCCAAAGACATCTATGATACTTTGCTGCCTCTTTTTACAAGTGGATAGTCTTGTGCTGGTCCTACTGAGGCAACTTCTCAACCTTTGCAGGTTTGACGTGATGATGCAGATCATTCCATTTCTGATGCAGATTTACATGATGCCTTTATTGATGAGAGAGCTGATATTGAGCAGGCAAGAACTATGCCAAAATGGCTGGTGTAGACCTTACATGATGGCAAATTAGATGCACCTTTGTCATATCGTACTCGATCAGGCTCTCATAGTGCCTCTTTTGCACCAGATTGCTATGCTATGGCTGCATCTAGTCTTTGTGATGAGACTGAGCCTGTTTCATTTGATGAAGCACAAAATTCAGAAAATTGGATGGCTGCTATGCAATCTGAATATGATGCAATAATGAAGAATGCTACTTGGTCTTTATGTGACTTGCCTCTTAGCAAGAAGGCCATTGGCACTAAGTGGGTATACAAGCTGAAGCATAAACCTGATTGTACAGTTGACAGGTATAAGGCTAGGCTTGTTGCAAAGGGTTATGCATAGGAAAGAGGCATTGATTTTGATGAGACCTTTGCACCTACATGCCATATGACTACTATTCGAAGCATCTGTGCACTTGCAGTTCATCATGGTTGGAATGTACATCAGTTGGACATTAAAAGTGCATTTCTAAATGGTGACTTGCATGAAGAAGTGTATGTTTTTCAGCCCCATGGCTTTGTGCAGAAAGGGCGTGAAAACCAGGTGTGCACAGGTATTCAATTTGCTGTTTCACAGATGAGCAGGTTTATGCATTGCCTAGGAGTCAAGCATTGGTAGGCGGTTAAGCGCATCTTTTGCTACTTGAGTGGTGCTCGAGTACTTGGGTTGTTTTATCCCAAGGTGGGATCACTATCGCCAGATTTGCATGCTTTTTCTGACTCTAATTGGGCTATTTACTATGACACTCATGTGTCCACTAGTGGCTTTTGCTTCATGCTTGGTAGCTCATGTATATCTTGGTTGAGCAAGAAGTAGCCTACAGTGGCCACTTCTATTTGTGAGGCTGAGTATAGGGAAGCTTTCACAATGACTATTGAGTGTGTGTGGCTTAGACTCCTTATGGCTGATTTGGGTGTTGGTCAGTCTTTTGCCACCACCATCTTCACTGACAGTCAGAGTGCATTGGCAGTTGCGAGGAACCCTCTGTTCCATGCTCGCACTAAGCACATTGAGGTGCATTATCATTATGTCAGGGAGGGGTTCTTTGCTGGGGAGATCACCTTGACATATGTGCCTATGCAGGAGAACATTGCACACCTTTTCACAAAGGCTCTGCCTAGGGAGAAGTTTGAAGCTTTCCGCAAAGCTTTGGGCTTACTTCCTTTTATGGAGTGATTTCCACATAGCTTGGCACTTCCTTATACATGAGTGGAAGCTCCTTGTTCATCGCATCACTCCTAGGGGGGATTTGTTGATATATTTAGGTAGTGATGTGTGTGAACACTCTAGGACCACCGGGGCACTTTTTTCCCTCTTTAGGAGGTTTTTATCCCCCAGCTTGTATATACGCCTATTGCCTTAATGGGCTACTTATCTTTGTACATTCTCTAGTAATACATTTAGTATTGTGTGTTGTCCTCCAAGCTTCTTCTTCTTCTTGGTGCTATTCACGTGCTTCCACAGACGTCTAACTCCAACAGTACATTCCAATCATGATGAGGTGCAAGTGCATAGATGCTACAGACATTATTCATTCAATAAGTAGGTGCAAAGGTTTCATCAAAATCAATGCCTCTTTCCTACACATAACCGTTTGCACCAAGCGTAGCCTTATGTCTGTCAATTTTTCCATCAGGTTTATGCTTCAGCTTGTATACCCACTTAGTCCCAATGGTCTACTTGCCAGGAGGCAAGTCACATAAAGACCAGGTACCATTTTTCATGATAACATCATATTCAGATTGCATTGCAACCATCCAATGTTCAAAATTTTGTGCTTCATCAAACAAAACAGGTTCAGTCTCATCACAGAGACTAGATGCAACCATACCATAGCAATCTAATGCAAAAGAGGCACTATGAGAGCCTGAACAATTATGGTATGACAAATGTGCATCTAATTTACTATCACGCAAAGTTTGCATGAGCCATCTTGTCATAGTTTTTGCCTATTCAATATCAACTCTCTCATCAACAAGTGCATCATGCAAATGATCTGCATCAGAAATGGAATGATCTACATCATCACATGAAACCTTCAATGGCTAAGAAGTTGCCTCATTAGGACAAGCACTAGACTGTCCACCTGTACAAAGAGGCAGCAAAGTATCACACATGTCTCTGGAGCTAACAGATGTCTTCTTCATACATGAATCTAAAGGCTAAATAGCATCTTCCACAAAAACAACATCATGACTAACCAAAATGCATTTAGTCTGTGGATGATACAAATGATAGCCTTTGCTTTTAAAATTGTAACCAACAAAAATACATTTTACTGCTTTATCATCCAATTTCATGTGATGTTGTTCAGGCACTAATGCATATGCCAGACAACCAAAAACATGAAGATGAGCAATAGATGGCTTGTGACCATGCAAAGCCTCATATGGAGTGATAGATTGCAGTGATTTAGTGGGACTCCTGTTAAGTACATATGTTGCACACATGATAGCCTCAAGCCAGAAACTATGTGGTAAAGCCTGACTCTTGACCATACACCTCACCATCTCCAGTGACCTATTCTTCTGTTCAACAAATCCATTCTATTGAGGTGTATACGGCACTATACACTGATGTTTTATCCCACGTTCAGCTAGAAATGCATTAAATTTAGAAGACATATATTCCACCCATCCATCAGAATGGAGGGTGCCCATTTTACATGTTGACACATGCCAGAAGCAATAATCACGTAGCCATTTGAGAGATCATACGCTGTACATATGTCGTCAACAAATTTCACAACCAAGCCGATCTTGGGTAAAGCCAAATCTGATAACAGATTCTTCTTGATCCTTGGCACAAATAAAGCATCTGACAAAGTGAGAGAACTAACATCAACAGTAGTCAGAATGATCTTACCAACTCCCATGATAGGATAAAAGGAGTTGTTGGCACATGTGATAGTATTCCCCGTAGGGGCAGTCTTGAGTGAAGAGAGGAAATTGTGCTGCAAGGTAATATGTTTGGTCGCCCCATTATCAAAGTACCAAACATCTGAATCTACTGCAGACATGCACTATTCATGAGAAGATGGGTCAAAACTGCAAACAGTAGTAAACACCCATTCTTCTTCTTGCACAAGACTAGCAGACTCTGTTTTTGGTGTAGAGGCCTTTGCAACAACCATTCCGGCCTCTTTCTTCTTTGCCTCTTCAACAACCAATTTTGGAAAGTTCTTTATGATATGATTATTTCCTTTATAGTACTTGCAAAACAATTTTTTCGTTTCTGATTTCTTCTCATCTTTGTCTTCCTTCTTTGAATGTGCAACATTTGCAAATTTCTGCTTGCTAGTAGATGAGCTTGATTTACCTTTGCCCTTCTGACTAGCTAGGAAAGCTTGATTCGCAACACGCATGATGGACCTGTTCTATCTAGAATGATCTTCCTGCAACAAAATGGAGACTAACTCCTCAAATGACAAGGCATTTGGATTGCCTTTCATCATCAAATAAAGAGTAGAAGCAAAACTCTGATATGAATCAAGAAGACCATTCAGAATCGTCTACACAACTGAGCTATTTGGTATAACTTCATCAGCAAAAATCTACAGTTCTTTCAAACCATTGGTCTTTTTCAAAAAACTATCCATATAATCAACTTCATTCATGTGCTCACTCTCTAACTGTTTTCGGAGGTAAGCAACCTGAACGTCATTCCTAGCGTGGTACAATGTGGTAAGTGTATCCCAAGCATCCTTATCTGTTCTGCAAGAGTGAATGTGAGGAATAATAGCACATTTGACAGACAAAGCTATCAATGGATGTGCCTAAGCATCTCTGCCATCCCAACAAATTTTTTCTATAGTAGGTGCAACAAAAATCATAGCACAAACATGAATCTTCAGAATATCACCATCTTCGATACCATCTCCATCAGCTCCAACACTTGTATGTGCAATACCTATATTTGCAGGTGTGATAGGACATCTTTCAACACCTTGCACAATATTCCATAGTCCTTTTGTGACTAGTACATGAAGCATCATATAAGCCCACAATGGGTAATTCTTACCATCCAACTTATCCTCAATAGCCAACATACGAAATACATCAATGCTTTCAGCCATGGCCACTGACTAAAATACCATGATGCAAAAAAATGATTGTATCTAAAAAAGTTGAACATAACTACCCTGACAAGTTTTGCTAAACCTATAACAAACTTCGATATGCTTATACTGATGAACCAAAACTTGTATATATCTTTGGCACAAAAAGACAAAATAGCCTACACAAGCGCTATGATAGTGCATTCGAAGGTTGAACCGAGCTCATATCACAATTTTGGCACAAGAGAGCGAATCTATTTTGATCTCTGAAACACCCTGAGTATGTTCACCAAATTTCATTTGATATTGAGACTGCGATCGGAGAGGTATAGACGACACCCTAGATGAAGCCGCGACCTGCTCTGATACCAATTGTTGGAGTTAGACGTCTATGAAAGCACACAAACAGCACAAGGAAGAACGAGAAGTTTTGAGCACAACACACAATACTAAATGTATTACCACTAGAATGTACAAAGATAAGTAACCCATTAGGGCTATAGGTGTATATACAAGCCGGGGGGAAAAACCTCCTAAAGAGGGAAAAAAGTGCCCCGAGGATCCTAGTGTGTTCACACACATCACTACCTAAATATATCAACATACTATACAATAATGAATCATCAACAGAATCAACAACACAGTTTCCAATGAATGGTCTCAAAATGTCATTCATTAACATCATAAATATAGTTGGTGCATTAGTCAAACAAAATGGCATGACCAAATACTCATAATGCCCAAAACGGGTCCTAAAATTTTTCTTATGTACACCAGTGTCAAAGAGTACCTTGACAGGCTATCGTGCCATGACTCCCCTCATGAGAATGAGTTTTGTATCTAGAAATTGATATTGTTTCTATGCCAATGGCAAAAGCACAATGTCTCACATAGTTGTTACGTTCTTCATGACCGTCATGGCCACTATAGGAGATGATAGCGGGGATGGGGAATCTCTAAAGTCATCATCATCATCACTCTTGGCCTGAGAAGGATTTATGACTATGGTGTCTGCTATCTTCTTTTTCTTAGGACAAACATTGAATAGGTGTTGTCCTAAACACCCATAGCATAACCCTTCTCTAATTGCCTTCTCTTTTTGCTGAGGGGTAATTATAGACTTATTATAAGCCCTCTCAACTAGAGCAAACACTTTCCTTTTACCTCCTGCAATTGTCTTGATCATATGTACCTACTTAGCCTCTCTAGAAAGCTGTGCACTAATCAAGCCAGGGGTAGGTGTGTGGAAGGATCAACTTACCTTAGGCCATGAGGACCTCTGACCCTAGGAGCCTATGCTCCTATGGACATCCTCGTAGACTAAAGCCATCTTTGTAGTAATCCTGAAATGTCTGATTCTTGTGCCTGATGAAGTGTTGGTGCAAGACAATCAACAATTGAAGTTTTTTATGAAGTCTTGAAGTCAAGGATTGAAGAAAAGATCAAGTCATGAAGCATGAAGAAAGTATATGTTTAGAGAATGAAGACATGTATACATATGTACATTAACTTAGAGTTAGCTCATTTATACTTTTGTATGGTTATGAGCTTGTACATATTTGCCTATATATACAAGGAAAAATGCCGAGGCAAATATGAGAGAGTGTGAAAAAATAAGAATTGAAGAGAATTAGAAGTCATTAGACACTTGTGAAGTAAGTAAGATAGCTCTCTCATCTAGATGTAAAACTTTTCAGTAATGAAGAAAAGTTGCAACCGATTTTTCTGTGTCTTCTCCTTCTGTGCTTGATCAATTCAAGAATCCTTTTGTAGGTGTCTCATTCCATAGTTAATGAGTCTATGGTTAAATTTTGAGAGCCTAATTGTAAACAGGCTGTGAGAATTATGTGTAGGAACATTCATATGTGAGAAAGTGTTGAGTGTCTTCTGAAATAGGCGCAATCTTGATGGTCAAAGAAGTGATGAGTTCGTAGTGCACAGTGTAAAGTTTGCACAAACGAGGAGTCAAAATCTAAGTTGGGAGGTAAGCCATTCATGGCTAAAAGCATTTGCATAAAGGGGTTCTAGTTTGGGAGAACCAAGCTTTAGAAGTTGCAGGTGTCAAAGTGAACTGTAAAGAACTATAGTTTTAGACATAGGTGACTTGTTGAGATCATTTCTCAAGATCTATTGAGTCTTTTGGAATGGTTTAACTTGGAGGAGGTGCACAAACTATAGGCAACACCTTGTGCAAAGTTTTATAAAAAACTTTACACATTTGATAAGTCAATGAGTGAGTTATGTGCAACAGACTTTCTGTGTAGTCATCTTCTTCACAGTTTGTTCAAGATTTTGGTAGTTGAGTATTGATCCTCCAAATTGGTGAAAGTTTTAAGTTATTCTTGATATAGAGGTGCTCTAACTTCAAGGATAACTTGTTCTTTTGGAGACTAACACTATCCATCAGTGGTATCAGAGCAGGAAGCATCAAAATTGAAGAAAGGAGGACCCCGACTGCTGCAGTTATAAAGAATTCAACATTTGAAGATACAAAAGGTGAAAGCTTGAAAGTAAAGCTTGAGAAGGAGGTTAAAAGATATCAAGGAAGACAAAAGGAACTTCATTCAAAGCAAAGGTAACCTTATTCCTCATAATTCTTGAAAGATTTAATACACAGGTGAAGAAAGGATGGGAGATTCTCTTGAGATACAGAAATTGGATAGAGAGAACTATCCAGCATGGTCAATGAGGATGGAAGCTCATCTTATGAGCAAAGACTTGATAGGTTATATCACAAGTGAAGAAGAAAAGCCTTAGTTCAGGGATCCTAGTGTTCCAACTAGGGATGAACTGTCAGATTTGAAGACTTGGATGAAGAGAGATGCTCAAGCTAGGAGCATTACCTATATGGGAGTTAATGACTACTTGCTACCTCATATTAGAGGTCTTGAAAGTGCAAGTGATATATGGACTGCTTTGGAGGAGCATTTCCAAAACACCTCAAAGTCAAGGAAGGCATCCTTGTGGGCAGAGTTTACCACATTCAAGAAGAAGGCCTCTCAATCCATTTCAGATTATGTAACAAGGATGAAGGACATTGCAGATGCATTAGGAGCAGTTGATGAAGATATTGAGGAGGATAAATTGGTAAGGCAAATCCTCACAGGATTGAGAGGTGATGACAAATGGAAACCATTCATTTTGTCTACTGAATTATCACTAGATCATTTTACTCCTGACTTGAATCAGTTGCTAGGACATATGTTAACCTTTGAGCAGGATGTCAAAGGTGAAAGTGATAAGAGTGTAGGTCAAGCAATGTATTCAAAGGATAAAAAGAAGAATAGCAAAGGGAAGCAACTAGCAAATGAAGATGAAGGTACAACTAGCCAAGCTAACTTCCTAAGAGGAAGAGGAGGTGGCAAAGGTAGAGGAAGAGGCAGAAGTAATAAAGATGGAGTCAAAGCTTGCTGGATTTGTGGTAAGACAAATCACTTAGCTCATAATTGTTGGCATAATACTCAGAATAATAGTGGATATAATCAGAACTTTAATTCAAGAGGAAGAGGTGGCAGAAATCAAAGAGGTAATTTTAGAGGTAGAGGTTATTTTGGAAGAAATGTAGGTAGAGGATTCCAAAGCCAACAATACAACAATACCTACTACAATTATGCTTCAGATCAGAAGGAGGATTCAACATTGATAATGAATGCAACTTGTGAAAGGCAAAGTGAAGACCAAAGAGTTTTCTACATTGACTCAGGATGTAGCAATCACCTAAGTGGCAACATAGCATTGATGACTGATTTGGAAAATAAGGTAACTAATCATGTAGTTCAAATAGGTGATAATACAAAGCACAATGTGAAGTCAATTGGATCAGTGAAAGCTAAGGATGGAAGTACTCTTTTGAGTAAGGTTTTGTATGTTCCTACAATTCCAAAGAATCTGATAAGTGTAGGACAAATTGTTGAAAAAGGTTATGAAGTTAGGTTCACTAATGAAGGAGTTTTTGTGGAAGACCCTAGCAATGGGTACAAACAAATTGCTTCAGGGAAGAAAGAAGGAAGATTGTTCACATTGAAGATTCAAGGTAATGTTGGCATGCCTTGTTCACCTATGGAGGACATAAGATCTCTGAGTTAGATCTTTGCACAAAAGGCTTGGACATTTTAATGAAATAGGTATTAAAGATATGGTTAACAATGGTTCAGTGCTTGGATTGCCTAATGTTGCAAGTCAACATATGACATACAGATGTGAGGCATGTCAATTAGGTAAAGCTCATAAGCAATCTTATTCCAAGCATGGTTTTATGTATTAAGAGAAGCTTGAGTTGGTACACACAGATGTGTGGGGACCATCAAAGGATTTTAGTATCAATGGTTCAAGGTATTATGTAATTTATGTTGATGATGCTACCAGATGGATCACTATCTATGTGATCAAAGATAAATCAGAGGTATTCAATACATTCAAGCATTATCATGTGTATGCAGAAAGAATCACAGGTCAAAAGTTGAAGAGACTAAGGTCAGATGGAGGGGGAGAATATTTCTCTAATGACTTCAGTGATTACTTGTGGAATGCAGGTATAAAAAGGGAGGTTACTTGTAGGTACTCTCCTCAACAAAATGTAGCAGAAAGGAGGAATAGAACTCTTGTTGAGTTTGCAAGATCCATGATGAAGGAGAAAAATTATCCCAATTATTTATGGGTTGAGGCTGTAAATACAGCTACATATTTTGTCAATAGATTACCATGTAAAACTTTGTAGGGTATGACACCATATGAAGCATGGTGGGGTAAGAGACCTACTCTAGATCATTGCAAAGTATTTGGATGTTTGGCATATGCATATGTGTCATCTCAATTGAGGCACAAATTGGAACCTAAAGCTGAAAAATATGTATTCATTGGATATGATGATAAACAGATGGGATATAGGTTGTGGAGTCCATCCACAAAACAGTTCCTTGTATCAAAAGATGTTACATTTGATGAGCAAGGTACTTGGTATTCAGGTAAATCAATGTTTATGCAGGTGATGAGGAAGTTGTGAATCAAAAGAAAGGTAAATCAAAGGTTCAGCTATTTGATGAAGAAGAGAACAATGAATTACAGGTTGAAGTTGAAGAATTGCCAAGGTTTGATCCAGAATGTGATAAACCAAAAACCTCAAGGAGTGGAGAACTCAAAAGGTCATCAAGACACAAATGGCAACTCAAGGAGTGGAGAACTCAAAAGGTCATCAAGACACAAATGGCAACCTACAAGGTATAGCTATGACACTTCTTTTTTGGCTACTAAAGATTATGCTTATATGGTAAAGGCAAATGATGACCCTTCTACATATGAAGAGGCAAAAGGTAAGGAAAATTGGGAGAAAGCTATGCAGGAAGAGTATGATGCATTGATGGAGAATGACACATGGGATTTGGTTCCTAAACCAAATAGTCAGAAGATCATTGGATGCAAATGGGTCTACAAGACAAAGAGGTTTGCAAATGGAAGTGTGTCTAGGTATAAAGCTAGACTTTTTGTGAAAGGATTTGCTCAGACATATGGTATAGATTATGATGAGACCTATAGTCTTGTGGCAAAGATGACAACCATCAGGACACTCATAGCTATTGCTGCATGTAAAGGTTGGAAATTATGTCAATTAGATGTGAAGAATAATTTTCTAAATGGTTATATTTTAGATGATGTTTTCATGGAGCAACCACAAGGATTCATAGATGAAAGGTATCCAGATCATGTATGTAAGCTCAAGAGAGCTTTGTATGGTTTGGAGCAAGCCCCAAGGGCATGGAATTATAGACTTGCAAAGTTCTTGAAGGAACTTGGTTTTCAAGTATCTAAAGCAGATAGTAGCTTGCTTGTTAAAGCAAGTGATGATGGGTTCATTTACATGTGCATATATGTTGATGATATAATTCTTACAGGTACAGATGAGAAAGGAATTCAAAACCTAAAGAAGCAAATGGCGAAAGAGTTCAAGATTAGTGACTTGGGAGATTTGTCATATTTCTTGCGCATGGAGATCTCATACACTCAACATAGTGTATGTAACTCAAGAAAGGTAATTGAAAAACTTGTTGATCAAGTTTAAAATGGATGATTGCAGGGTAGCACCTACTAATGGAGGTGAAGCACAAATTGAGCAGATATGGAGGAGAAGAATTCAAGGATTTGAAGCTATATCAAAGTTTGGTTTGTAGTCTGATCTATGCTACATTAACTAGGCCTGACTTGTCATATGCAGTTGGAGTATTATATCAATTCATGCATTGTCCTAGGAAAGAACATTGGGTTGCAGGACAAAGTGTGTTGAGGTACATTAAGGGTACACTCAAAGAAGGTTTGTATTATGGTTTTACATCAGATACAAACATCAAGATATATGGTGATACAGATTGGGAAGGTAATACTGATGATTGGAGATCAACTTATGGATACTTGTGTTATGTGGGAGATAAGTTAATTTCTTGGTGTTCAAAGAAGCAACATACAGTTGCCTTATCATCCACAGAGGCTGAGTACAAAGGTATGGTTGAAGCTGCAAAGGAAGTGATATGGCTTAAAACTCTTATGAAGAGTTTTGACATCATTCAGAGTATACCCACTATTCATGGAGATAACATGAGTTCATTGTATTTAGCTGCTAATCCTGTTTTTCATGCCAAGACTAAACACATTGAGATTCAGTATCATTTTCTAAGAGAGAAGGTGATGGATAAAGAGATTGAAGTTATACATACTTCAACAAAAGATCAGATATCTGATATGCTAACCAAAAGCTTGGATGGACCAAAGCTACAGAGATTTAAAGACATGAGCATAAAGAAGATAGAGCAAAACCTCAATTGATGATTGAGGGGGAGTTGTTGGTGCAAGACAATCAACAATTGAAGTTTTTGATGAATCAGTAAGTCAAGAATTGAAGAAAAGATCAAGTCATGAAGCATGAAGAAAGTATATGCTCAGAGAATGAAGATATGTATACATATGTACATTAACTTAGAGTTAGCTCACTTATACTTTTGTATGGTTATGAGCTTGTACATATTTGCCTATATATACAAGGAAAAATGTCAGGGAAAATATGAGAGAGTGTGATAGAACAAGAATTGAAGAGAATTAGAAGTCATTAGACACTTGTGAAGTAAGTAAGATAGCTCTCTCATCCAGATGTAAAACTTTTCAGTAATGAAGAAAAGTTGCACCCGATTTTTCTGTGTGTTCTCCTTTTCTGCTTGATCAATTCAAGAATCCTTTTGTAGGTGTCTAGTTCCATAGTTAGTGAGTCTATGGTTAAAGTTTGAGAGCCTAATTGTAAACAGGCTGTGAGAATTATGTGTAGGAACATTCATACGTGAGAAAGTGTTGAGTGTCTTCTGAAACAGGTGCAATCTCGATGGTCAAAGAACTGATGAGTTCTCAGTGCACAGTGTAAAGTTTTGCACAAATGAGGAGTCAAAATCTAAGTTGGCAGGTAAGCCATATATGGCTAAAAGCATTTGCATAAACGGGTTCTAGTTTGGGAGAACCAAGCTTTAGAAGTTGCAGGTGTCAAAGTCAACTGTAAAGAACTAGAGTTTTAGACATAGGTGACTTGTTGAGATCATTTCTCAAGATCTACGAAGTCTTTTGGAACGATTTAACTTGCAGGAGGTGCCCAAACTATAGATGACACCTTGTGCAAAGTTTTATAAAAAACTTTACACATTTGATAAGTCAATGAGTGAGTTATGTGCAACAAACTTTCTGTGTAGTCATCTTCTTCAAAGTTTGTTCAAGATTTTGGTAGTTGAGTATTGATCCTCCAAATTGGTGAAAGTTTTAAGTTATTCTTGATATAGAGGTGCTCTAACTTCAAGGATAACTTGTTCTTTTGGAGATTAACACTCTCCATCATGAAGAAACAGGTTTCCACCACTCTAGATCTCTCATCAGGTGGTACAAAATTATTTAGAACAAGATTTTGAATTGATACCAAGTCATGGACTCTTTCTTATCTTGCTTAATCTTGCACCACCACCTATGGGTGACGTCCATAAGGTTATACATGGCCTACTGAATCTTATGCCTATCATCCACGATATGGCATAATCGAAAGCACTGCTCCCACTTGTTGAGCCACTTCTCAATAGCATCAACAATCCTAGCACTATTCGAGCCATGGTATCTAGGTGGCCTAAGATCCTTAAGCTGCCATCTGTCCTCTTTGACTAAAATGTTATCTCTAGGGACATCTAGAGTTCGATGCTCATTTGGAGCATCTACCTCCATCCTTGTCAAGTCAGGATCATGCACATCTTCCTCTTTCTTGGAACCATGGATGTGTTCCAAGATGTCGTGGAGTGCATTCTCTAGATTGGTAATCCTATTACTCATGGTTTGAATGGGATCTGCGGGGTGCTCTTCCATGAGTGTATCTCTCCTAGTAGGTGATGATAGTCCTGGTTCCATACTAGGATATGGTTTTTGGTCACTTTTTTATTTTTTGATTTGTAGATTTTTTTTTCCTTTTTCAAATAGTATGCTCTATGTATGCCTAGAATAAGTAAGTGCTAGCAAAAAATAAACAAGTCACAAGCCTTTGCTCAAATGAAAATGGTAACACAAGAAACTTTTAGTATGTTTTGTATTCTCTAATGCATATGCATCATGCATTCTAGAAATTTTGGCAGCATAACGGTGTAATTTTGAGAATCAAAAAAATTATACTAAGTACTCGACAAGCAATTTCTGAGATAATGGTGTCGGCAGGCATAATCTGACTAAAAATAGACCGAAGGGGATTACACACCTTGAAAAATTTCTTGTTCTTTCCTCGCAAAACTTGCAAGAAAATACTTACATGTCCCTGCAAACAAGAATTCATGCTCCGACAATACTAGACAACATCCTTACTATGCATATACTATAGATGCTATGCAAAATTGCATGTTCTATATGGGGTATGAAGCAAAAAGAAAGTAGTAATGCATATTAATTCACAAAGAAACTTATCTAAAGACCCAATAGATAATATGCAGGTGTGTGTAGGTTCTGGAGATGGTCCACATGCCTTCCGTTTAGCTTTTCAAGACTCTCTCAATAGTGGGCACTTCAAACAGATGCTCAAACAAGGGTTGATGATGACAAAAAACCAAACTCAAAGCTCCAAAAAGGTCTAGAATTGAAGCCAAAAGATGACACTCTCTGGAAAGAAATCTTAGAGCAATCCATAACAGGAAAGATCTCTGAATTTGAAGGTTGGATGCTCAAGTTATGGCCAAAAGAGTGGAAGTAAGTGGGTTAAATTGGCTAATTGACAAGCTTCTAGCTATGGTTGCTCACAAAACAACTCGAACTTGGTCTTTCTTCAGCCCAAATTGTGCATAGATCTCGCTTATGATCCCATATCCCATATGCTGCTCGGAGTGTGTTGAAGGTGCCTATATGTAAAGTGTAGTCTTCATACCTTTCTACAACAAGTGAAAAAGAGCATGGATGTGCTCGTTCTCACTCTCCACCCTCTGAGGAGTGCTCCACGTGTGTTTTGGAATATGATGGCCACCTTGGATATCAGGTTTGCGAGATATCTAGATGACATGTGGGGAGGGTCCTTTGGACTCTCTGCCAAACCCTCCCTTTGCTCTCCTATTGTAGAACCCGATAAACGATGGCGAAGATGACCAATTCCTTGTGAAGAAGATGATTAAAATGCAAAACCCCCCCAAAAAAAATGCAGGCATAAAGAAACGCGTGTCAAAATCTCCAAGAATGCTCTAAGTTTAGCTTTTGGCTCTGATACCAAGTGTGAGAAAGACTTGAATGATGTGTGTGTAACTCTCCTCCTATCCATATATACCCTGTTGTATTCTAAAAATTACAATGATCTGGAATGGTCTAGTGCCACCATGTGTACACCATGCAACACTCATTCCCATTACTACTGAACACCTTAGGATATCCACTGAGCTTGGGACCTTGGCTATGACTGGCTCTTGTCCCACACACACATGGAATGATCCCTATGGACGAATGTCTGACAATAGATAGATAGGTAGATAGATAGATAGATAGATAGATATATGGATGGATGGATGGATAGATAGATAGATAGATAGATAGATAGATAGATAGATAGATAGATAGATAGATAGATAGATAGATAGATAGATAGATAGATAGATAGATAGATAAATAGATAGATAGATAGATAGATAGATAGATAGATAGATAGATAGATAGATAGATAGATAGATAGATAGATAGATAGATAGATAGATAGATAGATAGATAGATAGATAGATAGATAGATAGATAGATAGATAGATAGGTAGATAGATAGCTAGATAGCTAATCTTGATCCACATGGCTTTTGGAGTTGCATTACTCAAACCTCTATATTCAACATTAGTAGATGAAAGAGCAACAGTGCACTACTTCTTGGATGATCATGATATAAGCTATGTACCTGCAAATGTAATGTAACCTGAAGTAATTCTTCGTCATCTTTTGATATTGCCTAATCTAAATCAGAGAATACGTTTATATCTACATCAGATATGTATGGATAGAATACACCTTAATTTATGGTTCTCTTTAGATATTTGAGAATCCTTTTAGCTGTTCCCATGTGTGGCTTTCTTGGAGTATGCATGAATTAGCTCAGAACGCTCATACTAGGGCAAATGTCTATCCTAATGAATGTGGCATAATTCAAACTACCCACCAAGATTTGATAGCTTGTTACATCTTCAATTAGCTCACGTACATGAGCACTTAGCTTTGAATTCACCTCCATGGGTGTACCTACAACCTTAGCATTCCCCGTTTTGAACTTGGCTAGCATATCGTTAATGTTTTTCTTCTCAGTGAGATACATACCTTTCTCTATGTACACCACTTCCAATCCACGGAAGTAAGTGAGCTTCCCTAAGTCACTAATCTTGAATTCCTCCTTCATCTATAGCTTAATGCTTCTGATATCTTCAACATCATTACCTCTGAGTAGGATTTCACCTACATACACACAAATGTATATGACTTCTCCATGTGTCCTCTTGATAAAGAGTGAAGGATATGCTTTGCTCACAATGAAAACTTTATCTTGCAAATAGGCCAAAAGCCTATGATTCCAAGATCTTGGAGTTTTTAGCCCATATAAGGCTTTGCTTAGCATGCATACATGTTCAAGGAAATGCGAGTCCTCAAACCTAAGGGATTGAGACATATATACCTCTTCATATATCCATCCATTGAGAAAAGCTTTCTTCACATCCATCTGATAGATCTTCCAATTTTTCATAGTTACAATGCTCATAACTTTGATTATCGGCATATTTTCCACAGGAGAGAAGGTCTCCTCATAGTCAATACCTTTCATCTGAGTTAGGCAAAAGTCTAGCCTTAAGTCTATTGATGGTTCCATCAGAGTTTTTCTTCTTTTTGTATATCCATATAGATCTAATGATCTTCATGGTATGAGTCTTGAGTTTCAATTCCCAAGTGTGCTTTTTGTGCGAGACTTCAATCTCTTCTTCCATAGCATTCATCCACTGTGGCTTCTTCTTGGCCTCCTCATAAGATGACGGCTCTTGAGAGTTCGAGTCCTATGCTAAATAGATAGACTATTTAGTCACTAATGATGTGTCATAGCCATACCTTTCTGGATCCTTCTTCTCCCTTGTATATGTTTTGATGGTTTGTTGAGAGGATTCGACAATATCCCTCAACTCTTGTATCTTAGCCTTGCGCATGGAGTTCCATGGGTTGATTTCCTTCCTAGGAGCCTTCTAATCATATTCAAAGTCACTTGATGCTTCAAGTGTATGTGGACTCTTGCTTGAGAGTGTTGGAAAATCTTCTTGTAGGTCATATGGTAGCTTGATCTTCCTACAATCATCTTCAAACCATGATTTATTTTCATCAAACACTACATCTCGACTAACTATGAAGCCTTCATTTCTAGGATTATATAGTCTATAACCTTTTTGATTAAGGTCATAACCTATAAAGATACACTTCTACTTTAGGTTCTAATTTACCTTTAATTTGAGATGGTACATGTGCATATGCAATGCACCTAAATATCCCACAATGATCGATGCCTTGGTCTCCTTCCATTCCATGCTTCATAAGGAGACATACCTTCCAAATCTTTTGAAGGTAACTTGTTAATTAAATATGTAGCAGTGGATATTGCCTCTAACCATAAGTAATTGGGTAGCTTCTTCTCATTCAGCATGGACCTTAATGCTTCCAAAATGGCCCTATTCCTCTTCTCTACTACTCCATTCTATCTAGGTGTGTATCTAGCATTAATCTCTCTTTTGATTCCTCTATCTTGTAGGTAGGAATCAAATTCATGGTAGAAGTATTCTCCCCCTGTTAGACCTTAGTCTTTTTAGGGTTTTACCTATTTGATTTTCCACAAGAGCTAGATGCTTCTTAAAACATGATAACAATTCATCCTTATGCTTCATAAAGTAAAGAATAGTCCATCATGCATAAATGACACATAATACCTTGACCCTGATATGAATGGTTCTTTGCTTGGTCCCCAAACATTTGTGTGAACAAGCTCTAGAAAGTCTCCATGTATGTACCCTTTCTTTGTGAATGGTTGCCTGTGTGATTTCCCAAATTGACATGCATTGTACTTGTATATCATGTGTTGCTTTGAGATTTTGGGTAGTCCAAGCACAATTTTATCTTGATTAATTTGTTGAGGGCTCTCTCTCTAGTGTGATCCAAACTTTTATGCCAAAGCTCTAGATGTGATAGGGTTTGGGTACCATACGTGAACAATGCAATGTTCTTGTTGTCTTGGAGTTCAAAGGTGAGGAATCTGCCTATTTTTTCTCCCTTTGATATCCTCTTAAAGCCTTGATATGTGTGTGTGGGTTTGTCCATATTCGGCTTATAGGAGTAGTGAGGATTGTTCTAAGAGGTTGGAAAATTTGTAACACAGCAAAGTGACTTATATTATACTACGCACACATAGATTCAAATGAGAAGTAGACAGAATTAACTCATAACTTTGACAAGAGAGAGAAATGAGAAGAATATTATGAATGATTGTTGAGTTACCAATGGAAACTATTCCGCAACAAGCTTTACATGAAACACAGAATGATGTGACCACCACCCCATGGTACACTGACTATTTTCCTCACAGGGACCCTTAAACAACCTTACATATTCATACAATACATGACTTAGGATATTCTTATGGGAGGAAGGGCTTGGAGTAAGAGCTCTTGAAAAGATGCAAAATCAACACACACACACACACATGCAATTGACTCACAAAAATCTCACAGCTCTCAATGGCACCTCTAGCAATCACCTCTTCTGTCGATCCTTCTACAACTCCACCTCCTCTTCCCCAATTGCCACACCTTGAGTGGATCCTCCAATAGTACTCTGGTGTTTTTGCTTGTAGATCAACACATTTGGTAATCTTGCTACTCCACATTGGGTCTCCTTCAACATCTTCACCTTCTATGATCACTCTTCAATGTATCTATGAATCTAATTTTCTATGCTTCACACTCTACATTACACTATCTCTTCATTTTTGTGTGCGTCTAAATGCATCTCACTTTGCATTTGCCTCAGACTCTATGTTTCGTGCTTGCGTATCTGTCTACACCTCTCGATGTGCCTTGATATCTCTCTGTATGTCTATGTATCAATCTTTATGCACATATATCTGTATGAATGCATACCCTTTCTTTTTCTCTTTAAATTTCTTATAAGGAGGGAAGGGACTTGGTCCATCGAGCATCTTCAAGGCTCTACCGACTGTGCCCCTATGCTATACCATCATTACTCAATGTGTTGCTATAAGGAATTGAAATTATGCATGCGAGAGATGGTGAGGGAATATCCTTTGATATTGGTGCATCTAGCTAGGAGGGCATGGCAGTCATAGAAAAGATTACGGGCAACAAAAAGGATAGAATGTAGTTAAGATGATGGATTCTACAAGACATAGTGGGATCATGGGGGGCCGCAATGGTCAAAGTTTCAAAATAAGAGAGGGCATAGCTGGAAGAACAAAATCTCCAAAACATTGAGTCTCAAAACCACCAAAACACTGGGACATCATAACACTAGAGAACACCAAAAGACTTTGGAATCATCTGAACAACAAAAAAAGTGAGAGGACAGTGAAATTTTCTTAACAACAAAAAAGAGATAGTTGCTCATGGTAGAGCTTTTAGATTAGAAGTCCACACACCTCCAACTTGTGGGCCATAGTCTCGCTACACAAAGTAACATGGAGTGGTTCTACAAATGCCCACCACCAAAGGATACTCCATCCCAGAGTGAATTGGAGAGGTTTGGGAAGCAAGTTGGAGGAAGAGGAGTCCTAACTATGCTCGAGGGCTAGAAGAAGGTTGGTCATTGGTGATTTATAGAGTTAATTGAATCAAATGATTGCAAGTGAGGAGGGGACTAGAATGAGACTCAAGGGATGCAAAAGAGTTTAGAAGTTGTGATCCGTGGATGGAACTACAACAATTGTGCTCTGGAAAGAGTGTGTAGAAAAGTGTTTTTAATTTTACAAGAACATAACTATAAGACATGCCAAAATAAGGCATACAAAAATTGATTGAACAAAGTGATGAAGCTGTTGGTATATTTAGGTAGTGATGTGTGTGAACACTCTAGGACCATCGGGGCACTTTTTTCCCCCTTTAGGAGGTTTTTTTCCCCCTAGCTTGTATATATGCCTATTGCCCTAACGGGCTATGGATCTTTGTACATTCTAGTGGTAATACATTTAGTATTGTGTGTTGTGCTCCAAGCTTCCTCTTCTTCCTTGTGTTGTTCGTGTGCTTCTATAGGCGTCTAACTCCAACAATTGGTATCAGAGCAGGTCATCGCTTCATCTAGGGTGTCGTTAACACTCCTCCGATTGTAGTCTAAGAATCACATGAATTTTGGTGAGCATACTCAAGGTGTTTCAGAGATCAAAACAACTTCATTGTGTGGTGTCGAAATTGCGATCTAAGCTTGTTTTGGCCTCCGAATGCACTATTGCAGCACTTGTGCATGCTGTTTCCTCTTTTTGTGCCAAAGGTATATACCAGTTTCAATTTGCCAGTATAAGCATCTTGAAGTCTACTATAGGTTTAGTAGAATTCGTCTGGGTAGTTCTGTTCAACGTTTTGAGATACAATCGATTTTTTGCATCAAGGTATTTTAGTCACTGACCATGGCTGAAAGTAGGTGATGTATTCCATATGTTGGCTATTGAGGATAAGTTGGATGGTACCAACTACCCATTGTGGGCTCATATGATGCGGCATGTATTGGTTGCAAAAGGATTGTGGAATATTGTGTAGGGTGTTGAAAGACATCCTATTACACTTGTGAATACAGGTACTGCAAATACAGGTGCAGGAGCTGATGGAGACGGTGTCGAAGATAGTGATTTTCGTGTTGTGGTTTCTATTGCAGCTACTGCAGAGCAAATTTGTTGGGATAGCAAAGATGCTCAAGCACAGGCATTTATAGCTTTGTGTGTTAAACGTGCCATTATTCATCACATTCACTCTTGTAGAACAACTAAGGATGCTTGGGATACACTTACCACATTGTACCAAGCTAGGAATGAGGCTCATGTGGCTTACCTCCGAAAATAGTTGGAGAGTGAGCATATGAATGAAGGTGATTCTATGGACAATTTTCTGAAAAAGATCAAGAATTTGAAAGAACAGTTGATTTCTGCTCATGAAGTTATACCAGATATCTCACTTGTGCAGACCGTTCTGAATGGTCTTCGTGATTCATATCAGAGTTTTGCTTATACTCTTCGTTTGGTGATGAAAAGCAATCCAAATGCCTTGTCATTTGAGGAGTTAGTCTCTGTTCTGTTGCACGAAGATCAGTCTAGGTAGAACAGGTCCATCATGTGTGTTGCAAATCAAGCTTTCCTAGTTAGTTAGAAGGGCAAAGGTAAATGGAGCTCATCTACTAGCAAGCAGAAATCTGCAAATGCTACACATTCGAAGAAGGAAGATAAAGATGAGAAGAAATAAGAAAAGTAGAAATTGTTTTGCAAGTATTGTAAAGGAAATGATCATATCATAAAGAACTATCCAAAACTGGCTGCTAAAGAGGCAACGAAGAAAGAGGCGAAAATGGTTGTAGAGGCCTCTACACCGAAAACAGAGTCTGCTAATCTTGTGTATGAAGAACAATGGGCGTTTACTAATGTTTGCAATTTTGACCCATCTTCTCATGAGTAGTGCATGTCTACAGTAGACTCAGATGTTTGGTACTTTGATAGTGGGGCGACCAAACATATTCCCTTGCAACACAGTTTCTTCTCTTCACTTGAGCCTTCCCTTATAGGGAATACTATCACATGCGCCAACAAATCCTCTTATCCTGTCATGGGAGTTGGTAAGATAATTCTGAATACTGTTGATGGTAGTTCTCTGACTTTTTCACCTCTTTACTTTGTGACTTTCATTGATGATTTTCCAGGCATACATGGGTATATCCATTGAAAGAAAAGTCCGAAGTGTTCATGTGCTTCAGACAGTTTTTGGTTTTGGCTGAAAATCTGTCAGCATGTAAAATCAGCACCCTCCATTCTGATCGGGGGGGAATATATGTCTTTTGACTTTAATGCATTTTTGGCTGTTGGAGTTAGATGTTTACGGAAGCACGCGAACAACACAAGGAATTTGAAGAAGCTTGGAGCACAACACACAATACTGAATGTATTACTAGAGAATGTACAAAGATAAGTAGCCCATTAGGGCAATAGGTGTATATACAAGCCGAGGGAAAAAACCTCCTAAAGAGGGAAAAAAGTGCCCCGACGGTCCTAGAGTGTTCACACACATCACTACCTAAATATATCAACAAATCCCCACTAGGAGTGATGCGGTGAACAAGTAGCTGGCACTCATGTATAAGGAAGTGCCAAGCTATGTGGAAATCACTCCACAAAAGGAAGTAAGCCCAAAGCTTTGCGGAAAGCTTCAAACTTCTCCCTAGGCAGAGCCTTCGTGAAAAGGTCTGCAATGTTCTCCTACGTGGGCACATATGCCAAGCTGACTCCCTAACAGAGAACCTCTCTCTGACATAATGATAATGCACCTCAATATGCTTAGTGCGAGCATGGAACACAGGGTTCCTCAAAACTGCCAATGCGCTCTAACTGTCAGTGAAGATAGTGGCGACAGAAGATTGACCAACACCCAAATCAGCCATAATGCGCCTGAGCCACACACACTCAACAATCGCTGTATACTCAACCGGACAACTGGAAGTGGCCATAGTAGGCTGCTTCTTGCTCAACCAAGATATACATGAGCTACCAAGCATGAAGCAAAAGCCACTAGTGGACACACGAGTGTCATAGCAACCAGCCCAATCAGAGTCAGAAAAAGCATGCAAATCTGGCGGTAGTGATCCCCCCTTGGGATAAAACAACCCAAGTAGCCGAGTACCACTCAAGTAGCGAAAGATACGCTTAACCACCTGCCAATGCTTGAATCCTGGGCAATGCATAAACCTGCTCATCTATGAGACATCAAACTGAATATCTGGTCAAGTAATGCATAAGTAAATCAAGCATCCAACAGCGTGCTGATAGAGAACAACATTAAATGCATCTCCAACATCATGAAGACTCAATCGTAAACCTGTCTCCATAGGAGTGGCAATAGGCTTACAGTCTTCAAGGCCAAAACGCTGCAATAATGTGTCAATATATTTCGTTTGACACAAAACCATTCCACCATCAACTTGCATAAACTGAATGCCCAAATAGTGATGCAAATGCCCCAAATCAGACATCTCAAATGAGGCATGCAAATCAGCCTTAAAATCAGCAATATGCTTCTCAATAGGACCAGTGAGCAGCATGTCGTCAACATAGACAATAATGATCAGAAGCACACCATTAGCACCCTTAACATATAAGGTGCTTTCAGTTGGACTGTTCTCAAAACCATATGCAATCAGATAGGCATGTATCTTCTCATACCAAGCACCAGGTGCTTGCTTTAAACCATATAATGCCTTCTTTAACCTACACACCTGGTTTTCATGCCCTTTCTGCACAAAGCCACGGGGCTGAAAAACATACACTTCTTCATGCAAGTCACCATTCATAAATGCACTTTTAATGTCCGACTGATGTACATTGCAACCATGATGGGCTACAAGTGCACAAATGCTCCGAACAGTAGTCATATGGCATGTAGGTGCAAAGGTCTCATAAAAATCAATGCCTCTTTCTTGCGCATAACCCTTTGTAACAAGCCTGGCCTTATACCTGTCAACTGTACCATCAGGTTTATGCTTCAGCTTGTACACCCACTTAGTGCCAATGGCCTTCTTGCCAGGAGGCAAGTCACATAAAGACCAAGTACCATTCTTCATTATTGCATCATATTCAGATTGCATAGCAGCCATCCAATTTTCTGAATTTTGTGCTTCATTAAACGAAACAGGCTCATTCTCATCACAGAGACTAGACGCAGCCATAACATAGCAATCTGATGCAAAAGAGGCACTATGAGAGCCTGATCGAGTACGATATGATAGAGGTGCATCTAATTTGCTATCACGTAAAGTTTGCACCATCCATTTTGGCATAGTTCTTGCCAGCTCAATATCAGCTCTCTCATCAATAAGTGCATCATGTAAATCTGCATCAGAAATGGAATGATCTGCATCATCACATGAAACCTGCAAAGACTGATACGTTGCCTCATTAGGACCAGCACTAGACTGTCCACTTGTAAAAAGAGGCAGCGAAGTATCATACATGTCTTTGGAGCTAACAGATGTCTCCTTAGTACATGAAAGCAATGGCTGAATAGCATCTTCCACAAAAACAACATCACGGCTAACCAGAATGCATTTAGTCTGTGGATGATACAGACGATAGCCTTTACTTTAAAAAATGTACCCAACAAAAATACATTTTACTGCTTTATCATCCAGTTTTCTACGATGTTGTTTAGGCACTAATGCATATGCCAAACAACCAAAAACACGCAGATGAGCAACAGATGGCTTGCGATCATGCCGAGCCTCATATGGAGTGATAGACTGTAGCGCTTTAGTGGGACACCTGTTCAATACATATGCTGCACACATGACAGCCTCAAGCCAGAAACTATGTGGTAAAGCATGAATCTTGACCATATACCTCGCCATCTCCATGAGTGACCTGTTCTTTCGTTCAGCAACTCCATTCTGTTGAGGTGTATATGGCAGTGTACATTGGTGTTTTATCCCACGTTTAGCCAGAAATGTATTAAAATCAGAAGACATATACTCCCACCCTTGATTAGAACAGAGGGTGCCCATTTTACATGCTGACAGATTTTCAGCCAAAACCAAAAACTATTTGAAGCACATGAACACTTCAGACTTTGCCTTCAATGGATATACCCATGCGTGCCTAGAAAAATCATCGATGAAAGTCACGAAGCAAAGATAATTCCCAAAAGAAGGTGTCTGCATAGGACCATAGACATCACTATGTACAAGCTTCAATTTCTGAGTAGCCCGAACTGAACCATCTTTTGGAAAGGATGAACGCTGCATTTTGCCCAAAATACAACCTTCACAAACATGTTTTCCAGGTGCCTCAAGTTTGGGCAAGGAGGGCACCATTTCAGATTTCTGCAGGCATAGCAAACTAGCAAAATTCGGATGAGCAAAGCGTGCATGCCAAAGCTTTGCATCTGACATAGCCTGAGAATCATTTACTGCACATGCCAAATCATTTACAAATGTTTCATAGTCTATGATCTTATACAGCCCACGACATAAAATGCCAGAATCAATAATCACATCGCCATTTGATAGATCATGAACTGTACACCTATCATCAACAAATTTCACAACCAAACCATTCTTGGCTAATGCAGAAACTGATAACAGGTTCTTCTTGATCCCTGGCACAAATAAAGCATCTGACAAAGTGAAAGAACTACTATCAACAGTAGTCAAAATGATTTTACCAACTCCCATAACAGGATAAGAGGAGTTGTTGGCGCATGTAACAGTATTCCTTGTAGGGGCAGACTCGAGTGAAGACAAGAAACTGCGCTGCGAGGTAATATGTTTGGTCGCCCCACTATCAAAATACCAAACATCTGAGTCTACTGCAGACATGCATTGCTCATGAGAAGATGGGTCAAAACTGCAAACAGTAGTAAAAGCCCATTCTTCTTCCTGCACAAGATTAGCAAAGTCCGTTTTTGGTGTAGAGGCTTCTGCAACAACCATTCCAACATCTTTCTTCTTTGCCTCTTTCGCAGCCAATTTTGGATAGTTCTTTATGATATGATCATTCCCTTTACAGTACTTACAAAACAATTTCTACTTTTCTGATTTTTTCTCATCTTTGTCTTGGTTCTTCGAATGTGCAGCATTTGCAGATTTCTGCTTACTAGTAGAAGAGCTCCATTTTCCTTTGTCGTTTT
The DNA here is from genome assembly GCA_020310875.1 of Ceratopteris richardii. NCBI lineage: Eukaryota > Viridiplantae > Streptophyta > Polypodiopsida > Polypodiales > Pteridaceae > Ceratopteris > Ceratopteris richardii. Next base: position 46,942,362 of record CM035429.1, read on the forward strand.
GACTAGCCAGGAAAGCTTGATCTGCAACACGCATAATGGACCTGTTCTACCTGGACAGATCTTCCTGCAACAGAACAGAGACTAACTCCTCAAGTGACAAGGCATTTGGATTGACTTTCATCATCAACCGAAGAGTAGAAGCAAAACTCTGATATGAATCAGGAAGACCATTCAGAACGGTCTGCACAAGTGAGCTATCTGGTATAACCTCATCAACAAAAATCAACTGTTCCTTCAAGTCTTTGATCTTTGTTAGGAAACTGTCCATAGAATCACCTTCATTCATGTGCTCACTCTCCAACTATTTTCGGAGGTAAGCAACACGAGCCTCATTCCTAGCTTGGTACAATGTGGTAAGTGTATCCCAAGCATCCTTAGCTGTTCTGCAAGAGAGAATATGAGGAATAATGGCACGTTTGATAGACAACGGTTGGTGCAGACTTTGCATGACAACAAATTAGATGCACCTCTATCATATCATACTTGTTCAGGCTCTCATAGTGCCTCTTTTGCATCGGATTGTTATGCTATGGCTTCCTCTAGTCTCTGTGATGATACTGAACCTGTTTCGTTTGATGAACCACAAAATTCTGAACATTGGATGGCTGCAATGCAATCTGAATATGATGCTATCATGAAAAATAGTACCTGGCCTTTATGTGACTTGCCTCCTGGCAAGAAGGCCATTGGCACTAAGTGGGCATACAAGCTGAAGCATAAGCCTGATGGAATAGTTGACAGGTATAAGGCTAGGCTTGTTGCAAAGGGTTATGCACAAGAAAGAGGCATTGATTTTGATGAGACCTTTGCACCTACTTGCCGAATGACTACTGTTCCTAGCATTTGTGCACTTGCAGCTCATCATGGTTGGAATGTACATCAATTGGACATTAAAACAAAATTTTTGAATGGTGACTTGCATGAAGAAGTGTATGTTTTTCAGCCCCGTGGCTTTGTGCAAAAAGGGCATGAAAACCAAGTGTGCAGGTTAAGAAAGGCTTTATATAGTTTGAAACAAGCACCACGTGCTTGGTATGAAAAGATACATGCCTATCTCATTGCACATGGTTTTAGTCCAACTCAAAGCACCTTATATGTTAAGCGTGCTAATGATGTATTTCTGATCATTGTGGTATATGTTGATGACATGCTGCTCACTAGTCCTCATGAGAATCATATTGCTGATTTTAAGGCTGATTTGCATGCCTCATTTGAGATGTCTAATTTGGGGCATTTTCATCATTATTTGGGCATTTAGTTTATGCATGTTGATGGTGGAATGGCTTTGTGTCAAACGAAATATATTGACACATTTTTGTAGTGTTTTGTCCTTGAAGACTACAAGCCTATTGCCACTCCTATGTAGATAGGTTTACAATTGAGTCTTCATGATGCTGGAGATGCATTTGATGATGTTCTCTATCAGCAGGTTGGTCGATGCCCAATTTACTTGTGCATTACTCGGCCATATATTCAGTTTGCTGTCTCATAGATAAGCAGGTTTATGCATTGACCAAGAGTCAAGCATTGGAAGGCAGTTAAGTGCATCTTTTGCTACTTGAGTGGTACCGGACTTCTTGGATTGTTTTATCCCAAGGGGGGATCACTACCACCAGATTTGCATGCTTTTTCTAACAGTGATTGGGTTGGTTGCTATGACACTCGTGTGTCCTCTAGTGGTTTTTGCTTCATGGTTGGTACCTCATGCATATCTTGGCAGAGCAAGAAGCAGCCTACTGTGGCCACTTCCAGTAGTGAGACTGAGTATAGGGCAGATTTCACAACAACTATTGAGTGTGTGTGGCTCAGACACCTTATGACTGATTTGGGTGTTTGTCAGTCTTTTGCCACCACCATCTTTACTGACAGGCAGAGCGCATTGGCAGTTGCAAGGAGCCCTATGTTCCATGCTCGCACTAAGCACATTGAGGTGCATTATCATTATGTCAGAGAGAGGTTCTCTGCTGGCGAGATCAGCTTGGCATATGTGCCCACGCAGGAGAACATTGCAGACCTTTTCATGAAGGCTATGTTTAGGGAGAAGTTTGAAGCTGTCTGCAAAGCTTTGGGTTTACTTCCTTTTGTGGAGTGATTTCCACATAGCTTGGCACTTCCTTATACATGAGTGCGAGCTCCTTCTTCACCACATCACTCCCAGGGGGGATTTGTTGATATATTTAGGTAGTGATGTGTGTGAATACTCTAGGACCGCCGAGGCACTTTTTTCCCTCATTAGGAGGTTTTTTCCCCCGGCTTATATATATGCCTATTGCCGTAACGGGCTGCATATCTTTGTAGATTCTAGTGGTAATACATTCAATATTGTGTGTTGTACTCCAAGCTTCTTCTTCTTCCTTGTGTTGTTCGTGTGCTTCCACAGACGTCTAACTCCAACAGAAGCCTATATTCTATTAAGGTTGAGCCTAGAGTCATTCACAAGTGGAAGGGGTCATTCATGCGGATTAGTGATCTAAACTACACCTTGACTTAACAAAGTATGACCCTGTAGGCTTGCTTCCCAGATTGGAGTAAACTTGCCATGATTCTATGTCTATTTGGGTGAGTTTTAAAGCACCACGAGTTAGATTACATGAACTTTAGAGGGCCACAATGTTTTTTCATGCCATGCCTTGCATTTTCCTTGGTTTTTTCTAGAATAGATCGAGCTTCCTCTCGAATTTCTTCCAATCTGTGCGGAGTGACAAGTTGGGCAGCCATTGAAGTAGTATCATTGTGGGCTATTTGGTGACATAACTAGCTGATGTGGTTGGATCCTACCAAGAAGTCTAGTGTCACAAGTTGTGTGAGCCCATAGACCAAGTGAAAGGGTGTATGTCATGTTGTGGACTTGTAAGTTGTTCTATATGCCCAAAACGTGCCTCCATACATGGAACCCCATGTCTTTGGACTTAAGAGACATTCCTTACATAGAAGGCATGTTAACATCTTATTTGTCCTTTCTGCTTGGCCAATCACATGTGGATAGTGTGCACAAGACTTTGATGAATAATTTTAAATTTAACAAAAAGTTAATGTAGATTAGTATTAACAAAGTGCGTGCCTTGATTTGATGTGATCTCTATGGGACAACCAAATCGTGCAAATACATATTCAAATAATGTTGGAAGCAATATCATATAGGTACAATGTTCCATTGGTCCATTCAATGTTCCATTGGTCAATGAGTAGCTTTGGCTTTAGTCCCTCTACAAGCAAACGATGCTGGGCGCCATGGATAAAGCAATCATCTCTTAAAGCCATGACATGAGTTCGATACCCACAGATGGCAGATACTGTTCGCAAAGAAAATATTTTAATGCTTTTTGCTTTTACAATAGCGATGATTGGATGGCGCGATCACGGTTTTCAACACAAGATTTATTGATGTACTTTATTGGAGCGATAACTTTTGATGATGCTTTTCAAGGATACACAACTACTATATAACAAGAAGCATTGGCTCATTGTTATTCATCCTACACCTATTAAAACACAAGCTTTGGAGCTTGGTCCCTCAATAGAGGTGGTGCTTCTTAGCACATGGGGCAGCCATGGTGCTATCTTGGAGCATGTTGAGGAGTGGCTATGGAGTTCTTCTTGGAGAAGAAGAGTGTGCTCACACTCTTGCTTATGGAGAGGATTTACCCCGCAGCAGCTTGGTGGTGTGGATCAACCATTCACATGATGTATTTGAAGATTATCTTCTACATGAAGATTTCGGGTTACTTCAAAGACATTGGATGGTGGTTAACATAAGATTTGCATCTTATGTTAAGAATTCAGGTACATGTTCTCTTTATGCACACAGGTACTACTTGAAGTATATGGAAGTGGCATCCATATCAGGAGAAGTCCTATTCGGCATAGGTACAAGAGAATCAGTACATGTATGCTTTATGCATTATTTGGATGAGGTGTTCGAGAAGGTATGTTTATATGAGTTTGAGGATTTCTGGCAGCAAACTAGTTAGCATTCTTTGCTACTTTTGTAAGTATGTGATCTTTTCACACACGTGTCTGACTTAGGGTCTTCCATAGCCTAAGTTCAGATGAGCGTTTGTTGATTATGAGTTTTAGACCAATCCTTCCTCTTTCTGTCACTCATATTCACTCTTCTACAACCTATTAGGTCACACATCTCATATATATTCAGATTTTTGTCCATACATCTGAATATGTTTGTTACATTTGTATATTCACTCATCCACTTCCTCTTTCTGTCACTCATATTCACTCTTCTACAACCTATTAGGTCACACATCTCATATATATTCAGATTTTTGTCCATACATCTTTTTGTTACATTTGTATATTCACTCATCCATGTATTTTTGTTCACATAGAATGGTTGAGAGTTTTTCTCCCACATTGTAATTTGAATGTTTGTATATATGATAGTGTGAGTAAGCAGTGGCTTACGTAACACTTTACACATGTTGTCTAATCTTTCTTTATCTTTGTCTCAGCATTTGTATGATTAAATGTGGTATGTTCATGTTTTGTCAATATTGGAAGATTGCTGGAATCTGTGTTGTTGATCCTAGATTTATGGAACTTGAACCTATGGTATTAGTTATGGGCCTACTAAATTTCCAACATTTGGTATCAGAGCTTTAGGGCTTTGGCATCAGAGCACTCAAGCTCTTAGATATCCAGGTTCCTAGGTTCCTAGGTTCCTAGACTTCCAGGTTTACAACATATGATTTAAGAGCATCTTCTAACATTTGACATTTGACATACACACTTAATCTAGATGAGTAAAGATTTGAGAATTAGACAATTTAGTCACATGTTTATTCATCAGTGTGGAGTATGAAGTTGATGATCAGTTAGCAAACAAATACTTTTGGAAGAGTATGAAAATACTTTACAGAAAGTATTATTTGAAGACCAAGACTTGATGAAGAGAAGGCTACTTCAAATTCAAGGAAGAACAATGGTTTGGAGAAAATGAAGGAATCAGATAAACATCAAATCACATGTATCAATTTCTACTATCATATTATCATTTGTAGGTCATATCTTAGAAGAGCAGTTATGAAGAGATTTGAAGGAATCAAGAAGTGCTTTTATACACTTTCATTATTTGAAAGATAAAGGCTACATCAAACCATATATCTAGAGATTTTCTAGAGAGTTTTGAGAGATCTCTTTCATGGCAAGAAAGCTCATCTAAGAAAATAAATGTAGAGAGCATCAGTTTTGTTTCCAGCCAATCTTGTGTTGTAAGTTGGTTGGAAGATTTCACTCACATTTTGTATCTAGAGAGGTAACTCTAGAAAGGTAATTCATCATTCAGACAAAAGGTTGGTGAATTTAGTCTTATCATTCACATTTGAAGCAGAATTTTGATTCAGAGATATGAGGAGATGATAAAACATGATTCTATGTTCACTTCCATTTGTATACCATGTTTGTTTTGTCTCTTACTCTTAACACTAGAGGAAGAAAAAAATTCATTTCAAGAAGTCAAGAGTGCTTGCTACTTCAAGATGAAGAGAACAAAAGGTACGGAAGAGAAGTTTGAAGATGTTGACATCATGAGGTGGAAGAAAGATGCAGAAAAAGAAGGTCCAACAATTCTAAAGGGAAAGTAAGACTTCCTTTTCTCTTATATTTTCCATATTCTTTTCCTACTTTTATCCTCTACATCCAAAGACAAATCTACGAGAACGTCTTGTGTAAAGCTAGTCTAAAGAAGAAGTAGTTTCTTGTTTTGCATGATACTTGGTCATGATTTAGTAGATTTGATAAAGAATTGCATTGAGAGAAAGAAAAGCAGCAGATTTTGAAGACAACTTGTATGTTTTGACTCATATGTATGAGTTATATATAAGTTGAAGATTTTGAGCAGGCAGCTATGTGTTCCCTCAAAGAATTCTTGGAGTGTCAATTCAGAACTACTTGGTATATGACAAGTTATAGAGAAGTATATTTCTTCTTTATCTAACTCGAGGTAAAAGAGTTTTTTATTGTAGATGTTGAAGACTTAGGTTGAGCTTTTGTGTTTGGAAAAGTTACCTCATATTCAATATTTTCAGAAAATTCAAGAAAATTCAGATTTTTGTTGTACCACTCAGTTGAAAAATCTACTTTCTATGATTGTCTTGATTTTTGGATACATGCTTGTATTCAAAAAGGTGTTCCATCAGATCCTATCACTTGATTGAGAAGTGGAATTATCCAAAGAAAGTCAAGCAGATACTATCACATTTCACCTGGGTAGAATATGAAAAGATGAAGTATCAACTTGCAACTTTTGGAGTTCTCAAGGTGAGAGTTTATCCACTTATGTTTCAAGTAGAATTTGCAGATTCTTGGAAGGATTTGGTTTTTAGAACTTTATGTGAGAAGCATGGATGCTTGGAGACATTCAGGTAGCAAATCAAACATTCAATCATGAAGGTTTGATGAGAGCAGATTCTACACATGTATTTTGTTGTAGAGATCATAGATCTTGGATGATCTCATATGATTTTGTAAGATCTTGGATGATCTTGAAGATCTTGAAGATCTTAAGTATCTATGAGTCAATTGTCTATCCTTTGTTTGTAATGTTCTTAGCATTGGAAGAAGTAAGTCAAAGATTCAGGTTCTATCAAATTTGTGTTGCAGAGAGATAGAAGAAGAACTTGTTATGTCGCAGAAGGTTATGAATCCTAAAATGCTTTGAACAAGGTTTTTATGATAGATCAGCTAACCTTATTCTATAATATGGGAAGCTGAGGAAGTAACAATGGAAGCTATTGGCAACTATAGTGCTAATAAAAAGGGTTCAAAGATTTTGTTTCAGATACATGTATTGATCAATGAAGATAAGATTTATTGAAAGAAGGAAGACGTTCCAGATTTCATAAAGTTTGATATATTTGAAGAATTTTGGATACAAGTGTTAAATCATCCAGAGGGGTGATGAAACATGAAGACTTATTTTCAGCCATATGTAAAAGAATGCAAAGTCATACCTGTAGGTATTCCTCTATCAGGTATTCCTATATTTCCTTTGTCAGTTTCTCTTTATGTTCCAGCTTTGAAAGAAGAAGGAAGAAGGAGAATGTCTGGAGAAAGTTCCTGTTAGGTGTTCCTATTCAGGAGAAGGTTCCAGAGTTCTGTTGAAGAGAAATTTGATATTTTAGAAAGGTATGTTTTCAAAAGTGCACACATATATGTTTATACTAGGTTCAGAAGGAAAGAGGTATGAAGGATTTACATATTAAACAAGGATGAAGACATGATGACATCATAGATTTTTTGATGAGACTCATGAGTTGAATTGACTTGAGTACATTTAGAGATGAACCAACAGTGTTCATAATACACTAAGTTGTGAGTTGTCAGTCACAAGTCCCAGGATTCAGTTCATGATTTTGTTTAGTGTATCTACATGACACAATAGAAGTACATTGAGAAATCTTTCGTAAGGTAAATGCAAATATGTGGATCCTAGTGTATGTTTTCAGGTTTGAGAAGATAGGAGATAGCAAGTTCAAAGTGAGTACTTGCTACATTTGTTGTCAAGCAAATGATTGTTTGATGTATACACTATTGGATATCTAGTTTGCATATTTTTCTCAGGTATTATGGTTCATATTCAGCAAGTTCAAGTTTTTTTAAGGAAAGTCAAATTGAGTTTTTGAAGAAGACTTTTGAAGAAAAGGTTTGAGGGTCAATTTGAGGAGTACAAGTCTAAAGCTTATGAAGTTTGCAGATGTATGAAGTTACATGTTCAGTTCAGTTTGTACCAATATGACATTGCAAGGGGGATTGTTGGAAGCAATATCATATAGGTACAATGTTCCATTGGTCCATTCAATGTTCCATTGGTCCATCCTACTCAGGTATCACAAGATGAGTAGCTTTGGCTTTAGTCCCTCTACAAGCAAACGGTGCTGGGCGCCATGGATAAAGCAATCATCTCTTAAAGCCATGACGTGAGTTCGATACCCACGGATGGCAGACAACATTCACAAAGAAAATATTTTAATGCTTTTTGCTTCTACAACAGCGATGAGCGGACATCACGATCACATTTTTCGATGCAAGATTTATTGATGTGCTTTATTGGAGCGATAGCTTTTGATTCAAGGATACACAACTACTATATAAGAAGAAGCATTGGTTGTTATTCATCCTACACCTATTACAACACTAGCTTTGGAGCTTGGTCCCTCAATAGAGGTGGTGCTTCTTAGCACATGGGGCAGCCATGGTGCTATCTTGGAGCATGTTGAGGAGCGGCTATGGAGTTCTTCTTGGAGAAGAAGAGTGTACTCAAACTCTTGCTTATGGAGAGGATTTACCCCGCAGGAGCTTGGTGGTGTGGATCAGCCATTCACATGATGTATTTGAAGATTATCTTCTACATGAAGATTTCGGGTTACTTCAAAAACATTGGATGGTGGTTAACATAAGATTTGCATCTTATGTTAAGAATTCAGGTACATGTTCTCTTTATGCACACAAGTACTACTTGAACTATATGGAAGTGGCATCCATATCAGGAGAAGTCCTATTCGGCACATGTACAAGAGAATCAGTACATGTATGCTTTAAGCATATTTGGATGAGGTGTTCGAGAAGGTATGTTTATATGAGTTTGAGGATTTCTGGCAGCAAACTAGTTAGCATTCTTTGCTACTTTTGTAAGTATGTGATCTTTTCACACACATGTCTGACTTAGGGTTTTCCATAGGGATTATCAGTTTTAGATTGATCCTTCCTCTTTCTGTCACTCATATTCACTTTTCTACAACCTATTAGGTCACACATCTCATATATATTCAGATTTCTGTCCATACATATGAACATGTTTGTTACATTTGTATATTCACTCATCCATCAATTTTTGTTCACATAGAATGGTTGAGAGTTTTGCTCCCACATTGTAATTTGAACATTTGTATATATGATGGTGTGAGTAAGCAGTGGCTTTGCACGTGTTGTCTAATCTTTCTCTATCTTTGTCTCATCATTTGTATGATTAAATGTGGTATGTTCATGTTTTGTCAATATTGGAAGACTTTTGGAATCTATGTTGTTGATCTTGGATTTATGGAACTTGGACCTATGGTATTAGTTATGGGCCTACTAAATTTCCAACAAATAAGAATTTAGCTATAGTGAACATGGAGCAATCTTGGGTGGCATGAACCTTAGCCCGCTTGGTTGATAATCAATGGTGACTAGTATACTTCTCTTTCCAAGGCATGCCATGGGATAAATTGGGTCAACGAAATTGATACCCCAATGTCGAAACGGTTTCCATCATATGGAAATGGAAAGAGGGCGGTAGTGCCTCCATGAAGGCTGAGGCCCACATCTCTGACATACATCGCATCATTTAGCCCAATGATTGGCCTCCTTGAAAAGTGTTGGCCAAGAGATGCCATAACCAAGTATCTTTTGTGCCATAATATGTCCTGGAGGATGACCATAACCAACAACTTCATGGGATTCCTACATGTTTTCATGTGTTTCACTAGAAAGCAAGCACATGTGAAAAGTTCCATCATGACTTTGGTTGTAAAGGGCTCTAGATATGTGTTTGTAGCTTTTGCATCTTAGTAGTGACTCTTGTTTTCTAGAGGTGTGGTTCCTAGAGGGAATGTGCCTATAGAGTTGTGCACTTCTTGATACCAATGGAGGGAACTCCTAACTGTAAACAACAAGACATGTCAAAAATCATTTAAAATTCTGCATATAGGTGTTGCTCGTGGAATTGCTATTGGGATGAAATCCCTTCTCATTCATGGATTAGAAAATTCAAAGATTGTTCTCTTTTTTATCATTTCTCTCTAAATTGATTGTGATTTGATGAGTGCAACTAATAATTTTTATGGTTCAATACCTGTAGGAAGAAAAAGAAGAACAAAAAATAGTATGTTGTATGTATGTTCAATGTCTGATAAGAACTTTGAATTGTATATGTTTTGAACTCATGTGTGAGTATTGAAACCCCTAAATGCATTTAAACCCTAGCACTTGTAACCCTAATTGTATAAAGATCCTAATAAGTCTAATAACCTTGCAAATCCTATGTTCATTAACCTTTCAAAACCTATGTCCAAAAAACCTATGCACCCTAATAGAAAAACCTAAGTGTATATCTAAAAACCACTAAAACCCATGTGCATGTATACCCTAGCTGGAAATATTAAAAACCTTTTCTAGACCTGAAGCCATAGTGTGTGATTGTACAAACCCTAAGTGAACCCTTCGAATGTGTATATGTATCCATATGAAACCCTAGGTATAAATATGTAAAAATCCTAAGCAGTGTAGATGACCCTAATTAGTCTAAAACCCCTATGACCATTAACCCTTAGTACCCTAATTGTATTATAAACCTTAATTGCCTTAAAATCCCATGTGTATAAATTATTTAAACCCTTAAAAGGACAGACACACACACACACACACACACACATATATATATATATATATATATATATATATATATATATATATATATATATATATATATATATATATATATATATATATATATATATATATATATATATATATATATATATATATATATATATATATATATATATATATATATATATATATATATATATATATGTATGTGTGTGTGTGTGTACCCTATGCATATGTGTTTGGTGACTCTAAATATGGAAAAACCTAAGTGTTTGTATTAAAACCCTATGTTTGGAACCCTAAAAACCCATTTTTTCATACCCTAAACTATCTTAAAACTCATGTGTCCAGCCCTAAATTATGTATGTACATGTGTGTTACCCTATATTATGTGCATATAGACCTTGTGTATGTGACCCCCTTGTATATGCATGTATGTGTAAATAGATGTGAGTGAAAATTAATGTATTTAGCTATGTGTATATATGTAAATTAATAAATCAATTGAACCTTAATCCAAAGCAAAAAGGAAAACTAAAATGAAAAATGAAAAACCTTAATGTCTTGCAGGTACCACTTCTTTTCTTCTACTCTAAGAGAGTTGAAAGAGAAAAAAGAGTTTTTATCTCTCTACCCTCCTCTCTCCATCTCTAGCTACTACTAGAGAGAGAGAGAGAGAGAGAGAGAGAGAGAGAGAGAGAGAGAGAGAGAGAGAGAGAGAGAGAGAGAGAGAGAGAGAGAGAGAGAGAGAGAGAGAGAGAGAGAGAGAGAGAGAGAGAGAGAGAGAGAGAGAATCCCCATCTCTAATAGCATAAATAGTTGAAACAATGAGAGAGAGACTGGAATTTGGTGGAAGCTGATGCACATAGTGGATGTGGAGAGAGAAAGAGAGAGAAAAGAGAGGAATCTAGTAGAAGTTGACATGCATAATGGATGTGGAGAGAGAAATGGGGGGAGAGGGAGTGTGAGAGAGAGAGGTTGTGATTCAAAGAACTTTGAAGAAGATAGTAGTGGATGTGGAGAGAGAAAGAGAGAGAAAAGAGAGGAATCTAGTAGAAGTTGACATGCATAATGGATGTGGAGAGAGAAATGGGGGGAGAGGGAGTGTCAGAGAGAGAGAGAGGTTGTGATTCAAAGAACTTTGAAGAAGATAGTAGTGTTAGATCGATGCATAGAGAGAGAAATAGGGAGAGATTGATAGATAGATAGATAGATAGAAGATAGATAGATAGAGAGAGATAGAGAGATAGAGAGATAGATAGATAGATAGAGAGAGAGAGAGAGAGAGAGAGAGAGAGAGAGAGAGAGAGAGAGAGAGAGAGAGAGAGAGAGAGAGAGAGAGAGAGAGAGAGAGAGAGAGAGAGAGAGAGAGAGAGAGAGAGAGAGAGAGAGAGAGAGAGAGAGAGAGAGAGAGAGAGAGAGAGAGAGAGAGAGAGAGAGATTTGGCAGAAGGCGACATCCATAGTGGATGTGTAGAGAGAAATAGGGAGGAGAGAGAGAGAAAGAGAGTTTGAATTTCAAGGAACTTGGAAGAAGGCAACAATGTCAGATCGAGCATGCACAAAGAGAGAAATAGGGAGAGAGAGAGAGAGAGAGAGAGATAGGAATTCAGTAGAAGTCAATGTGTGCAGTGGATGCGGAGAGAGAGAGAGAGACAGAGAAAGCGAGAGAAGAGATATAGAGAGAGAAAGAGAGTTATAAAACATGCATAGATAACGATCGTTTGGAGAATCGAATGATGCACACAAAGATGCATAGAGAGAGAAGTAGCATGGAGAGAGAGAGAAGGAGAGGGGACAGAGAGAGGGAGAGAGAGGGAGAGAGGGGAGAGAGAGAGAGGTAGAGAGAGAGGGAGGGAGAGAGAGAGAGAGAGAGAGAGAGAGAGAGAGAGAGAGAGAGAGAGAGAGAGAGAGAGAGAGAGAGAGAGAGAGAGAGAGAGAGAGAGAGAGAGAGAGAGAGAGAGAGAGAGAGAGAGAGAGAGAGAGAGAGAGAGAGAGAGAGAGAGAGAGAGAGAGAGAGAGAGAGAGAGAGAGAGAGAGAGAGAGAGAGAGAGAGAGAGAGGAGGGAGGGAGGGAGCGAGAGAGAGAGAGAGAGAGAGAGAGAGAGAGAGAGAGAGAGAGAGAGAGAGAGAGAGAGAGAGAGAGAGAGAGAGAGAGAGAGAGAGAGAGAGAGAGAGAGAGAGAGAGAGAGAGAGAGAGAGAGAGAGAGAGAGAGAGAGAGAGAGAGAGAGAGAGAGAGAGAGAGAGAGAGAGAGAGAGAGAGAGAGAGAGAGAGAGAGAGAGAGAGAGAGAGAGAGAACGGATCCCAAGGATGCACAAAGAGAAAAATAGGGAGAGAGGGGAGAGAGAGAGAGAGAGAGAGAGAGAGAGAGAGAGAGAGAGAGAGAGAGAGAGAGAGAGAGAGAGAGAGAGAGAGAGAGAGAGAGAGAGAGAGAGAGAGAGAGAGAGAGAGAGAGAGAGAGAGAGAGAGAGAGAGAGAGAGAGAGAGAGAGAGAGAGAGAGAGAGAGAGAGAGAGAGAGAGAGAGAGAGAGAGAGAGAGATTGAATTTCAAAGAACTTGGAAGAAGGAAAGAATGTCAGATTGATGCAAAGAGAGAGGATGGATTCCAAGGGTGCACAAATATATATATATATATATACATATATATATATATATATATATATATATATATATATATATATATATATATATATATATATATATATATATATATATATATATATATATATATATAGAGAGAGAGAGAGAGAGAGAGAGAGTGAGAGAGAGAGAGATGTGAGAGAGAAGGAATACATACAAGTAAGCGACAGAGGAGCTTGCAGAAGGAAACATAGTCTATTGTGTGTGTGTGTGTGTGTGTGAGAGAGAGAGAGAGAGAGAGAGAGAGAGAGAGAGAGAGATAAATCGACACAAAGGCAGAGAAGCACTCTTGTGCTCGACGAGAGAAAGAGACAAGTAGGAATCTGAGAGCATGCAGGTAGCTATTGTAATTGAGACGGATACAAAAGTGCAGAGGATGGAGGGGAGAGAGAAGAAATGTAGCATTTGTTCTCTGGCATGTCACCCAAGAAGTTCAAATCTGTGTTCACGATCCTAACCCTGCCTGTGTCTTTGTCTGTGTATTTGTGTATGGGCATTGAAATCCCAAGAAGGTGAGTGTTGAATGAAAGCCGACACAAGCAGGAATTTCTCTTGTCCCTCTAATAACAATCCTTTGCATAGTGGCCATACTTGCCACATATGAAGCATCCTTCTGAGTTGTTGTTGTCTCAAGTTTGATTGTACCTTCCTCCTCTTCCTGTAAACTTTCTCCCTTGATCTTGATAAGAATCTCCATTTCATCCTCTTCCTTTCCTTCCCATGCCTCTCTCTTGATTTCTTCCTCTACCTCTTCCTTTACGTGCATAAAATGCTTGGCCTTCATTTTCCATTGACTTTGAGCCTCCAATGTTCATTTCCTCAGTGACATATACAGAAATGGTGAAAGCCTTCCACTTCTCATCATCCCTAAGCCCATTAAATGTATATGCAACTAATTCATCATTATCTATGTGACAACCTATAGATCCAATGCATCACTTACTTCTTTGATCTTCACAATATAGTCATTTATGTTGGTACTAGATCTATTCCTTAAGTTATTGAGTTCATTCTTCAATTGCATCTTCTTAGCTTTGATTGAATTAGAGAATAGTCTCTCTAGGGTTTCCCACACCTTCATTGAAGTGTTGCTAATATGTTGAGACACAATAAAGGTAACCCTCTTATCTCTCTAATTCCATTCTTTGAAGATCCTCAATTGATCAGGAAAGGCTTGACATCTGTTTCACTTCCATGGTTGATAGTTGTTTTTATCTAACTTTTCAATCTCAGTTCTATATTCTGGCATGATGTACTCTATTTTTCTCTTCTAAGGCTCCTTGATGCAAGAACAATGATGAGTATTACGATTGTGTAGATTCCTTGTTTCTTCACTATTTGACTTCCTTTGAGTTGATTTGTATGACCTTGAACCCAAATCCAAAGCTCATCTTCTTCCTAGTCCTTCAATGGCTCCTTTTGGTCCTCTTCAAGTAACTTTCTGTGTCAAAATGTTATGAGACTACTAATGGGACGATTTACACTTTACCTATGCAGCTTGAAGCATGAACATCCTCTTAGGTGTGCTCATGGATAACTCTATTTGCTCAAAACAATGATACTTTGAGTTCGTATGGAATGAACCTGAGAGATTTTTCACACTCCAACTAGACTATTAGAACCTTTATCTGCAATTTATCTCACTCAAAATATTTTCTCCTAGTTTGAGAACCAATGTCTTAGAGTCAAACTACACTAGGCATGCACAAAAAGACCATTGTTCACTCTAGACATAATTTCTCTCATAATATGTAGAGATTAGACTTGATCTTCAACCCAACTTCAGAAGACAATAATAGCTCTCTAACAAATAAAACATTACAAGAAATGGATACAAAATTGTCAGGGACCTCTACTCATCAGACATAGCTAACTAGATCCTACACAAAGAACTCAAAGTCTAAGATATGGCTACTCAAAGTACGAAGAAAATCCTCAAGCAAGTTGGGGGCTTGTTAAGCAAGGGGTCCAATAGCTTATTCAAATCCTAGAAGTAATAATACATGCAAGATCTACACATTCGAAATACAAATTATGATTACATGAATTTCAAAAGATTCCCTAAATGGTAGGGAGCTCCTACAATTTAGGCTTTATCATACCTAAGTGTGATAGGTGATTGATTTGATAAATATGAGGGGATTCAAATTCAATTTTGAAGATGAATACTCATGTTTGGCTCCTTGCAGCTTCATAGTGCATCAAGTTTCATCCATTTACAAGGTCCATATGCTCCTAAGGTTGGACCTTGATTTTCAAAATAGACCACACCAGATCGGAGCCTTGTAAGAAAAGTGGGAATGGATAGAAAAATATCATGATTGGATCAAACTCTTTCCATCCATGGATTCCAACAAGAGAGGGTGTTTCTATTTTTGAAAATGAACTTGGCCTAAGATGTTTCCATATTGTACTCGGATCGACCATTCCCACTTGATCTTTTGCATAGCCCTTTTATCAAGATGCCTCCTCCAAGGATAATTTCTACATATCCTTTCCAAATTTTGCAAATTGTTTTGACTCGGATGCCAAAAAGCCAAGAAGTAGATGATAAAGGAGATGAGGAACATTTTAATCACCATCACATGTCCCCAAACATTAATTTTCATTCCATTCCAGTGACAAAGCTTTTTTTCAAGCTTGCCAAGCACCTAGTAAACCTATTTGCCCATTAAAACTGCAAAACCCAATGAGATGTCTAGCAAATAGAGGACATGACCACACATGAGCTTCTTGCAATGAAAATCCCTCAAAGAATGTTGGCATGGACCAATTATGTCTTGAAAGGTTTTCAAATGGTTAATTCTAAACCTGGAGGCTTCACAAAGACTATCCAAGGTATTCTAAAACCAAGAGACATAATTAGTATCATTTTGAAGAAAAACATGTGAGGAGTCTTAGAACCATTTAATTGTAATCTCGCGGGAGAGCAACACAATGAATATGACCTAATTGCACGATGTACAATAAGGAAACTAAGCCTATCAGTAGCAATGACTATAAGAAAAAGGGAAAGCAAGCAAGCAATCTATTTTGATGGAGCATTTAAATTAAATATTCGGATAGAGCTGGCCAATATTGTGATACGAGATGAAGCATTACCCATAAGCATGGAATTCATTTTAATAGTCCCACAACCAAGTTCCTTGGGACATTGAAGAATAAAGTCTCATTCAAGGGTGTCAAAAGATTTGTCAAAAGCAATCTTCAGGAAGAGAATGTCTTTTGAAGACTTATGTTCTAAACCCTCCATTCATCAATGATGGCTTCAAGGAAGGATGTATCTTTGATGAAGCTTTTTTTATCCTCATTAATCCATTTATAAAGATTCTCCCTTATATCCCTACAAATTTTTGGATCTCCTTTTGAATTTTACACACAATGTTTGATTAACAACAATAATCTAACTTCTCATCATGGAGGAATGAACACAAAAGTCGTGTCTCTAGGCGAAAGAGATTTCTAGTTTGACTGATGAGAGCAAGAATAATGATGGATTGGCATGGAACCATGGAGCTTTCCTACCTTCAACAAGGGCTTCAAAGAACTAATGATGGAGAAAAGGACCATAACTATGATATCCATGACATGAGAGAGGGCAGGAAGACCCATGTAATTGATGATGCTAGAGAAAATGTAGCATTTTTCAAGCCTTGTTTTGCAAAGTTCAGTACCAAACCAAAGGTTCCACGAACAAAATCCATTAGGATCCTCAACTTCAATCACATTATCTTGAAATTTACGAAGATCCTCTTGAAGATTGCTTTTTTCGAATCCTTCAATAATGCACCTCTTCTACTCCCACCTATTCAAGAGACCTTCCACCATGTTAAAGTCATCACACAGAAAGGTGTCCAAAGAGTTCCACATACTAGTTCTTTTAAGTTCTTGGTTAGGGCTGCATATAGAGGTGATGGTAAGGGGATGAAGGCCACACAAAGAGGTGAGAATCCACCTCTAAAAGGGGTTACCAGAGGATCCAAAAAGGTCACATACAAATGCAAAATTAAACCTAAAGTAGCACCTCACTTCCACAAGGGTGGTCAATCTAGATCCAACCATGTTGAGAAGAGATACCTTGTAGAAGTTTCTTGAGTTTGTCGGCTTCAATTTTGACTCCTTGAGAACAAGTGTGTAATAAAGTGATAGGTTGGAGATGGTTGAACTACACCCTTGACAGATAGGAGATGGTTGAACTACACCCTTGACAGATAGGAGATGGTTGAACTACACCCTAAGAGAGAGGATTAGGAAGTAATCCTCAACCATGGCTTTTGGGGCAAGTGGTTAGCCCATCACATTCCTAACCAAGAGGTTGTGAGTTCAATTCCTTACATTGGTATCAGAGCCTAGGAAGTAGGCTTGGGCAAGGTGGAATGATCCAAATGTAATAAAGTAAGTTTATGATCTAGGGGTCCGACCGGTTCAGACAGATCTGAAATCGGACACCGTTTGGTCATCCGTGTGTACGACCAAAGATCTCCGGTTTCGACTTACTAGGAGGTCTTGTGCTCTTGTGAATATGTGGTCCACTTAGCTTAGTGGTTAAGTCTCAAGGATGTGAAGGAGGAGGTCTTGGGTTCAATCCCCATGGGGGACATGGGGAGAATATTTTGTCCAAAGAGATGTAGAGCCTTTTAGAAGCATCCACTTGAGTTAACTCGAGTTAACTGGAAACTTGGTGCACATGCAGTTACATGGCCAACACATGGCTGGCTAGTATCCACCTGCCCAAGAAGGCAATCCCTTGGAGAGAGCTATATATAGAGGCATTTGGTTGGGAGGAGAGTCATCTCTCTAGCTTGTGGTGGTCGTTATAGTCATTCTCTTGCAAAGTGATATCTAGATTTATATACTTATCCCAAAGCCATTGCTACTCTTGAGGGATGTGAGAGCCCCCAGACATTGAAGGAAAGTAGGATGGTTTCAAACTAAAATTTTCTTTTTAACTAGGGTTTTTTTCTCTATTTTTCCTATTTTTCATCTCTTCTTTTTCCTTTGTGAAAACAGTGCAATGAGAATCGGAATTTCCCTTTGATGAGGCTCTTCCATGGGAGCTCAAATGGAAGCTTTCCCTTTGAACTACCTACTTTCTTCATATATGAGCATGTAATAGTGGACCAATTATTGGACTCTCACTATCTAGTTTATCTTGTTTTCTTGTGGCATAGTCTTCTTGGTTGTCCTCCTTGCCCATGGCATCACCTTTAGGAGCTTTTTCATCTTCAAAATCTTCAGCTTGGCTTAGACCTCCTTCTTCTTCTAAAAGTTCAACTTCCTTCTTAAATCATTTGCCCTCCTTGATCTCTCAATTAATTAGATCTTACCCACAATAACATGTAGTGAGATGATATTATTCTTATCTCTAGATTCCTTCTTTATCTAAAGCTTTTAGATAGCTATCCTAGGGATTTTAAGGAATCTTCTTACTAATTAAGTCTAAGCATTCTCTAATGCTTTTGGATTTCTTTTGAAAGCTCTTTAAGGATAGGTGAACATAGGTTTCACCAACAATAGACTTAATTACTGTTTGTTAGAGTTGACGTCGACATACTTGAAATTCAAACTCCTATCTTGCAATTTCGATTCTTTTCTAAAGAATTTCATGTTGGAGTTGGACGTCTGCAGAAGCACGCAAATAGCACAAGGAAGAAGGAGAAGCTTGGAGCACAACACACAATACTAAATGTATTACCACTAGAATGTACAAAGATCAGTGACCTGTTAGGGCAATAGGCATATATACAAGTCGGGGGGGGGGGGACCTTCTAAAGAGGGAAAAAAGTGTCCCAACAATCCTAGTGTGTGCACATACATCACTACCTAAATATATCAACAAACCCCCCTGGGAGTGATACAGTGAACAAGGAATTGGCACTCATGTATAAGGAAGTCCCAAGCTATGTGGACTCAATCCACAAAAGGAACTAATCCCAAAGCTTTGCGGAAAGCTTCCAACTTCTCCCTAGATAGAGCCTTTGTGAAAAGATCTACAATGTTCTCCTACGTGGGCACATATGCCAAGCTGATCTCTCATGCAGAGAACCTCTCCCTAACATTATGATAATGCAGCTCAATGTGCCTAGTGTGAGCATGGAACACATGGTTCCTTGCAACTGCCAATGCACTCTGACTATCACTGAAGATGGTGGAGGCAGAAGACTAACCAACACCCAAATTAGCCATAAGGCATCTGAACCACACACACTCAATAGTCGCTATGAAAGCTACCCTATACTTAGCCTCAAAATTGGAAGTGGACACAGTAGGCTCCTTCTTGCTCAACCAAGATATGCATGAGCTACCAAGCATGAAGGAAAAGCCACTAGTGGACACACGAGTTTCATAACAACCAGCCAGTCACTATAAAAAAAAGAATGAAAATTTGGTGGTCCCCCCTTGGGATAAAACAATCCAAGTAGTTGGGTACCACTCAAGTAGCGAAAGATGCACTTAACTGCCTGCCAATGCATGACACATGGGCAATGCACAAAATTGCTCATCTATGTGACACCAAACTGAATATTTGGCCAAGTAATGCATAAGTAAATCAAGCATCCATCAGCCTACTGATAGAGAACAACATCAAATGCATCTCCAGAATCATGAAGACTCAATCGTAAAGATTTCTTCATAGGAGTGGCAATAGGCTAACAGTATTCAAGGCCAAAACACTACAGTAATGTGTCAATATATTTCGTTTGACACAAAGCAAGTCCACCATCAACTTGCATAAATTGAATGCCAAAATAATGATGCGAATGTCCCAAATTATACATCTCAAATGAGGCATGCAAATCAGCCTTAAAATCAGCAATATGCTTGTCATGAGGACCAATGAGAAGCATGGCATCAACATACACAACAATGATTAGAAGCACATCATTAGCATGCTTAACATATAAGCTGCTCTCAGTTCGATTGTTCTCCAAACCATGTGCAATCAAATAGGCATGTATCTTTTCATACCAAGCACGTGGTGCTTGCTTTAAACCATATAATGCCTTCTTTAACCTGCACACATGGTTTTCATGCCATTTTTGCACAAAACCAGGGGGTTGAAAAACATACACTTCTTCATGCAAGTCACCATTCAGAAATGCTATTTTAATGTCCAATTGATGTACATTCCAATGGTGATGAGCTTCAAGTGCACGGATGCTATGGACAATAGTCATTTGGCATGTAGGTGTAAAGGTCTCATCAAAATCAATGCCTCTTTCCTGTGCATAACCCTTTGCAACAAGCCTAGCCTTATACCTGTCAACTATTCCATCCGGCTTACACTTCAGCTTGTATACCCACTTAGTGCCAATGGACTTCTTGCCAGGAGGCAAGCCACATAAAGACTAGGTATCATTCTTCATTATAGCAACATTTTTAGATTACATAGTAGCCATCCAAGTTTCAAAATTTTGTGCTTCATCAAATGAAAAATGCTCATGCTCATCAGAGAGACTAGAGTCAGCCATAACATAGCAATATGGTGCAAAAGAGGCACTATGAGAGCTTGAACAAGTATGGTATGACGGAGGTGCATCTAATTTGCTATCACACAAAGTCTATACCAGCCATCTTGGCATAGTTTTTGCATGCTCAATATCAGCTCTCTCATCAACAAGTGCATCATGTAAATCTACATCTAAAATGGAATGATCTGCATCATCACATGAAACTTGCAAAGGCCAAAAAGTTGCCTCATTAGGACTAGCACTAGACTGTCCACCTGTAAAAAGAGGCAGCAAAGTATCATACATGTCTTTGGAGCTAAAATGGATACATATATTGAGAGATATGACTCTCACAATTAGGCTGCCTAGAAATCGGTATGCGGTTGGACATAGTCTATGAGACTGAAGAGAATGAAATGACTCAAACCAAATGAACTACCTACATGGGGACTTCAACGCCTTCTTCCTCTATTCTTGAGTGTCCTCCCTTGCTTATGTTGTAGCCAAATGACCACGAGCGCTCATGGTGAGTTTGAGAGCTCTTGTCCATAACTCTTCTCTTCCAGTTCAATTTTTGGATTTTATTCTCTTTTGGCCTCCACTAATTGCTGAAGTAAATGCTTCCATTTTTCATTTTTGTATTTTCCTTCTATTTGAAAAAGATCCTTTTTGAAAAATATATATGTTCTTGCTTCTTTATTTTTAACATTCCCCCTCAAGATCACATGTGAGCTTGCACCTTCAACCAAATCCTACAAATTGATTTCATCCTTGAACCTCTTTAGCTTAGAAGCATCTAAGGACTTTGTAGACATGTCTGCAACCTGTTCATTAGTTCTAATGAACTTTATATCCACATCCTTGCTCAAAACTTTTTCTCGAACATAATGATAGTGTGCTTCTATGTGCTTACTTCGTGCATGAAACATTGGATTTTTTGTCAAGTGAATTCTTGACACATTGTCACCATAAATTGGAATGGTCTCTAGCTACACATCAAGATCATCCAAGAGCTTCTTAATCCACAGAGCTTCACAAGTTGCAAAGGATAATCCTCTATATTCCGCTTCTGTAGATGATAGTGCAACAGTAGGTTGCTTCTTCGAGCTCCATGTGATAGGTTTGCTACCTATCATGAACACATAACTTGAAGTGGATCTTCTATCTTCCTTCGAACCAACCCAATTAGCATCATTGAAGCCCCTTACCTATAATTCTGCATCATATCCATAAAACAAGGCATGATTGATTGTGTGCTTCACATATCTTGGTTTGGCTGAATTTAAATGTTCACTTGTTTGAGTTTCCATAAATTGAGAAAGAACTCCAACGCTGTAACACAAATATGCTCTTGTTATCTTAGCATAGATCAATGGACCTATAATACTATTATATGTAGTTACATCATGTAACTTCTCTCCATCATTTGATGCATAGCTTCACATTTGTGTCCATAGGTTGAGTGAGTGGTTTGCATTCACTCATTCCAAATATGAAAAGAACATCCAGCAGGTACTTTCTTTGAATCAAGTAGATGAGATCTTTCCAATAGACTACCTCAATGCCTAGAAAGTATTTCAGCTCACCAAGATCTAAAATTTTAAACTCTTTATCGAGTTTTCTTTTTATCTCTTGTATTCATGCAACATTACTTCTTGTTACAATGAGATCATCAACATATATGCAAATGTATACCTGCTTGCCTTCTTCTTTCTTCATGTAGAGAGAGGGATCTACACTACTTGGACTATACCCACACCTTGTGAGTTACTCGACCAATCTTTGGTTCCAAGCACCTGGTGCTTGCTTCAGCGAGGTGGCGTTGCCAGCCAACAACTACTTCATCCCTGTCGATGCCATGGGCATGTTCTGCCTGGCTTTCGCAGGGTCGTCGGGAGAGCTGTCCATCATCGCAACATCCAGTACCAAGGCTTCCGCGGCACCTTCGACACCGCATCCATGCACATCGGTTTCTCCCCAAACCAATGTTGAGTAGAGTATACATCTTCCTCGTTTCGACCTTCAAATCTCGATTAGGGATTCACCATGGAAAACTACTTAGTTCACTACAACCTCCATTTGCAAACTTCCAAGATACACACAGAAACACATCTCAAATACTTCACATGGACTATTGTATGTGTAATATATTATGACACCTCGTTCTTTATGTGTGTATATGAGATAATGTGTTATGAAGAAAAGAGGTCACCTACTCACTCAATGAGATCTTGCACCTTAAGAATATCATATTACTTAAGGGAAGTTTTGAACATTGATGGGTGTTTCTGAAGAAGGAATTTCTATAACACCAATCACTTGACTTAATCTGCCTTCTTCATGCACCTTATCTCAACATATGTGAGGGAATGGCACTATCTTAAGCTTTATGAAAGGTCATGGGTGTCTACTTCTTCATGTAGGCACTATATTAAGCTTCTATGAAAGCTCACGGGTGTTTTGCTTCATGTATCTTGTGCTCTCTTCGCATGACATAGGTATAAAGGTTGCAATTTTTTTTTACTTATTTAACTCTAAAGAATATGACATATAAGTTGGCCAAGATATGCATACACATGAGTAAGAACAAAGACAAAAATAAGTTCTACTATAGTTAGGTGTGCAATGTTATCTTGTGTGGGCACATAAGACAAATTGATCTCTCGAGCAAAGAGTCTTTCCTTGACATAATCATAGTGCACCGCAATGTGCTTTGAGCGAGCATCGAACACAGGGTTCCTCACAATTAGTAAAGATGGTGTTGGCATAAGATTGATCAACACCCAAATCAACCAAAACATGTTTGAGCCACACACACTCAATAGTAGTTGTGAAAGTTACTCTATACTTAGCCTCACAATTAGAAGCAGTCACAATAGGATGCTTCTTGCTCAAACAAGACATGCAAAAGCTACCAAGCATGAAATAGAAGCCATTGGTGGATACATAGGTGTCATAGCAACCAACCTAATTTGAGTCAGAAAAAACATGTAAATTTGGTGGTAATGATCCTCCTTGGGATAAAACAATCCAAGTAGTTGGGTACCACTTAAGTTGCAAAAGATGTGTTTAATTACTTGCCAATGCTTGACACCTAGGAAATGCATAAACTTGCTCATCTAGAGACAAACAATTGAATGTCAGGTTGAGTTATGCGTAAGTAAATCAAGCACCCAATAACCTACAGATAGAGAACAACATCAAATGCATCTCCAATATTATGAAGGGTCAATCGTGGATCTGTTTGCATGGGAATGACAATAGGTTTTCAATCTTCAAAGCCAAAAAATTGCAAAAAATATCAATAGATTTTTTTTAATACAAAGCTACACCCCCATCAACTTGCATAAATTGAATGCCTAAATAATGACGTGAATGCCCCATGTTTGAAATCTCAAAGGAGACATGCAAATAAGACTTAAATTTAGGCATATGCTTCTTTGTAGGATGAGTGAGTAGCATATCATCTACATATTCAAGAATGATTAGAAATACATCATCTTCATGCTTAACATATAAGTTTCTCTCAATTGGAGTACTCTAAAATCCATCTACTATCAAGTATGCCATAAGTATTGTCCACATAAGTATGCCTTGCACTCGCATGTCTCGTCTTCTTATAGGTTGAGACATGTCATGCACAGTAATCCCATTCCATAAAATGCGCAGTTCTTCCACAAGTGGTGCAAGATATACATCCATGTTTTTTACCTTATACTTACCTGGTACAATAAGAGCTAATAATAAATGAACTTTCTTTGTGGCCAACCATGGTGGGATATTATAATTGACCAAACATACAGGCCATGTGCTCCATGAAGAACTGCGTAATCCAAATGGATTCACTCCATCCATAGCTAGGCCTAGACGTATGGACCGAGGCTCACTAGCAAACTCTGGCCACTTACTATCTATGTGCTTCCAAGCATGAGAGTCAGTTGGCACTCGCATTACATTATCTATAGACCTGCTCTTTGTATGCCATGACATTAACTCAGCTATAGATTTGCATCTAAACATGTTCTTAATTTGTGGAATGATAGGAAAGTGGCGAAGAACCTTTGCGGGGATTGCTTCACCTACAACGTCTTCTCTAAATCTATTTGCTCTGCACTTGGACATACGTGGAGATGGTCATACTCATCCCGAAAGAGAACGCAATCATACGGACAAGCATAAATTTTAGTATAATCCATTCCAATGGACTGTAAAAGTTTTTTCGCATCTCCACGTGTGGGAGGCATGTCATTGCCCTCTGGCAAAAATTGATCTTTAAGAAGCCTGCAATAAGTAATTAAAATGATATTAGTAAATGAAGTTATTGTGATACAACAATGAAAGCCAATTTGTTATCCACTTACCTGAACAATTCAGTGACACTACTATCTGACCATCCATAAATGGATTGCAGATTGAGCATCGCGAGTGAAGCACGTAGTACAGATATCTTTGCTCCATTGTAAAGCGGTAAACAAGCTAATCTTCGCATGTTTTCATATTCTTCATCAACTTCTGATCGTGGAATTTCTGTTGTGTCCATCTCGACACCTTCTTCACCATCATGATCTTCGTCCATCTCATAAAATGCTTCAAGCATCTCTTCCATATGTTCATTCTGTGTAATATTATTAGTGCTTGCTTGTACGTCTAAGTCCTTTTGTGCTCTCTTTTGTCCAGGAGAGGTTATCGGTGCAATGTCGTTTGGGTCCATCTGCTCACTTGGGGGACCATGCGAATGATAACGTAGGTTTTCCAGTCGACTTCTATCAAACGATCCATGCTCTCTAACATGTGCAGTACAAATCCATCGTTTCTGATAAATTTTATGCTTGCACTGTGTGCAAGGACATGCCATTCTCTCTTCAGGATCCAAAGAAGCCATCTACTACAATATTTACATTTTAGAACATTTGTTTTTTAATTAAACCTAAAAATCTATCTCTTAAAGACTTAAATGTGAAATACTAAACCTAAATACTTAAATACCTAAAGAAACTTAAAACCCTAATTTTAAAACCCTAATCTATATAGTTATCCTATTTTATCTATATATTCAGATTTTTTTCCTCTTAATTGAGTTATATGTATGCCTAAACCCTAAAACCCTAATTTTAAAGATCTAGTCCTAAATTATGTATATTTCTATACACATGTGTATATACATGTATATATGTATTATATGTGTATGTGTATGTATGTATATATGTTATGTAGGTGTTAAAACCCTATAACCCTAATCCAAATGACCTAGACCTATAACATGTATATATAAATATATATGCATGTGTATATATATGTGTATATGTATATTTATGTGCATATAGATAGGTGTATAAGTATGTGTGTTTGTGTATTGTATATATATTTACTCTATTTAAAATGATTAAATTTAAACCTGTTTTTATATATTTAATCATATATATTTCATTTATTTATTTAAAATACTAGTTCTTATCATATTTTATTATCTATACAATTATCCTACCTTATATATATATATTATTTATATATTCAGATTTTTTCCTTACTTAATCCTATTTTTATATATTTAATTATAAATATTTAATTAAATTTTTTATAACACTAGTTCTTTTTATATTTATTTATCTATATAATTATCCTATTATATATATATATATTTATTTATATATTCAGATTTTTTCATTATGTAATCATATTTTTACATATTTAATTTTGTATATTTAATTATATATATTTAATTAAATTATTTAAAACACTAGTTTTTTTATATTTATTTATATATATAATTATCTTTTTTTATATATATATTTATTTATATATTCAGATTTTTTCCTTACGTTATCCCTTTTTTATATATTGAATTTTATATATTTAATTATATATATATTTAATTAAATTATTTAAACACTAGTTCTTTTTATATTTATTTATGTATATAATTATCTTATTATATATATATATATATATATATATATATATATATATATATATATATATATATATATATATATATATATATATATATATATATATATATATATATATATATATATTTATTTATTTATTCAGATTTTTTTCGTATATAATCCTATTTTTATATATTTAATTTTATATATTTAATTATATATATTCAATTATATATATTTAATTATATATATTTAATTATATATATTTAATTATATATATTTAATTAATACCCTAATCTTAAAATTCTAATCTAAATTATGCATATTTTTGTATGCATGTGTATCGACATGTATATATGTATTATATGTGTATGTGTATGTGTGTATATATGTTATGTAGGTGTTAAAACCCTAAAACCCTAATTTTAAAGATTTAGATTTAAATCTAAAATACTAAAACCTAAATACTTAACCACCAATAAAAATCTAAACCCCTAATCCTAAAACCCTAATCATATTTTATATACATATTTATTTATATATTCAGATTTTTTTTCTTATTTTTCTCTATATTTTTCCTTAATATAACTATAATTGAGTGATATGTATGTCTTAACCCTAAAACCCTAATCTTAAAGATCTAGACCTAAAATATGTATTTTTTTGTATACATGTGTATATACATGTATATATGTATTATATGTGCATGTGTATGTGTGTGCATATATGTTATGTAGGTGTTAAAACCCTAAAACCCTAATCTTAAAGATTTAAATCTAAAATATGTATATTTTTGTATGCATGTGTATCTACATGTATGTATGTATTATATGTATATGTGTATGTGTGTATATATGTTATGTAGGTATTAAAACCCTAAAACCCTAATTTTAAAGATTTAGACTTAGATCTAAAATACTAAAACCTAAATACTTAAACACCTATCAAAATCTAAACCCCTAATCCTAAAACCCTAATCATATTTTATATATATATTTATTTATATATTCAGATTTTTTTCTTATTTTTCTCTATATTTTTTCTTAATATAAATATAATTGAGTGATATGTATGTCTAAACCCTAAAACCCTAATCTTAAAGATCTAGACCTAAAATATGTATATTTCTGTATACATGTGTATATACATGTATATATGTATTATATGTGCATGTTTATGTCTGTGCATATATGTTATGTAGGTGTTAAAACCCTAAAACCCTAATCTTAAAGATTTAAATCTAAAATATGTATATTTTTGTATGCATGTGTATCTACATGTATGTATGTATTATATGTATATGTGTGTTTGTGTATATATGTTATCTATGTATTAAAACCCTAAAACCCTAATCAGAAAGACTTAGACTTAAATCTGAAATACTAAAACCTAAATACTTAAACACCTATCAAAGTCTAAACTCCTAATCCTAAAACCCTAATCATATTATATATATATATATATATATTTATTTATATATTCAGATTTTTTTTCTTACTTTTCTCTATATTTTTTCTTAATATAAATATAATTGAGTGATATGTATGCCTAAATCCTAAAACCCTAATCTTAAATATCTAGACCTAAAATATGTATATTTCTGTATACATGTGTATATACATGTATATATATATTATCTATGTGTATGTATGTGTAAATAGCATAAAAACCCTAATCCTATTTTTATATATTTGATGTAAAAAAAACTTCAAAATAAAAAAAGGATTATATGTGTGTATGTATGCATGTGTGTATATATGTGTGTGTATATATGCATGTGTACATGTGTGCGTGTGTATGTATGCATGTGTATACATGTGTGTGTATGTAGCCATGCATGTGTGTGCATGTGTGTGTACGTGTGTATGTATGCATGCATGTGTGTGTATGTGTATGCATGTGTATACATGTGTGTGTATGTGTATGTGTGTGTATGTATACATGCATGTGTGTATATGTGTGTGTGTGTGAATGTATATGTGTGTATATGTGTGTGTATATGTGTATGTATGCATATGTGTATATATGTGTGTGTATGTATGTATGCATGTGTGTGTATGTATGCATGTGTGTATATGTGTGTATGCATGCATGTGTGTATATGTGTGTGTATGTATGCATGCATGTATGTATATGTGTGTGTGTATGTATGTGTGTATATGTGTGTGTGTATGTGTATGTATGCATATGTGTATATATGTGTGTGTATGTATGTGTGTATGCATGTGTGTGTATGTATGCATGTGTGTAAATTTATATGTGTGTGTATGCATGCATGTGTGTATATGTGTGTGTGTATGTAAGCATGCATGTGTGTATAGGTGTCTGTATGTAAGCATGCATGTGTGTACATGTATGTGTGTATGTATGCATGTGTGTTCATGTATGTGTGTATGTATGCATGTGTGTACATGTATGTGTGTAAATGTGTGTGTGTATGTATGCTCTATTTTCCTATCTCTATCTTGATTTCTTTCATTATTCTTTATCTCTCACTCTCTCTCTCTTCTCTCTCTTTCTCTCTCTCTCTCTATCTCTCTCTTTCTCTCTCTCTCTCTCTCTATCTCTCTCTTTCTCTCTCTCTCTCTCTCTCTCTCTCTCTTTCTCTCTCCTTCTCTCTCTATCAATAGAGAATAAAACAATCACTTACAAGTATGCCTGTCTTTTGGATCGTTGTCATCAAAACGTAATGTATGTCGTCTATTGTCCGATTCCAAACAATCGACGCCAAAGAACTTCTGCAAAATCGAAGAAAAGAAAAATTATAAAACCTAAAGCATAGAGAAACACAAATGCTAACAGTACGCGCAGCACTTACCAAGATGTGAGATCTAAGCCGAGAGAGAGTGTGTGTGTCTAGAGAGAGAGATCTGTGTGTGTGTGTGCACAAGACAATGCA
The DNA here is from genome assembly GCA_020310875.1 of Ceratopteris richardii. Classification (NCBI taxonomy): domain Eukaryota; kingdom Viridiplantae; phylum Streptophyta; class Polypodiopsida; order Polypodiales; family Pteridaceae; genus Ceratopteris; species Ceratopteris richardii. Next base: position 46,971,623 of record CM035429.1, read on the forward strand.
GGTCACAATTTGGTTCGTGCGCGCAAGTTCGACAGAAGACAAACAGTATTCAAACACGCACAAAAATGTGAAGTTTTGCTCTCGGGTTCACGGTATGTTTAAAACTCACTACCGGTATGGGCACCGGTATAGGCGTCGGTAGTTCCCAGTAAATTACCGACACTTATACCGACGCACATACGGACGCCTATACCGACGCATATACCGATGCACATACCGACGGGTGCGGGCCACACCGACGATCCGTTTAAAACGGTCATACCTACAGTCACTTGACCGTCGGTATCTCCAAGTCACATTTTCCGAGGCCCATATCAACGCCGACTGTTATCGTCGGTATATGCAGCACCGATATGCCCCTCATAAGTTTTTATTATTCTTATCTCTAGATTCCTTCTTTATCTAAAGATTTTAGATAGCTATCCTAGGGATTTTAAGGAATCTTCTTACTAATTAAGTCTAAGCATTCTCTAATGCTTTTGGATTTCTTTTGAAAGCTCTTTAAGGATAGGTGAACATAGGTTTCACCAACAATAGACTTAATTATCGTTTGTTAGAGTTGATGTCGACATACTTGAAATTCAAACTCCTATCTTGCAATTTCGATTCTTTTCAAAAGAATTTCATGTTGGAGTTGGACGTCTACAGAAGCATGCAAATAGCACAAGGAAGAAGGAGAAGCTTGGAGCACAACACACAATACTAAATGTATTACCACTAGAATGTACAAAGATCAGTGACCCATTAGGGCAATATGCATATATACAAGTCGGGGGGGGGGGGGGGACCTTCTAAAGAGGGATAAAAGTGTCCCGACAATCCTAGTGTGTGCACATACATCACTACCTAAATATATCAACAAACCCCCCTGGGAGTGATACAGTGAACAAGGAATTGGCACTCATGTATAAGCAAGTCCCAAGCTATGTGGAATCAATCCACAAAAGGAACTAAGCCCAAAGCTTTGCGGAAAGCTTCCAACTTCTCCCTAGATAGAGCCTTTGTGAAAAGATCTACAATGTTCTCCTACTTGGGCACATATGCCAAGCTGATCCCTCATGCAGAGAACCTCTCCCTGACATTATGATAATGCAGCTCAATGTGCCTAGTGTGAGCATGGAACACATGGTTCCTTGCAACTGCCAATGCACTCTGACTATCAGTGAAGATGGTGGAGGCAGAAGACTAACCAACACCCAAATCAACCATAAGGCATCTGAACCACATACACTCAATAGTTGCTATGAAAGCTACCCTATACTTAGACTCAAAATTGGAAGTGGACATAGTAGGCTCCTTCTTGCTCAACCAAGATATGCATGAGCTACCAAGCATGAAGGAAAAGCCACTAGTGGACACACGAGTTTCATAACAACCAACCCAGTCACTATCAAAAAAAGAATGAAAATTTGGTGGTCCCCCCTTGGGATAAAACAATCCAAGTAGTTGGGTACCACTCAAGTAGCGAAAGATGCACTTAACTGCCTGTCAATGCATGACACATGGGCAATGCACAAAATTGCTCATCTATGTGACAACAAACTGTATATCTGGCCAAGTAATGCATAAATAAATCAAGCATCCATCAGCCTACTGATAGAGAACAACATCAAATGCATCTCCAGCATCATGAAGACTCAATCGTAAAGATTTCTTCATAGGAGTGGCAATAGGCTAACAATATTCAAGGCCAAAACACTACAGTAATGTGTTAATATATTTCGTTTGACATAAAGCAAGTCCACCATCAACTTGCATAAATTGAATGCCAAAATAATGATGCGAATGTCCCAAATTATACATCTCAAATGAGGCATGCAAATCAGCCTTAAAATCAGCAATATGCTTGTCATGAGGACCAATGAGAAGCATGGCATCAACATACACAACAATGATTAGAAGCACATCATTAGCATGCTTAACATATAAGCTGCTCTCAGTTCGATTGTTCTCCAAACCATGTGCAATAAAATAGGCATGTATCTTTTCATACCAAGCACGTGGTGCTTGCTTTAAACCATATAATGCCTTCTTTAACCTGCACACATGGTTGTCATGCCATTTTTGCACAAAGCTAGGGGGTTGAAAAACATACACTTCTTCATGCAAGTCACCCTTCAGAAATGCTATTTTAATGTCCAATTGATGTACATTCCAACGGTGATGAGCTTCAAGTGCATGGATGCTATGCACAATAGTCATTTGGCATGTAGGTGTAAAGGTCTCATCAAAATCAATGCCTCTTTCCTGTGCATAACCCTTTGCAACAAGCCTAGCCTTATACTTGTCAACTATTCCATCTGGCTTACACTTCAGCTTGTATACCCACTTAGTGCCAATGGCCTTCTTGCTAGGAGGCAAGCCACATAAAGACTAGGTATCATTCTTCATTATAGCATCATTTTCAGATTACATAGTAGCCATCCAAGTTTCAAAATTTTGTGTTTCATCAAGTGAAAAATGCTCATGCTCATCAGAGAGACTAGAGTCAGCCATAGCATAGCAATCTGGTGCAAAAGAGGCACTATGAGAGCTGGAACAAGTATGGTATGACAGAGGTGCATCTAATTTGCTATCACACAAAGTCTATACCAGCCATCTTGGAATAGTTTTTGCATGCTCAATATCAGCTCTCTCATCAACAAGTGCATCATGTAAATCTACATCTAAAATGGAATGATTTGCATCATCACATGAAACTTGCAAAGGCCAAGAAGTTGCCTCATTAGGACTAGCACTAGACTGTCCACCTATAAAAAGAGGCAGCAAAGTATCATACATGTCTTTGGAGCTAAAATGGATACATATATTGAGAGGTATGACTCTCACAATTAGGCTGCCTAGAAATCAGTATGCGGCTGGACATAGTCTATGAGACTGAGGAGAATGAAATGAATCAAACCAAATGAACTACCTACATGGGACTTCAAGGCCTTCTTCCTCTGTTCTTGAGTGTCTTCCCTTGCTTATGTTGTAGCCAAATGACCACGAGCGCTCATGGTGAGTTTGAGAGGTCTTGTCCATAACTCTTCTCTTCCGGTTCAGTTTTTGGATCTTATTCTCTTTTGATTGATTCTCTTTTGGCCTCCACTACTTGCTAAAGTAAATGCTTCAATTTTTCATTTTTGTATTTTCCTTCTATTTGAAAAAGATCCTTTTTGAAAAATATATATGTTCTTGCTTCTTTACTTTTAACATTCCCCCTCAAGCTCACATGTGAGCTTGCACCTTCAACCATATCCTACAAATTGATTTCATCCTTGAACCTCTTTAGCTTGGAAGCATCTAAGGACTTTGTAGACATGTCTGCAACCTGTTCATTAGTTCTAATGAACTTTATATCCACATCCTTGCTCAAAACTTTTTCTCGAACATAATGATAGTGTGCTTCTATGTGCTTACTTCGTGCATAAAACATTGGATTTTTTGTCAAGTGAATTCGTGCATGAAACATTGGATATTGTGCTTCTATGTGCTTACTTCGTGCATGAAACATTGGATTTTTTTTCGTGCCCGTTACCTATAATTCTGCATCATATCCATAAAACAAGGCATGATTGATTGTGTGCTTCACATAAATTGAGAAGGAACTCCAACACTGAATTTAAATGTTCACTTGTTGGAGTTTCCATAAATTGAGAAGGAACTCCAACGCTGTAACACAAATCTGCTCTTGTTATCTTAGCATAGATCAATGAACCTATAATACTATTATATGTAGTTACATCATGTAACTTCTCTCCATCATTTGAGCATAGCTTCACATTTGTGTCCATAGGTTGAGTGAGTGGTTTGCATTCACTCATTCCAAATATGAAAAGAACATCCAACAGGTACTTTCTTTGCATCAAGTAGATGGCATCTTTCCTATAGACTACCTCAATGCCTAGAAAGTATTTCAGCTCACCAAGATCTAAAATTTTAAACTCTTTATCAAGTTTTCTTTTTATCTCTTGTATTCATGCAACATTACTTCTTGTTACGATGAGATGATCAACATATATGCAAATGTATACCTGCTTGCCTTCTTCTTTCTTCATGTAGAGAGAGGGATCTACACTATTTGGACTATACCCACACCTTGTGAGTTACTCGACCAATCTTTGGTTCCAAGCACGTGGTGCTTGCTTCAGCGAGGTGGCAGTGCCAGCCAACAACTACTTCATCCCTGTCGACGCCACGTGCACATTCTGCCTAGCTTTCGCAGGGTCGCCGGGAGAGCTGTCCATCATCGGCAACATCCAGCAGCAAGGCTTCCACGTCACCTTCGACACCGCATCCATGCGCATCAGTTTCTCCTCGAACCAATGTTGAGTAGAGTATACATCTTCCTCGTTTCGACCTTCAAATCTCGATTAGGGATTCACCATGGAAAACTACTTAGTTCACTACAACCTCCATTTGCAAACTTCCAAGATACACACAGAAACACATCTCAAATACTTCACATGGACTATTGTATGTGTAATATATTATGACACCTCGTTCTTTATGTGTGTATATGAGATAATGTGTTATGAAGAAAAGAGGTCACCTACTCACTCAATGAGATCTTGCACCTTAGGAATATCAGATTACTTAAGGGAAGTTTTGAACATTGATGGGTGTTTCTAAAGAAGCAATTTCTATAACACCAATCACTTGACTTAATCTGCCTTCTTTATGCACCTTATCTCAGCATATGTGAGGGAATGGCACTATCTTAAGCTTTTATGAAAGGTCATGGGTGTCTACTTCTTCATGTAGGCACTATATTAAGCTTCTATGAAAGCTCACGGGTGTTTTGCTTCATGTATCTTGTACTCTCTTCGCATGCAAACACGTAAGAAAGAGCTCTCTCTAACTTTATCTTTCTTTTCCCCACTCTTTGTCCAGGACATAGGTATAAAGGTTGCAATTTTTTTTTTAAAACTTATTTAACTCTAAAGAATATGACATATAAGTTGGCCAAGATATGCATACACATGAGTAAGAACAAAGACAAAAATAAGTTCTACTATGTAGTTAGGTCACATAGTAGAAAAATCAACCTTGTGTACAGGATTTTTCTCTTAAAGCGTGTATTAAGAAAGTTGGATCTACTTTTTCTTTTGCAATTGAATGGTGCTGATATTATCAACAATCAACATTACAATCATCATAATACATATGAAATCACATAGTCGTGTGTGCCTCGCATGTACTTATGATTGCTTCTTTGTATTCTATCTTTCTAATTCAGAATGCAAACGTTAAGTGCTTTCTATTAAAAATTGTTTCACTATTGCAAACCATCAAAATCACTAATAAATCGTCTTATCATATGAAGATTTTGCCCATCTTCCTTATCACGCATTTTAATTTAATATGCACTTGCGCAAAAAATGTAAAAAATCAATTACACAAGAAAAATGAATGCAAGAAGAGTAGAAGAAAAATTTAGTAGAATTTTAATTTTTTTACTAACAACAAATACAGTAGAAATGGTGTTTTTCATCCATGCACTCTCAAGATAGAGCTTAAGTGGCAATCTACACAACTATAGATGGGAGATTCCAAGGTATAGGCATGTGTGGTTCAACTCAAGACTAGTGTAGAAGTTATTTATTAAAGGGCTAATGGAGAGGTATGGTTTTCCATGGATGATTAAACATGAGCAATTGTACATGGGCAGCCATTGTTCATGTAGTAGCCTATTGCACACACATTAGGGAATTGCTCTCCGAGTATCCTACTTTTCCTATTTTTGGAGCACCTATCTTATTTTTTGAGCATCTCTTGTTGGATAAAATTGTTAACCAAGCACTATTTTAATATCTCAATTCATTTTTATTTTTTCCTTTTATTCAACCATGTGTATTATTTTATTATTTCCTGATACTTTGTGAATATATTTTTTATTCATGAACCATTAATATTTTATTGCTCTCCTTGTTGTGATACACAATAAGAAATATTATAATAATACAGTATGAGTGGATCATCCACATCTCCACATAACTCTCTTAAAAGTCATTTGTGTCGCGTTTGAGGACTACAGAAGCACTCGAACAACACAAGGAAGAAGAAGAAGCTTGGAGAACAATACAACACTTATTGTATTACCAAAGAAGCACTCGAACAACACAAGGAAGAAGAAGAAGCTTGAAGAACAATACAACACTTATTGTATTACCAAATGAACGTACAAAGATAAGTGGATTGTTAGGGTTATAGCAAGCCTAGGAAAGAAACCTCTTGAAGATGAAAAAAATTGCCTCACAGTCCTAAGTGTGTTAACAAATATCACTACCAAAACATATCAACGAATTTCCCCTTGGGAATGATGTGTTGAGCAAGCTAGTACTGAAGTATAGGAAGTGATAAGCTATGTGGAATGAAATCAATCCAAAAAATAAAGTAAATCCAAACCTTTGCAAAAAGCTTCAAACTTCTCCCTAGGTAGAGCCTTTGTGAAAAGGTGTGCAATGTTATCTTGTGTGGGCACATAAGACAAATTGATCTCTCGAGCAAAGAGTCTTTCCTTGACATAATCATAGTGCACCACAATGTGCTTTGTGCGAGCATCGAACACAGGGTTCCTCACAATTGCCAATGCACTTTGACTATTAGTAAAGATGGTGTTGGCATAAGATTGATCAACACCCAAATCAACCAAAACGTGTTTGAGCCACACACACTCAATAGTAGTTGTGAAAGTTACTCTATACTTAGCCTCACAATTAGAAGCAATCACAATAGGATGCTTCTTGCTCAACAAAGACATGCAAAAGCTACCAAGCATGAAATAGAAGCCATTGGTGGATACACAGGTGTCATAGCAACCAAGCTAATTTGAGTCAGAAAAAAAATGTAAATTTGGTGGTAATGATCCCCCTTGGGATAAAACAATCCAAGTAGTTGGGTACCACTTAAGTTGCAAAAGATGTGTTTAATTACTTGCCAATGCTTGACACCTAGGAAATGCATAAACTTGCTCATCGAGAGACAAAAATTGAATGTCAGGTTGAGTTATGCGTAAGTAAATCAAGCACCCAATAACCTACAGATAGAGAACAACATCAAATGCATCTCCAATATTATGAAGGGTCAATCGTGGATCTGTTTGCATGGGAATGAAAATAGGTTTTCAATCTTCAAAGCCAAAACATTGCAAAAAATATCATTAGATTTTTTTTAATACAAAGCTACACCCCCATCAACTTGAATAAATTGAATGCCTAAATAATGACGTGAATGCATCATATTTGAAATCTCAAAGGAGACATGCAAATAAGCCTTAAATTCAGGAATATGCTTCTGTGTAGGATGAGTGAGTAGCATATCATCAACATATTCAAGAATGATTAGAAATACATCATCTTCATGCTTAACATATAAGTTTCTCTCAATTGGAGTACTCTAAAATCCATCTACTATCAAGTATGCCATAAGTATTTTCCACATAAGTATGCCTTGCACTCGCATGTCTCGTCTTCTTATAGGTTGAGACATGTCACGCACAGTAATCCCATCCATAAAATGTGCAGTTCTTCCACAAGTGGTGCAAGATATACATCCATGTTTTTTACCATGGATACAATAAGAGCTAATAATAAATGACCTTTCTTTGTGGCCAACCATGGTGGGATATAATAATTGACCAAACATACAGGCCATGTGCTCCATGAAGAACTGCGTAATCCAAATGGATTCACTCCATCCTAGACGTATGGACCGAGGCTCACTAGCAAACTCTGGCCACTTACTATCTATGTGCTTCCAAGCATCAGAGTCAGCTGGCACTCGCATTACATTATCTGTAGACCTGCTCTTTGTATGCCATGACATTAACTCAGCTATAGATTTGCATCTAAACATGTTCTTAATTCGTGGAATGATAGAAAAGTGGCGAAGAACCTTTGCGGGGATTGCTTCGCCTACAACGTCTTCTCTAAATCTATCTGCTCCACACTTTGGACATACGTGGAGATGCGCATACTCATTCCGAAAGAGAATGCAATCATTCGGACAAGCATGAATTTTAGTATAATCCATTCCAATGGACTGTAAAAGTTTTTTTGCATCTCCACGTGTTGGAGGCATGTCATTTCCCTCTGGAAAAAATTGATCTTTAAGAAGCCTGCAATAAGCAATTAAAATGATATTAGTAAATGAAGTTATTGTGATACAACAATGAAAGCCAATTTGTTCTCCACTTACGTGAACAATTCAGTGACACTACTATTTGACCATCCATAAATGGATTGCAGATTGAGAATCGCGAGTGAAGCACGTAGTACAGATATCTATGCTCCATTGTAAAGCGGTAAACGAGCTAATCTTCGCATGTTTTCATATTCTTCATCAACTTCTGATCGTGGAATTTCTGTTGTGTCCATCTCCACATCTTCTTCACCATCATGATCTTCGTCCATCTCATAAAATGCTTCAAGCATCTCTTCCATATGTTCATTCTGTGTAATATTATTAGTGCTTGCTTGTACGTCTAAGTCCTTTTTTGCTCTCTTTTGTCCACGAGAAGTTACCGGTGCAATGTCGTTTGGGTCCGTCTGCTCACATGGGGGACCATGCAAATGATAACGTAGGTTTTCCAATCGACTCCTATCAAAGGATCCATGCTCTCTAACATGTGCAGTACAAATCCGTCATTTCTGATAAATTTGATACTTGCACTGTGTGCAAGGACATGCCATTCTCTCTTTAAGATCCAAAGAAGCCATCTGCTACAATATGGACATTTTAGAACATTTGTTTTTTTATTAAACCTAAAAATCTAACTCTTAAAGACTTAAATCTGAAATACTAAACCTAAATACTTAAATACCTAAAAAAACTTAAAACCCTAATTTTAAAACCCTAATCTATATAGTTATCCTATTTTATCTATATATTCAGATTTTTTTCCTCTTAATTAAGTTATATGTATGCCTAAACCCTTAAACCCTAATTTTAAAGATCTAGTCCTAAATTATGTATATTTCTATACACATGTGTATATACATGTATATATGTATTATATGTGTATGTGTATGTGTGTATATATGTTATGTAGGTGTTAAAACCCTAATCCAAATGACCTAGACCAAAAACATGTATATATATATATATATATGCATGTGTATATATATGTGTATATGTAGATGTATGTGCATATAGATAGGTGTATAAGTATGTGTGTTTGTGTATTGTATATATATTCACTCTATTTAAAATGATTAAATTTAAATGTACTTTTATATATTTAATCATATATATTTCATTTATTTATTTAAAATACTATCATATTTTATTATCTATATAATTATCCTACCTTATATATGTATTATTTATATATTCAGATTTTTTCCTTACTTAATCCTATTTTTATATATTTAGTTATAACTATTTAATTATAAATATTTAATTAAATTTTTTAAAACACTAGTTCTTTTTATATTTATTTAGCTATATAATTATCCTATTATATATATATATATTTATTTATATATTCAGATTTTTTCATTACGTAATTGTATTTTTATATATTTAATTTTATATATTTAATTAAATTATTTATAACACTAGTTCTTTTTATATTTATTTATGTATATAATTATCTTATTTTATATATATATTTATTTATATATTCAGATTTTTTCCTTATGTAATCGTATTTTTATATATTTAATTTTATATATTTAATTATATATATTTAATTAAATTATTTAAACACTAGTTCTTTTTATATTTATTTATGTATATAATTATCTTATTTTATATATATATTTATTTATATATTCAGAGTTTTTTTGTATGTAATCCTATTTTTATATATTTAATTTTATATATTTAATTTAAAACCCTAATCTTAAAATTCTAGATCTAAAATATGCATATTTTTGTATGCATGTGTATCTACATGTATATATGTATTATATGTGTATGTGTATGTGTGTATATATGTTATGTAGATGTTAAAACCCTAAAACCCTAATTTTAAAGATTTAAACTTAAATCTGAAATACTAAAACCTAAATACTTAACCACCAATAAAAATCTAAACCCCTAATCCTAAAACCCTAATCATATTTTATATATATATTTATTTATATATCCAGATTTTTTTTTCTTATTTTTCTCTATATTTTTCCTTAATATAAATATAATTGAGTGATATGTATGTCTAAACCCTAAAACCCTAATCTTAAAGATCTAGACCTAAAATATGTATATTTCTATATACATGTGTATATACATGTATATATGTATTATATGTGCATGTGTATGTGTGTGCATATATGTTATGTAGGTGTTAAAACCCTAAAACCCTAATCTTAAAGATTTAAATCTAATATATGTATATTTTTGTATGCATGTGTATCTACATGTATGTATGTATTATATGTATATGTGTGTTTGTGTATATATGTTATCTATGTATTAAAACCCTAAAACCCTAATTAGAAAGACTTAGACTTAAATCTGAAATACTAAAACCTAAATACTTAAACACCTGTCAAAATCTAAACCCCTAATCCTAAAACCCTAATCATATTTTATATATATATTTATTTATATACTCAGATTTTTTTTCTTATTTTTCTCTATATTTTTTCTTACTATAAATATAATTGAGTGATATGTATGCCTAAACCCTAAAACCCTAATCTTAAATATCTAGACCTAAAATATGTATATTTCTATACACATGTGTATATACATGTATATATATATATTATATGTGTATGTATGTGTAAATAGCGTAAAAACCCTAATCCTATTTTTATATATTTGATGTAAAAAAAAAACTTCAAAATTAAAATAGGATTATATGTGTGTATGTATGCATGTGTATATATATGTGTGTGTATATACGCATGTGTACATATGTGCGTGTGTATGTATGCATGTGTATACATGTGTGTGTATGTGTATGTGTGTGTATGTGTGTGTATGTAGGCATGCATGTGTGTGCATGTGTGTGTACGTGTGTATGTATGCATGCATGTGTGTGTATGTGTATGCATGTGTATACATGTGTGTGTATGTGTATGTATACATGCATGTGTGTATATGTGTGTGTGTGTGTGAATGTATATGTGTGTATATATGTATGTATGTATATGTGTGTGTATGTGTATGTATGCATATGTGTATATATGCGTGTATATGTATGTGTGTATGCATGTGTGTGTATGTATGCATGTGTGTATATGTGTATATGTGTGTATGCATGCATGTGTGTATATGTGTGTGTATGTATGCATGCATGTATGTATATGTGTGTGTGTATGTATGTGTGTATATGTGTGTGTGTATGTGTATGTATGCATATGTGTATATATGTGTGTGTATGTATGTGTGTATGCATGTGTGTGTATGTATGCATGTGTGTAAATTTATATGTGTGTGTATGCATGCATGTGTGTATATGTGTGTGTGTATGTAAGCATACATGTGTATAGGTGTGTGTATGTAAGCATGCATGTGTGTACATGTATGTGTGTATGTATGCATGTGTGTACATGTATGTGTGTATGTATGCATGTGTACATGTATGTGTGTAAATGTGTGTGTGTATGTATGCTCTATTTTCCTATCTCTATCTTCCTTTCTTTCATTATTCTTTATCTCTCACTCTCTCTCTCTTCTCTCTCTTTCTCTATCTCTCTCTATCTCTCTCTTTCTCTCTCTCTCTCTCTCTCTCTCTCTCTCTTTCTCTCTCTCTCTCTCCTTCTCTCTCTATCAATAGAGAATAAAACAATCACTTACAAGTATGCCCCTCTTTTGGATCGTTGTCGTCAAAGCGTAATGTATGTCGTCTATCGTCCAATTCCAAACAATCGACACCAAAGAACTAAACAGTACGCACAACACTTACCAAGATGTGAGATCTAAGCCGAGAGAGAGTGTGTGTGTGTGTAGAGAGAGAGATCTGTGTGTGTGTATGCACAAGACAATGCAGGTTGCAATTCGGTTCGTGCACGCAAGTTCGACAGATGACCAACAGTATTCAAACATGTGCAAAAATGTGAAGTTTTGCTCTCGGGTTCGCGGTATGTTTAAAACTCGCCGCCGGTATGGGCGTCGGTAGTTCCCAGTAAATTACCGACGCTTATACCGACGCACATACCGACACCTATATCGATGCATATACCGACGCACATACCGACGGGTGCGGACCACATCGACGATCCGTTTAAAACGGTCATACTGACGGTCACTTGACCGTCGGTATCTCCAAGTCACATTTTTCGAGGCCCATACCAACACCGACTGTGACCGTCGATATATGCAGCGTCGGTATGCCCCTCATATGTTGTAGTGATTCTTGTCAGACTACAAGTATCCCATACCTAGATGCTTATTTGGGATATTCTCCTTTCTTCTTTTGGCCTTTATAAAATCATCCAAAGAGGGAAAGGTGCGAGGATCCTCTTTGATCTTTTTTGTCTTGGACAATGATCGTTATGAAACTAGCTACCCAACCTTTCGGATCATGGTGAATTCAGTGACCATGACAATCTATTGGGTCACTTCTCTATGTCTACCTCAATTTTCTTTCTATGCTCCCTTCCCTAGAGAGAAGTGCTTAATTCTATGGGCCTACATACCATAATGAAAGCATGCATGTGGTAGGATCTTGAAAACAAGTTCTTGTTCCAAGAGATTCACATCACCAATATCGATGCTAATTGGGGAAGGGAGCTCCTTCTTAAGATCAACCTCCACACAAATCTAGGGATGCCATCTAGCATTAAAAGAGTAAAAGGATCCCTCATAAATAGGTCTCCCCATGTCCTCCTTGGCCACTACCGGGCACTCAATTGGAGCCACAATCTTCCAGAAGAAACCATTCAAGAAGAATGGATGATTGGGAAGCTTGATTGAGAATGGATACATTAACAGTTTTGAATTGCTAAATGCAAAATCTAGGAACTACTTGAACAAGCACATGGTCATCTATAGGACCTACCATGTGCTAGTTTGAAGGTGTGCTAGTTTGAAGGTCCTTGAAGGCCATCTCTTCATCATAAAAAACAAGAAGCATATGTTTCATCGAGAGGAATTTGCACTTTACCACTAAAAACCCACACGTAAACGACCATGAAGTTAGACTTTAAAACTCCAAAGAAGTCCATGGGCTAAAGACCTTGCTGATTTAACACATCTTTTTAAGTCTTTCTACGTGTTTGCCACTTCACACTTTTACTCTACGTGTTTGCCACTTCACACTTTTATAGGGTAATCATTGGGGTATTGAAACCAAAAAGGGGAAGAGAGCCACTTGTGCCCTTCAATGCATCATGAGAAATGAAGTTGGTAATCACTAGATAAGGATCCATCATCATGCCAGCATGTAAACTCCCACCGCCCTGAAAACAAAAGATTCCAATAGGAGGATCACCAAGAGAGAGAGAGGAAGAAATGGAGAGAAAGAGAGAGAAGAAGAAGAAAAAGGAAGGAGAGAGAGAGAGAGAGAGAGAGAGAGAGAGAGAGAGAGAGAGAGAGAGAGAGAGAGAGAGAGAGAGAGAGCTCACACTAAGGATCAAGAATTAGAGGAACTAACCACAACCCAAAAAGAAACCTATTTACAAGTAAAGGACCCCCATGAAAACTGTAAAACAAAAGGACAAGGTAAGGTAAAAAGAAGGATCCCCAAAAGAGAATAAAAAGAAGGGAAATCGGATTACGAATCACTTAGAAGGCAAAAACTTGTTTAATATCTCAAAAGAAGACTTAGGTCACCTTTTCTTTTCTTGTCCTACTTCATCATGATCTAGAAGTGTTTAGCAAGTTCCTTTTGATGCCTTCTTAAATCAACTAGAAACACATTTCGCGGTCAATTTCGACAAACCTCTACGCAATTGATGTATAGAGAAATCCCTTGACTGCTTAGGTAAAAGGATTCAAAATTGTAAAAAGCAATTCAACCACCACAGAATGTTTGTAGTAAAAAACAACAAGTTGAAAAACAAGTGAGTCCACGAATGGGACAAAACGTTATCACCCTCTTTTGTACCTCTCTTTAATCCTTTTGTATCTTTTTTTTTTTAATATTCTTGTTTTGTATCTTTTTCTTTAATCTTCTTGTATCTTTCTCCTTGTTTCTTATTCAAAGCTCTTTTGTAAAAAAAAAAGGAATGATTTGCCATTTTGTAGTAAAGAAAGAGGAGTGATTTTGGTGGAAAGGTTTGCACCTTATCTTTGAAAACACCTTGTTTCTTATTCAAAGCTCGTTGTCAAAAAAAAAAAAGGAATGATTTGCCATTTTGTAGTAAAGAAAGAGGAGTGATTTTGATGGAAACTTTTGCACCTACTTATCTTTGAAAACACCAAGGAATTAAGATGTCTCTTTATAGTATAGGCATATTGCAAACACCAAGGAATTAAGATGTCTCTTTATAGTATGAGCATATTCAAGGATTCAATCCACATCGCCCAACATGCGCACACACTTCATTATAGTACGCATATCTACATTAGACACGGGGCATTCTATATCGCTCTTGCAATCAGGTACTGTTCGGTTCTCTCTCTCTCTCTCTCTCTCTCTCTCTCTATCTCTCTCTGCGTACAAATCATGTTCAATCCGCGCACAATCAGCGCTTTTGTCATCCATGACCCACAATACATCCAATGAATATACATATTATTGAAGATATAATATACGCTTAAATGATGATCAAACGAGTACACAATGCAGCAGAATCTAAGTATAAACTTTTAATTAATGACCCAATACAATAGAAAACCTGCTTTTTCCAAAATATAAGCTTAAATGATGATCAAATGAGTACACAATGCAGCAGAATCTAAGTACAAACTTTTAATTAGTGACCCAATACAAGAGAAAACCTGCTTTTTCCAAAATATAAGCTTGATTCGTTTGATAACAATGCAGCAGAATCTGAGTACAAAATTTTAGTTGATGACCCAATACAAGAGAAAACCTGCTTTTTCCAAAATATAAGCTTAAATGATGATCAAACGAGTACACAATGCAGCAGAATCTAAGTACAAAATTTTAATTAATGATCCGATACAAGAGAAAATCCCCTTTTTCCAAAACAGTACTGTACTACAAGCATGATAAAAAAACCATTGCTGTCTCCTTTCAGTCCGAGCACATAAAAAATTTGTTGATACGCCCCTTTTTTTTTTTTTTTTTAAAAGAGTACAATGAATTGGAAATACACACTCACACACCGAAGCTCAAAAGAGTACAATGAATTGGAAATACACACTCACACACCGAAGCTCAAAAGGTAGAGGCACCCATGCTGAGAGACTCATGGACATGTTCAGCCAGGATTTTAACTTGGAACTTTCTCCCACAGCTTCAAGGCATCAGCCACTACGCTACACGGGCTCGAACTTGTTGATAGGCTTTAGCACTGCACTGTTCAGAAACGACAACAAACTTGTTGATCTCGTAAGTAAAGGCACCCATCATGAGAATTTTATGGACATGCTTAATCAAGACTTGAACTCGGAATTTCCTCCCACAGCTTCAAAGCATCAGCCACTAGGCTACTCGGACTTCAAAGCATGAGCCACTAGGCTACTCGGACTCTGACTTGCTGGTACACTTTAGCGCTACCCTGTTCAGAAATGACAACTACACTCTAGCGCGCGAGACAACGACAACGACCTTGGCGGATTTTTATTAGATGGCATTAATATAGCTTGCCCGCCATTCTTGTGTCGCAACCTTGTGATTAATCTACTTCTGCCGCAGCGCAATCACATGAGCATTGTAGTTTGCAAGACACAACTTACAACGCAAGTTGCGAGAGCTACAATGGCTGACAACGCAACTTACAACGTAACTTGCGGGGAGCTACAATGGCTGACAACAGCATCTTCTCCGTCTTCTCCTGTAGCCTTGTATAGTACTGTTGTTATGATAATTACGAGGCTTCAACAAAGAGCGCCAAAACACGTGACCATTGTAGTTTGCAAGACACAACTTACAACGTAACTTGCGGGGAGCTACAATGGCTGACAACAGAACTTCCAACGTAACTTGCGGGAGCTACAATGACTGACAACAGCATCTTCTCCATCATCTTCTCCTTGTAGCCTTGTATGCTGCTGTCATGATGATTACGAGGCTTCAACAAAGAGCGTCAAAACACATGACCACTGCAGTTTGCAAGACACAACTTACGACGTAACTTGCGGCAGCTACAAGAGCTTTCGTGCATTTGCACATCTTCTTGATTAGGATTAACAATTTCTTTGTTTGACCCTTCAACTTCTTCCATGACTTCAATGGATTCTTCAAAGGGGTTGTACACATCACCAAGAAGAACATCAAAGGAATTGAAGAGTTTACCTTGCTTTTATTGAGGACCTTTGGGAGTAGCTTTCTTAGTGACATTGGAAGTTAATGGAGGAAGTTCTTGAGTGTTAATTGTTCTACCCGAAACATCTTGGAGACTTGAGGAATCATCATTAGTACCACTTTTCATCAGAGGGCAATCTTTGATGAGATGTCTTTGTTTGTAACATTTAAAACAATGATTAGGAAGACTTTTTTGTTCATGAAATGTCCTACCATGTGAATCTTTAATGACATTTGTAGGTTTAACAGGTTTAGCTAGATCAACCTCCACCAGGATTTGGGGGTCCCATTTGGGGTTGATGAAACCTCCTCTAGCCTTTTGACCTAGCACTTTCCATAGGACTTTTGTTATGAAGGGAGTCCCTATAGAAGAGATGATGTGAACCATCTCTTGGGCTCCACTAGAAGGGCACACACATGAGTGCCATGTGGCACTCATGTGAGATGCCACATTAGTTACTCCAATTATGGAGAATGAAATCAAGAGATGGGTACGCGGCTGTGCGGATATTCGATAGCAGGCATCTCCGTGTTCGTGCGTGACTGAGAGTAGGACCTCGAAGTCTGTGCAGAAGTCCCCCACAAAAGTGAGGGGTATCTCAGGGAATCAACATTGGTATCCGAGCCAGGGAGCAGGCAGCCGATGCGCCACGCAACAGTAGAAGACACACATACCGAGGCGTCCCAGGCGACGGGCGGCCAGAGAGCAGCCGACGGGCGGCCAGAGTGCAGGCGTCCCAGGCGACAGGCGGCCAGAGAGCAGCCTACGGGCGTCCAGAGAACAGCCCACGGGCCCTTCCCTCCTCCCCTCCTCTTGGGTGAAGACTACACCTACTTGTTGCTCCTTATATAGAGAAGCCCTCCGGTTGCAGCGCCCCTATGTGGGATATCTGGCTTCATCGAAGGTGATTCTCAGCTTTTCGAAAATGGTAACAATGAGTTTCTGATAGGAGAAAATTTCGAGTTTTTTTCCTAAATTTTGGAGCTACAAATCCATGATCTAGATCAAGATTTTGTAAGAATCATGAGGTATATATGTATTATGGGCTGTGGTTATGAGATGGGGGTGTTGGTTTGGTGAAAGAAGCTTTCATTCCTCAGTTTTGAGCTTTCCAAACCTATCTATTCATGAAGATGAAGTTTTTCACTTCCCACCGGTGACATACCCTATTTCTCCGGAGCATATCTTCTTCATACCATATCGGATTTTCAAAATCTTGGTCACGTTTCGAAGCTACACTTTCAAGCTTCGCTCAGAAACCATCGGTGTTGGATTTGGAAGAGATTTGCCCTATCAAAATCTCTCTGCAGTGCTTCAGCAGGAACTAGGCGGCCACTCCCGGGCCTAGTTTTTCTTCATCCGGACTCCAAATCCAATTTTTTCACTTGGGATTGTCTCAAATTCTTGAAGTGCAGGTGCTGGGCAACAATTTGTGGACTGGCAAGGATTGGAAAATCTCTGAAATTGTTCAGTTGCATTCAGTTTGCCCGTTTGAGGCTTTTCCTACGCACTTTTGGTGTTGTTTTGGATGGTTTATGGTGTCTAGAACCTCCCCGGACCAAGCGGACATTTCCAATTTTCTTTTGGGACTGGCGAGGAATCAAAATCAGCGGCTTGAAGCATCAAGGACCACCTAGATTTAGCTTCCGCAACTCTACTTTGTATCAGGGAAGTGCTCTTGTGTTATATCTCTCTTCTTCTTGCATATTTAAACTCTACTTCCATTCATTTTCATACTCTCTAGTTAGCAAACGGGGGAAGGGTACTTAAACATGGAAACTAAAGGTAAACAAGTAGTTGAGACCACTTCTCCACCTAGAGAGCAACTAGAGGATCAAGATGCTAGGATGGAAGAAGTAGAGTTAGGACAAGAAATAGAAGAGAATATTGAAGAAAAAGAGCCTTCACAACAAGAGTATACTTATGAAGAGCTTATAGATGAATTTGTCACTCGTGATCAATTCATTGACTTGAAAGAGCAAACCCTTAAGTTAGAGAAAGATTTGGGTAGCATTACATCTCTTATACAGCAACTTAAGTCTCAAATGATCTCCCTTGAGACTAGTGTCACCTCTTTCCTAGCTAGGAAGGAAAGAGAGACTCCTACCATTCCTCTAGAGATTACTAGGAAAGAGACTTCTCTTCCTAGTAAGCATAAAGGAGAGAGCTCTAGGGAAGCTCCCCTCCTGAAAGACTTAAAGCCACCAACCTTTACGGGGGATGACCGAGACAGGAATAAGGATGCAATCTACACTTTTTTTACAAAAGTGGCATGATTTGCATCAATTGAAGGGCACCCCACCTGAGTATCGTGTGCTAGAGGCGAGTCTCTCCCTCGGCCCGCGTGCTTATAAGTGGTGGATGAGTCTTAAGGAGGCGAACTCTATCCCTAGTGACTGGACTCAGTTTGAAACTCTTTTCCTAAAAGAGTTTCTTCCTGAAAATGAAGAGGAGAGGAATTGGGATGAGTGGGATAGGATTACTCAAAGAGGCAGGCCTCTTTCAGTCTATCTATCCCACTATAGAGAGATCACTTTGAAGCTTAAAGGTCTAGATGATCTTCAGAAGACCAGAGGGTTTGTTAGGGGCTTGGATAAAGCCATAAAGAGGGAAGTCAGGAGGAATGCGCCTAAGACGTTTGAGGAGGCGATCAAATATGCACAGATATATGAGGACCATAACCGTCCTCAGTATACTCCTATGGAGACGGATCAGCCCCTTAAACCTCTTAGCACCACTAAATTTAAGAAAAAGTTGCCTTTTGGGAAAAACAAGGTTTTATTTAAAAAACAAAGATCACAAGGGCCTAAGTTATCCACAGACCAGTTTGAGAAGGCCAAAAGAGAGAACCTGTGTTTTAGGTGCCTATCCCCTAGCCACTCACAGTGGAACTGTCCACTCAAGAAGGGGGAAGAAAAGAAGAAAGGACCAGAGTCTAGTACGGCTCCTGAAAGGGGCAAAAAGGCGGTCCACCTAGTGCAGACCCTTCCCATTCATGGCAGCTCTAGCTGCAAGGGAGTGGAGGTGATGCACGAGGATATAGAGCACACATGTTGTTTGACTCAGTCATTGTGGTCACCGCAGTTTGGACCACATGACTTGGTCAAGCTACATGGTACTGTATACGGGACCAGGGTGCGAGTCATGATAGATGACTTTGCCACTCATAACTTCATTAACTATGCTTTGGTCAAGAAATTGAAGATTCCCCAACAGCCTAGTGCACATAAATACATTGTATCTATGATGCAAGGGCAAGATAAAAGAATATGGGATACTATGGTATCCAATTTGGAAGTCAAGATGCAGGATTATACAGATCATATGGACTTCCAAATTATGAATATGGAGAGGACAGATCTAGTCTTAGGAAGAGAATGGCTATGGGGGTTGGGAGATACACTTAAACGTAGCTATCAAAATAACACACTCGAGTTTGAAAAGAATGGAAGTAAAGTTTATATTCAGGGAGAGAGAGATGTACCTAGTGCACCTCTCATCTCATCATTAGAGTTGTATAGTCTCTGTTGTTCACAGCATGTACAGGATATGTTTTTATTGTATAGTCATGATATGGAGCATTGTATAGACAGCTCATCTGATGTATATTTTCATGCTTTGATTGTAAATATGAACAAGACTTTCTACTATTCTTTTTTGCAAGAGTGTGTAGTTAAAAGTTTTAAGGATCTTATGTTTGAGTACAGAGATGTTTTTCCCACTGACTTACCTAGAGGGCTACCACCTGAGAGAGGGGACATTGACCATGCCATAGAGGTTGTTACTAACACTAACCCTATTTGTAGACCACCTTATAGGCTTAGTGTTTCTCAGCATGAGGAGGTGGAGAAGCAATTGCAGGATTATTTAGATAAAGGCTTCATTAAACCTAGTAACTCACCATGGGCATCGCCAATGCTCCTAGTTAAAAAGAAAGATGGCTCTATGAGACTATGTATAGATTATAGAGCACTTAATAAGGTAACTATCAAAAATAGATTTCCAATGCCTAGGTTGGAAGATCTATTTGATCAGTTACATCAAGCTAGGTATTTTACCAAGCTTGACCTTAGATCAGGATATCATCAGATCAGGATTAGGGCAGAGGATGTCCCTAAAACTGCATTTAGGACTAGATATGGGCACTATGAGTTTTTGGTGATGCCTTTTGGTCTCACCAATGCTCCTGCCACTTTCATGAAACTCATGAATAGTGTTTTACGGCCTTATCTAGGACACTTTGTAGTAGACTTTTTAGATGACATTCTGATCTATAGTGCATCAGAACAGGAGCACTTGGAACACTTGAGAAAAGTATTTCAAGTGCTAAGGGAAAATTCGCTCTTTGCTAAGGAGTCAAAGTGTGAATTTTTCAAGACAGAGGTTAGGTACCTTGGGCATATAGTCTCCCAAGATGGAATCCAGATGGATCCTGAAAAAGTAAGGGCTATTATGGAATGGCCACATCCACGGAACCTGGAGGACCTGCAGATCTTCCTAGGTTTATCAGGTTTCTATCGAAGATTCATTAAGAACTATGCCAAAATTGCTGTCCCGATGACGGAACAGCTTAAAGGGAAAGGGAAAGCCTTTCATTGGGGAGACGAACAGAAGCAAAGTATGGAAAAGTTGAAGGTAGCAATTGCTACAGCTCCACTTTTACATATAGCAGATCCCAATAAACCATTTGTGGTTGAGACTGACGCGAGTGATTTTGCTATAGGAGCGGTTTTAGTTCAGGATGGTCGACCATTAGCTTTTGAGAGCAAGAAACTAGAACCGGCTCAAAAGAATTACTCCGTCTATGAGAAGGAGTTGTATGCAATAGTCCATGCTTTGAAAAAGTGGCGTCATTATTTATATGGTGCCAAAGTTACTATAGTGTTTGATCAAGAGAGCATTAAGTGGCTCTCTAATCAAACAGACCTTAAAGGTTGGAAGGCCCGATGGGCAGAGACCCTTCAAGAGTTTGATTATGAGCTTAGGTATAGGAAGGGAAAGTTTAATGTGGTGGCTGATTCACTTAGCCGCATGCCTATGCTCAATGGACTGAGTTTTACTCAGATCACTAGTGAGCTACTTGAGTCTATTAAAGGGAAATGTAGGCTTGATCCTGCATATTCCGAGATTTGGGAAGCCATAGAGAATGGGGATCGTGATATACGGGTTTCCAATGAGGATAGAGTATCGACGGGTACTCAAGAAGGATTCAAGTGGAAGAATTACAGTGTCCATGATGGATATCTGTTATATAAAGGTAAGGTGTGTGTCCCTAGAGATACTGAGATGAGACGGCATATTTTATATGAGTGTCATGACACACCTAGTGCGGGACACCCAAGAGTTAACAAGACTTATGATCTTGTTAAGAGGCAGTTTTATTGGCCTGGACTTCATAAGGACGTCCTAGAGTATGTGCTTAAGTGCAATAAATGCCAGGTCAACAAAGCTGAAAGATTAAGGATTGGAGGGCTACTCCACCCATTGGATATTCCCAATGGGAAGTGGGAGAGTATCTCCATGGACTTTATAGTCGGTTTACCTAAGACACAGAGAGGGCACGACTCGGTCTGGGTAATTGTGGATAGGTTAACCAAAATGGCTAGGTTTATTCCAACACATACTACAGTAAAGACACCTGAGTTGGCTAGACTCTTTGTAGAGAACCTATACCGGTTATATGGTCTTCCTTTAGACATAGTTTCTGATCGGGATAGGAAGTTTACTAGCCACTTTTGGAGAGCGGTCTTCAAAAGGTTGGATACAAAGCTTAGCATGAGTACGGCCGAGCATCCACAGTCGGATGGGCAAACAGAAAGGGTTAACCAAATCCTAGAGGATATGCTTCGAGCATTTGTGAACGAAAGGCAAACTAATTGGGAAGAGTACTTACCTATAGTAGAGTTTGCATATAACGGTGCCAAGCACTCTTCCACTGGGCATAGTCCATTTATGCTTATGTATGGGTTTCAGCCAAGGGCTCCTTATGCAGTTGGCTTGCAGAATGAAAAAGTTCAAGCTGCAAAGGACTTCTTGGAAGAAATGAATGACATGCTTAGACTTGCTAAGGACAGCATTAGGAAAGCTCAGGATAGGGCTAGAGCCTATGCTGACCCTCAAAGAAGAGATATCAACTTTGAGGTAGGAGAGCAAGTCTATCTTAGAGTTCCATCTAGGTCTGAAACCATGAAGATGGGACCTTGTCCAAAATTATCTCCTAGGTATTGTGGACCTTTCCAAATACTTAAGAGAATAGGAAAGATGGCTTACCAGCTCCAACTTCCAGAGAATAGTCAAATCCATCCAGTTTTTCATGTTAGCCGGCTTAAGAAAAGGCTGGGTGAATCTGACAACCTCATTCCAGATAGTGAGGTAGTAGAGCCTATTTCTGTTCAATCTATTCCACATGAGCAAGAGAGCATACTACGCACTCGAGAGAAACGGACGAGGAGTCACTTCTATAAAGAGTGTCTAGTAAAGTGGAAAGATAGTTCAGAAGATAGTGCCACATGGGAGCGGGTTAGCACCCTTCAGAGACGGTTTCCCAGTTTCAGTTTACCTTCTCAAGAGTTTTCTTAAGGGGAAGGATATGGGGAAACAACACGGAGACAGGACCATGTATTTATATACATGGGGATATAGTGGGAGTACCATTCTCTTGATTTCTAGACCTTCCAATACCATTTTTGAGGACAAAAATGGAGTTAAGGGGAAGGAAATGTTATGAAGGGAGTCCCTATAGAAGAGATGGTGTGAACCATCTCTTGGGCTCCACTAGAAGGGCACACACATGAGTGCCATGTGGCACTCATGTGAGATGCCACATTAGTTACTCCAATTATGGAGAATGAAATCAAGAGATGGGTACGCGGCTGGGCGGATATTCGATAGCAGGCATCTCCGTGTTCGTGCGTGACTGAGAGTAGGACCTCGAAGTCTGTGCAGAAGTCCCCCACAAAAGTGAGGGGTATCTCAGGGAATCAACAACTTTGGATTGAATCCTATATACCATTTAAAAAAGGAAATAGGTATGCTTTTAAGGAGCTAATGACCTTCTGAGATTACCTGGATACGCTGGTCGAATCATCAAAGAAGAACATGAAGTAGTTGTTAGGCAAATACTAGATGCGTTTGACAACTAGTCCTCTAGAATCCTAGTTGGATTTAATCCATTGTTTTAGCACCTCTTGAGCAAGCTGAGGTCCATGGCACAATTCTATAACAACTTTTTCAGTGAGTTGATTTTGCCAAGAATCAAAGCTATTTTTATCTATTACTAGTGCATCGTCATCTTCATCAGAATCCGTGACCTCGACATCTAGGTGGTGAGGGTTCTCAGAAATCTTCTCCTTATCTTTAATGTCCTCAAAGAAAAGAGAGGCCAGAGAAATACCTCAACGATGGAACCCTTGTGGCAGGTTGGAGCAAGTATGTCCTTTTAATGATTCCATGTAGGAGCAACACCCAACCTTCAAGCAGTTTCGTTCATAGAACCATAGACATTGTTACCAGTTGTTTGGATCAATATAGTGATCGACTTGAAGACATCAGTAGATGCTCTGGTAGTCTCTACACATGATCCATTCGGTGATTTTGGGGACCCCGTGTGCTAGGATGACTATTGATGTTCCTCATTTCACTTCCTTGTGACCATTGACATTCCTCATTTCACTTCCTTCTGCAATGTGTCTCACTATATATCCGTTTTTAAGTGCGCCTTGTAGAGCCACCCCCCCCCCCCCCCCCCGCCCCCCGTGTAAGGGGGGAGGAGGGGGGAAAGGATGAGAAGAATCAATAGTTGTAGTTGGATGCAAGTGGTGAGAGGGTAGAATCGGGTAGGGCAAGTGTTTGCTTCACCATACCGACAGAGAGACAAAGGCAAACCCTAACAGAGCACTAAACTCTCATATCTTTTTTTCTTTTCCTACATGGGTAGGGCAGCTTTCAGCCTTTCTCTCCAATAATTCAATCATATAAACACTCTAGGGCATAAAACACAAACCAAATTTTTCTTCTTTTTAATCGAAGCTGCTTTATATTTAATAGGAGAGAAATACAAGCGAGTTGGAATGAGTTACAGAGTCTAGCAAGCCTTTCGTCCCCTTCGTGTGGAGACTCTATGCTTTTAAGCTTCTTGTTTTTCAATACAAACACGCTTATGTGTTTGAAGGAAGGACTACGTTTGTAATTTCTAATTCTTTTGTCCAAACAATCTAGAGTTTTCTTTATAGAAGAATCTTTGGGTTACCCATCAAAGTTAACCATGCTTTTTTACTTCCAATTTTCTCAAAAGGCTTCACATCTAATCACGTTCTAGAGTGCTCCTGAGCAGCCAATAGCCTCGCCAATAATTGCTTATCTCCATCTCATCAACTATCTAGCTTGTGGATCCTTCCAACACCCATCCAAACACTAGTGCTCTTAGGGTAAAAGAAAAAGAAATGCCTCATTTCCTCCCTCCCACTATGGCATCTTTCACACCATGGTGGGCCATTACAAATTTTATTGGCTCTAACATTGGTCCAAATCCAGTGATGAAGAATTTGTGCCAAAAGAAGCCTTTCTTGTACTTTGTCAATGGGTACCAAATCTCTTTGAACTATCTATCTATCTATCTATCTATCTATCTATCTATCTATCTATCTATCTATCTATCTATCTATCTATCTATCTATCTATCTATCTATCTATCTATCTATCTATCTATCTATCTATCTATCTATCTATCTATCTATCTATCTATCTAACTATCTAACTATCTATCTATCTATCTATCTATCTATCTATGTATCTATTTATGTATCTATCTATGTATCTATCTATCTACCTATCTAACTATCTACATATCCACCTATCTATCTATCTATCTATCTATCTATCTATCTATCTATCTATCTATCTATCTATCTATCTATCTATCTATCTATCTATCTATCAATCTATCTATCTACCTAGCCACCCCATTGAGTAGTACTGAGACTTAGGACCAAGTACATGAAAGAGCATTAGTACCAGCCACCCCATTGACTAGTACTGAGACTTACGACCCATCTTATGACCTTAGTCAGGGAAATTATTCCACTTATGGGAACACTATACCTGAGTACAGACAATCTTATGAACCATATATATATGGATCTGAAGGATATGATAGCTCCTACGGATATGATTAGAACTATGTATTACTAATGTACACTACTCCTAGAGCACCCATACCCCCATGGCCAATGAGTAGACCACCTGCCCCTAGAGGACCATGTTATAGATGCGGAGGTGATCACTTTATCAGAGAGTGTACATTACCTAACCCACCACCACCTCAGAGAGTTTGGGAGGGTTACTGCAGTGATTGTGGTAAAGAACATCTTTTAGGAGATTGCCCCAAGAATCCCAATAAAGTCAATCCCAATGTGCAGATCAATGTGATAGAAGTGACAGAGTTATCTGGGAGTGATAAGGAGTACACTGTTCCATTGAAAGCGATAACGAGGGCAAAAGCTAGAGAGGCCTCAGATAAACTCAAAGAAAATGATCAACCAAACAAAGATTTGAACAACCCAACACCACAAGTAGTTGCAGATTCTAAAGAGTCGGAGAGAAGTGCTAATTCTAAAGGAACCCAAAGATGGAAGACTCGTAGAGAAAAGATAAAAGATAAGAGACTGCAACAAAAATTGGAGAATGAGAATAACAAGCAGAGCCAAGACGAGGAACAAGAGCCTAAAGGAAACCTAATGAGGAGACAAAAAACATAAAAAACAAGAGACATGATCAGTTTTAGACAATCCAATGCCAGAAGACTTAGCTATGTGGATTAGAGCATATCAAGCACGAATAAAGGCAGGCCCAACCATTGAGCAACACGAAAGAGAATACCCAAGAGGTGACTTAAAGAAAGAAAGATTGGAGATATGTAAGAAGTTAATTGAAGTGGCTCAATAGACCTTAGAAAAACTAGTTCAACCCTTCCCTAGCACAAGAATTCCCGAAAAAGAATTTTAGGAATGGGTAGCACCTAGTCATCCTCGGGAAGGGAATAAAAACGAGAACTATGAAGAAAATTGCTTTGAAAATGAAGAAGAAGGATTGGTAATCCCTGAAGTAGATGCGGAATGGCCTAGAGACTTGTGGGCGAGAATCCAAGAAGATAGATGGAAGAAAATATAAGGAATTGAACCACCTTTTGAGGAGTTAGAAGCATTAGGCGAGCTTGAATTGCCAATTCCTGAATCAAACCCAGAAATCTCAATTGGACAACAACAAAGATGAGGGAGACAGTGTGAATGTGTTACCAAACGATGTGGGAGTATGAGCATAACTCTGAATTATATCGTGTTCCCTCAGTACGGAGAAAGGAGCAAAACCCATCAGTTCAAACCTCTGACATAATACAACAGCTAAAAGAAGTAAAAATACCTTGTACTTTAACTTTGGAAGAACTCCTAAAAGTGAAGCCACAGTTGAGAGAGAAGCTCACCAACCAGTTAGAGACAAGGTCACAAAAAAATGAAAAGCGAGATGAAATTGCCACAGTTAAAATCCTAGTCAACAAGGTTGGAGATTTCAGTGAGGGAGATGAAGGAAATACGTGCCTCCCTATATCTTATAGAGGATATACCACGAAAGCCATATTAGATTATGGAGCTGGAGTGGGAGAAATCAAGGAAACCAACTTTATGACCTACCAGAATGAAGATTCAAATGGTAGATGGACACAGAGAGCGACCCTTAGGATTATTGGGAAAAGCAATATTTACCCCCTGTGGAGTCGAATTTGAGCATACCCTAGCAATATGTCAATTTGAAAAGGCTACCAATTACGAGATGATACTTGGAAGGCCTTTCATGAGACAACTTAAGGTAGTGCAAGATTGGGGTAAAGATGTCGTATACTTGTAGCATGGGGGAACAACAACTAGAATAAACATCCATACTTATACGTATCAAGATGTTCCTCTTCTGCAATGGAACCTGATACATAAGGAAGACGACAATCTATCCATTCAGAGTGTAGGATCGAGTAGCCAAACATGGATGAACGAAGATACTCATTTATGGATGTGCTGGGCAGCCAAAAGGGAAGAAGAAAGGAGACAAAGATGGCAGTCAGGACAAGGAACATCTAGACCTGCAGAAGATCCCGCCTACATGCCTCATATATTCTTAAATGAAGAATTCAAATCCCATGGGTGGATGGAGATTTTGGCCACCCTGGACGTATGCGTAAATGAAGAAGTAATAACTATGAATGAGTGCATAGATGAGGAAGGATATGATGTAAATCTATACATGACCATTCTCCAAGAAGCAGATGAAGGAGAAGTAACTGAAAAAGAATGGAATGAAGATTACAAAATGGAATGGGAACCTATTGAGGAAGAAAACGAAAATCAAGGAGTAAGCATCATGACTAATGAGTCAAATCAAGGAATGACACAAAGGGGAGAAAATGAACCAGACAAGGAAAACGGAAAAGAAGAAAACATACCTCAAGACCAATTCGAAGTACCTGAGCATTTCAAGAAGTATGAAGTAGAAGAAAGGAAGATTGCTATTTAGATGCCAGAATGGGAAGCGCAATCAGGGATAGCATATGACAATAGAGAGCTGATCAAGAAGACTGTAGTAGCTATTGAGGAAGGAGAAGAGAGATACACTTTCCTAGGACAAGATGTCTCGCTTGAAGAAGAAAAAGAGTTAATACAACTCATAAGAGAGTATAGAGATGTCTTTGCATGGACATATAAGGATTTAAAAGGTGTGGATCCTTCTATTTGCACTCATAGAATCCCTATGACAATAGAAGCCAAGCCCTCCAAACAAAGACCATACACCTATAATGATATTTATTCAGCAAAGATTAAAGAGAATATTGATAAATTGTTGGATGCGGGCTTCATTTATGAAATTGAACACACAAAATGGGTGTCACCTTTAGTGGTAGTGCCAAAAAAGAATGGCAAATTAAGGGTGTGCATTAACCTTAAAAAGGTGAACGCCGCTACCATACGGGATAGTTACCCATTACCCATTATAGATCATCTGTTGGAAAGGGTTGCAGGTAAGGAAGTCTATAGCTTCCTTGACGGCTTCTCAAGATATAATCAGGTAGCCATTGCTCCTGAAGACCAACATAAGACATCCTTTGCAACCGAATGGGGAGTCTATCCATTTAGGGTTATGCCCTTTGGTCTAACTAATGCCCTAGCCACTTTTCAAAGATTGATGTGCCATTTGTTCAAGGAATTCTTGAGAAAAAGTATGGAGGTATACGTGGATGATTTATGTACCTATTCAGCTATAAGATCATAACATATCCCAGAACTAAGAAAAGTATTTGCCAAATGTCATCAGTATAGAGTATGCCTTAATCCAGAAAAATGTGTCTTCATGGTTCGACAAGGAAAGATCTTAGGGCACATCGTCTCTAAGAATGGAATTTCCACTGATGAAGACAAAATCAAAGTAATTCTGGATTTGCCAAGACCAAAAACCGCTAAGGAAGTGCAAGCATTTATGGGACATTGTGGATACTATCATAGATTCATTCACATGTATGCCATAATTGCGAGGCCCCTTTATGGATTACTAACTCAGTTTACCTAGACAAAGGAATGTGAAAAGGCTTTCAATGAACTGAAGAGTCGCTTGAGTTTAGTACCAATTCTGAGAGTACCAGATTGGAATAAACCTTTTCATATTCATGTAGATGCCTCCAAGTTTGCCATTGGTTGCATCTTAGCACAACCAGCAGATACAAGAAAGCTGGATCACCCTATAGGTTATGCTAGTAGACAACTAAACCAAGCAGAGCGTAATTATACCACTACAAAATGAGAAGGCTTAGGAATGGTATATGTTGTAAAAAAATTTAAACACTACTTGTTGGCAAACAAATTCAAATTCTTCATTGATCATCAGGCTCTATTGTATCTAGTCAATAAGCCATGTAATACAAGATGACTAGTGCGATGGTTTCTATTGTTAATGGAATTTGATTTTGAAGTAGTAGTCAAGAAAGGGAAGATGCACATCCGTGCGGATCACCTATCGAGAATGACACATGGAGAACCTCCCACAAGAGTGCTAGATGATCTTCCGGATATTTATCTTTTGAACCTCGAAGTATGTCCACAATGGGTGGAAAAATTGATTCCCATACTCACGCATGGACCTCAACATAGGATCAATTTAAACAAAAGCCAGGAGTTATGGAAGTCTAAAGATCTCCACATCATAGCTGGAAGCCTATACCACCAAGAACCAAGTGGACTACTTATGAGATGTGTGGAAGAAGAGGAGCAAGAGATGTGGCTTCAAAAAACACACATGAATCAATGGAAAACTCATTGGTGTTAATGGAACCTAGCAAGCACTTATGAGATTAGGCATATATTGGCCAACCATGCAGAGGGATACACATAACTACGTATCTACATGCCCCACTTGTCAATGAAGAACACCTGAAGAGAACTCTACTCTATGTTACTCTACACTAGCACCAAGGTGGAGTATGCCTCTGGTAAAATTCTTGAAAATGCTGGAGTACCCAAAAGGAGCTAATTTGGCAAGAAAGCATGCCCTCGAGGAGCAAATCAAGGATTATGTACTAATAGGCAAACAACTTTTCAAGAGAGGAGGGGACAATCACTTAAGAATGTGCATCCATGAAGACAAGTATGTTTCAATCTTAGAGATGGATCATACAGGAGCTGTCGGAGGACATTTTTCTACAGATAAAACAACAAAATTGATTCTCTTTGCTGGAATGTGGTGGACAACTCTATATCAAGATGCCATTAAGACCTATGATAAGTGCCAGAGCATTTACCAAATGGGGAATAGGTTTTGTAGGACCTATTAGCCCACCAGCAAAAGGTTCTCATGTCGAGTACATAATTGTAGCAATGGACTACTTGATCAAATGGGTAGAAGCCAAGGCAACTAAGAAGAATGATGCAAGGACCACGGCTAAGTTTCTCTTTGAGAACATATTCACTATATTTGGATTGCCAATAGAAATTGTGAGTGATAGGGGCACACACTTTGTCAATGAAGTGATAGAAGCCTCAATGAATGAATTCCTAGTGATTCACAAGAAATCAGCTCCCTATCACCCACAAGCCAATGGATGGGCTGAAAGTTCAAACAAGATCTTGTGTATAGTTCTCACAAAGATTGTTAACAATGGAAGATTTGATTGGGACAAGCAGTTACATCACGCTTTATGGGCATTCCTAGTAGCATACAAAACAGCTATATGAACTACTCCTTTTAATCTAGTGTACGACCAGAATGCAATTTTGCCAATTGATTTCCTAGTTCCTACTCTTAGAGTAGCATGGACCTATGAATGGACTAGACATGAGTTATCTAGTCAATTGGACCAAATCAAGAAGTTACATGAAACTAGATTACAAGCAGTGGTAGGCATTTATGCTGCAAAAAGGCGACAAAAGGCATACTTTGATGCTCATATTAAGGAGAAAAATTTGAAGGAAGGAGATTTCATCCTGGTATATACTTAAAAGCAACATGCAAAGAAGTTGCAAAAAAGAGGTTATGGCCCTTTGGTGATCAATCACATATCAACTAGTGGAGCCATCAATTTAGCAACCCTGGATGGAGAAGTACTACCAAACTATATAAGTGGGTGTTGAGTGAAGAACTATTTAGAGCCATTAACTGATGTTGGAATCAATATCCTATTTGTTCATTCAATAGGTCAAGATTCAATATCTTCTGGGTTCATTTTTGCTCAAGATGTTCTTGAGGAATAGACGGGCGCGTAATAGAATGTGTTCAATTTTTTACAAGTTCCTCGTACAAGAGAAAGGCGCAAGGCCTCGTGGTTACAACACAATACTCCCATCCCAGCCACCCGGAATCAAATCCCGTCTCCAGCAGCACGCGAGAATACTTTTTGAGCAATGCTTTTGCTTTAATAAAAATAGATACGCGACACGATTTCCAAAAACGCACAGCGGACGGAATTGATTTTCCCGATTACGATCTACAAAACGATCATAGCGATCATAAAGATTTATGCTTTATTTGCTTTTGGGAGAAGCTTTTCAGAGAATACAATCTACTATATAAGAAGTACTTTGGGTCACTTCTATTCATCCTTCACCTAGTGTTCAACACAAGCTTGGAGCTTGGACCTCAGTAGAGGTGGTGTTTCTTCTAGCACATGGGGCAGCTATTGTGCTAACTTGAAGCATGTTGATGAGCAGCTATGGAGTTCTTCTTAATGATTCTTCTTGGAGAAGATGAAGGGTGTGCTCACACTCTAGCACATGGAGAGGAGGCTATCTCTTGTTCATGGCAAGAAGACTTGGTCATTAGTAGCTTGATGGTGAGGATCGGCCATCTACATGGTGTATTTGAAGATTGTCTTCTACAGGAAGATATTAGGTTGAAGATTGTCTTCTACAAGAAGATGTTGGGCTACTTCAAAGACATTGGATGGTGCCATCTACATGGTGTATTTGAAGATTATCTTCTACAAGAAGATATCAGGTTGAAGATTATCTTCTACAAGAAGATGTCGGGCTACTTCAAAGACATTGGATGGTGGTTAACATCAGATTTACATCTTATGTTAAGTATTCAGGTACATATTCTCTTTATGCACACAGGTACTACTTGAAGTTTATGGAGGCTGTGGCGTTCATGTCAGGAGGAGTCCTATTCGGCATAAGGTACAAGAGAAATAGTACATATATGCTTTATGCATATTTCAATGAGGTGTTTGAGAAGGTGTGTTCACATGAGTTTGAGGATTTCCGGCAACAAACTTGTTAGCATTCTTTGCTACTTTTTAAGTATGTGATCTTTTCACACACGTATCTGACTTAGGGTCTTCCATAGCCTAAGTTCAGATGAGGGTTTGTTGACTATCAGTTTCACACTGATCCTTCCTCTTTCAGTCACTCATATTCACTCTTCTATAACCTATAAGGTCACACATCTCATGTATATTCAGATTACTGCCCATACATCTGAATATGTTTGTTACATTGTACATTCACTCATTCATCTATTTCTCATCACATAGAGTGGTTGAGAGTTTTGCTCCCACATTGTACATTAAACATTGGTATATATGATACTATGAGTAAGCGATGGCTTACGTAACACTTTACACATGTCGTCTATTCTTTCTCTATCTTTATCTCATCATCTGTATGATTAAGTTGTGATATGTTCATGTTTTGTCAATATGGAAGATTGCTGGAATTAATGTTGTACATGATTGGAACTATGGAACCATGGACCTGTGACATGAGCCTAAGGGCCTACCTCACTTCCAACATTTGGTATCAGAGCACTAAGGTTTTGGTTACAGAACTTTAGATCTTTGGCATCAATGCATTAAGGCTCATTCATATCTCAGGTTCCCAGAATTCCAGATTTACAACATATGATTTGAAAGCATCTTCTAATATTTGACATTTGACATACACACTTAATCTAGATGAGTAGAGATTTGAGAATTAGACAATTCAGTTACATGTGTATTCATTAGTGTGGAGTATGAAGTTGATGATCTGTTAGCAGCCGAATATTTTTGGAAGAGTATGCAAATACTTTACAAAAGTATTGTTTGAAGACCCAGACTTGATGAAGAGAAGATTACTTCAAATTCAAGGAAGAACAATGGTTTAGAGAAGATGAAGGAATCAGATCAACATCAAATCACAGGTATCGGTTTCTACTATCAGATTATCATTTTCTAGTCATATCTTAGAAGAGCAGTTATGAAGAGATTTGAAGAAATTCAAGGAGTGCTTTTATACACTTTCATCTTTTGAAAGTTAAAGGCTACATCAAAACAGGTATCTAGAGGTTTTTCTAGAGAGTTTTGAGAGATCTCTTTCATGGCAAGAAAGCTTAGAGTCTAAGAAGACAAATTTGAAGATGGGATGAGTTTTTTGTTTTCAACCAATTTTCTGTTACAAGTTGGTTGAATATCAAGGTACAAATGTATCTAGAGAAGGTAACTCTAGAAGGGTAATTCATCATTCAGACAACGATTGGTGAATTTAGTCGTTTCAGACATTTGAAGCAGAATTTTGATTCAGAGATATGAGGAGATGATAAAACATGTTTCTATATTCACTTCCATTTATATACCATGTTTGTTTTATCTCTTACTCTTAGCATTAGAGGAAGAGAAAAGTTCACTTGAAGAGGTCAAGAGTGTTTGCTACTTCAAGATGAAGAGAACAAAAGGTATGGAAGAGAAGTTTGAAGATGTTGACATCATCAGGTGGAAGAAAGATGCAGAAGAAGAAAGTCCATCATTTCCAAAAGAAAAGTAAGGCTTCCTTTTCTCATATATTTTCCATATACTTTTCCTATTTTATCCTCTACATCCAAAGACAAGTCTACGAGAACATCTTGTTTAAAGAAGAAGCAATTTCTTGTTTTGCATTACACTTGGTCATGATTTAGTAGATTTGACAAAGAATTGCAATGAGAGAAACAAAAGCACTCATATGTGTATGAGTTATGTTGAAGCTTTTTAAGCGGGCAGCTTATATGTTCCCTCAAATAATTCTTGGAGTGTCAATACAGAGCTACTTGGTATATGACAAGTTGCAGAGAAGTTTATTTCTTCTTTATCTAACTCTTAAGGAAAAATAGTTTTTTGTAGCAGATGTTGGAGACTTGGGTTGAGGTTTTATGTTTGGAAAAGGTTACCTCATATTCAATATTTTCAGAAAACTTCAGAAAATTCAAAATCTTGTTGATGTACAAGTTAATGAAGAATCTACTTTCTATGATTGTCTAGACTTTTGGATACATGTTTGTATTCAAAAGGTGTTCCATCATATCCTATCACTTGATTAAGAAGTGGAGTTAGCCAAAAGAAAGTCAAGCAGGTACTATCACATTTCACCCGGGTAAAATATGAAAGTTATGAAGTATCAACTTGCAGCTTTTGGAGTTCTCAAGGTGAGAAGTTTGTCCACTTATGTTTCAAGTAGGAGTCAAAAATTCTTAGGAAGGATTTGTTTGAAGAAAAGTTTTACAACTTTTTGAGAAGCATGGACACTTAGAGAAATTCAGGTAACTAAATCAAACATTCAGTCAAGCCAAGCTGGATCATGAGGTTTACATAAGATTTTTCAATTGTGGATCCCAAGGAAATTGATGGCTGCTCAACCCTCATGAACACAAATATGGATTCCCAAATCAACAATGCCTACGAAGCAAACTAAATCGAAGACACCAGCACGAAGGAAGGAGGCCTCCAAACTGAAGTCAAAGGAGTAAGAAAGACGCAATAACCCAAAATTGCAGAAATGGAAGTCCTCAATGTAGTTGACTCAATGATATGACTGGCCAGCAAAGAAAAATCATAGTACAACAGCTACAAAAAACACAAAAGGAGATAAAGTTGCAGTCAAGGACAAAAAAATAAAGCTGATTTGGATATCCAAATCGTGATCCTCATCTACAAACCCGCCAGCAACTTCTTCTTGCACACATTTTGAGTTCCATACACTTGAACGTGCATATTAGGGCCACATTATGAGGCCATGCATTCGGCACATAATTCTTCATCTACTCATTAGTGATACACATTTCCCTCCAAGGGAATAGGAGAACACTTGTATGATAACCTAAAAAAAATAATAATTAAGCTTCGGCTACTCACTAACATTTTTTGTTTTCTTTCAGAAAATAAAATAATAATAACAAAAAAATATATAAATGAAAAATCCCTGGTACTACCTTTCTTACACCCACAGGGAAAGGACAACACAAATCACTTGAAGAACTGTTTGATTCATGGAGATTAGTTGGAAATAAGTCATGCAACCACTTTTACACTGAATGTGGTGTGCTTTGAGTGCAGATGGCATCACCTGATTCAGAAGCTATGCAAGAGGAAGAGGTCCTGCTTCTTCCTTTGG
Organism: Ceratopteris richardii; assembly: GCA_020310875.1. Classification (NCBI taxonomy): domain Eukaryota; kingdom Viridiplantae; phylum Streptophyta; class Polypodiopsida; order Polypodiales; family Pteridaceae; genus Ceratopteris; species Ceratopteris richardii. The sequence goes on from CM035429.1 coordinate 47,006,865, forward strand.
AATCGATTACGAAAGAAAGGGGTCATTGGTTCCATGAAGACCAACCAGTGGCAGACCTCATCTTTTTGGTCACCATCAAGATTATGGACAGGAACCATTATTTTCCATATGTCGTAAGAATTCCAAACCATACAACAAGGATTGCCAAGCATCATGGAAGTTTGGACTAGGGCCGGAATTGACACATTTTTACGACTCCCAATTTATTTATCGGACTTCCAACGATGTACCCAAGTTGTGAACACGCTACACGCAGCAACAGATAAGCCCTCCATACCCAAAGCTAAAGTTCTTGAAGAATCAATCCGTGTGGTGCATCAATATTTCTGTTTCCCAAGCATGAACAGATATACAACACCTCAAAAGATTGTGGTTCAATTGCTATCTCATGCTATGAAGAAAATTGGGAACAAAGTCAACTTTACGCCATACATACAAGAACATTTATTTGAAGCCAAGAAGAAATGGAATCATAAAAAGTTTTTGAATAGAAGTTCTGCATTGACACTTTTGATCTATGAAGCATTAGAAATGAAGGAATGTCTGCAATTAATGCCAACCTCCATTGAAATGGCAAAATACGTGAAGTCTACAACAATTACAAAGAAAAAGAAAGCATCTGTATCCAAAGAGGAAGTGGGAACAAGTTCGAAAATGCCAATGCGGGGGGCTAAGCGAGCCAGAGAAGAAGAAGCACAGGAAACCCCACAATCGAAGTGAGCTCATCTACTGCCAAGGGATTTGTTGACCCAACCTCCTATAACACAAAGAGATCTCTCAGCGGCTTTAGAGGAAACACATACTTACATGCGTGGTCAAATAAACCTCATCATCCAAGGACATTAATACAGATAGTCCATACGATTGCAGAAAAAGGGTCACAACGAACACATCCCATCACAAGCCACTAGATACAAGGAATTGGGACTTGATGACTCAAGTTCTAATGAAGAATCTAGTTGTGAACATGACACATTGGACACAGATATAAGGATAGAGATGAATGATGAAGAATGGATGGAGGTTCATCAAATCAAAACCACCCCCGACAATCAAAACTCACAAGTACAAAATCAAGGAGCACCATCTAAAGAAAGACACATCGTCCAATTGAATACACAATCCAAGATCAATATAAAAGAAGCATCCACACCAAAAACAAATGTGGTACCACTAATAAAGGACGAGTTGCAAGTGAACCTCAAAAAAGAAAGGCTATCACAACAAACTCTGGCAAATATTGTGATTGAAATTCCCGATGATACGCCACAAGAAAAGCAAGTAATTCAAGAGGCTAAGCCAACAATCCAACTACATATTCGGCAGCCTCACCAAACGACGCTACATGTGGCACAAGGAAAAGATGTTACAACAAGTGAAGAACTTAGCATGGAGGAAATATGAATACATGGAAATCGACAATTTACGAAATAGGAATAAAGAACTTATGCATGACCTACTGTACAATCAACCTATAGAAGCACGAGAGACAACCTCAACAGACACAAAAGCATTGGAAGACCAGATTGCAAGCTATGAAAATCAGCTAAAACAAGAGCAAGCCATCAGAGAAGAATGGGAAAAAAGGTATATGCATGACACTAATGAACTCAGAACACGATGGAAATCAGTTGAAGACAAACTTCTCGTAGTTTATAATGAAGATGCCAACCAAATAGCAGCCATCACCAATGAACTTTTGACAACCAAAGGTGTGCTAACAAAGGCCCACAATGAAATCAAAGAACAGGAAGAACTCATTGCACCGTTAAAAGCTCAAATAAAACAACAAGCAACAATCGAGACACCAGTAGATCCACAACAAGGAAATCCTACTGAGGTAGAGGTACGCCCTCTGTCTCCCCGATCTATCATTCACCAATAAAAGAGCAGAAGGTGGAACCTTGTGATGATCATCCCATGCCGTATACTGTAGAAATAGGTCAGAAGGAACGGGCACTACTGGTGTCCTGGTTGACAGAAAATTTTGAAAATGAAATAGTCAAAGTAATGAAGGAGGCAAAAATTAAAGGCAAAGACTTGGATCAGAACATAAAGCCATTCAACATACCTTATGGGCTATGAAAAGAGAAAACACGTCGTTATATAAATCAGACCACACAAAAAGATCCAGATGATCAATTGAACTTCAAAGAAAACACCTTCACTTAAGCTCAAGAGGAATTTGAGGCAGCACAACCACTTTGGAGAAGGAAGTTTTTGGAAAAGAATCCTACCTTGCGGGTGCACTGGCAAGCAGCTCCATATTTGTTGGAACAAAGAAAATCCCAAATTGATGATTATGATGAACTTGAAGCAAGTCAAGAATCAAAATGAAGCCAAAGAAATCAATGAAAAAAAGTGAAGAGATCTCATAAATGAAGCTTGTATACATATGTACATTACATATGAAAAATTCTTGAACTATGAGTTTAGGTGATCATTAGAATGATAACGAATAATGTAATAGATGTGGGATGAGTCTAGAATGATGTATATAAGTCAATGATGTAAAGAAATAGTAGTGAGAGTCATTAGAAGCCAAGTGTCCATGAGATAGATGTGTAGAGAGTCATCTTCAGGAGTTAGCATGGAGTCTTTCTCTGATTTCTCTCAGCCTGATCATGTGGATCAGGAAATCTTTTGTACACATCTAATTTAGAAGCTAATCAAGCTATGTTCAAAGTTTCATGGTCTAATTCCTTTCCGCTTGTGTGTATGATCAATAGGAACATGTATATGTAAAGTCTGCAAGTAGACCTCTCACAGTCGTGCACTTTTTTGTGTCAATGTTTTGCTTGGATCTCAGTGCATAGTGTAAAGTTTTTGATGAGTGAGCAATCTAAGTTAGAAGGTAAGGAAGCTTTGGCTAAAAGCATTTAGCAAAATGGGACTTGGGTTGTGAGAAATCAACCTTAGAAGTTGACTATGTCAAAGCCGCTTGTTCAGGAAGTTAGTTTCTGACATACCTTTGATCTTAAAGATCAAATTAGAGTTTTAATGATTTTTTTTGAAGGTTTAATGGTTGATATGATTGTGCAAAGGTAGCATGGTGATATGTGTATCATTAGATTGAAGAAATTTGAAGATATGTACGGGCAATGAAGTTAATCTATGAAGCAGACTTCTTGAAGAAGAAAAGTTTTCACTCAGAGAAGTGATAGTTAGTGATTTGGTAAATGAAGGTAACATTTGTGTAACGTTTGGTCTAGAACTGATATGGAGGTTCTCTTAAATCAGTATAGATCAAGCCTTTGGAGATTTAGAGGTCTCCAACAGTGGTATAAGAGCAAAAAATGCAATACAAACTGAAGTAAAGAGCATTGGAAGTCCCGACTGTTGCAGATATTGAAGTTTCTTCTAATTGAAGGTGGACAAGATTAAATTCTTGAAGACAACATGAAGAAGTGTGAAGATTGAGCTTGAAAGGATCTAAATGGTTGAAGTCTTACATTAAAGGTACAAAATCTATTCATTTATCTTAAAATTTGCAGAAGACAAAGATCAAAGATGTGAGAAAACTTGCAGATTGATAAGCTAGATAGGGAGAACTATCCTGCTTGGTCCATGAGGATGAAAGCACACCACGAGCAAAGATTTGATGGCATTCATCACATGAGAAGAAGAAAAGCCTGAGTTTGAAGATCCTAGTGTTCCAACTAGGGAAGAGCTTGCAGATTTGAAGAACTGGATGAAGGATGCTCAAGCTAGGAGCATCATTTACATGCTTGTAAATGATTATCTTCTACCTCATATTAGAGGATTAGAAAGTGCAAGAGATGTTTTGAATGCTTTGGAAGAGCATTTCCAAAATACAACCAAGTGAAGGAAGTTCTCATCATGGGTAGAGTTCACAACCTTCAAGAAAAAAAGCTCACAATCAATTTCTGATTATGTGGAAAGAATGAAGGATATTCCAGATAGCTTGGGAGCAGTAGATGAAGATATTGAAGAGGATAAGTTGGTAAGACAAATACTTACAGGTATGAGAGGAGATGAGAAATGGAAGCCTTTCATATTGTCCATAGAATTGTCATTAGATCATTTTACTCCTGATCTTAATCAATTACTAGGACACATGCTAACTTTTTTTTTTAATATAAAGGAAGTTCGGCAATAGCCTACTCTCCCAGACTTGAATTAAATTAAGAAACAAAGGTACAATAGAAGGGGACTAGTGCCCACGGGACCCCCCAAATCCCACAAAGCAACCTAGGATTCAATCAAGCTTCCCCACATGCTAACTTTTGAGTAGGACATTAAGGGAGATAATGATAGGAGTGCAAGTCAAGCTATGTACTCCAAGGACAAGAAAAATAATGGCAAAGGGAAGCAGTCAACTGATGATGAAGGATCTTCAAGCCAAGCTAATTTCACAAGAGGAAAGACGAATTCAAGAGGTAAAGGAAGAGGAGGTAAGAATAAAGATAATGTTAGAGCTTGTTGGATTTGTGGTAGAACAAATCATTTGGCAAATGATTGTTGGTATATCAATCAAAATGGTGGGAGTCATAATAAGAGTTTCAATCAAAGAGGTAGAGGAGGCAGAAATCAAAGAGGTAAGTTTAGAGGAAGAGGTGGTAGGACCTCATATGCTAGAGGAGGTGGAAGAAGCTTTCAACCTCAGTCCTACAATAACAACTTTTATAATTATGCATCAGATCAGAAGGATGACATGACTCTCATCTTGAATGCAACACATGAAGCAGTAGGAGAAGATCAAAGGGTATTCTATATTGACTCAGGATGTAGCAATCATTTGAGTGGCAACATATCATTGATGACTGATATGGAAGCAAAGGTGAGTGGACATATAGTTCAAATAGGAGATAACACCAAGCATAAAGTGGAAAGCATTGGATCAGTGAAGACAAAGAGTGGAAGTACACTCTTAAGCAAGGTACTTCATGTTCCTACTATTCCTAAAAACTTGATAAATGTAGGACAAATTGTGGAGAAAGGATATGAAGTCAGATTCACAAATGATGGTGTTTATGTGCAAGATCCAAATCAGGGATATAGAAACATCATTGCAGGTAAAAAAGAAGGAAGACTTTTTACTCTCAAAGTCCAAGGTAATGTGGGATATGCATTGTTTACTTATTGAAGTCGAAAGATGTCTGAGTTAGACCTATGACATAAAAGGTTAGGTCATTTCAATGAGAGAGCCATAAAAGAAATGTCAAAGAATGATGTAGTGCTTGGATTGCCAAATGTTGAAGGCCAACACATGGTATAAAAGTTTGTTACAGAAGCAATTTCTTGTTATAGAAGATGTTACATTTGATGAGCAAAGCACATGGTAGACAAGATCAAAAAATGATTATGCAGATGTTGAAGAAGTACAAAGGAAAGGGAAGACCAAAGTAAAGGTGTATGAAGAAGATATTGATGATGTTGATTGTAAAAGTAAATTGCAAAGCAATGATGAAGATAGGCCAAGATTTGATCCAGAATCAAATGTGGCTGAGACTTCAAGAAGTGCAGAGGTCAGAAGATCTTTGAGAGAAAGAAAAGAACCTATCAGGTATAGCTATGATACATCTTTCTTAAAAACAAAAGATTATGCTTATATTGTGAAAACAAAAGAAGATCCAATCACATATGAAGAAGCTAAAGGTAAACAGATTTGGGAGAAGGCAATGCAAGAAGAGTATGATGCTCTACTTGAGAATGAGACATGGGAATTGGTGCGAAGACCAAAGAACAAGAAGGCAATTGGATATAAGTGGGTGTATAAGACAAAAAGTTTTGCAAATGGTGAGGTGTCTAGATACAAAGCTAGACTTGTGGTTAAAGGTTATGCCCAAACTTATGGGGTAGATTATGATGAAACCTTTAGTCCAGTTGCTAAGATGTCTACAATTAGAACTCTAATTACTATTGCTGCTTGTAAAGGATGGAAGTTATCACTATTGGATGTGAAGGATGCATTTGTGAATGGATATATTGCAGATGAAGTGTACATGGAGCAACTAGAGGGTTTCATGGATTCAATTGGATGAGATTATGTGTGTAAGCTCAAGAGAGCTTTGTATGGTTTGAAGCAAGCCCCAGCGGCATGGAATTATAGGCTTTTTAAGTTCTTGAATGAATGTGGATATCAAGCTTCAAAAGTAGATAGTAGCTTGCTAGTGAAGGCAAGTGAAGGTGGGTATATATACATGTGTATTTATGTTGATGATATTATTGTCACAGGTACAGATGTTCAAGGAATCAAGGAGCTTAAGAAACAAATAGAGAAGGAGTTTAAGATAAGTGATTTGGGAAACTTGTCTTATTTCTTAGGAATGCAGATAGTGTATACTCAACATGGAGTATATGTTACAAAAGAGAGATACTTGAAGAATCTCTTGGTCAAATTCAACATGGAAGATTGCAAGTCTTCAACCACACCATTAGAGGTAAATCATAAATTGAGTAGATATGGAGGAGAAGAATTTAATGACATGAAAAAATATAAGAGTTTAGTAGGTAGTTTGATCTATGCTACCTTGACAAGACCAGATCTATCATATGCAGTTGGTGTTTTATCACAATTTATTCATTGTCCAAAGAAAACTCATTTGGTTATAGCTCAAAGGGTACTTAGATATATCAAGGGAACTCTGAGTGAAGGTTTGTATTATGATTTTACTTTTGACACAAGAATCAACGTGTGTAGTGATGTAGATTGGGCAGGTAATTAAGATGATAGGATGTCTACTCATGGTTATCTTTGTTATATTGGAGATAAGTTAGTTTCTTGGTGTTCAAAGAAGCAACATACAATTGCTTTGTCATCCACAGAAGCTGGGTATAAAGGAATGGTAGAAGCTGCAAAAGAAGTGATATGGTTAAAGATCTTATTGAAAAGTTTTGGAACTGATCAAGGTACTCCAATTATTTTTGGAGACAACATGAGTTACTTGACAAAGATATTGAAGTTGTGTATACATCAACAAAAGGCCAAGTTGCAGGACCTAAGCGAGAGAAGTTCAAAGAGATGGCAACAATAAAGATGAATGATATAATCACAATTAGTGATTGAGGGGGAGCTGTTGGAACAAAGCAATCCCAAATTGATGATTATGAAGAACTTGAAACAAGTCAAGAATCAAAATGAAGCCAAAGAAATCAGTGAAGAAAAGTGAAGAGATCTCAAAAATGAAGCTTCTATACATATGTACATTACATATGAAAAATTCTTGTACTATGAGTTTAGATGATCATTAGAATGATAAGAAATAATGTAATAGACATGGGATGAGTCTAGAATCATATGTATATAAGTCAACGATGTAAAGAAATAGTAGTGAGAGTCATTAGAAGCCAAGTGTCCATGAGATAGATGTGTAAAGAGTCATCTTCAGGAGTTAGCATCGAGTCTTTCTCAGATTTCTCTCAACCTAATCATGTGGATCAGGAAATCTCTTGTACGCATCTAATCTAGAAGCTAATCAAGCTATGTTCAAAGTTTCATGGTCTAATTCCTTTTAGGTTGTGTGTATTATCAATAGGAACATGTATATTTAACGTCTGCAGGTAGACCTCTCAAAGTTGCACACTTTTTCATATCTGGTCTAACCAATGGGACAATAAGGACTTTGGGTTATGTGAAATATCTATAGACATTGAGTGACTGTGTACAAGAGTGTATAGATTTGGAATACAATCTAGCAGATGACCTAAAAAGTTCACAGAACTTCACAAAATCAGAGGATATGACTAGCAATGATACCTCTAACACTAGCAATGTAGAGGAACTTGCAGAATTAGTGGCTAAGAAGCTAGGTGTTCAAGGATAGAGAAACTACCAAAATCCTCCATGGAGAGTACCGATGTTACTAAGATGCATGCTTTGTGACAGTGACCATCCATCTCATACTTGTATAAGAGGAGGACCGGTACCCCATAAGCCTTTCAATATAATAGGCAATTAGCCTAGGGATCTAACTTGTATTGTCACATTGAACAGAAGTACACAAACCACATCAGTGAAAATTTCCCCCTTAATACACAACCTAGGCCCTCTGCACAACCACATTATCGAATATGGATATCCACCCAGAGATCAGGCTAAAGAGGTTCCAAGATACAACCTATACCAAGGACCACTTATAGCACAAAGACCATATGAGTATGTGGGATACAACCCACCTCAAGTGGTGTTAGGGCAACAACCCCCACACCCTCTGAATGTAGCACTGGTAAAGTATGTGCAAATAGGAGAAAATATGGAGAGGGCAATTGTACTAGCGACACAATTGACAAGCTTAAAAAACTTAGGCCAAGGACTGGACCAGAGCCAAGAGGATTACTATTTCTATGATACAAGTCTCATGGAATACGATCACGCATATGAACAACATCACTATAGGTAGGAGGGATACGAAAACTCATATGGACCAGAGTATGCTAACCTCATGTACACTGCCCCTAGGGCCCTCATTCCGAATAGACCTTCAACAAGACCACCTGCACAAAGAAGAAGATGTTATAAATGTGATGGATATCACTTTATTAGGGAATGTACTTTGCCTTACAACCCACCGATTCCACATGCTTGGGAAGGTTACTATAGTGAATGTGGCAAAGAACATTTGTTTAGATATTGCCCGAAGAATCCAAACAAGGTATCAACCACGACTCAAATCAATGGGATCAAAGTAGTTGAGCCCTCAGGTAGTGACAAAGAATATACACTACCGCTAAAAGCCATTAGCTGGGACAAGATGAGGGAAATCTTGGAAAAAGTAGCAACAAGTAATTCCAAGATGGAGGAAGAGTAAGAATCTTGGAATTTAATTATACAAGACTCTGAAGAATTGGATAATAATCCAAAATCCAAGAAGAGTCAAAGATGCAAGGCAAGGCAAGAGAAAATTAAGAGCAAACGGATTAGAAAGAAAGAGGAAGAGGAAGTGTAGAAGGTGAAAGACACCGAGCTTAAGGGAATCCAATCGACAACAAAGAAAAGCATCATAGTGATGAAGAAATAAATGGGAGAATAGGAAATATTTTTCCTAGCAGATCCCATGCTTGAAGATCTAAACATGTAGCTAAAAGCATATGAGTCTAGGGTGGAGACATGTCCTAGTATAGAGCGACATGAAAGAATCTACCTATGAAGAGATCTTGAGAAATAAAGAGTGGAAAAAGGAAAACTTTAATCGAGATCACCCAAACCACGCTAGAAAAATCTATACCTATCCTCCCAAAATCTAAAATTTGAAAAGCAAAATTTTAGGGATGTGTGGAATCTTTTAATTCACAACAAGAGAAGGAAAAGCAAAAAAAGGAATTGAAAGAAGACTTAAGTAACAAAAATGAGGAACGACCCTCCTTAGTACCTAAAATTGAGACTGCTTAGCCCCACGATCTTTGGGCCAAATTTTGGGAAGATCGTAGAAGAAGAATGAAAACAAAATACCACATTTTGAAGAGTTAGATGCCTCTAGAAATTAGCAAGTCTTAGAACCTACAACAATTTATGAGGAAGTCAAACCTAGACCATGAAAGAGAGGGAGGAATGATACTGACAATGCTTCCTAATTATACGGGAGAATATGAACAGAAGTCTGATCTTTTCCATGTACCAATGATGGGGGGAAGAGGAAAGAACTTTAGAGATGAAGCCTCAAACACACTGTCAGAATTGAAGAAAACAAAATTCCAATGTTCATCAACATTGGAAGAGTTACTTCATGTAAAACCTTAGTTCTGGAAGAAACTAGCCCAACAATTGAACTTGGAAGAAACTAACCCATTGATAGGAAAAGATAGAGTGGAAGTGACACCCACAATAAAAATTCCAATTGACAAAGCAGGACAGTCTAATGAGGGAGATGAGGGAAACACATGCCTCCCAATCACATTTGAAGGATCAGGACCAAAACAATTTTTGACACAGGAGCAGGAGTTGGGATAGCCACGAAGGAAATGTGGGAAAAATGGGGAGTCCAGTTCTACAACCCACTTGAATGAAGTTACAATTGACCGATCGTCATGTCATGATTAAGGTGAGTTTGCACGCCAATCAATTCCAATCATGTGTGATAACATGAGAAATGTGTACCTACATGCCAATTTTATGTGATTACCACTACATCAAAGAGAAAATATTAACTAAGTAGGTACAAGTTCAACACATATGTACCAAGGATGCGTGTGCTTACATGTTCACCAAATCATTGGAATCAATAAACCTAACAAAGTTCAAAATAAACATTGGAATGATGGAGTTAGGATGAAACCTTAAAGGTTGAAGCTTGAGGGGAGTGTTAAAAATCAATCTCCAACCTTAGGAGTATATGAACCTGCTAAATGGATGAAACATGGAGTATTGTGAAGCAAGGAGCCAAGCACAAGTATTCCTGTTCAAAATTGAATTTGAATCCCCTCATATTTCTCCAATCAATCACCTATCACACTTAGGTGCGATAAAGCCTATATTCTAGAAAATGAGCTCTCTATAATTTAGGAATCTTTTCAAAGTTATATAACCATAATTTGTACTTTGAATGTGTATATCACACATGTGTTATCAGTTTTAGAATTTTCATTAAGCTACTAGACCCCTTGCTTAGCAAGCCCCCTTCTTGCTTGAGAATTTTCTTCATACTTTGAGTAGCCATATCTCAGATTTTGGATTCTCTATGTAGGAGCTAATTAGCTCTAAGTTATGAGCATAGTTCCTTGACCATTTTGTATCCATTTGTTGTAATATTTAATTATCTAGAAATCTATTATTGGCTTTGAGTGCAAGTTTGATATCTATATATTCAGAGAGAAAATGTCTGGAGTGAACAATGGTCTTCATGTGCATGCCTAGTGAAGGTAGTAAGTAGTTTGACTTGGAGACATTGGTTCTCAAAGTAGGAACATATACTTTTAGTGAGATAAATTGCATTAGGAAGTTCTAATAATCTAGTTGTGTGCAAAAGCTCTCAGGCTCATTCCAGAGGAACTTAGGGTATCATGTTTTGAGTGAACAGAGGTATTTGTGAACATACCTGTGAGGCCATTCGTGCTTCAAGATACATAGGAAAGTGTACCTTCTCCCATGATTCTATGTGGAAAGGTTGTAACAAGATGAAAAGCTTTTGCTCCATTAGTAATGACCTAATGTGGGCTATTGGCATTAGATAACATGATTCTATTTGGTTCCCAAAAATGGCTATCATGATAGTGGAGAATGAGAGCCTTGAGATCTCCAAGAGGGTACCAAATGAAGGTTTTTGATGTGGAAGCATCTATGGAACCATGATAGAGGGGTTTGAATATGAATTGAGGACATTGAGTTGAATTGCAGAGTGAACTTTGAAGAATAGTGTTTCTTATGGCACAAGGTCGATGTATGAGACAAATCAAAGTCTCACCGCCTAATTTGTCAAGATTCGCCTCACTCAAAGGGCCTAAGGTAGCACAATCACAATAAATGAAGGAAGTTCCAAGAATCTACAAAAATCTTTACTCTTATCACTATTCAAACAAGAAGGGCTTCTAAATTGGACCTTGTTTAGATGGTACTTCAATTTCAAGTATCTACCACATGTGCTTATTCGGAATAAGCAAGTGTTCCCCATGTAGCACATTACACATGAAGGGATCTCGCCCAATTTGAAAGATAGTAAAATTTGTGGTGATTCATCATAGTGCAAGAGATGCTTAAATGGCAGAAAATACTTTGGTCACCTCTTCCTTTCTTTTCATAGGATCATTGTGACTTGAGAGTGTGTTAGTAAGTTCCTTTTGTTAGATGATCAAGTTAACTAAAGCAAGATTTGATCGGTGAACCAATAAATGCACTTCTAGTTTGTGAAATGCTATTAGGAGTGAAGCATGCTAGAAAATATGGAAGGGAAAATGTGTGATCAACTTGGATAAGTATCTCAAAATGTGGTGGATAGAGAAGTCCTTTGCTTGTTGAAGTAAAAGGAACTGTAAGAAAGAACCCCCATTTAAACACCATAAGGTGTTTATGCTAGAGAATAACAAGCTAGAAAATAGGTCAACCCTTAACTAGCCCAATCATTGTTAGAAAAAGCATGCATATCTGGCGGTAGTGATCCCCCCTTGGGATAAAACAATCCAAGTAGCCGGGTACCACTCAAGTAGAGAAATATGTGCTTAATTGCATATCAATGCTTGTCACCTCATCAATGCGTAAACCTACTCATCCGTGAGACAACAAACTGAATATCTGGCCGAGTAATGCATAAGTAAATCAAGCATCCAACAGCCTATTGATAGAGAACAACATCAAATGAATCTCTAGCATCATGAAGACTCAATTATAAACCTGTCTCCATATGAGTGGCAATAGAGTTACTGTCTTCAAGGTCGAAACCCTGCAATAATGTGTCAATATATTTTGTTTGACACAAAGCCATTCCATCATCAACATGCATAAACTGAATTCCCAAATAATAATGCAAATTCCCAAATCAGACATCTCAAATGTGGCATGCAAATCAGCCTTAAAATCAGCAATATGTTTCTCATGAGGGCCAATGAGCAACATGTCATCAACATACACAACAATGATCCGAAGTACATCATTAGCACGCTTAACATATACGGTTCTTTCAGTTGGACTGTTTTCAAAACCATGTGCAATCAGATAGGCATGTATCTTTTCATATCAAGCATGTGGTGCTTGCCGCGGCTGAGAAACATACACTTCTTCATGCAAGTCACCATTCAGAAATGCTATTTTAATGTCCAACTGATGTACATTCCCAACATGATGAGTTGCAAGTGCACAGATGCTATGAATAGTAGTCATTCGACAAGTAGGAGCAAAGGTCTCAACAAAATCAATGCCTCTTTCCTGATCATAACCCTTTGCAACAAGCCTAAGCTTATACCTGTCAACTGTTCCATCAGGTTTACGCTTCAGCTTGTATACCCACTTAGTGCCAATGGCCTTCTTGCCAGGAGGCAAGTCACATAAATACCAGGTACCATTTTTCATGATAGCATCATATTCAGATTGCATTGCACCCATCCAATGTTTAGAATTTTGTGCTTCATGAAATGAAACATGCTCAGTCTCATCACAGAGATTAGACGCAACCATATCATTTAGGTTCTCAGTTGAGGATTCCAGTGATGCATTTGACACTTCTCTTTATCAACAAGTTGTGGGATGTCTTATATATGCATGCAACACAAGGTCGGATATACAATATGCAGTTTCCCAGTTGAGTTGATTCATGCATAGCCCTGGCACTAAGCATTGGCAAGCAGTAAAACATGTGTTTAGATATCTCATAGGCACTTTGAGCTTAGGTCCCTTTTATGGCAGAGATGTTTAGCCATGCTTGCATTCTTTTACAGATAGTGATTGGGCTCGTTGTTATGATACTTGTGTGTCCACTAGTGGTAATTGCTTTTTCCTTAGAGACAGTTGTATGCTTCCATAGCTCAAGCTTAATTTTCTGTAGTTTCTCTAAAGTGAGATGACATTGAATTTTGCTATTCTTCACTACTTTCGTGTTCCTTAGTAGAACTAATTCATCATATCTTTCCATTACGGTGGAGACTCTCATGTGAATATACTTTGACTGCCATGGGCCTATGAAGTGAGGCAATTCCTGCAAGGAATTGGATTGAAAATCGAGTTGCTCACTTGATTGCATGTCCTCTTGCTCTCCATAGATAGATGGAATGTCTTGAGGGAATTGACTGTGATGATTATCTTCCATTTCAATAGGAAGAGGGTTTTTGCTCTCCTTGGCCCATTTCTCCTCTTGAATTTCTCTCAAGAACTCATGGGAGTAATGATTCACCAAGGAAGAAAGTGCCTCATCCGTGGAGTTAGCAATCCCACTCTCAGTTCTACTAGGGTTTTCTAGCTCCTCACCTCTCTCCTCTTTCATTTCTAGGTGCTCAATCACCACACATATTTGTCTTACTTTGTCCATATAAAAACATCCTTCATACTTCAGAGCTCGTCTCTCAACTATCTCAAACTTTGTTGAATTTCTCATCCTTGCCATGGATCTATTGAGGCCATCAAGATATATAGGCAGTCCATGTACATTAGTAGACACATACTACAGGAACATCCTATACTCCCCTTCTATCATTGACATGAGCCTAGCCAATCACACATGAACTATGCATGTCCTTTGAAGTGATTAGGGGTTCCCCTTTTGAATCACTAGAAGTCTGAGAGTAGACCGAATGGGTACTTTTTTGAGCACCACTTCCCATGAATGATATTACACTTCTTCAGCTCCCTAGCACTCGTCCAGATCTTAGGTTCATTCATCGCTTAGTTCTTTGGTCCTCTCTTGTAATCTTTCAGTTCTATTAACAGTTCTTTGTCAATGTTTAAGCATTAGAATTTCTTGAATCTCCCTTTCAAATCTCTTTGGTCACTTTTCCTTCCCCCATGATACATGATACTAAGATGATACACGATACTGGCTTCCATGATATGATACGTGATGTTTAACCAATACATGATATCTGAGAGGGATGATACATGACACCCAATCTTCAATGATATGATACGTGCACTTGTGACGATAAACGATACTTGGTGGGTAAAATGATGCAGGATAATTCAAACAAATGATACATGATACGTCCTTCCATGATACATGATACACAATATCACTTTTCCCATGATATGATATTAAGTTTCCTCACGATACTCGATACTCAAGGAATACATGATACATGATATTTAACCCTCTCACGATACACGATACTTGATTAGTATTGACAATAGATGATACATGGTGACTCATGATACTCATCCCAATGATACACGATACTTATGAGGTATCATGATACATGGGGAGTTACAAGGTATCCGCGATACAGGATACCTGCCAAGTATCATGACACACGGGAATTCTAGTATCACGATACCTAAACTCGATTGGTCCTAATACTTGGACTTAAAGAGGTCCAATTTCAAAAACTTTTGTCGAGTTATGCTCTTTATGTGATCCTAATCTCCCTTATGTGCCTGCGAGTACAAAATCTCACTCAAAACCCTCTATATCACCCTTGCAATACAGAGATAGTGTCGTGTCACATTTTGGAATTATTCTAATTTTTTTTTAAATTTAGTAGGATGCAAGGCTCACCTTAGAGGTTCCCTTGCTCATTCTGAGCTACTCACTCCCTCTGTGCATCTACTTTTTCATGATACTTGCTCCATGATACTAGTATGACATATTCTTCTCACGTTACTAGCTGTTGGACTTAGACTTCTGCGGAAGCACGCGAACAGCACAAGGAAGAAGAAGAAGCTTGGAGCACAACACACAATACTGAATGTATTACTAGAGAATGTATAAAGATAAGTAGCCCATTACGGAAATATGCATATATACAAGTCGAGGGAAAAAAACCTCCTAAAGAGGGAAAAAAGTGCCCCGACGGTCCTCGTGTGTTCACACACATCACTACCTAAATATATCAACAAATCCCCCCTGGGAGTGATGCGGTGAACAAGGAGCTAGCACTCATGTATAAGGAAGTGCCAAGCTATGTGGAAGTCACTCCACAAAAGGAAGTAAGCCCAAAGCTTTGCGGAAAGCTTTGGGGAAAACTTCTCCCTAGGGAGAGCCTTCGTGAAAAGGTCTGCTATGTTCTCCTGCATGGGCACATATGCCAAGCTGATCTCCCCAGCAGAGAACCTCTCCCTGACATAGTGATAATGCACCTCAATGTGCTTAGTGCGAGCATGGAACACAGGGTTCCTCGCAACTACCAATGCGCTCTGACTATCAGTGAAGATGGTGGTGGCAGAAGACTGACCAACACCCAAATCAGCCATAAGGCATTTGAGCCACACACACTCAACAGTAGCTGTGAAAGCTGCCCTATACTCAGCCTCACAACTGGAAGTGGCCACAGTAGGCTGCTTCTTGCTCAACCAAGCTATACATGAGCTACCAAGCATGAAGCAAAAACCACTGGTGGGCACACGAGTGTCATAGCAACCAGCCCAATCTGAGTCAGAAAAAGCATGCAAATCTGGCGGTAGTGATCCCCCCTTGGGATAAAACAACCCAAGTAGTCGAGTACCACTCAAGTAGCGAAAGATGCGCTTAACCACCTTCTAATGCGTGAATCTTGGGCAATGCATAAACCTCCTCATCTGTGAGACTGCAAACTGAATATCTGGCCGAGTAATGTATAAATAAATCAAGCATCCAATAGCCTGCTGATAGAGAACAACATCAAATGCATCTCCAGCATCATGAAGACTCAATCGTAAACCTGTCTCCATAGGAGTAGCAATAGGCTTACAGTCTTCAAGGCCAAAACGCTGCAATAATGTGTCAATATATTTCCTTTGACACAAAGCCATCCCACCATCAACTTGCATAAACTGAATGCCCATATAGTGATGCAAATGCCCCAAATCAGACATCTCAAATGAGGCATGCAAATCAGCCTTGAAATCAGCAATATGCTTCTCAATAGGACCAGTGAGCAGCATGTCGTCAACATAGACAACAATGATCAGAAGCACATCATTAGCACGCTTAACATATAAGGTGCTTTGAGTTGGACTGTTCTCAAAACCATATGCGATGAGATAGGCATGTATCTTCTCATACCAAGCACGTGGTGCTTGCTTTAAACCATATAATGCCTTCTTTAACCTGCACACCTGGTTTTCATGCCCTTTCTGCACAAATCCACGGGGCTGAAAAACATACACTTCTTCTTGCAAGTCACCATTCATAAATGTTGTTTTAATGTCCAACTGATGTACATTCCAACCATGATGGGTTGCAAGTGCACAAATGCTCCGAATAGTAGTCATACGGCATGTAGGTGCAAAGGTCTCATCAAAATCAATGCCTCTTTCCTACGCATAACCCTTTGCAACAAGCCTAGCCTTATACCTGTCAACTGTACCATCAGGTTTATGCTTCAGCTTGTATACCCACTTAATGGCCTTCTTGCCAGGAGGCAAGTCACATAAAGACCATGTACCATTCTTCATTATAGCATCATATTCGGATTGCATAGCAGCCATCAATTTTTTTGAATTTTGTGCTTCATCAAAAGAAACAGGCTCATTCTCATCACAGAGACTAGACGCAGCCATAGCATAGCAATCTGATGCAAACGAGGCACTATGAGAGCCTGAACGAGTATGATATGACAAAGGTGCATCTAATTTGCTATCACGCAAAGTCTGCACCAGCCATTTTGGCATAGTTTTTGCCTGCTCAATATCGGCTCTGTTAAAGGTATAATCGCTTATTGTAACTTCAACCGTTAACTACCTACCGCAGACGTTAGTTACTAATTCAAAACAACAGTCCTTCGGGGATTCCAGAGTCTGGTTCCACACCTGCATACCAGATATCTCCGAGTCTCTTGTTCTCTGTACTCAATCTCACCGTAAGAATAGACTCACTCTAGCCAAGTGGGTCCTTGGGAGTGGTAGGGGTCTGTTAGACAGAGGCCCTATACTATTTTCCCAACTTCTCACTCACCCGTCACTCGGTCCGCGCGTCTTAGCTCAGTAGTTGTTTCTGATCAACCAAGGCTATCAACGTCTTAGAATCCCGCACTCCAAACTATACCTGCTATAACAGTTGAGCAGTAGTCCGGATCGAGAGTCAATACACAAAGCGCACTCCTGGTAACTTAACACGAACACACCACGAAATCCTTTTGCACAATCTACAACTTTACCGAGTACCAACTTCAAATCGCAAGACCTACTGACCATAACTTGTCACGCACTTTATCATCATTCTACTCGTATTCAGAACACTACCGGTACTAATCTTAACACAGATTATACTACCGACCCAGTCATTCACAGAGACTCATAACTCACAACTGAACCATGTTAGTTCTCTATGCTTCCGTGCTCCACAGAAGAACGATAAAAAAAACGCGTTCCAGTTCGAATAACGCTTAAGAAATACTTCAATCATTACCGGGTGAAATCTCTGCAACACAGTATCGATTCGTAACACTGCGTATAACGCACATACGCACACAAGCACATACACAGGAGAGAGAATGGAGCAGACGGAACAGAACAGAGTTACTCTGTTCTATACATACAACACTATACTCGCAAATCCCAAAACACGGGGGGCTCCTTCTCTTGTCCCTCTGCCGTTCTTTTCATTGCTTTAAATAGAATTTTATTACAAGGCTTGCGCGAATCTTTTTTTTACCGCGTACTTCCAGAAGGGTTCTTTCTACATTAAAAACCTCTGTCTAAGTACAATTGTCCTTTGTTCGGCGGCCGTCTAACACTGGCACGCACGGTGGACTCGAACCCGCAAGTTCCTATGGTTCGGATACTAGACCTTCTAAGTACATACTTCGGGCGAGCCTAAATGTTCGGGTAATTTTCTTTTTGAGGGTTCCTAACATTTGCAC
Organism: Ceratopteris richardii; assembly: GCA_020310875.1. Taxonomy (NCBI): domain Eukaryota; kingdom Viridiplantae; phylum Streptophyta; class Polypodiopsida; order Polypodiales; family Pteridaceae; genus Ceratopteris; species Ceratopteris richardii. The sequence goes on from CM035429.1 coordinate 47,025,237, forward strand.
TAAGGTGGTAGGTTCTAATAATTGGGCGTGGGTTCTGACTGCACTGAGGGCTATGGCTTGATTTAACAAAATTTTGGCTTGGGTTTGAAGAAAAGCCTCCTGGAGATAAAATTCGTTGGCTAATGCCGCATCTCGGGCTGTCGTTATTTCAGTCAGTTTGGTCTGCATCTCTCTGATACACTCCTTCTGGTTGCGTATTTGGTTGTCTTGGCGTTCAAATTGCTGTGTTTGGAAATTGAGAGTTTTCTTATACGCATCGCGTTCTCTGCGGGCATTGGCGATATCTTTTTGGTATTGGCCTTCCCGTAGTAATTGTTGTTTGAGAATACGGTTGACCGTGTCGGCACATTCTTCGGCTCGCCGTAATTGCTCTTGAACTTGGTCGGCTTCTTTCTGTTGGTCCTGCATCTTCTGGGTGGTTTCTTGTAATTGAAGCTTCGTGTCTGCGATCAATTCTTCGAGAGATACGTTGATATCTTCTTGTTCTTGAAGGGCGGCCTTCAGTGTTCGAATTTCCTCATGTGCGTCGTGTATGAGTTGGTCTTTGGCAGCTAGCTGGTCCAGGGCTGCATCTCGTTGTTGTACTAGCGTCTGTTCTGTCGAAAATCGTGCTTGGAGTTCTGCTAGCTGTGTCCGGAGTTGATGATTCTCGGTCTTTACGGCATCAACTTCTTCCTGGAGGGGGGCGATGTCGGCTTCCAGGGTGTCTACCTTGTGCTGGTATTCGAGTTTCAGGTGGTCCGTGGCTGCCGTAAACTGGGCGGGCAGCTGGTGTGATAACTGGATGAGGAACTGCCCCATGGCGGCAAGTTCCGAGAATGCGTTATGTGGCGGTGGTGGTGGAGGATGACGAGGTTGAGAGGATGTGTCGGTGAGTAGTTGCTGGGAGTTTGGCGGAGAGTAGTTAGGGGAGGAAAAGGAGGATGCTACGGGTTCAGTGAAGGGTGGGAGGGGTGGTTCCGGTGGGGGGAGGGGTTTGGCAGGAGGTGGTGTAGGGAGAACGGTATCTGAGGGGTTTACCTTGGCGAGTGTTTGTTGTATGGTTTCTGTCTGGTTGATGGCGTCGATGAGTTGATCCAGTGCTTTGGTGGCCGATTCCTGTTCATCCTGGTGCTGCTCAGATTCTTTTTCTGTGGACACTATTTCTGTCTCTGCTTGATCCTGCTGGTCTGGTTGCTCCGTCGATGTTTCGTTGTGTGTGGCGGTGTCGTGGTATGTTTCCTCTTGGTCGTCTGGCTTGGTCTCCTGATCTTTTCCGGTGGATCCTTGGACTTCACTTTCCGAGGAGCTGATCCGAATTCGCTTGGTACGGAAGAGCTGATTAATCTCTTCGTCTTCTTCTTCAGTGTCCTCGATTGGTTGTGCGGATTCTTCGTGTCGAAGTGCGGGGCCTGCGGGTGGGGGTTGTGCGGCGAGAATGGTTGGGAAGAGGAAGGAGATGATGTGTGGAAGGCGAGAGCGGGGGGTAGAACCCTTTTGGAGCTGTTTTACGATAGCTACACATTCTTTATGGATTCTAAGGAAAAAGTAAGAGGCAAAATTTACAGGTTCGTGGGCGGCTAAATCTAAGGCGGAGTAGAAGGGGCGAGAGATGCCATATGTTCGTTTTTGCAGGTTGAGGATGGCTACAAGGAACTGTAGGGCGGATCGCTCTGGTTCTGGGCGGCATAGAATGGCGTATTCGTTTGATGAGGAGCGGGGAAAGAGTTCGGTCATACGGGCGAAAGGGATGGTAGGGCCATTTTCGCGGCCTTGCGGGGTGAGGCGGTAGGCGTCGGCAAAGGCTTGGAAGGTGATGACGGATCTATGTGGGAGGGAAAGGAAGACCCACTGTCGTTCGGTGGTGGGGCTTTGGGCAATGGCTTGGATGATCTGTGCGGAGAAGGGATGGGCTTCCACTGAGTGCCAAGGCAACTCAGCGAAGTTGGCCAACCCTCTGCATCGCACGTATTCGCCTACGTCTGTAGGGATACCTTCGCGGAAAGAAGCGTAGTTGGCTAGCGCTTCCATGGCATTCACAATGCACACTTACAGAAAACACAGAAACACAGAATACTGAGATAACACACACAATCACGAAAACACAATAGCGGTTTTTTTTGGCGCAACTGAGGGGGTTAAATATGGAGAACACGGTGTGGGGGTGAGTATCATTGTGTGGTGCGGGAATGATACGGTTTGCATGCTAGCGTGCGTACTGAGTGACCGGTAGGGAGGGGCGGCTGGTAACATAAAGATTTGTACAAAAGACGGCTAAAAGCAAAACATAAAAATTTATACAAAACGTGGCTCGTCGTCGAATAATTAAGGCGTACTGGTAGTGGGATAATACGGCCGCAGCTTCGATCCATTAATTACTTTTGGAAGTGGAATTTCGGTCAACGTAGTCAACCGAAAAGTTGCCGGACCTACTTGTGCTGAGATCTTGAAAGGGCCGAACCATCGTAGTTTGAATTTTCCTGCTGCTCTGTCCGATTTTGCGTTATAGAAGAGTACAAGCTGTCCTACCGAAAAGATTGGCATCTTCAAATATCGATCGTGTGTCTTAGCTTGCCTTAGTTGAACTTCGCGCATAGTTAAAAAACTGAGCCATCGGTGCTCATCAAGTTCTCTGAGTGCATCCATTCGTGCTGTCAGTGAAGATTCCGGTAGCATCTTCTGAGTGATTGCTACCCGCAAACTTGGGATGACTACTTCCATGGGAGCGATTGCTTCTAAGCCATAAGCTAGCTTGAAAGGTGTCAAGCCTGTTGTTACTTTATATGTAGTTCGGTATGCCCATAATACTGCAGGTAGTAGTTGATCCCATCTTTCCGGTGCTTCCATGATCAATTTCCGGAGGATGTTTAACAGTGATTTGTTTGTACTTTCAGCCAATCCATTGGCACGTGGATAATAAGGAGAGCTAAATTTATGTGTGACTTGGAAGGACTGTGTGAGTGCCTTCATTAAATTGTTTACAAAATGAGTGCCTTGATCTGAGACAATTTCCAGTGGTAAACCAAATCGTGGGAAGACATCCGTGAGTAGACATTTTGCTACCGTAACTGCTGTAGCAGACCGCAAAGCCCAAGCTTCTGCCCATCTAGTTGCGTAATCTGTGCAAGTCAGTATGTATCGATTGTTACTGGATACTGCTGGAGGTGTAATTGGCCCGATAAAATCTAAACCCCATTTCTGAAAAGGTTCTAATGGTAAGATGGGTTGCAGGGGAAAAAGATGCCGATGTAAAGGCTGACCAGCTCTTTGGCAAGCATCGCATTTGTTGGCATACAAAGCAACAAAGGAGTCATGCACAATACGGCAACAAGGCCAGATCATTTTCTCCCATAGATTATGTACAACCCAAGTGATTTTAATCACTACACAAACATTGTAAATCCCGTTTTTGGTAGATTAGACTCCATTTTGTACAAGCCGAGGAGTCCTCGAGCTTGAGGAGTATTAGAAGTACCATCGTACCAAATTTCATAATTTTTAGACTTCGTTTGAGCCCTCAAATAAGCCCTGGAACCTAATTTTTAACTAAGCCGGACACTAGGTCTGGACAGGGCCAAAAGCTAGTCAAAAACTATAAAAAGAGCTAGAGAGCTCATTTTTGAGGTTAGATTGTAATTGAAACAAACTTGTAAGAGCTTTTGAAAGTAATCTAAAAGCTCCATTGATTCTCACTCTTTGTCTTGCCTTGTGTGCGCGTGTGTGTGTATGTGTGTGCATGCTTGTGTGCTTCTCACTCACGCACTTGTGCCGCCACTTGCTCGAGGTCTTCATACCATCCTCACGTCTCCCCGGATTGACATTAAAGGAGGTGCTACTCATCACTGAGCTACACCAAATTTTGGCGCCGTTGCCGGGGATCGAGCTTTGAGGACGAGCATGTGATGGTAAGACGTAGAGTTGACGCGTTGGAGTTGTAGGTATTTTCTTCACTCTCATCGATTTTCTTTTACTTTCTTCACCATCATCATCATCACCATCTCCCACGTCCATCTCCATCATCGCGAAAATTTCAGTTTTTTGACTATATCCCCACCTCCATCTCATTTCCCTCATTTCACTTGTGAGAGAGAGCGAGAGAGCGAACTTGCATGTGCTGTTTTTGCATGTTTTCTGAGCTATTTTGCAGGTTTTTTGCGGTACCATCATCCCCAGCAGTGTACGCAGGTACGACAGGCTCTGCACAGGTCCCGGGACGACAGCCTCTGTCTATCGCGACAGACAGAAAATCTTAACATTTTGTGAATGCATGTTTATCATTGTAACCTACACCTTGAGGGCACTCTAGATCACTAGAAGTTTTTCAAAAATTTGCATTTTTTCAGTCTATCGCGACAGACACCGTCTATCGCGAGAGACAGAAATCCGCGACAGACACCGTCTATCGCAACAGACACCGTCTATCGCGACAGACAGAAATCCGCGACAGACACCGGCTATCGCGACAGACAGAAATACGCGACAGATACCGTCTATCGCGACAGACACCGTCAATCGCGACAGACAGAAATCCGCGACAGACACCGTCTATCGCGACAGACAGAAATACGCGACAGATACCGTCTATCGCGACAGACACCGTCTATCGCGACAGACAGAAATCCGCGACAGACACCATCTATCGCGACAGACACCGTCTATCGCGACAGACAGAAATCCGCGACAGACACCGTCTATCGCGACAGACAGAAATACGCGACAGATACCGTCTATCGCGACAGACACCGTCTATCGCGACAGACAGAAATCCACGATAGACACTGTCTATCGCGACAGACACCGTCTATCGCGACAGACAGAAATCCACGATAGATAGCGTCTATCGCGACAGACACCGTCTATCGCGACAGACAGAAATCCACGATAGATTGTGTCTATCGCGACAGACACCGTCTATCGCGATAGACAGGCATTTTCGGCAAAAAATTAAGGAGTGAATTTTTGGAAATTTAGGCTAAATTTTGGGCATAATTGCACTTTCATGTACTCATCTACTTACGAAGGCCTTAGAAAATGCATTAAAACCCCCGAAAGGTTCTGTTTGTCTAGTTAACCCCCTCAACCCTGAACGGTCATAACTTTTTCATACGAAATCCATTTTCTGAGCTCTAGGGCTTGTCAGAAAGCTCGTGACATAAGAATAACGCGTTGATTTTCAGATAGGATATTTGGAAGTTGACACACTGAGGGGTAGGAACACCAAGGGAGCTCTAGAGTAAATTTCTAACAATGCAAAAGGGGGAACAAGGGTCATTAAAAAAGTGTCTGAAATAAATTGTCTGTCAATTGAAAGGTCTACTTGGAGCTAATCTTGGGATTTATGCAGGCCTATTGAGAAGCAACTGAGAGTATCCAAGCAAGGGTGTTACGCACGCTTGAGAATCAACTTCTCGAGCTCTAAAGAGCAAGGTTCGGCAAGAAAGGTCGGAATATTCTCAACTCTTCTTCGTCAATTCCTAGCTTAGGCTAAGAACGATTAGAAGTAGGAGTAAGTCAGGGCAACGATAGGCCACTATCAAGTTGAAGACTACCTAAAAACTCAAGTTCAAGCTAAAAACTTAATCTCTGTACTGTCGACAACATAAAGTGACTGATACTAATTGATCGGCAACGAGGTTGTACTCTGGGCAAAAAATTGGGTTAATCAGTTAGGCATATGAACCTTAGATCAGGACGACACCTAACAAGAGAGAGACAAAGCCTTAGGTCTTCAGAGGCTAGTGTCAATCATACTGCAAGGTCTTGGGCCCAGCAGTTGAGTCACCACTCTCATTACCATAGCTCTGAGACCAGTGAGTCGGAAATGTCTCAAGGTATGGACAGACCTACGGGAAGTTCAGGAGTGCCTTATTTGTACAGGGTGGAAGGCCCTTACAAAACACAGTTGGAATACCTTAGGACCAACCGATTAGGTGCGAGTATCTATGAGGACGGCCTAGGAAGATCTGTGGTCCAGATTAAAAACCCTGATCAATCCATTGGACTAGAACACCCAGCTGTCAAGTTTGAAAATGGTGCATACCTGGACAAAGAAGGAACTATATATGTTGTCACTAGTCACCCTGATAGGACAGATGACTTCGGGAATGTAATCTCAGAAGCGGACTTAGGTGACCTAGAACAAGGGAACATGGATGCGGAACCTAGAACCCCTCGAGGTAAATCAGTTCTCACTAGGATTATCACGCCTGAGTGGGTCCCCCAAGATAACAAGTGCATAGATTTGCTTCTCAATCGAGAAACGGACGAAGCCTTTTGGAGGTATAAACCGGATCACCCAATTGATATAGGAACAATCATGATCTACGAGCTTAAGGATCCGGATAGCCCAGGCAGAGTGACCTATTTAGATCATGCTTCAGAACGGATCTTTGTGGTGACAGAAAATGATAGGCATGCTTACACTTGGAAGGGTGAATTTATTTTTCCCCAACCAAGATCAAATGTATCCTATGGTCACCCTGGGGCTGGAACTTCCCAAGCTCATGGTACGCAAAGAGACAGAAGTAGAGATAGACCAGAAGTAAGTTTTGCCAACCCAGTGGGCAGAGAAAGAACGAGAACAGAGACGAATAGGGTAGAACCTGAGATGCATAGAGCCCACAGGAACCAAAGAAATGTAGATGGATTCCCTCTGCCGAGGCCTAGAGAGCACACAAGAACTTTGAGACCCATCCAGCTAGTTAAGTCCATGAAGAATTACTTTGACGGCACAGGAGATCCCTATGATCATGTGGCAGAGTTCAAGCAAGTCTTGAGAGCTGAACAAGTGGAAGATCTGTTCACGCAGTACAATGCCTTCGGTCTAACCCTTAGGAACACGGCACTTACATGGTTTCAGCCATTAGATGAGCGTCAGTTCAGGAGCATACACCAACTCCTAGAGGCATTCATTGTAGAGTTCTCTAAGAGCGGCATAAGACACAATACCTCCTCATTGATCCACAGCTTCAAACAGACCCCCCAAGAGACTGTCAGATTGGCCGGAAGACGATTTAGACAATATCTTGAAAGGTGCCCTATTTCGGAGCTACCCACATCTGCTAAACAAGTAGCCTTATTCCTTGATGGATTGCTGAGTACGAAATTGAGATCCTATGTGTATCTAAAGGACCCTAGGACCATAGAAGAATGTGTACGCATGTGCATTGACATTGAAGATAACCTAGGGGAAGAGCTAGAGCTTTCCAAAATCTACAAAGATTCAGATAGTGCATCTAGCCACTCTTCCACGCAATCTACGTCAATTGAGGAACTCGCTGAGAAGGTAGCTCAAAAATTAGGTGTAACTAGCAAACAAATCCCAAGGTTTGCCCCTGTGAAAAGATGCTATACATGCGGTGGTGACCATATGGCGAACGTCTGTCCCATTATGGCTCAACCCCAAGTAAACCCTAGTAGCCAGTACTGCACCATAGAACGGAGATACACCAACCACACCGCACAAGATTGCCCATACAACAAGCAGGCGGTTAGGCAACCCTACCCTCAGCCCTACCAACAAGGCAGATACCAGAACCAGTACCCTCCACAACCATATGGCAGGCCACAACAAAATTTCCAACCACAATATCAGGCCCAACAGAGACCCCAACCGGTGCTAGCTCAACAGCCTCCAAACCCCTCTAACGTGATTCCAGTAAAGTATGCTGTTGCAGAAGAAAACCTGAATAGAGCTATAGTCCCTGTAACATCCTTGATCTCTGAAAATGACCCAAGTGATCATAGCTTTGATTCTACCCATGTGGATAGTCCCCAGGCTTACTACATGCAGTCTCCAGAACATGGTGAGTCCTACTATAGTGAAGAGCCGAACGAACCTAGTTGGGAGTCAGATTACACGAACGTCATGTATGCAAACCCCAACCCTAGGCCTCAATCTAGGCAGGTAAGACCTCCATTCCCAAGAGGACCGTGCTACAGATGCCAAGGAGATCACCTCATTCGTGATTGTCCCTTGCCTCCACCTACACAACCCCAGTCAGTGACGATCCAAGGCTTCTGCCAAGATTGTGGAAAAGAGCATCTCTTACGAGATTGCCCAAAGAACCCCAATAGCACGCCAAAAATCACCCCTATCAACGTTGTTGGGTTAGTGGTAGACTCCTCAGGAAGTGTCACTTCCACTGCACCAGTACAGGTAGTCACTCGAGCTCAAGCTTTGCAGCAAAACCGAGGGGTAGGCCAGGAAAAGAGCCCAGATGCTAGCGATACTGAGAGCCAAAATAAAAAGAGAACGAGAGCTTGGAGAGATAGCCGCGAACGCATGAAAAGGCAATGGGCAAAGAAGATGAGTGAACTTGAGGAAAGTCTACGAGAAACCAAGGCTAAAATCATAGAGATCACATCTCAACCGCACTCTCACACATTCCCTCCGCTACCATCCCCATCACCCTCCATCCCTTCACCCTCTAAGACAGCCCACGTAACCCACCCACCACCCCAAACAGGATCGGTATTGGCTGATCCCACTCCCGAAGACATAGACATGATGCTTAAAGCATATCAGGCCAGAATCCAAGAAGGGCCAAACGTCACGGATCATGACAAGTGCTATCCTAGAGCTGACCTAGAGATAGAAAGAACCAAACTATGCGCGAAAATGGTCGCATTGGCTCAGACTATGTTTGAAGCCGGTCGCCTTTTCAATTACTCAGGCTCAGCCAAAACGCAATTACACTTGGATGGATTCCTAGAGAAGTTAGAGAGGATAATTGCAAGATCTGACAAGGAAGAAAAAAATCAAGACCAAGAAAAAGCAAGCAAAAACAGGAATCATTCCCAATCAGAAGTGTATGTGGCCAATGCCCCTAAACCGGACAACTTCCCCTCCTTAGAAAGAATAGAGAGGCCAATAGCACAGCCAGAAAAGGAACCTACCCCTCAAAGAAAGGAAAGGGCAAGAGAACGGGTAAGCCAGCCTCTTCAGGAAGCCCGTGGGCCTCCTCAAGAAGCTTATCTTCCCCCCCAAAAGGCAGATGAGCCTCCCTCGAAAGCTCAAGTACCTCCACAGGTTGCCTACATTCCTTCTCAGGGAATGTGTGAGCCTGTTCGGAAAAGTAATAGAATAAGTAATCCCCCCCAAGAAGCTTGTGCTCCAGCCAATTGCGAGAACGAGGAGAGAGTCAACAATAGAATCAGCCCTCCTTCACAGGTTGCTTATGCGCCCAATTCTACGGAGCCAGACACTTCTTCTTCTATGAATCGGTTTGCACCAGACTTCCTACGAGAGATTCAAGAAGACAAATGGGATAACGAAAGCGAGGTCGCCCCTCCATTTGAACTTGTGGATGATGCACACGACCAATTCCCACAAGACATCCCATCTATTTACGGGGAGCATGAGAGTGTTCAGTCTCACGAGAGATTAGACTTTGAGTCGAATTCCATACAAGAGCTACCCCACTTCACAGGCCCATGGGAAGCAAAGTCCACATGTATGAGAGCACCCACAGTCATGGTAAGGAACGACGACTCAGTCATTCCTAGGAACACAGAGGTAGTGAAGAACACTAATGTGCAGTGTAATCTCAAGTTAGAAGAGCTACTCAAGGTTAGACCTGAATTATGGAAACATGTAGCCAAACAAGTACCAGAGATAGCAAAACCTCGTTCCCAGGTAGGATCCCATAGGACAGTGCCAGAAATTCCCTTGGATAAGATAGGGGATATGTGTGAAGGTGAAGAAGGGAACACCTATCTTCCCATCACCTACCAGGACTACACCACGAAGGCAATTTTGGACTCAGGTGCAGGAGTTGCAATTGCCACTACCTCCTTATGGAAGCGTTGGGGCAAGCCAGCACTCAGGCCAACAAGAATGAAATTGCAAATGGCCGATGGTCACATAGAGAGACCCCTAGGATTGCTGGAAGGAATAACTCTCACCACTTGTGGTGTCGAGTTTGAACATACCTTTGCCATATGTGACTTCAGCAAAAATCATGCCTATGAGATGATTTTAGGAAGACCATTCATGCGACAGTTGCAAGTGGTACAGGATTGGGGGACCAATTCTTTGTACCTGCAGCACTTAGGTGTTACAACCAAAGTCAATCTCAAGGATTATTCTCATAGAGATGTCCCTCCTATCCAATGGAATCCCATCCATAGAGCCAAAGATGATACAGAATCGGTGCATTCCATAGGGTCTGGATCCTCATGGATGCATGAAGATACTCACTTATGGATGTGCAAGGTAGCAGTAGAAGAAGAGAAGAGAGAGAAAGCCAGAGAGGTAGGTGCGAACGAAACTCATAGACCCATTCAAGACCCAGCCTATGCACCTATAGTCTTTCCAGATGAGGAGTTTGAACCCCATGGCTGGGCGGAAATTTTAGCAACAATGGACGTAGCCATCAACGAAGAACAATGGACACCTCACTGTGATGAGGATGGCTATGACATTTCAGTCTTCTCCATAGAGCCAATCATGGGAGAGGCAGTTTTAGAAGAATGCGAACCTAGCCTTGATGCATTTGAGGATGCAAGTGACTCCGATCTAGAGTCAATCATTATGGACCCACCATTTGCATCAGATGAAGAATACTTCCATGAAGTAGAATTTCAACCCCAGAGGCATGGAGAGGTTACAAATGATGTAAGATTAACAACGCATATGACCCCTAAGGAAGAAGGAAAGAAACGAAAGAAGAGAGAAGCCTTACCAGAAGGGGAAGAATCTTTGTTTGAGGTCCCAGAAAATTTTAAGAAGTATGAGATAGATGACAGGAGAGTCATGATTAGAATGCCCAAACGAGAGGCACAATCAGGAGAGGCCTATGATAACAAAGAAACTACCAAGAAAATCGTAGTGGCCCTAGAAGAAGGAGAGGAGAGATGCACGTATATAGGCCATGACCTGACAGAAGAAGAAGAGCACGAATTGATTGCCTTGCTAAGAGAATACAGAGATGTATTCGCTTGGAGTTACAAGGATTTGAAAGGGGTTGACCCGGACATATGCTCACACACCATCCCCATGACTTCAGACGCCAAACCCTCTAAGCAAAAGCCTTATACATATAACGATAATTACGCTGCTAAGATCAAAGAGGAGATAGATAGACTGGTTGAAGCTGGATTTATCTACAAAATTGAGCACACCGAATGGGTATCCCCCATCGTGGTGGTGCCCAAGAAGAATGGCAAGCTACGTGTGTGCATTAACTTGAAAAAGGTTAATGCCGCCACGATTCGAGATAACTATCCGCTTCCCATCACAGAACATCTCTTAGAAAGAGTGGCAGGCAAGGAAGTGTATAGCTTCCTTGATGGATTTTCGGGCTACAATCAAGTAGCCATAGCTCCAGAGGATCAGCATAAGACAGCCTTTGCCACAGAATGGGGCATTTTTGCTTTTAGAGTAATGCCATTTGGGCTTACTAACGCACCAGCTACCTTCCAGAGGCTGATGTGCCATGTGTTTAAGGAGTTCCTGAGGAAGAGTTTAGAAGTCTATGTTGATGATCTCTGTGCCCATTCCAATGTTAGACAAACCCATATCCCTGAACTCAGACAAATCTTTGACAAATGTAGAGAATATCAAGTCTGCCTGAACCCAGAAAAGTGCGTTTTTATGGTCAGGCAAGGCAAGATTCTAGGACACATAGTGTCAAAGAATGGCATATCTACAGACGAAGAAAAAGTGAGAGCCATCGCAGAGCTACCGAGGCCAAAGAATGTCAAGGAAGTACAAGCTTTCATGGGGCATTGTGGGTATTACCGACGTTTCATCCACATGTATGCGGTCATCGCAAAGCCCATGCACGGACTTCTGACTAACTTTGAGTGGACGGATGAATGTGAGAATTCCTTCCAAGAGCTTAAACGAAGATTATGTTCAGCACCAATCTTGACCACACCAGATTGGAATAAGCCATTCCATGTTCACGTGGATGCATCCAATTATGCTATTGGATGTGTACTTGCACAACCTACTGGTGAAGGTAATATGGATCTTCCAATTGCCTATGCCAGTAGACAATTGAATGCGGCTGAACGAAATTATACCACTACTGAACGAGAAGGATTAGGCATGGTATATGCAGTTAAAAAGTTTAGACATTATTTGCTTGCAAATAAGTTTAAATTTTTTACGGACCATCAGGCATTGTTGTACCTAGTAAACAAGCCATGCAATACAGGTAGATTAGTAAGATGGTTTCTCTTACTAATGGAATACGACTTCGAGGTTGTGGTAAGGAAAGGTAGGACTCACTTACGAGCAGACCATCTCTCTAGACTCACATCTGGAGAAGCCCCACAAGGAGTGTCAGATGACCTTCCTGATGCTTACTTGTTTAATTTGGAAGTTATACCGCAGTGGGCCAAGCCAATAGTACCAGTATTGACATACGGGCCTAATCATCCAGTGGTGAACACACGTAATAGAGAGATCGTAAAAGCCCAAAAGTACCATATCATGGCAGGAAGCATGTACAAGCACACAGATCAAGGGATCTTGGCTTGTTGCGTAGAAGAGGATGAGTATGCTAAATGGTTGCAATTAGCACATGTAGGTGCGTTAGAGCAACACCATTCAAAGCAAAGAACTTTGCAGACTCTAAAGAGATTCGGAGTGCATTGGCCAACTATGGAAGCTGATGTCCAAAAGTTGTGCAAGGAATGCCCAATCTGTTGCACTAAACCACCAGTGGAACACGCCACTCTTTATCAAGTATCCATTGTGCCAGATTGGAGTGAGCCTCTAGTATCATTCTTGAGGACAAACACATTCCCTCCAGACATGACTCTAGCTAGGAAAAGGAGTTTAGAACAAGAAGCCCTGGATTACTCACTCATTGGTGATAATCTATATAAGCGCGGTAAAGATGGTTACCTGAGGTTATGTGTCCATGAAAGTGAATATCTCAAGATCTTGGAAACTGCTCACCAAGGCGTAGCAGGAGGACACTTTGGACCAGATCGGGTAATCAAGGCAATATTATTTGCGGGCTTCTGGTGGCCTACACTTCACATGGATGCACATACCTATGTGAAACGGTGTGATGTCTGTCAAAGGACTCAGTATCCTATACGCAAAGATGAAATGCCACTGAAACCTATGATGGGTGGACGTGCATTCTCTAAGTGGGGAATAGACTTCGTAGGTCCTATTAATCCCCCAGCTAAGGGTTCTCATGCAGAATACATCATTGTTGCGACAGACTATCTCACCAAGTGGGTAGAGGTAAAGGCTACGACAAAGAACGATGCTCAAACAACGGCCAAATTCTTGTTTGAGAATGTATTCACGAGATATGGGCTACCCATAGAGCTTGTAAGTGATAGAGGCACTCATTTCTTGAACGAAGTGATTGAAAATCTACTCCAAGAATTCTTGGTAATACACAAGAAGTCTGCCCCTTATCACCCCCAAGCTAATGGACAAGCTGAGAGCACTAATAAGATTTTATGCAATGTACTGACGAAATTAGTGAACACTAAACGCTCTGATTGGGACAAACAGCTACACCATGCTGTTTGGGCATACCGGGTGGCCTACAAAACAGTACTCCAAGCCACTCCCTTTCAGATGGTATTTGGCCAAAATGCTGTGCTACCCTTGGACTTCCTGATCCCTACATTGAGAGTAGCACAAGAGCACGAATGGACAGGTCATGAGTTCTCCTCTAGGATCTTTGACCTTGAACGATTAGGAGAAACAAGACTGAGAGCCGCTGCAGGAATATATGCAGCCAAGAAGAGGCAGAAGGCATATTTCGATGCCCATGTGAAGGATAAAGGCTTGAAAGCAGGAGATCTAGTCTTAGTCTACACACTAAAACAACACGCGAGGAAGCTAGAAAAGAGAGGCTACGGACCTATGATCATCAATAGGATCTCCACGAGTGTAGCAGTACAATTAGCCACGCTAGAAGGTGATCTCCTCCCAAACTATATTAGCGGTTGTAGAGTCAAGTTGTATCAGGAACCCCTCACGGAGGAAATGCTCAGCCGACTCAACACTGCTAAGAGACGCAAAGAGGAAGAAAAGCGCATTCGAGAAGAGGCTCAAGCAGAAGCTTTAGAACGCATCAGGAGGATGAAGTTACGAAGGCAAGGCCGAGATCAGACTAGAACAAATGACTATGCAGATCAAGGATATCCCATGGCCATGTGTGAAGTTGCAGGAACAAGTTCGCATAGAATAATCGATAGACGTCCTTTCATAACCATAGATATAGGACGAGGAAAGAGTGCAAGGACCGTAAGAGCCTTGATTGACTCAGGTGCAGCCACTAGTGCTGTTAGAATGTCTTACTGTCAAGAGTTACAGTTAACTGTTAATCATGTGGAAGCATATCTCATAGGATTGGGAGGCGTGGAAACCCCTTGCATGGGCGAGGTGGAACTTCCCCTCTACAATGACCGTTAAAGTACTAGTGTGTCAAGAGAGGATCTCACTGAACCCCTCGTCTTGGGTCAGGATTGGATCTATGACCAAGCAGTCAATCTAAACCTAAGAAGTGGACTTCTCCAGGTTTGGCTCAATCATAGTCGAGTTACAGTAGAATTAGACAATGGAGCACTCAAGGAACTAGGAAAGGCACAGACTCCTGGTCCTTCCAGGGGTACACATGAAGATGACCATACTGTTCTTGTTCAAAACCCTGTGTTGCAGAGGAATGACATTTGCAAAAAAGGAGTCAGGGATGCAACGGATCTCCCTTCTTTTCCAAAGGCCAGAAGGAGGCAGCAACCAAAGGCGGATCACAAGCAGAAGAAGCAGAGTACTACTTATGTCCGAGATCAAAAATATCTGCGCAGCGGAATGTCCCAGCAAATAAACCAGGTATGGGTGCGGAAAGGCGAACGATCGGGTGCACCACCGTCAACTACGCGGGCAAAAGCTCTTAATAGTAACCAACAACACGACACTAATAAGGAGTCTTTCAGAAATTCTTCTGCTAAAGTAAAATCTATTTGGGTACCCAAGAAGTCGATGAAGGCAAGCCCACAATCTAGACAAATTTGGGTGCCTAAGGCTTGCTTGAGGGCGCAAGTAGTTAAGCCAAGGCCGCAACCTATGCAGCATAACCCATCTACGAGTACCACCAGAATTCCCTCGTGCTCAACACTTAGGAACACACAAAGACCCATGAGTATGCATGTAATCACTTATAAGTGGGTCCCTAAAAGGCCCCATTCCCAAACAGCGACACCGACACAGCTCTCTGGAGTCTCTACGAAACCGAAAGCAAAGCCCATCCACTGCATTTGGCAGTCTAAGATCTGTAATAAACCCCCCGACCCCGATTTGTAAATTCACCCCACTTACTAACGGCATTAGTCTCCTAGGAATACACAAACGTTAACTACACTCACTGTCTTCGTGCACTTACTAACCACTAACTCACCATCTACCTCATGTTAATGTTGTAACGGGGACAACAACGGATTTATTCTGTCCATTACGATGTTAACACATGCTTCTATATTCTCACAGAATCAGAAGGCAAGCAGTAAAATGGCAGAAGCGACAGGTTCGGGCTCACAAGTAGGGATACTTACTGCAGGAATTGATGTGGATAGCCTACCTGTGGACGTGCCCCCGACTGAACGACCAGTAGAGATGCAACACCTTCAGCAACTCCCGGTGCCAGACCCACCTACAGGAATCACGGAAAGAGTCCATGCCAACTCTCATTGGTTCAATGGCATGCCCGGTCCATTAGGAGAGGCCAAGTATATCTGGGAGTCTAAATGCGAGTATGACAGATCATGGGTGCGATTCCAATTTTTCTCCAAGGAGTTCGAGACTTTACAGAACACAGAAGATCTACAGATCATATGGCAACGAGCAGGATTGGCGGAATATTTTGAAGCCCCACTACCTAAACCCGATCTCCTCCGATGTTATTATCTGGTCTCCACATTACAAGCTAATGAAGATAAGGACCAACCCGGATCATTTGTTCTCCCCTCATTGCTGGGCAACAACGAGTTGAAGAGGTTTGAACTCACTGTGGAGTTGGTAAGCGATGCTTTAAATATGCATGGCACGCATGTGCCCTCAGAAAAGGATGCTCTCGTTCCCACCAACATGAAGGACAGGAAAGTAGTGAAGCTGAAAGACATGGCAGCACTCACCCCAAATGTGTCCATCCCTCTCCGCATGTGCATGCAACATTTCGCCTTCCCAGGTCAAGACCGATTCACGCAACCACACAAGAAGATCTGGTTTGCTCTCTACTTGGCGGAAGCAGGTGCGTTACCTATCAAGCTACCAGTGTGGATTATAGATCAGTTGTATGAAGCAAACAAACGGGCTTCTAGGAAATTAGTGGTGAACGGATGCTGTGCACTCACACGCATCATTTACCGATGCTTGGCATATGATGTCCCCATTGAGCGTGCCTTAACTTGGGCACAATTACAAATGTTTAAAAGGCTCAAGACATCCACACATCAGTCGAAGCGCATGAGGGGCGCGATCCCTTGCGTTCAGACACGGGAAGTCCTGACTACTCCTGAGGCATCACCATTAAGAGAGGGCACGGTACCTCCCTTTACCATTAGGATACCCAGGTCGGAATCCGACACTACGACACAACCTACCCCATCGGCTCCTCCTGTCACACCTGAATTCGAATTTGCTGCCACTGGAGAGGCTGAAGGACTGGACCCCCAGGATTTCGAAGCATTCCTACAAAGCACACAATTCTCTGATGTGGAGTTTTATTCAGAGGCAGAGGAGCAGGGCACATCCTCACGAAGAAGAAGGAAGTCTACAGACGGTAGACATGTCCATTGGTGTGACGCTCAGCAAAGTCAACAACACGGACACCCGGAAGAAGAAGAAGCGTATGAAGAAGAGACCACTGAAGCCCCAGCATATACAGCAGAACTCCGAAGGCTGTATCAGATTATGGAAAGAGTGCGATCGCAGCAGTTACTCACTGAACAGAGCAGCAGAGTACTTATGACTCAGTTGTTGGAAGAAGCGGGAGTTGACTCAGAGTACAGGGAGGGTCTCTTATTGATGGCAGAAACATATGGAGTTGTAGAAGCTGTGCGCACTGCCATTCAGAGGCCTTCAGTTCAATATGACCCACGAAGGTTCCAGACACGACCTCGCTCAGGTAAAAATATACAAATTCCCGTTACAGTTGCAGAAGAACCGACTACTACACCTGAAACTATCAGAACAACCTCCCAGACAGCTAGCCAACAGCACCCAGACACCCATGAGGAGTCCACCGAACCACTACCACCTACTCCCCCACCATCACCTCCTAGAAGAGAAACAGTAGAAACCACATCGACTACTCAACCAACCGACCCCACCTTCATCTTCCGTACTCCGATCTCCAGTGCCACCCTATTCTCTACCACTGATAATCCTATATTCGAAGACAACCCCAACACTACACAATCCGCCGAACCCCTCCTAGACCCTGCCCTAGGGCAACCATCCCCAACGCCCTCAGCCACGGGTCATCCTGACCCTAGATCCACATTCATGGGCTTCCCTGCTACCACGCAACCCTTTCAGCCCTCCTCAAACTTACGACCCCAACCCCCGATATCCCTCTCTCCATTTCTACAATCCCTCCAGGACATCTTTGCTAGGGCTTTTCAACCAGGCCCTCAACCATTCCCTGTCTTTTCAGCTCCCCACCCCACTTCACATCTATTCACCACTTCCACACACACACCACCTACCATACCAGTGTATATGGCAGGCCCCACACTAACACCCACTCCTGAAGGGATGGACATTTCACCACCCACGGCACCTCCACCCACGGTTTCACCTCCTCCCATTCCCCCTCCACCAATTTCACCCACACACACAACTTTCGTAGACACATCATTCACTGTCTCCCTTCCCCAATTCCCTTCCCATGCATCTTCCACGGTAAACACCCCCCACTCATCTATAGGTAATGCATTGGACACCATGTTGGCTTGTATATCAAATTTAAGAACAGATTACATTCAGCTCCAACAACAAAACGCACGCCTGCAAGAGCACTCAGCGACACTACAGCTCCGCCTTGCGGTTCTAGAAGAGGAGAACACTCGCCTCCACACACAGTTCCACACCCTCCAAGAAGCCCACAATATATTGGAGGTACAGCTACAGAACGTAGATCAGGAAGCAGTGCAGGTGGTAGAAGGTCACCTACGGACACAACTGGAACGCAACTCCAAACTTCAGCGGAATATGGCACTACTCAAACGCCACCTTGCGGCTGCTCAGGAAGAGAATAGACGCCTACAAATACAAAATCAAGAGAACCTGGAGGCAGCTATTGAGAGCACACCGGGGGCGCCCATCAGCCCATCCAAGTTTCAAGCAGTGACTCCCGATAATATAAAGATTATATTGGAAGATTATGCCATGTTGCTCGAAGCACATGATAAGCTATCGGAGGAGCTGGGACTACTAAAGCAGGAACACCAACAAGCACCAGCAGCTGCCCCCCCAACCACCCCCTCTGCGACTTCACTTCTCTCAGACGCAGAGGCCATAAAAGATCTCCAGAACCAGGTAACTGAATTGCAAACACGCCTACTACAATATGAGAGGCCATCTTCCCCTCCGGAGGCTCCCACGGACGAAGAAGTTGTGCAAATTCCTGTGGAACAAATGTTTGATGAAGAATATGATCCGCAACCATTCCCAGGAGGCCAACAAACAGAAGAAGCGCAGGACACGTTCGAGGCACCACGGCCGCCATGGTTACGACAAGTGGAGGAAATAGGGACCTCGCATGAAGAGCGCACTGTAGTGCAAAATCAGGCTATGAGGGTCATAGAGGAGACTGTTTTACAATCAGATTACTTCAAGAACTTGTCATCGAGACGCCTGATTCTCTCATCGGAACTCCAGTACAGGCCATATTATATTATCTTGGCTGATTATAATGCAGAAATACAAAGAGTCACGGGTCATATTCCTACTTTTGCGACCCAATTTCAACCCGAAGACCTTCCTCCAGAGGTGCGAAAAGGCAAGATTCGTCAACCAACATGGCGGCAGAAACTTTTAGAGACTTATCCAGAAATGCTACGCACATGGAACAACGCGCCTCTGCACCTCCTGTACAACCCATGCTACGGTCCAGTCCCCCGCCGCAGGTCGTGGAAGGCATTTAATATCAAGGTACAGAACAATGCGCAATGCAAGGAATGGCTGAACTACCCGTACATCGCGCCACCACAAGGACCACCATCGGTAGCATATATGATGGGGACCATTCGCCACTGGATGCCGCGCTTGAAGCCCATGCAAGATGTAGCAGCGCAAATGATGCTTAAAATCTTAGATATGATGCAAGTAGTGCTGAAGACCTTTAGAAATGCAGCCGCACCGCAGGTACGTCTTCCGGGGTTCAGCAATGGAAATTACGATTTGGTGTATGACATGAGCACCACCCCCAGTATCCGTGTGGCTTACGCTTGGCATGCACGCATCAAGTACCTCCCCGCCTGCTACAAACAGACCTTCGAAGAAATGTTCAGATCAGGGTTCTGGGAGTACCACTCGGAGATTTTCGCACCAAAGCCGACACATCTGCTTCAACTGTTCGCTTGTGAACAAGCAATGTATTCAGAGTACTACACCACCCCGCAACCAGACACCCCCGGTGCAATAAATTAGGAGGCATTGGAAGCCGATCTAGCAAGAGGCTTAAGGATAGGAGAACATGAACTGGCCACCAATGTCATCCAATATTACATCGACCACCCGCGCGAACAAAGGTCTGTCAGGGGCGACAGACGCTAGGAAGGGGGGAGTGTTGGCATACAAAGCAACAAAGGAGTCATGCACAATACGGCAACAAGGCCAGATCATTTTCTCCCATAGATTATGTACAACCCAAGTGATTTTAATCACTACACAAACATTGTAAATCCCGTTTTTGGTAGATTAGACTCCATTTTGTACAAGCCGAGGAGTCCTCGAGCTTGAGGAGTATTAGAAGTACCATCGTACCAAATTTCATAATTTTTAGACTTCGTTTGAGCCCTCAAATAAGCCCTGGAACCTAATTTTTAACTAAGCCGGACACTAGGTCTGGACAGGGCCAAAAGCTAGTCAAAAACTATAAAAAGAGCTAGAGAGCTCATTTTTGAGGTTAGATTGTAATTGAAACAAACTTGTAAGAGCTTTTGAAAGTAATCTAAAAGCTCCATTGATTCTCACTCTTTGTCTTGCCTTGTGTGCGCGTGTGTGTGTATGTGTGTGCATGCTTGTGTGCTTCTCACTCACGCACTTGTGCCGCCACTTGCTCGAGGTCTTCATACCATCCTCACGTCTCCCCGGATTGACATTAAAGGAGGTGCTACTCATCACTGAGCTACAGCATTGTTTAACAAACTGTAAGATATCTCTGTACATAGTTGGCCACCAGAGTCCTCCTTGCAGAATTTTCCGGTGAGTTAAGTCTGCTGCAAAATGGCCACCGGGAGGAATTGAGTGAGCCAAAGTGATAACTGAGTTAACTTCATGTGGTGGAATACAGCGAAGTAGGATTCCGGTATGATCTGTATAATATAGTTCTCCAGCAACTAACCGAAATCGGCGGCTAAAAACTGTGATTTTTCTTCGAACCGCCTTGGCAGTCTCAGCTGGAAAGCGTCCTTCGGTGAGAAAAGTTAGAATCTGATCATAGTATGTAGGTGGTGTTTGTAAGTTGGGCGTCTCATCAGGTAGTGGTTCAGCATTATAAATCGCAGGAGTCGTGTCATCTATTCCTACCGGAGCTTTACCGAAATCTAGGCGTGATAAGAAATCTGCTAAGGCATGTGCATTTCCGGGTCGGTGAATGACATCATAGTCGAATTCTTGTAAAAGTAGCACCCATCGTGCTAATCGTCCTCCTAAGTGTTGCTGTCTTACTAGATAAACAAGGGCAGCATGATCCACATGAAAGGTAAATTTCCGGCCTAGTAGATAATGTCTGAACTTTTTGATTGAGTAAATCAATCCTAGACATTCTCTTTCAGTGGTGGAATAGTTCTTTTCTGCCGGTGCCAGTCTTCTATTGGCGTAATAAACAGGGCGAAACCACTTATCTGTTTGCTGCATCAGAATACTGCCGATTGCAATATCTGAAGCGTCAACAAAAACATGGAACGGATTGTCCCAGTCCGGTGGTTGTAAAATTGGAGCTTGCGTCAGGAGATACTTGAGTCGATCAAATGTAGTTTGACATTCTTCAGTCCATTCAAACTGTCTGGGAGTCTTTGTGATTAGCCTGTTCAGTGGTACTGCTAGGTGAGCAAGCCACCGCAAGTGTCTGCCATGCCACCGTATTTGTCCCATAAAGCGCATTACTTCTTTCGGAGTCATGGGTATTGGGGCTTCTAAAATCGCCGAAATCTTATCTGGGTCCACTCGGATACCTTGGGCAGATACAATATGCCCAAGTAGTTTGCCACATGAAACCGCAAACACGGATTTGTTGGGATTAAGGCAGAGTCTATATTCTCGACACTTCTGAAAACAGCATCGTAAGTGAAACAAATGTGCTATCATCTTCCCAAAGATTGAGAAGTCGTCGAGATATACTTGCATGAAAGAGGTGAGGTAAGGAGAAAATATCTCCTGCATACATCTTTGAAATGTGCTTGGTGCATTTCTCAATCCGAACCACATTACTGTGCAGGCAAAGACACCCCAATTGGTAATGAAGGCAGTTTTTGGTATATCCTCTTCAGCCATTCTAACCTGGTTGTACCCGCTGTATCCATCTAAAAATGAATACATTTCATGACCTGCGACTCTATCAAGCATGGTATCCAAAAAGGGGATCGGGAAAGGATCTGGTACTGTTGCTGCATTTAATTTCCGGTAATCCACACAGATTCGTAACTGCTTGTTTTTCTTTGGCACGATCACGATGGGTGAGATACATTCAGCGTGTTCTACTGGTACAATGAATCCGACTTTTAATAGTCTATCAAGTTCGGCTTTTACCTGTGATGCATAATGGGGGTTCATTCTGTAGCTGGGTTGTCTTTTTGGTTTCACTTCCGGTTTCAACATGACCCTGTGTTGATAGATGCGTGGATCTAATCCTTTCATGTCTTTGTAATCCCATGCAAAGACGTCTGCGAATTCGCGAAGAAGTTTAATCAAATCCTCCTTAAATGTTTCCGGTAAGTTCTGCCTCATCTTCACAGGTCGTGGGTGGTCTCTATCTCCTAGATTGTACGTGATCAGCTGGTCTTCTGGGACATAAAATTGTTGAGGTTTCTCTGTATCATCTGTTGGCTTGAACAGTGGTTGTAATTCGTCGTCATGGGTTGAGGAAGTATCTTCATGGACCGACTTTCCGGTGATAGCTACTACTGTACATACTGACGTGTTCCAGTTATCTATGACGGATTGTAGGTCAACAGTTCCTAGAGACATTAAATCGGCATTACTCTTCAGAAATTGCTCTTCTTCATCATCTGACAGTCCATCTAACATATGAACTGGTTCAGCAAAGTACGGTCTGGCGTGAGGTTCGCAAGATTGCATAGCATCTAGTTTCACCACATATTTACGATGGGCATCCTTGAATGTAAGCTCTTGTACAGACCAGTCCTGTATTACCTTCGCATGCTTCAGCCAAGGTCGGCCAAAAAGAAGATTGTAATCCAAAGTGGATTCGGGTAGATCTAGTATGACAAAAGTCATCTTGAAAGTTGTACCTTGTAGAGTGATGGGTACATTCCGCACAAGTCCTACAGGATGGACTCTCGATTGATCCGCCATTCGAACAAAGAATTGAACTGGTTCAATTTCGGTCCAGCCTAGCTTTTTGCATAACGCTGCGGTCGCAATGTTTACGCCTGAGCCTCCATCAATTAATACCTGCGTGATCATCTGATTCTTATACCATACTGTGATCAAGGGCACTGCGTGATCAATCGCAGCATCAGGTTCCGGTTGAACTGCGGCTGTTGTCGGAATGCAAGAAGGTACTGGGCTGAATTGTTGCTGAAACTGTTGTCGGATCCCGGGCACTAAGGCCAGAAGTTGGCCTAGAGGCAGCGTGATGGATGCCTTGGACAAAATTTCCCAGGCCTGTTGAGCTTGATTGTCTTGTTCTTTTGGACTTGAAGTTTCTACTGACGCAGAAGTGTCTGCTGTTGTCTCTACTGATGATGATGGCCCTACTGATGCATCCTTTTGTGTTGTTTCGTCCTTTGATGAAGAAGCCTGAGTCACCGGAATAGGTTCTGGGAACACTGGTGGTTCTGTTGTGGTCCAGTGACTAGCTTTGTTATACATCCTTCGTTGCTCTTGTATCCCTGGTTCAAAGATTTCTGCTGCCGGCTGAAGTTGTTTACCGGAACGGGTCTAGACTCTAGCAGTCTGTGTCTCGATCGGTGTAATTTTTACCATGTTGGCCATTGGATTTTGGCGTTCCTTCTTTCTTTGATCATACTCCATTGCATCTTTACAAAACCTTCTAATGTGGCCGAATTCGCCACAGAAATGACAGCGTGGAGGTGGTAACTCAGGGTTTTCCGGTGGTGGTCCATTCTGCCATCGGTTGGCATTATAAGTGTTGTTTCTCTGTCCTCGGTAGTTCCGATATCCTTGTTGTTGATTGTTTCTCAGTTGCGGAGGCACATAGTGATTTACTGGTTGGCCATGTTCTTGGATGACTGCATTGACGGTTGCTGTCCCTTGTATTC
This sequence comes from Ceratopteris richardii, assembly GCA_020310875.1. NCBI lineage: Eukaryota > Viridiplantae > Streptophyta > Polypodiopsida > Polypodiales > Pteridaceae > Ceratopteris > Ceratopteris richardii. Next base: position 47,048,886 of record CM035429.1, read on the forward strand.
TAGCGTTGTAGACACAGTTTCCGGTGGTGTGCCCGGTAGTGTTGCAGATAGCGCAAAACACTTGGTTCAGTGCACAGTTGGCACTTGTATGCCCCGAATTTTTGCATGTGGTGCAGTATACTTGCCTGGTGATGTCTTCGGCCATATTTTTGTTTGTTTTTAACCATTCCAAGTCTTCTGAAAATCCACCAACCTTGGATTCTAGCTGTAGAGCCATTGCAATGACGGCATCCAAGGTCATAGCTCCGACACATCTTATGATCATGATCTGCTTCAGTTGTGGGGTTAATCCATTGATAAACCATTGAGAGATGACATCATCAGGTAGATTAGCGTGAGCCTGTGGTATCTGCCATAAATGTGTTCTAAAGAGGGTAGCGTACTCCTGGACAGTCTGATTTACCTTTTGTCTGTTGTTCTGTAGATACTCAAAGATTTCAGCAGGATTCTTCTTTAGTCTGAATCGCTGTAAAAAGGCGTCTCGTACTGCATCGTAAGTACCGAAATGATTGATATCATATTCCGTGAGCCATCTCGCCGCTTCATTGATCAGTGTAGATTGAAAAACAATGGCTTTATACGCCTGATCTGGTGGATGGTTAAGAACTGCATAACTTATCTCGAAAGTTCGTACGTGGGCGTCTGGGTCGTCTCCTGGGAATCCACCGAATTTCGTGTAGGTTACTCCTGTTGGAGGCGGCCTTGGCGGTCCTAGCTGTTGTTGTTGATGTTGTTGTTGTTGGTGTTGCCCGCTCATTGTGAAGGGTTCAGGGTTTCCTTCTGTATCTCGGGATTGATCGGGTGAACTATCGGGACTTGTATCGCCGGATGGTGCGTTTTCCGGTGTACTGTTTCGACTTAGGATGCTTCGGATCTCTGTTTCGAACAGCTTTCCTTCCTTCTGGATGTCTAATATTCGAAATCTTTCTTCCAAACACGAAGGTTGAGCTGATGATTTCGCAAAAAAGGCTAAACCTTTGCCAGCGATCGGTGATTCTATCACCGGAATCTCACCGGAATGAACCGAACTTGGGCTAGAATGCCCTGTTTTACTACTTTTGCCGAATTTTCCTAACGTATTTCTGACCGTGGATAACTCTAAATCTTTATCTGATATTGTTAAACTAGGTTCCAACGGCGTTTTGATAGAGTCTGGACTTGCTATATCTTCGATAGGCTGGGTCGAAGTAGCATCAGAATGTATCGAAGGCGTTGACCATTCTACCGGATTATGACCGGAATCAGTTGTAACGTTTCCACTTTTCTTGACCACTTGGTCAGATCTAGTTATGCCTGCTTCTCCCGAGGCTATCTTTTGTGATTTTCGTGCTTCAATCTGACGATTCTTAGGATATGTTTCGCCCGATCGAGTGACCGGCATGTATCATTGCCCAGTGATACTATCTGAGCAGTTTGCAACAATCTGGATCTGTTGCTACTGTCAGTGAAGCAAATGTTGCTGGATGTTTGCTTCTTACAAACCGTTAGCACTCTAATGCCACTGTCTCACAAGTGACTCGTAATCAAATGCTACTTTACCGCAGAGACTGGTAATCAGTTGCCACTTTCCCACAGACGGCGCCAAATGTTAAAGGTATAATCGCTTATTGTAACTTCAACCGTTAACTACCTACCGCAGACGTTAGTTACTAATTCAAAACAACAGTCCTTCGGGGATTCCAGAGTCTGGTTCCACACCTGCGTACCAAATATCTCCGAGTCTCTTGTTCTCTGTACTCAATCTCACCGTAAGAATAGACTGACTCTAGCCAAGTGGGTCCTTGGGAGTGGTAGGGGTCTGTTAGACAGAGGCCCTATACTATTTCCCAACTTCTCACTCACCCGTCACTCGGTCCGCGCGTCTTAGCTCAGTAGTTGTTTCTGATCAACCAAGGCTATCAACGTCTTAGAATCCCGCACTCCAAACTATACCTGCTATAACAGTTGAGCAGTAGTCCGGATCAAGAGTCAATACACAAAGCGCACTCCTGGTAACTTAACACGAACACACCACGAAATCCTTCTGCACAATCTACAACTTTACCGAGTACCAACTTCAAATCGCAAGACCTACTGACCATAACTTGTCACACACTTTATCATCATTCTACTCGTATTCAGAACACTACCGGTACTAATCTTAACACAGATTATACTACCGACCCAGTCATTCACAGAGACTCATAACTCACAACTGAACCATGTTAGTTCTCTATGCTTCCGTGCTCCACAGAAGAACGATAAAAAAAACGCGTTCCAGTTCGAATAACACTTAAGAAATACTTCAATCATTACCGGGTGAAATCTCTGCAACACAGTATCGATTCGTAACACTGCGTATAACGCACATACGCACACAAGCACATACACAGGAGAGAGAATGGAGCAGACGGAACAGAACAGAGTTACTCTGTTCTATACATACAGCATTATACTCGCAAATCCCAAAACACGGGGGGCTCCTTCTCTTGTCCCTCTGCCGTTCTTTTCATTGCTTTAAATAGAATTTTATTACAAGGCTTGCGCGAATCTTTTTTTTACCGCGTACTTCCAGAAGGGTTCTTTCTACATTAAAAACCTCTGTCTAAGTACAATTGTCCTTTGTTCGGCGGCCGTCTAACAGCTCTCTCATCAACAAGTGCATCATGTAAATCTGCATCAGAAATGGAATGATGTGCATCATCATATGAAACCTGCAAAGGCTGAGAAGTTTCCTCATTAGGACCAGCACTAGACTGTCCACCTGTAAAAAGAGGCATCAAAGTATCATACATGTCTTTGGAGCTAACAGATGTCTCCTTAGTACATGAAAGCAATGGTTGAATAGCATCTTCCACAAATACAACATCACGGCTAACCAGAATGCATTTAGTCTGTGGATGATACAGACGATAGCCTTTACTTTCAGAACTGTATCCAACAAAAATACATTTTACTGCTTTATCATCCAATTTTCTGCGATGTTGTTCAGGCACTAATGCATCTGCCAAACAACCAAAAACACGCAGATGAGCAACAGATGGCTTGCGGTCATGCCAAGTCTCATATGGAGTGATAGACTGTAGCGCTTTAGTGGGACACCTCTTAAGTACATATGCTGCATACATGACAGCCTCAAGCCAGAAACCATGTGGTAAAGCCTAACTCTTGACCATACACCTCGCCATCTCCATGAGTGACCTGTTCTTCCGTTCAACAACTCCATTCTATTGAGGTGTATACGACACTGTACACTGGTGTTTTATCCCACATTCAGCAAGAAATGCATTGAAATCAGAAGACATATATTCCCCCCCTCGATCAGAATGGAGGGTGCCCATTTTACATGCTGACAGATTTTCAGCCAAAACCAAAAACTGTTTGAAGCACAAAAACACTTCGGACTTTGCCTTCAATGGATATACCCATGCATGCCTGGAAAAATCATCAATGAAAGTCACGAAGTAAAGATAGTTTCCAAAAGAAGGTGTCTGCATAGGACCACAGACATCACTATGTACAAGCTGCAATTTCTGCGTAGCCCGAACTGAACCATCTTTTGGAAAAGAGGAACGCTGCATTTTTCCCAAAATACAGCCTTCACAAACATGTTTTCCAGGTGCCTCAAGCTTGGGCAAAGAAGACACCATATCAGATTTCTGCAGGCGTAGCGAACTAGCAAAATTGAGATGACCAAAGCGTGCATGCCAAAGCTTTGCATCTGACATAGCCTGAGAATCATGAACTGCACATGCCGAATCATTCATAGATCTTTCATAGTCTATGAGCTTATACATCCCACGACATAAAATGCCAAAAGCAATAATAACATCGTCATTTGACAGATCATGAACTGTACATCTGTCATCAACAAATTTCATAACCAAGCCGATCTTGGCTAATGTAGAAACTGATAACAGATTCTTCTTGATCCCTGGCACAAATAAAGCATCTGACAAGGTGAAAGAACTACCATCAGCAGTATTCAGAATGATCTTACCAACTCCCATAAGAAGATAAGAGGAGTTGTTGGCGCATGTGATAGTATTCCCTGTAGGGGTAGGCTCGAGTGAAGAGAAGAAACTGCGCTGCGAGGTAATATGTTTGGTTGCCCCACTGTTAAAGTACCAAACATCTGAGTCCACTGCAGACATGCACTGCTCATGAGAAGATGGGTCAAAACTGCAAACAGTAGTAAACGCCCATTCTTCTTCCTACACAAGATTAGCAGACTCTGTTTTTGGTGTAGAGGCCTCTGCAACAACCATTCCAGCCTCCTTTTTCTTTGCCTCTTTTGCAGCCAGTTTTGGACAGTTCTTTATGATATGATCATTCCCTTTACAGTACTTGCAAAACAATTTCTGCTTTCTGATTTCTTCTCATCTTTATCCTGGTTCTTCGAATGTGCAGCATTTGCAGATTTTTGCTTACTAGTAGAAGAGCTCCATTTTCCTTTGCCCTTCTGACTAGCCAGGAAAGCTTGATCTGCAACACGCATAATGAACCTGTTCTGCCTGGACTGATCTTCCTACAACAGAATAGAGACTAACTCCTCAAATGATAAGGCATTCGGATTGCCTTTCATCATCAACCGAAGAGTAGAAGCAAAACTCTGATATGAATCAGGAAGACCATTCAGAACGGTCTGCACAAGTGAGCTATCTGGTATAACCTCATCAGCAGAAATCAACTGTTCCTTCAAATCTTTGATCTTCGTTAGGAAACTGTCCATAGAATCACCTTCATTCATGTGCTCACTCTCCAACTGTCTTCGGAGGTAAGCAACACGAGCCTCATTCCTAGCTTGGTACAATGTGGTAAGTGTATCCCAAGCATCCCTAGCTATTCTACAAGAGCGAATATGAGGAATAATGGCACGTTTGATAAACAAAGCTATCAATGCATGTGCCTGGGTATCTCTGCCATCCCAACGAATCTGCTCTGGAGTAGGTGCGACAGAAATAGCAGCACGAACAGGAATCTGCACAATATCATCTTTGACACCATCTTCATCAGCTCCAGCACCTGTATTCACAGTACCTGTTGTTACAGGTGTAACAGGACGTCTTTCAACACCCTGCACAATGTTCCACAATCCTTTTGCAACCAATACATGCCGCACAATATAAGCCCACAATGGGTAGTTGGTACCATCCAACTTATCCTCAACAGCCAACATATGGAATACATCACTGCTTTCAGCCATGGCCGGTGAATAAAATACCTTGATGCAGAAAATTGATTGTATCTCAAAAAGTTGAACAGAATTGCCCAGACGAGTTCTGTTAGACCTGTAGCAGACTTTGAGACGCTTAAACTGGCAAAAAAAAAATGGTATATACCTTTGGCACAAAAAGACGAAGTAGCCTACACAAGCGCTGCGATAGTGCGTTCGAAGGCCGAAATGAGCTCAGATCGCGATTTCGGCAGCACAAGCGAAGATGTTTTGATCTCGGAAACACCCTGAGTATGCTCACCAAAATTCGTACGATTCTTAGACTGCAAACGGAGGAGTGTCGACGGCGCCCTAGATGAAGCGACAACCTGCTCTGATACTAATTGTTGGACTTAGACTTCTGCGGAAGCACGCGAACAGCACAAGGAAGAAGAAGAAGCTTGGAGCACAACACACAATACTGAATGTATTACTAGAGAATGTACAAAGATAAGTAGCCCATTAGGGCAATAGGCGTATATACAAGCCGAGGGAAAAAAACCTCCTAAAGAGGGAAAAAAGTGCCCCGGCGGTCCTCGTGTGTTCACACACATCACTAGCTAAATATATCAACACTAGCATCAAGACTTGACTTGGAAAATGAAAGGTTTTGAATTTTAGGCCTCAAAGGTGACCAAGGCCTGAAAATAAAATGAACAAACCTCAAAACTTATTACACACACCACAAGTTTGTGAAGTAACGAGTTGAAAATTTTATGACTGCCACTTCACTAAAGTCACTTCTTAGCACACAATATCTTCACTTCATAGCTATAACCATCACGTAGGCACTTTGATCGGACTAGTCCTTGGCAATGGTGCCAAAAATGTGTGTATCTAAGCCAAGATGTCTTAGGGACTTGTGAGAATTGAGACTATACCTCAATTATATGCAAGTGCATATAGTGGTGGATTAATACACACTTTAATTTATCAATTTGTGGATGTACATGTATCAAATGTAGGAGGACATGTGCATATTAATGGTAATGGAGTGAAGATGCTAACCATGCATGCAAATTAAGCGGAAGAACCTCTCAAGTCACTTGTTTCCCTGAAAGTGCATGTCATGATACTTACTACAATAGTAAGCACAAATTAGAACTTTTCTCTTAGCTTCAATACTCGACTATATTCAATAGTGGATTCGTTTCAAAGCTCTTGATGAGACACATCAATGGTGATAATTTTTCAAGCTAATTTGACAAACATGTGCATTATGAGAAAAATATTGAATGGTAGGAAACACCAATTTCACTCCACAACTCACCAAACTTCACACACACAATACAATGATGAAAATAGATGAGGAAGGGGTGGGCAACACCTTTAGGCACACATTTCAAACATCAACCACACATGCAAGCTCTTGGAGAAGAAGATATGCAGAAGAGAAGAAGTAAATTCGAAATTTTCAACTTTGATTACTCAGAATGGCAAAAAGTTTCTACAAAGAATCACCAAGTGACTTATATACATGTGCCCTAAAAATGGTCCTTTCACACAAGAGACTGGCACTTTTATTGGAAATCACTAAATCCCTATTATTATATAAGGCTAATGTTACAATATTCACGAATCATGCATCTAGAGGACTCATCTAGATCATTTACATGGATTTTGATGTAATATCATGGAAATTTGAAGAAGAAAAATTATGCCCGAATTTGAAAATTTTTGGGGCCTGAATCTCTTCCCTTTTCTCCTCTGCAATAGGTACTCTCCTCAATTAAATGCAATTGCAAAGAGAAGAAACAAGACATTTGTTCGATGAGCCATAACAATGCTTGAAGAAAAGAGGTTTCCACATTATCTATGGGTAGAGGTTATTTGAGTTGTTGTGTACCTTCACAATAGACTATGATCCAAATAACTTCAAGGTAAAACTTCTTATGAAGCATGTTATAGAAGAAAACCTAGTGTTGGACATTGCAAGGTTTCTGGTTGTTTAGATTATGTTCATGTACCTTCACAAATTAGAGGTAAACTAGATGAAAGCGCAACAAAGACAATATTTACTAGATATGACTCAATTCAAATGGTTCACAAGTTCTATGATCCTTCAACCAAGCAATTCACTACAAGTAGGAATGTTGTGTTTGCATAGCATAGGTCTTGTATGATGAAGACAAACAAAAGGTAACTCTACCATATGATCTTGATTCCAAGCATGATACATATGTCTAGGATCCAAGAAGTGATACAGATGATGCACAAGATGAAAGGGAAAAGGATTACAAGCCATGGAATTCAAGAGGTAAAACAAAAATGCAAGAGTGTGGAGAATTTCAAAAAGGTATGGATATGATTCTGCACTTGTTACAAAGCATTCAATCTACTTGGCAAAAGACTTGATTTCAGAAGAACCCTCAACTTATGACGAGACAAAGGGAAACACTAATTGGGAAAGGCCATGGAAAAAGAAATAGATGCATTGAAGGATATGGACACTTGGGATTTGGTTCCAATGTCACCCAATCAAAAGATAATTTGTTGTAGATGGGTATATGAACTCAAAGAAACTCAGATGGATCAATTTGCAGGTACAAGGCAAGATTAGCTACCAAAGGATGCTCACAAATGCATGGTAGAGACTATGAGGAAAAATTCTCACCAGTTGCAAAGATGACAACAATCAGAAAATTGATAAGTGTAGCTACTCCAAGAAATTGGAGACTCCTCCAACTTGATGTGAAAAATGCATTTTTAAATGGTTGGATAAGTGAAGAGGTATACATGTCACAACCTTCAAGTTTAAAAAACCGAATGATACATCTTATGTTTCTAGACTTAAGAAAGCATTGTATGGATTGAAACAAGCTCCAAGAGCTTGGAATTAGAGGTTGATTACATACCTACAAGATCAAGGGTTCATACCTAGCAACTCAGATCTTTCTTTTTTCATCAGAAGGGATCACAATGAAGTTATCTATCTATCTGTATATGTAGATGCCATTATTGTGATAGGAGATTACATGAATGGCATACGAAGGATCAAAAGGCATGTGCAAGAGGAATTCAAAATGAGTGCTTTAGGTGATCTCGCATGCTTCCTAGGTATGTAGGTCATATACGCAGATGAAGGAATATATTTAACTCAGAGTAGATACATTAGGGATCTACTTCTTAAGCTCAAAATGGACAACAGTAAACCTGCAAGTGCACCTTTGGAGATGAATCATAAACTTAGTGTTTATGAAGGTGAAAAAGTTGAAAACATTAAAGAGTATCAAATCTTGGCAAGTAGCTTGATATATGCTACTCATACAAGGGTAGATATCTCATATAGTGTAGGAGTGCTAAGACAAGCCATGCACTCACCAAGAAGATGACACATGGATGTAGTTAAGAGAGTGCTTAAGTACCTTAAATGTACAATCATGGAAAGTATATTGTATCCTTCGTCTTCATACTTAAATATCAGGATATTTCATATGTAGATTTGGGGATGATAGTAGAAGTACATCTGGGTATTTGGCATTTGCACGTTCAAAGCTAGTGTCACAGAGGTCCAAGAAGCAGTCAACAATTGCTTTATCCTCAACTGAAGCAGAGTATAGAGTTTTGACCATACCAACTCAAGAGGCAATATGGTTAAAAGTATTGTACTGAGATTTGGGACTTGTGAGTTCCAAACCTCTCATATTTGGAGATAATGTAAGTTCCATGCATCTAGCAACAAACCCTATTTTGCATGGAAGAACCAAACACATAGAGGTTCATTACCACTTCATCAAGGAGAATCTCATGGCAAAGGAGATGGACATTTCTTTTGTTCCATTTGAAAAGCAAGTAAGAAATATGATAACAAAGGCACTTGGTGGAATAAAGCTTTGCATATTTAAATCAATGACAAGTATTCAACCTATTAGAGAATGAATATTCAAGCATACTTTAGCTTGAGGGGGAGCTATTGTAACATCAAGCTTAGACTATGCTTGAGGTGGATTAGCTCTACATAAAAAATTCATCATTTCAATTTTGTCAAAGTTTCCCAGTGAAGAGATTTTTATTTGTGCTCATTTTTGGTATTTTTCATAAGGATTTTTTATGGATCAACTACCAATGTAAAAGGTTAGAGTTTTACACATGTAAAAGAAGAAAAGTAAAGCTCACATTCCACAAATTTTAGGTGGTTGAGCTTGACAATCAATCAATCACCAAAAACTAGATCAAATTAGATGTTCACTTTTCCTAGATGGTAGGAAAGTGCATTGATTCTCTTAAAAAAACTATCCTACATTGATTTGAATTCAAAATCCACTTGTAGAAGTCATGGATAAATTCTAGAGTCTATATAAAGACTTCAAAACTATTTTACAATATATTGAAGTAATATACATACACGTTGGGTCATCATTGTGTTGCTCCTTCATTTCTTTGCAACAATCTCTTCAACAATAGTTAACTTTGAAAAGGCTGTTGCTCTCTCTAGAGAGCTTTAAATTGAATGAGTGAGCATTCATTGGAAAGATATTAGTGTACAAGAATTCAAAGCACTTGGTTTAGTAGATTTGGGGAAAGCTCAATTTTACTATCTCATTCCCTACATCCGAGCTTGTAGCAAAAGGGAACCATTGTGGGACTCAATGGAGCATGAGAAACTTTCTTATCGTACAAGGAGGCCACCCATGTGCGCCATCTCAGCATCATGCAACCTTGAGAACTACTTTGTGTGGAGCTCGAATGAGCAAAAAGACTTTCTCTCATTCTTATCTCCAAAGTTATGCTAGAAGTAATGATGAATTGCACTTTATGTGGATATGCTAGAGAGTAAATGGGATTTGAATCTCTTCTCTTAGCCCTTTGCAAGACAAATTCTCTCGATTCTTCTAAATATTGAGCCCAAATAGGTTTGTATGGGCTTCAATTTTCTTCTTCTTAGCCATGCATCAAATTTGAGCCTTCTTCCATTTCGTTCAACGTGTGTATGCATGCCTTCTCCATCTTCTGCACATTGAGGACGTAAGAGGGAGGAAGCAAATTCATGAAGGAAGAGACCAAGGGAAATCCCCAAAACTAATTTTTTCCACATTCTGGTGGGATATGAGAAAGAAAAATGCACCCACCTAGAGTGGAGAGATATAGGAAAGAGATGGAACTATGCAATCCCCATTACTATACAAATATGTTCTAAGGCAAAAAGAAGAAGAGGGAAAAAGGGAGAAAGTTTCTCACATTGGCAGTGAGGAGATACCTCTTATATATTCATTTAGTGCATATTTAACCTTAAACTAAGTTTTTAAAGATTAATACTTAAACCTAAAGCACAACTTGGAAGTAAAAATTGATAATCAAGTTAGCAACAATCATTTAAGCTAATTATAACCCTCTTAAGGATTGAGGTATTCTAATATCAAATAAAACTCATAAAAGAGTATAGAATGAGAGTTACACCAAACTCAATTAGTTGCCAAGTTAATACCTAAACCATAGGTATTGGTACCTGTCTTATGATTGATATAGCCAAAGGTCTATCAAACTTGAATAGATTCTACAGATTTAGAATATGAAAAGCATAAGTGGATGCATAGACTTGATTCGAGGGTGAGATCTCTAAAAAATCCATTGGGTAAGCCAATGAGCTTTTTGGATAGAGAAGGAGATCTTAAGATGAAGGTGATGTCTTTATTACTTCTACTTGATTAATCGGAAGTGATCAACCTTGGAACAAGGTTACCCAAGTTGTTACAATTGGAACTACTATTTTAATAGAATTGTAAGGCTTGGGTAAAAGCTATCCAAGTCTTCACACTAGACTCATGAATGGTTCATGAGAAATATAAATTTTTTGCCTCTTACATTTAGAGGTTTAAGTACAATTGGATTATGCCTTGGAAAGAGTTTTCCAAGATGAGTTATAAGGAGATAAAAGGGTCAAGAGATACCAAGAAATTGAAATAGATCAAGTGATTCTTAATAACTTTAGAGTCTAAGTCCAATGTTCTAAACTTAGACCAAATTGATCTTAAAATTTTCTTGGAAAGGGTATATCCCTTGCTTTCCCAAGAAAAATATGCTCTTGATGCAAACCCTAAATGACAACCCCAATAGGAGTAGAAAAAGTTCTAGAGATACATGATGAGGTTTGAAAAGCACCTTAAATGTTTAAACCTATAGGTAGTGATTGTATGTTGATATATTTAGGTAGGGATGTGTGTGAACACACTAGGACCACCGGGGCACTTTTTTTCCTCTTTAGGAGGTTTTTTTCCCCCAGCTTCTATATTCTATATATGCCTATAGCCCTAATGGGTTACTTATCTTTGTACATTCTAGTGGTAATACATTCAGTCTTGTGTGTTGTGCTCCAAGCTTCTTCTTCGTCCTTGTGTTGTTCACGTGCTTCCAGAGACATCTAACTCCAACAATTGGTATCAGAGTAGGTCGCCGCTTCATGTAGGGCATCATCGACACTCTTTTGGTTATAGTCTCATAATCGCATGAAATTTGGTGAGCATACTCAGGGTGATTTGGAGATCAAAACAGCATGTGGTGTCGAAATTGAGATCTGAGCTCATTTCGGCCTCTAAATGCACTTCTGTAGTGCTTATGTAGGCTATTTTGTCTTCTTGTGCCAAAGACATATACCAGTTTTGGTTCACTAAACTATAAGCGTGTCAAAGTTTGCTATAAGTCTAGCAGAACTCGTTAGGGTAGTTCTATTCAACTTTTTTAGATACAGTCATTTTTTTGCATGAGGGTATTTTAGTCACTGGCCATGGCTAAAAGCGGTGATGTATTTTGTATGTTGGTTGTTGAGGATAAGTTGGATGGTACGAATTACCCATTGTGGTCTTATATGATTTGTCATGTATTAGTCGCAAAAGGACTATGGAATATTGTGCAGGGTGTTGAAAGACGTCGTGTTACACTTGCGAATATAGGTACTACAAATATAGGTACTGACAACCTATCACTCCATATGATGTTTGGCATGGTCCCAAGCCATCTTTTGTTCATCTGCATGTTTTTGGTTGTCTGGTATGTGCATTAGTGCCTGAACAACATCGCAAAAAATTGGATGATAAAGTAGTGAAATGCCTTTTTGTTGTGTATAGTTCTGAAAGCAAAGGCTATCGTCTGTATCATCCATAGACTAAATGCATTTTGGTTAGCCATGATGTTGTTTTTGTGGAAGATGCTATTCAACCCTTACTTTCATGTACGAAGGAGACATCTATTAGCTCCAAAGACATGTATGATACTTTGTTGCCTCTCTTTACAAGTCAATAGTCAAATGCTGGTCCTAATGAGGTAACGTCTCAACCTTTGTAGGTTTTATATGATGATGTAGATCATTCCATTTCTCATGCAAATTTACATGATGCACTTGTTGATGAGAGAGCTGATATTGAGCAGGCAAAATCTATGCCAAAATGGTTGGTGCAAACTTTGTGTGATAGCAAATTAGATGCACCTCTGTCATATCGTACTCGTGCCTCAACTGGTGTGGAAACTGGCTTGCAAGTCTCAAATTCAAAATGCTGAAGTAGTTTTTCAACATACTTTGCTTGATGCATAACAATTCCCCCCTCAACGGATACCCCCCATAACAATTTCCCCCATAACAATGCCAAGATAGTAGCTCAAAAGACCAAGATAAGTGACATCAAAAGTGTGCTGCAAATTAGCCATAAGAATGTCAAGTTTTGCATCACATGATCTAGTCAAGAGTACGTCATCAACATAAAGAACAAGCACTGTAAGATTAGCCCCATCTTTGCATACATAGAGTATGCTTTCAATTGGACTACATGTGAAGCCAATACATACAAGGCTTTATGCAAGCGATAAAACATATGCTCTTTTCATTTGATAGCAAATCCATGAGGTTGGTTCACATAAACCTCTTCTTGCAAATCAGCATTCAAGAAGGCTGTTTTTATGTCCAAGTGATGCACTTTCCAGCCTCGATGGGCAGCCAATGCAACGATAAAAATGGTAGTCATGCGTGAAGTATGTGCAAAAGTTTCCTCATAGTCAATTCCATATTGTTGCGCATATCCTTTGGAAATTTATCTAGCTTTGTGGCGATCAATGCTACCATAAGACTTTCTCTTAATCTTATAAACCCACTTTGTACCAATGGCATTCTTTCCTTTTGGCAATTCACATAACTCCCAAGTACCATTCCTATGTATGGAATCCATTTTTGATTGCATCGCACTCATCCATTGTGGATTTTCACATGCATCTTCAAAAGAAAGTGGTTCTTCGTTACATGCTGTAGCAATAAGAGAATAATCCACAAAATTACTTGGTGCATGGTGACAGCTTGATCTTGTTCTACCAAGTAAAGGTGCACTCAATTCGCTGTCCTGCAAAGTTTGTTTCAGCCACTTTGGCATAGTTTGTGCACTCTTGATAGACATGTGTTTATTATGCAATACATCATCAACATGTACATCATGTGTGGGCTGAATTTCATGCTCATTTTTAGCCATATGTGGCTGGAAATTTCTAGTAATTTGGACATTTTTTGGCTGATGAATTTTGGCCATGTTTGGCTAG
>CM035429.1:47067593-47167593 GCA_020310875.1 Ceratopteris richardii
GAATTTTCTTTAATATCTCCTTTTCTTTGCATAATTGACTTATTAATATAAGAATATATACTTTTGCACACATTATATAGTGCATCTTGCTTTAAGCATTTCCTTCCATGTATGCACCAAAGGTATATAAAATCTTTCAAAATAAAACATAAGCCTTCTTCTCTAGTGCATAAAGAGCATATAACTCAAAAGTCCCAAAGAATGATTTTATCTCAAAGCCAAAAATAAAGTACACAAATAATGTAATGGGGATTGCATTTTAATTTCTCATGCTCCACCAAAATGTGGAAAAACATGCTTTTGGGGATTTCCCTTGGTCTCTTCCTTCATGACTTCCTTCCTTCCTCTTAAGTCATTAATCTGTGAAAGATGGAGAAGGCATGCATACACAGGTTGAACGAAATGGAAGAAGGCTCAAGTTCAATGTAGGGCTAAGAAGAAGAAAATTGAAGCCCATACGAACTTGTTTGGGCTCATTCATTTGAAGAGATGAGAGAATGTATCTTGCAGAGGGCTAAGAGAAGAAATTCAAATCCCAAATGTAGTGAGTTTTCTCGCTAGAAGAACCATATGAAGTGTAATTCATCACTATTTCTAATATCTCTTTGGAGAAAACAATGACAGAGAGTCTGCGTGCTCATTCAAACTCCATAGAGGTTGCATGAGGCTGAGATGGCACACATGGATGGTCACCTCGTACTATAACAAAGGTTCTCATGCTCCATTAAGTCCCCTAACGGTTCCCTTTTGCTACAAGCTCGGATGTGGGCAATATAAGATTCAAATATGTAGAGGAACACATGGTTTGGGGACTCCAATAGGAGAGGGAGTTAGGGTAATGAAGAAGATAATAAATGACTAACCTTTCCATAAAAGCTTGTAGAGATTAAAGTGATCAAACTCCTATCTCATGAAAAAAATGATGATATCCAAGATGTTCATTAGAGCTTGTGAAGAAGAGGATGAGACCACCATGCCCACCATGAAATATTTACTCTAATACCAATGTAACATGAAAGTATTCTCCATGATAAAGAGAATGGCCTTTAACTCTCCACCCAACCTGCCATTAATAGATTAGGGGACTAACTATGACATCTAGAGTAACAAGAGCTACCTTTAGAGTGTGTTTGTTCTCCACCACTACTTTAGGAAATTGCATTGGGGTCCACTAATGGTAGGCATACTCACCGTTTGAGTTAAGTCAAAGGTTAATTCACACCAACTTGAGTTCATGCTTGTAGAGAAGAGTCTAGAGATCTTTGGGCAAAATTCTTTTTTCCATGCTACTCGTGGGGACTGAACCCACAACCTCCTCTTACCCATCCTTGTGATTTAACCACTAGCCTAAGTAAATAATTTGTATAGTACTACAAAATTACCTAATGTTATAATTACTTTGACCCTTTTCAAGCTATTTTTATAAGAAGAAACTATAGAAAAAGCTATTTAGTAGTGTTTGGAGGTGATCATTTTAGCAAGGAAGCAATATTTTTATACTTGGTGGAGTCCTAAAAGGAAGTACATCATAACGATCAAACCATTCAAGCTCTAAGCATGATCATGCATGAAAAATATTACTGTTCCAGATATGCATATCTTAGGCATGTGAGGAACAATTCGATTTCAGCAAGGAAGTTATACTTTTATACTTGGTAGAGTCCTAGAAGGAAGTACATCATAAAGATCAAACCATTCAAGATCTAAGCATGATCATGCATGAGAAGCATTATAAATGCATGCACACGTTGAATCTAGAAATCCATCAATCCATGCACACATTGATTAATCTTTCTATCGAACTGTTCAATGCATGCTCGGATTGATCAGAATGTATAAAATCCATAATTTAAAAAAAAAATAAAGGAAGTTCGGCTTTAGCCTACTCTCCTGGACTTGAATTAAATAAAGGAAAAATACAAAAGAAGGGGACTAGTGCCCACGGGATCCCCCGAATCCCACAGAGCGGGGAAGCTTTTACAGAGTGTAAATGACTTTACAAGAAAAAAGTTAATTGCCCACTCATCACCCTCATGCAAATCCATAATTTTTTTAATTGTTGGATAAGCAATTTCTGGATTCTGTCAAATGTTTGGAGATTGAATAAGAGGCATGCAAAACGACTCAAGTGAAGACAATAAAAACGACTGAAATGTCCATTAGGATTAGTTTTATCTGAACTACCTCAGCACAGTTCGTGGATCCATCAATGATCATTGCAATTTCAATATTTTTCTTTTGAACAATAATATTTATATTATATTTCGAGTTTATGTTTTAATTTATTTTTTGTAAATGAAAAGATAGTTGATCTAAATTGATGATGTGGCAACGTGCCAAACTTATGTAAAACGAAAACAACAAAACTAATACCATGCAGACATTATCAGCATCCCACTCTTTGTTCGTATGAGTGTGTCGTTCTCTCTGAGTATTATGGTCGTGCCATAGCTGCACATGCACACACAAAGTGGTATCAGAGCTTATGCGAATTCAGTCATGGCTATCACGAAAACGAAGAAAGTCTGGACATGGTTTACAACGATTTGAGCACTGATAATACTACGAATTTCTCACAGAAGGCACCGATGAAATTCTCAGATTTTGTACGATGGGGTAATGAGTTCCGAAGCATCAACATCTATGATGTGACCTTGGATATATGAAAGCCTTCCATCACGAAGCAGAGCTGCAACACTCATTGTTGACGATGATGGAACCTTACGCTCTTGTCCCTTTCAACCTCCCAAAGACTACTACTCTACATTTTACCTACAACAGCAAGTAAAATACATACACACATATCTACTTTGCAAGAGAAGAGTAGAGCATTTTTTTTTCTGAGTATAAGACCAGGTACACATTTGAGTTTTGGTTTTCCTTTCGATTGCATGTGGCAGGCAACATCATGTATTCTCTTGCGGGTCCTTAAATGGACAATACTCACATGCTGTGAGATGAATGTATGTATTTTGTTGGTCCTTAATTGGACAACTCACATACCTTGTGAGGATTATATTACCCTGTTGAAAACCATTTAATTTAAACAAAAACTAAGGGGTGTGGTGAGGTTTCTAACTGGGGTATTCTCATCTCTTGGAGATACCCTGGTGATATAGGGGAAGGCCAAAGAGAAGACAATCCAAAGACCTCGTGTATCGATCACGGGATGAATGTATGATTTTGAGGCCTCCCGTCAGAGGATATTTGCTTACGTTACATGTTGTTGCATACATTTCAAATCACGCTCTCTAATATACATTTCGAAATCCAATGGAGAACCTTTCTAGATTTTTCTATCCATGTTTTATATTCCTTTTGCCCTTCTGCATTCGGATTATCTGGCAACTCACGACACTTGTCCTCTCCATTCACTAGTCCCCATAATCCTTTTCCCATCAAGAAATTCTTCATCCTATACAACCATGTGGTAATTTTCTTTATTCAGCTTATCACCAACTATTTGCGCAATGTTATCACCCATCCTTGCAATTTAAGCATTTCTCTATGCAATGACAATCTTATGGTGAGGCCTAGAGAAAATTTGGTAGCATTTTGGTTGCAATTCTAGATATATGCACCAAAAACTGAATGTTCACAAGTAATCTCAATGGTTTCCCTCTTGTTCTAAGCACTCCATGCGTCTCTATGCACTTATATGCTCAATTTTTACCTCTCTGAAAAAATTTCGGCATAGTCTGTTTTGTCCAAAGTGCTTAGAACAAGAGGAAAACCATTGAGATTACTTATGAACATTCAGTTTTTGGTGCATATATCTAGAAATACAAACAAAATGCTACCGAATTTTTTCTAGGCCTCACCATAAGATTGGCATTGCATAGAGAAGTGCTTGAATTGCAAGGATGGGTGATAACATTGCACAAATAGTTGGTGATAAGCTGAATAAAGACAATCACCACATATGATCGTATAGGATGGAGACTTTCTTGATGGGAAAAGGATTATGGGGATTAGGGAATGGAGAGGACGAGTGTCCCGAGTTGCCAGATAACCCGAATGCAGAAGAGAAAAGGGAATATAAAAAACATGGATAGAAAAATCTAGAAAGGTTCTCCATTGGATTTCAAAATGTATATCAGAGAGCATGATTCCACATACTATGAAGGCTAGAACACCGAATGAAGCTTGGGACATAATTCATAAGATATATGGTACATCGACGAAAGCTAGAAAAATTCACTTAAAGCAAAAGTTGCATACTGGGGAGGAAATAGATCCATAACTCATTATGTGGCTGAAATTAGAAAGATCACTAATGATTTAGCTTCCATAAATTGCAAGGTTTAAGATGACGATATGGTGTCACTTATGTTGAATGGTCTAGGACCGAAGTACGAGAGCTTAGATACTTCTATCTCAGTAAGAGGCACTATGCCTGATTTTGATGAGCTAGTAGCTCTTTGCATGACAGAAGAAGTAAAACTTGGTTTGAATGCATCGGGAAGTGGCAATTCAAGAGATCATGCATTCTTTCAGCATAGAGGAAGAGGTTCTACTCGTGGACATTCAAATTCTAGAAATGTAAACACAATGGATATGCCAAGAGGTAGAGGAAGATCACATGGCACATGGGAGCTGTTACCATTGCAGCAAGTATGGCCATTTTGAGAAAGATTTCTATTATAAGCAAAATAGTCAAAGAGGAAGAGGTAGAATCCATTATGCGGCACATGGAAACTTCTACTGAAAGTTCATATAGAGACTATGGCAAAGATAATATGCTTGCAATGGAGCATGTGTTGAATAGTATGTCTAAACCTGGGAATGATATGAACTGGTACATAGACTCTGGTTGCAAAAATCACATGACAAGCATAGGAAACTAGTTTGAGTCAAAAGAGGCTTTGAAGACTAACGAGGATGTGGCAACTGGTGATGATACCTTACACTCGATTAACGATGTTGGGAATGTACTGCTAGTACAAAGAAATGGTGTTTGAAACACATTGAGTGATATCTTACATGTGCCTAGCATCACAAAGAACCTAGTTTTGGTTGGTCAACTTGCAGATCAAGAGATGAAAGTAATTTTCAATAAACATGGCTGTTTATACATGATTTCAAGTATGGCAAAAGAGGAAAATTGCTTGATCATGGAAAGAAGATGGGTAGATTGTTCACGTTTGACATGGGTACACCCGTTTATGAGAATATGTATGCCAAGAATAGTGAATACTCAGATATAGCTGAATTATGGCATAAACGAATTGGTCATCTCAATTTGAGGAAATTGAAGTCTATGGAAAAGCAAATGTTAGTGCATTGACTACCAAGATTTGGTCATTTAAACTTTGAAAGAATATGTGAAGCATGCACATTTGGAAAACATCAATGTATGAAGTTTCCAAGAAGACAAATGCATAGAAGGAGACCTCTAGAGCTAATCCATAGTGATGTGGTTGGACCTACTAGAACAAAAGCAATTGGTGGCTCCCTATACTTTTTTATATTCGTTGATGATTATAGCAGATATACATGGATTTATTTTCTGAAGCATAAAAGTGAAGTTTTTGAGTGCTTTGTGAGATTCAAAAGCATGGTTGAAAAGCAATTGGGCATGCACATAAAATACCTATGATCAGATTCAGGGGGAGAATATATCTCAAGAGAATTTGATCAATACCTTAGTGATCATGGGATTAGAAGGCAATTGCCTTGTAGATATACACCACAACAAAATGGTGTTGCAGAATGCAAAAATCGTGTGATTGCGGAAGTTGCTAGAGCCATGTTGAATGAAAAGAACATGCCTGATATGTTTTCGGCAGAAGCTTGTCATATGGCTGTGCATGTTATAAATAGAGCTCCAATAGGCATGGTTCATGATCTCACTCCTTATGAGAGGCTATGGAGGCATAAACCAAATGTGAGTTATTTACGAGTTTTCGAAAGTATTTATTATGCACACGTGCCTAGCTAGTTGAGACACAAGTTTGAGGTTAAATCTGAAAAGTGCGTATTTGTTGGATACTCAAAAGAGAAGAAAGGATATAGATGTTATAATCCGATTACAAAAGAATGTATAGTGAGCAGAGATGTTATATTCCATGAGAATGCATCATGGTATGCACCCAAAGACATGGCTATGATAGAGAATGATATGGATGATTATATGCATAATGTTCATGATGAGCAAGGAACAAGTCATAGACATTTTGGCCATGAAGAAAGCCAAGACTATGGTTTATATGAGTTTCCTACACCTGAAGCATCATGGAGTGAAAATGCAAAGAACTATGCAAGAAGAAAGGAGAAAGGGAAAGATGAGTACATGTTTGATTCAAATATTGATGATGAGATAGTTACACCTGGCATGTTGAAAAATATGAAGGAGAAATATGTTCTTCCATACGCAAGGAAAGAGACACGTTCAAGATCAAAAGAAGAAACACCTTTGAGACGATCTATGAGAGTAAGACATCCTGTGGATAGATTGAATCTATACAATAAGTCTATGAAGCTTCATTATGCATACATGACAAAGAGAATTAAGCATGAGGAATTGAATAATTTTCATGATGCTTCAAAAAGTGAAGATTGGTGCAAAGCAATGGATGATGAGATGAATGCATTGAAGAAGAATGATACATGGGAATTAGTGAAATTGCCATCGAATAAGAAAGCTATTGGATGCAAATGGGTATACAAAGTGAAAAGTGATGGTTCATTGGAAAGATTTAAAGCACATTGAATTGCAAAAGGATATGCACAAGTATATGGATTGGATTATGATGAAACGTTTAGTTCAGTGGTTAAAATGACAACCGTGAGAAGCGTAATTGCATGGGCTGCTATGAACAATTGGAAATTGTATCAAATGGATGTTAAGAGTGCATTCTTGAATGGAAAATTGCATGAGGAAGTCTATATGCAGCAACTAGAAGGTTATGTGCATCCAAAGTATCGTGACTATGTATGCAAGTTAAAGAAAGTGCTTTATGGTTTGAAGCAAGCACCAAGAGCATGGTGTGAACATTTCACTAAGAAGTTGTTGGATCTGAAATTTGCAATCAAAGATTGATTATTCATTGTTTGTATGGAATCAAGGAAGTGAAACGATTCTATTAGTGATTTATCTCGATGATTTGATCATTACTAGCAATGATGAGAAGAGGATTGCTGATTTCAGAAAGCAACTAAAATCCGAATTTTTGATGTCGGATTTGGGAGAGCTAAAATACTTTTTGGGAATTGAAGTAATTTCAATGCAAGAGGGAATTTGGATGATACAACGTAATTATATGCTAGAAATGCTTGAGAGATTTGGTATGAATGCTTGCAAACCTATTGATATGCCAATTGATGCCAATATTAAGCTTACGGATGATGGAAAGTACTTGCATGATGCCAATATGTATAGAAAGATGGTTGGAAGTTTGTAAATAGACAAGACCGGATTTGAGTTTTGCACTGGGTTTGGTGAGTGAGTTTATGCATAAACCATGTAGAGTGCACTTGGATGAAGTGGGACACATATTGCGATATGTGAAAGG
Source organism: Ceratopteris richardii (assembly GCA_020310875.1). NCBI lineage: Eukaryota > Viridiplantae > Streptophyta > Polypodiopsida > Polypodiales > Pteridaceae > Ceratopteris > Ceratopteris richardii. Next base: position 47,075,108 of record CM035429.1, read on the forward strand.
AACATGTAATTTTGGATTGTTTTATGAGAGAAAAATTCAGCCAGGTATATATGCATTTACAGATGTGGATTGGGTAGGAAACTTCATGGATCGAAGGTCAATGAGTGGGTTTTCATTTTCTCTTGGAAGTGTAATCATTTCATGGAATAGCAAGAAGCAACCAACTGTCGCTTTGTCAAGTACCGAGGCTGAATATAGAGGCATTACACAAGCCGTTTGTGAAGCAACATGGATTAAGTACCTGCTTGAAGACATGGGAGTCTACATTAACAAAAAGGTGGTCATCTATTGTGTGAGCAGCAACATGTTATCAAAGAATCTAGTTTATCATGCGAGATCGAAGCACATCGAAGTTCATTATCACTTTGTTCGTGAGAAGTTCATGGAAGGAGAAGTGGAGCTAATTCACATCAGCACTGGAGAACAAGTGGCGGATATCTTCACCAAAGATCTTCCCAAAGAGAAGTTCATCTACTTCAGAGATGCTTTAGGAGTTAAGAAGTTTTAGTTTGTATCTAGATTTCATTTCATGTTATTTCATCTTGTATGGACGTATTTATTTCTTTCATTTGTATTCAAGCTCATTCTGAGCTTGAGAGGGAGATTTGATGATGTGGCAATGTGCCAAAACTATTTATAAAAAAAACAGAAGTTTGGCCTTAGCCTACTCTCCCGGACTTGAATTAATTAAAAGAAAAGTACAAGAGAAGGGGACCAGTGCCCACGAGATCCCCCGAATCCCACAGAGAGGGGGTAGCTTTTACAAAGTTTAGATGACATTACACAGAAGGTGAATCACCCTCTCATCACCCGCATGCGAGGCCTACATGGGTTTAAGCTTGTAGTTGATCAAAAGGAGCACCTGATGATACCTAAAAGGAGGGATTTCTTACATTTAGCGATCCTTTTGCCAAGGAGGAACAATGATTTCTCAATCGACCACTCTTTGGGGGAATCACCAAAGTTACGAGCACATCTTTCTAGCTAGATCTTCCATAGGACCTTCCCTTTGATGGCGTTTTAGAGAGTCGTGAAGCAGCTGATCACTTCTTCACCAATAAGGGCTTGCTTCCAATTGATTTGTTCTTGGAGTCCCAGAGAACGACCAAGGACCCTCCATAATTGAAGGGATTTAGAGCAAGCAAAGAACAGGTGGCCAATATCCTCTTTGCTACGGCAACATCGCTTGCACCAGGGTGGTACACCACAGATCTTGTTAGCTTTTGCATTGGTCCATACTCCACGGTGTAAAATTTGCCATAGGAGGACCGACTTTTTGTTTTCAATGAGAGGGTGCCAGATAGACATAAATTTCATATCCCAATGAAGCCGTGTCCAGTTGAGACACCATTTCTTGTTGAGACTGATGTGAATGTCATTGCGAGCTTCAACATATGGAAGCATGTCAAGGCAATTACCATTATACCATTTAAGATCCATTAGGTATGGAGCGTCCTGTCCCATAAGTAGTCGGGTTCTAGAGCAGTCCCAAGCATGGCATCTACTCAATAAGACATTCCATTCCTCATACGTGGCCGCAACACTAGGGTCAAGGTCCTCAAAGTCCACCCATCTGTTCATGTCTTGCTTCCAGAGGTGCTTCCATTGTTTGAATCCCTTATTCTAGAGTCTCTTGACACTTAAGACATTCCAAGGCTCCACGTTTCTCATGCCTTGGATGGGGAACCAAATAGAGTCATTTTGTCTTATACCTACTGCCCACTTCCAATCGTCACTGATTCTGATGTGAGGCTTAAATCTCTTCCAACTCAACCATAAGGATCTTACCAGGATTGATCCTTTGGGTGAGACTTGAATCAGAGAGAATAAGAGGGTGAGGATGTCGAGGTTTTTCCATCCAAGGTAGCCCACCAGAGAAATCTCATTCCTGTTTTTGAAAATTAATGTGGCCCAAAAGGGAATCTCTATTGCACCATGCCTTAATCATCCACTTTGCCGCAAGTTTATTGGCCATGTTGCCAATGTCCATAATACCCAGACCTCCACTCTCCTTTCGGCTAGTGCATATGGACCATTTGATTTTAGGCACTCCCCTCTTGTTATGGTCCATAGTCCAGAGAAAGTTCTTACAAGTACTTTCCAATTTGGCTAACTCTTGATCCTTTGGTCTCCAGCAAGAGAGAAAGTATATGATTGAGGATATGAGGAACGTGTTGATGACCATTGGCCCGGCCAACAAGATTAATTTGCAAACCCCTCCAATAGTTAAGTTTATTATTAAGTCTGGCGAGGACCCAAGCCCACCTTTCTGCTAGAGTAATGCCGAATCCCACAGGGATACCAAGAATGCGAATGACCTGACCGATTGAATGCTTTGGCATTCCTGCACAGTGAGGAGATTGGGCTGATTCCCTTTGATAGCCCTGAACGCAGTCTTGGAATGGTTAATTCTGGACCCACAGACCTCACAGAAAGTGTCAAGGCACCACTAGAAGGTTTCCAGGTTGATATCATCATTGTGACCAAAGGTATTTGTGTCATCCACAAATAGCCTCATGGTCATTTGCCTTAAGTTATGTGACGAAATGATGCCTCTTATGCGACCAACGTGCCAAACTTATGTAAAAAGAAAAGAACAAAACTAATACGTGGTATTGCGCGCTCTCTGCCTCACCGTGCAGACGTTATCAACATCTCACTCCCTCTTCGTATGAGTGTGTTGTTCTCTCTGAGTACTATGGTCGTGCCATAGCTGTGGGCGACACACATAAATGGTTACTTCTTCGTGTCACATGGTCTTGTGAGAAATAGAGTGGAAGAAGAAAGCTTCGTTGCCTATGAAGTTTTCAACGTATATATTTATATAAGAGGGAGAGAGAATATATTATATTCATTTTCATGACATCAAAGCCTAAGAAGTCACAATAAGTCCTTAGAAAATTTATGAAGAATTGTATCACGTGTGTATGTCAGACCTCACATTTATGGTGACGCTTTTATTAATCTCTAGAGTGTTTAGCATATGGGTTCGTTTTCTTAACAGAACGGGAAAGATAAAATTAGTGCAGGAAAGAAAGATTATACAGCAAGGAGCTAATCCCTAGAGAAAGACTCAGAGGGATTCCAGGAATTGTATCATGGAGAGCCTTGCTGGGGAGTACATTTTTAGCAGAGAGTCTTTTCATCTATTGGGCCTAGTCCCTCTAATGACATGAAATTGATCAAAGTTTCTATAGTTGGTGTCACTGATGTACTTTTTACAAAGCTATAAGATTTTCTTGGTGCCCTGGTTGCAGGAGAAAAGATAATCCCTAGGTTTGTTTGAGAAGATCTTCTCATTCCTGCTTTTCCAAATAAACCAGAGAAGGACAATATGGGTTCGTTTTTAATTTGAAGACGTTTGAAACTTTTCCGTTTGCTTTTGGAGAAACAAATTAATTATTTTTAATAGGTGTGAGTAAACCTTTATATGAGAATGGTTTAGAAGAGACATCTTGTTGGCGTTATATATATATATATATATATATATATATATATATATATATATATATATATATATATATATATATATATATATATATATAAAAGAAAAAGGAGATAGCATGGAGAAAAAACCCGTTTATACGAGTAACTCTATACTAATAATTAACTATATTAGTGATGTCCGAACTTCTAATGACATAAAATGATATTAATGATGTTTCAACTCTATAGTAATAATAAACAATATTAGTGATACAAAGAAGAAAATTAAAGAAAGAATCTATAAATATATTTTAAAGATTGGTGGGCTGATAGGGCAGACAAACCTATTAAAGAGATGTGTAACCTCCTCGAAAAGAAACAATCCAAGGAAGCGATCCCTTTCATGATGGATATTGATGGGGTAGAATGTAAGACGAATGAAAAAAATAGTACATTGATTGTTGATCACTTTACCTAACTTTTGGGGGTTCGTACACCACTTTCTCCTCATAGGTGCAATTGCATGGCTTTCATCTCTAGAGCCAGAATTAAGAGAAACCCTTAGAATCTGAAAGCTCCTTTTGAAACTCCTATCATAGATCCTGAGATTCTTGAACTTATAAATTCCCTTCCTAATGGCAAAAGCCTGAGGTTGGATGGCCTTACCAATGAGTTTTTCAAGATTGTCAAGCATGTGGTGACAACTCCATTATGAATCGTGTTGCAAGAATCTATATCTTTTTGTGCGCTTCCCAAATGTCTCAATGAGGGAGTTATCAAGATCATTCACAAGAAAGAAAGCAAAAATAGGATTGAGAATTGGCATCTAATTATGATGTTACAAATCGATTGCAAAATCATGGCAAAGGTGATTGCGAAACGTATTACTTTTTACCTACAAGACTGGATCAATGAGGATAAAAAAGGGTTCATCGAGGGGAGATCCATCCTTGAGGCCATTATTGATGTCTTGGACTTGTTTTCACTGAAGAACCTGCACAAGATATCCTCTTTCTTAAGATTGACTTGCCAAAGCATATGATAGACTCGAGTGAGACTTCATTCTCCAAGCATTGAAAGAGCTCTGATTGGGCCAAAATTTCATTATGATGGTCTCTAAGTTTCTAGGAAATGCATCTACTCAAATTAACATCAATAGCCAACTTTCTCAAGTGATTATATTAAAATGTTCTATCAGACAAGGATGCCCATTGGCCGCACTTCTCTTTGCTATCGCGGTCTCAACTACTTTGTTAAACATCAAGCACAACTAGTTCTTATTCAAGGCCTCAATCTTCCCCTCAATCAAGAACAAATGATCATGAGATTCTTTGCTGATGACACTAATGCTTTTGTGGATAATGATCAGATTAGCATTGAAACCTATTAGGCTTGTTCTAATACGTTTTGTGAGGCATCGGGGTCTGAAATAATTCATGCTAAAATTGCTTTCAAGGATATTATTGGACATCCTCCTAAATTCTTACACGACCATGGATGCGAGTTGATCCCTAATAGACAAATATTCTGCCTCTTAGGTATTCCTATGGGATTCGATGTTTCGATGGAACAATGATGAAATTGGGCCCTCTCTAAGCTGAGAACAAGTTGAGATACTCGAAAGGTATGCACATCAACCTGGCGAGTTGTGCTATGGTGGTTAACACATTTCTTTGATGATTTACTTTCTTTCTTGCTGGAGACCGAAGGACCAAGAGATTATCAAATTGGAAAGAATTTTCAAGAACTTTCTCTAGACCGGTGACCCTATTAGAAGGATTATTCCAAAAATTAAATGGTCTATTTGCATTAGCCAAAATAATCAAGGTGGTTTGGGCATTCTGGACATTGAAGGAATGGCTGATACATTGGTGGCAAAATAATTAGTTAAAGCTTGGAGCAACACAAACGCCTCTTGGGTCGAGCTTATTTTTTGAAACAAGAGTGCTCTCAAGCTTGTGGGCCTCTCCGGGTGAAAGGGTCTTGACTTTCTCACCCTTTTGTTCTTACCCTTCCCCGTGACTCCTAGAGGTTAGATCTTGGTTTGCTCTCTGTGGAAGAGTTCGAACAAGACTAAATAGTTCATCAAGATCAAGGAACATTGGAAATGGGTAGCTGAGGCTAGACAAAATGATTTAGTCTGGTTCCCAATCAAGGGGATAAGAGGCATGGAACCTTGGAGCCTCTAGAAAGCCATGAAACTTTGGAACAAAGGTTTTGGTTTGTGGAAGCATGTATGGAACTAAGAAACTGGCCAATTGATTAGATTTGAGGAGACTGATCCAGCTTTAAGAGTGTACTATGAAGAATGGTGCCTATTGTAGAGCAGATTCAATGCTTGGGAGCACTTGAGGACTCGCCTCCTCATTGGTGACGACTCTCCCCACCATGAGGGTCTTAGATGGCATAATGGCAATAGCATTCATAAAATTTTGAGATTCAAGATGAATTTGGACTTTCATGTCACACTTAATAGGAAGTACATCATAAATATCAAACCATTCAAGCTCTAAGCATGATCATGCATGAAAAATATTATAATAATGGTTTTTTCAGATGTGCATATCTTAGGCATGTGAGGAGCAATTCGATTTTTACTGTAGTCTAGAATCCTGTAATCTAGCTATCCAACTCTTAAATGCATGCACACATTGATTAGAATCTAGAAATCCATCAATCCATGCACACATTGATCAATTTGGTTAATCTTTCTATCTAACCGTTCAATGCATGCTCGGATTGGTTAGAATGTATAAAATCCATACTTTCGTTTAGTTTCTCGGTTCTGTCAAATGTTTTGGAGATTGAATAAGAGGCATTCAAAATGACTCAAGTTAAGAAAATAAAAACTCTTGGTTCTTTTTTTAAATTCGTTCAAATTAATTAGAAGAAAATAGAAACTCTTATTTCTTTTTTTTTTTAAATTCGTGCAAATTAATTCGTGCAAAACGACTCAATTTAAGAAAATAAAAACTCTTGGTTCCTTTTTTAAAAAAATTAGAAGCTATGCATGAAAATTATGTGATTTGTGGTTCTTTGAACTACTTCATCAATGATCATTGTTTGTGAATACACCTACTATCTTTACCATTTCTATATTTATATTATATTACGTACAGGTATCCATTCATATGTTTTACAATATTTTTTCTATATGAAAAGATAGTTATCTGAATGCTTTACTCTTCCTGTCACGTGCTCTTGCGAGAAATAGGGTGGAAGAAGAAAGCTTCGTAGCCTATGAAGTTTTCAACGTATACACGTATGTGTGTGTGTATATTTGAGAGACAGAGAATCTATTATATTCATTTTCATGATATCAAAGCCTAAGAAGTCGGAGAAAATCCTTAGAAAATTTATGAAGAATTGTATCACGTGTGTATGTCAGACCTCTCATTTATGGTGACTATTTTTTAATCTCTAGTGTGTTTGGCATATGAGTTCATTTTTAATTTGACGACGTTTGAAACTTTTGCATGTGGCCGACACTCTGGGTAGATCATCATGCAACACAATTAAGATAACATTCTACAATTTCTTCACATTTTCCACCATTTATAAATTCAACACATTCCGTTTGCTTTTAGAGAAAGAAATTAATTTTTTAACAGAGGAAACCTTTATATAACAATGGTTGAGAAGATGATTGGAGACTTCAAATTAATGCTGGATTACATTGAAGTACATGTATGGTACAAACACAATCTCACGAGCATAAGATGAAAAAAAGAGATGGCACGGAGAAAAAACATGTTTATACGAGCAACTCTATACTAATAATTAAGGATATTAGTGATGTTCCGATTTCTAATGGCAAAAGAACTGGGTAAATACCAAGATATCCAAAAGAAATGTGGAGTTTCATCACTTTTTAAATAACAATCGGTGTTTGAATTGGACCTTATTAGATAGAATTCAAGTTCAGGGACCTATGGCATATGCTTATTAAGAACAAGAAGATGGTTCTCATGTGGTAGACTCTTCACCAACGGACACTGTTTGGTATGTGCTCTTGTAAACAAGTACTCCACTTAGCCTAGTGGTTAAGAATCATGAGTGTGAAGGAGGAGGTATTGGGTTCGAACCCCATGGGTTATATGGGGAGAGTATTTTTCCCAAAGAGCTCCAGAACCTTGTAGAAGCATCCACTTGAGTTAACTCTAGTTAGCTAGAACACTTGGTGCACATGCAGTTACATGACTGACACATGGATGGTTAGAATTCACCTGCCCAAGAAGGCAATCTGTTGTGAAACAACAATTTACTACCTAGCAAAACCACCTCACTAAGAGAGAGCACCTATCCACCCATCCAACTCCACCCATATATATACCTCTAGCCCAAGGGGGTGCATGTCCTTGAGATTGGACAAGTGTCCAGCCAAGTGTCCCTCATGTGAACACTTTCCCAAGGGTGATCACATGCCTTCTAATTTCCCAAGGTCTATCACATGCCTTCTAAATCAAATGAGGATTCTTCTGTCACGTACACACAAGGTGGCTCTTAGAGAAGCTTCTCCCAAGACTAAGGTTCCCACACCTTAGGATAAATCAAGCCTAAGGTTCTAACCATTCAATTGGGAGCTTATATGAATAAATACCTCAAGGGTTAAAACCAAGGGTTTCACCCAAAGGTTCAAGGCATGTTCCAAGGGTAGTTCAAGGGTTAGACCAAAGCAAACATACATCATATTCTAACCTTTAGAACATATGTTTAACCTTATGAACCCATGAATTATACAACATTCTTCCCCCCTTTAACATTTTCGTCCTCGAAAATGTGTGTAGGTATAATATGTGAAGTATTCCCCTGTGCACCATGATCTATACTCTGAGCATGGTCATCTCTCTCTTTAGATTCATTTCCAGTAATCAGATAAGGGCTAATCCCTACCTTATTCTGAAAAGAAATGAATCAAAATCCCTGCCCAAATCACTTTCTCTTAGTCCACCTGAATGTACATGCATGCCTTGTACCTATGGACTAGTGAAAAGGGTGGACTTCTTTGGTGGTCTTTTTCTTTTGGCACTTTTGCAAAACTTGAGCTCCATAAAATAATATATTTGAGTACACTTTGTACTTCCCTAGAAATTTAGATTTTTAGGAGTCTATGATAGATATCCGATTTCTATCTTGATAGGGCCAGATACTAGATTCATCTTCCACTTTCAACAGAAAGGAGAGGAATCTTCAGATGTTCTAAACTTAACTTATTCTTTATAGTCCTTTTCAAATACAAATATACTTTATTTGTATTTGATAGGACTTAGCTAAAGATAAGAACTTTGCAAAGTGGGTCTAGTGAGCCCCTCCTAAAACATGCTCAATAAAATGAGGAGAAATATTATCTTCTCCTTCCTTGGCAACTTCAATGGACTTATTTCAATCATCCAGGTTTTCTTGAAACATAAAGTTCAAGTATTGCGAATGACAATATACCCAATTTTGAAAGTTCATGTCTACAAGTGGATCCCTATCTTGATCATCTTTGATTTTCCCTAGACCAATTCTCAGAATAGAATTTAATCCTTTTGAAATTCAAGACTTAGATCCAAAGATGACTTTAGGAATTCAGAATTATCAGGTAGACCATTCTCATGGGTCTCTACCTTGTTCTTTGTTAGCCAGTTCTTTCCAATGAGAATCAGTACTAACTATCTTGAACCGACTCTGGTTCATATTTGAGATAGTTATGTATACTAACCTCGAAGATCACCAAAGCTTTGCAAAGAGCTTACTAAACCAATTCCTTCAAATCCTCAAAATAATTGAGGAATAGTGCTACATCAAGATACCTTCTAGATTTTCTATAGGATGGAGTTGAGATGATTCAAGTTTTGCAGCTTTAGTTCCAAGGACTTGCAAGAAAGATACTTGTTTCTAGGCATCATATCCCAGATCTTGCTAGGAACATTCTTGAATCACTTGTTCTCACCAAAGATTCAAAAGAAGATCTTTTATAGATCATTCTTTCATTCAAGGTTATTATACTTGAATAGGCTTGACTTTACTTTTGGAGTTTAACTTGGTAAACTCCCAAAATTGTTTACCTTCTTACTTATCCAAATTTATTGTTCCATATAAATTTGGCTATGCATTTTATTAAGAAAAATGCATTATTTTCTAGGGTAAATGTCATGTTCATTCTATTTACCCTTTTGTTCATACAACTAGGTGTATTAAATTGGTTCAAGGAGGTACATTTCTACACCTCATGATGAACCTAAGACCTTAATCTAAATGGTCTTATCTTTAAGGCTTATCGTGATGTTTCCTATCGGATCTTGAGCCTATTTTCTCTCTGGCCATCAGAGCAAAATCTCAATGGGAGTTAGTTCTCACTGTCCCATACCAGCGAGTTCTTTCTCCAATCCGTAGAACCACATCCTCAGTGTTTCCACCTTCTTTGCCCTTATCTTTTCAATGCTCTCTGATCATTTACCATGATCATGAATTCCATCTTGTAACCCCTTGGCATCATTTTCATGAGAGCAAAGACTAATGTTTCTAAATCTAATACCAATTAATTCAAAGGTCTCTTTAGGTTGACCTTTGAACTTTACAAAGGGTTTGATCTTTTTTGACCAATGTAGGCCACTTCAATTATCCAACCATAAAGGGTTTGATATATTTGACCAAGTTAGGTCACTTGTCTTTCTCAAAATTCCTCTAACTCATTTAACATGAGATAAGATCAAGTCTTTTCTCCTTTAGATCCCTTTTTTCAATGATATTTACCCATGGGATTTTCTTGGGATCTTCAACTCATACCTTCATGAGTTGATATCCTAGCTTAAGTCTTCAACATCATGTTGATGTTCTTCAAACCATTAACTATTCTCCTTTTAGGGATCAACAATTATATGTCACCCTTTTGACTAAAGAAAGTTGTCATGCTCAATGATCCAAACTTTGGATCCATCTTTATCCATTGTCAAATACCCTGATCTAAATATGCTTCAAGTCTTTGGCTAGCTCACCTTAGTTTACTTGCCAAAATGGAATTCTTTAATGAATTCCCTTCTTACATATTTGGTTCTTACTGTGTTTGAGATTTAACTCAAACACACTTAGATACTTGGACATCCAATGTACTCCTTAACTTTCATGATAGAGTTAAGGAATTTCTTTTGCTTAGAAGTATCATATTGATGATACCTTTCTTGCCCCCTTTAAGGAGTTTTCATCCTCAAAAACTGCAAGAAATTGATGTTGATTTAGTTTCCTATCCAAATGGGCGGCTCATTTATGCTAAATCCTTGATTGAAAAAAGCTCTCCAATATCCTTGAGCTTAAGCTTCCATTATCCTTAAGTTCAATGTCCCATACCACTGAACCCACTTAAGTGACATTGTAAACCTAGATGTCCCATACCATCCGATTTACAATCTCACCTTAGTGTAGACAACTCTAGCTTAAACTCCATTCATTTTAGTCTTATCAAATATACTCAAAATCTTTGTAAGTTACATTCTTACAGAGTCTTGATTTGTCCTTTGAAAAGACTTTGAAAATTGAGCTTTCATTGAACTATTTCCTTGATTAGATGCAATTAAAGTTATCTTTGTTTATGTCATTTGATAATAGAGCTAGTATTCTCATACTAGATATCATCTATTGACATAAGTAGGCATTTGTATCAAAGGATATAGTCAATCATAAGCTTTGCTAAATGATTACCTTTTTAACCATCTTGATAAATTCCTTCTTACTCATAGAGCACATTTTGGAGTAGAGGTATTAAGAGTTTCTTTCAACCCTTTAATCTTCCTCTTCTCTAGATATGATTAATGAGTTACAACTCTTCACTCTTGAAGCAATTTTCTCAAAGCTCCAAATGGATCCTACCTCTTGTCAATGAATGAAGAAGCTTATCGGGGAAGAAATGAACGCTTAAAAGGGTAAAATGGTTCAAACATTTTTTCTCTAATATGACATTTTTACGAAATTCTCTTCCCCCTTTTAGTGTGATCATTGTCCTCAATGATCGGATGATTAAGTTCCTATGAACTTCTTAACATCATTCACAATGAAAAATTACCCTATGTGTGTAGGGTCTCATATAGGCTTCTCATTTCTCTTTTGGATGTCTTTCGATCGGAATTCTTATTACCACTATCTTATGGTGAACATCGCTTAGTCTGTAACCTAAATCCTTGGCCTTGCTGATCAGGCATACCATGAGTATTATGGAACTTTAGGGTCCATAAGCAGGACTCGAAGCTTAAGGTTTTTCTATCTATAATAAATTTTGTTGGCTTTTGGATTAAGCCAACATATAAAAGTTAATGATTATTGAGTTGCATGTCCTCAATGTACCATTGAACTTTTATGCTTTTGACTTCTTAATTAGAAGTCATTTCCTAGCTTAACCTTAAACTTTATTAACTTAATTTCTTTCTCATGTACCATGAGCCCATGCATACATGATCCCATCAATTCATGCATATATGATTGAATCTATGTATACATAATGTATGCCAAGAACAAATTTGATTGAAGATGCTTAGCATGCATAGGGTTCAAAAATTGAACCCCTCTTTAAAGCATGCATGGAACTCAACCTTGGAATTCCATTTCAAGAATTTACTTTCAATAATATGCACATCATTTAATTCATGTTCATGCCATGCTATGATGGACCTTCCTTGGCCATCCTTATGAAGTGAATCCCTATTGTGTATGCCTTAAGGGCATCACCTTAGATGAGTAAATTCATGCACTATTTTAAATGCATGTGGACCTCACCTACTTCTTTTAAAATGCTTTCTTTCATGAATTACTTTAGCATGGCCAACAAACGAATGAAAATGAACATGTCATACCTCTATTATAGCTTCATCCATCCCTTGATCCATTGCATGGTGAGGCTTTTTTATTGAGATACTTCGAAATCGAGGTTGCAAAATTAGGATCATCTTTCTTGATCAATCTCCAATGTCCTTCCTTTGGCATTAACATACTTACTTGTATGTCCGATTAAACATTTAATCGTATTAAATTTAAATGATGCCAAAATGCATACTATCATTAATATATACATAGAATCTCTTAATGCTTGCCACAAAGATGGGTTCCATGCACTATTCTATGTATGTCTCAAGTCTTTTACGCTTATGATAGCAAATATATTACTCCTCTCTAATTTTTGTGCTCTCTTTACTCATAAAATCCATTCATTTTTTACTTATATATCTCATATATGTATTCTATGTAAAGAGAACAATTTAAATAAAAAAGAAAGAGGATAAATTGTATACTTCCGACATCAATAAATTGATGAAGTCTTGCTCCAAAAAATGCTCAATGCACATCCACTCCCACATTTCTCTATAGAGATACTCAATCCTCTTACCATAGCTTTCTTACGTTGATCTTCTAAATTCTGGACTCCATTGAATTGAAAGGAATGGCTTCAAATGTGATTGAGTGTAAAATATACTATAAAAAATATTAAATCATGTCTCCAATTCATCGTTTAGACCTTCCTAATATCGCTTATGGATTGTCTTCACGTGGAGGCATTCAAACTAAGAAAAACTATTTTAAAAGCTTCTACGTGCATATACCTGCGCATGTCAATCCCACATTGAAAGTAATGTCCATCAAAAAGTACAATAAGTAGAGGCGCTTCCGTGACATTTTGCAACCTCCACTCAAATGAGAGAAGAACTCGTGGGCATGCGTTTTACTTCTGTCCACTGAAGAGAGCGCGCGGCCGTTTGTGTGTGCCCATTCGGTAGCAGACCAAAGATGTAATCTCATGATGCATGATACAGATCGAGGAATTTCTGACGAGAGAAAAAGAATCGGGCCTCATGAACTCACACGAAGAGATAATCGGGCCTCATGAATTTCACATTAAAGAAAACTACTCTTCAAAGAGATCTAATGGCTCTGAGTACCAATGTTGTGAAACAACAAACTACTCCTATCAAAACCACCTCAATAAGAGTGAGCACCTATCCACCCATCCAACTCCACCCATATATATACCTCTAGCCCAAGGGGGTGCATGTCCTTGAGATTGGCCAAGTGTCCAACCAAGTGTCCCTCATGTGAACACTTTCCCAAGGGTGATCACATGCCTTCTAATTTCCCAAGGTCTATCACATGGCTTCTAAATCAAATGAGGATTCTTCTCTCACTACACACAAGGTGGCTCCTAGAGAAGCTTCTCCCAAGACTAAGGTTTCCACACCTTAGGATAAATCAAGCCTAAGGTTCTAACCATTCAATTGGGAGCTCATATAAATAAATACCTCAAGGGTTAAAACCAAGGGTTTCACCCAAAGGTTCAAGAAATGTTCCAAGGGTAATTCAAAGGTTAGACCAAAGCAAACATACATCATATTCTAACCTTTAGAATCCATATGTTTAACCTTATGAACCCATGAATTATACAACACAATCCTTTGGAGAGAACTATATGTTGAGGCATATGGTTGGGAGGAAAGTCATCTCTCTATCATGTGGTGGTGCTGGTGGTGGTCATAATTCTCATTCTCTTACACTTTTGGTCTAAGTTTAGAATATTGAACTTAACTTAGACCCTAAAGTTCTTAAGAATCACTTGATTTGTTCCAAATTTTGGGTATCTCTTAACCCTTTTATCTTATTATAACTCATCTTGGAAAACTCTATCCAAGGCATAATCCAATTGTACTTAGACCTCTTAATATAAGGGGCAAAAAATATAGCTTTCTCATGAAGCATTCATGAGTTTAGTGTGAAGATTTGGATATATTTTACCCAAGCCTTACAAATCTATTAAAATAGTAGTTCCAATTGTAACCATTTGGGTAACCTTGTTCACCAAGGTTGATCACTTCCTATTGATAAAGTAGAAGTGTTAAAGAGACTGTCTTTATCTTAAGATATCCTTCTCAATTTTCAAAGGTCATTGGCATACCCAATGGATTTTCTAGAGATATCACCCTTAACTCAAGTCTATGCATCCATTAATACTTTTCATATTCTAAGTTTGTAGAATCTCTTCAAGATTGATACACCTTTGGCTATATCAATCATAATACTTAAGTACCAATAGCTATGGTTTAGGGATTATCTTGGAAACTCCTTGAAAATGGTGTAAATCTCTTTCGTTACTCCTTTAGGAGTTTTACTTGATATTAGAATAGCTCAATCCTTAAGCGGGTTCTAGTTAGCTTAAATGATTGATCGTAACTTGGATGATTATTTTTACTTCCAAGTTGTACTTGAGGATTAACTCTTAATCTTTGGAAAGTTACTTTAGGTTAATTGTAAACCTTATTGGAATAATTGCAAGAATTAAATGATATTAATCATTTTGATTTAACTAAGAGATAATTATCTTTTAATGCTTTGTATTATTCTTATTTTCTTACCCTAATTGCCAGAGTCATAGTGGACTTATTCCCTTAAATATGCAAAGCATACATTTAACACATAAGTAGCCTACTTTATGATGATGCATCTGTGGATGCCAATGAAATAATTGGTGCACTATGCATAATAATTGGTGCACTATGCATGTGTAGGTACAGGGGTACCTTGCCATGTCCATCCCATCTTATGCACTCATTCCATTGCCCGAATAGCAACATCTATTCAAGGTTTAAAGTTAATGACCTCCTCAATTTTCAAAATAAGTGGATGTGGTTCCCTTTTGGGTAAACCCAATAGAAGAACAATATGTGATTACAAATTGCACGATTATTAAATTTTATGCTAAAATCAAATCTCTAATACATCCTAATTCATTCTAGAAGTTATAAGGATATGCAAATTAGTTGTACACTTCCTCCCTAGTTTTTAAGAGAAATAATACCAAGAGGATCTCAAAAGAAGGCACCGACTTCATTTTTGCAACTATCAAGATGGAATACTAAGAACAAATTCTCTACCTTCACATGTTAAATCGTCTCCACATCTAGTGATCTTTATTTTATTCGAGAGATTTCAAGATAAGATTTCCAAGAAACCAAAAGTCTTTGAAATCTAAGATTGGAGGACAAAGCAACACACATTTGAAGTTGATTGACTACTATTTGGTCATTGAAGCAAACTATATGTGTAGGTGCTACTTTTGAGGCTATTCAAACACAATTGGGGAGTAGTATCTCACCTTTGAAGCTATATGAATATAGTAGAAATTTCAATGTGATAAAAATCCAAAGAAATTCCACAAGTATTGATACCCTAAATTGATGACAAAAATATTCCATCATGCATGATTTTGAATTTCCTCTAATATGTCCTTTTCTTTGCATAATTGACTTATAAATATAAGAATATATTCTTATGCACACATACATATAGTGCATCTTTCTTTAAGCATTTCCTTCCATGTATGCACCAAAGATATATAAAATCTTTCAAAACAAAACATTATCCTTCTTCTCTAGTGCATAAAGATCATATAACTCAAAGTCCCAAAGAATGATTTTATCGCAAAGCCAAAAATAAAGTACACAAATAATGTAAGAACATAGATGTGATACTTCCCTGAAAATATTTGATGAAGTTGAATCACTAGCTTCATCTTCTCTTCCTCATGCCCTCGCTGCTAAATTGGCCTTGCATTTGATGCTTCAAAATGTTTCCTTCCATCTTTCATGTCCTCTTGCTGCATCTCACTTTAAAAGATCTAGTAAATAAGCTGCAAGCGGACTCATGCTTCAAAAAACTCTTCTTGCTTCTTACCATGACTAGATAAGTGGTGTCGAGAATAAGTTCTCTCCCTCTCTGACTCTTGCCCTCTCTCCTTGATTTTTTCAAGTATGCATTAATGAATAGATAAGAGGTATCTACTCACTGCCAATGTGAGAAACTTTCTCTCTTTTTTCCTCTTCTTCTCTTTGCCTCTGTACATATTTGTATAGTAGTAGGGATTGCATAGCTCCATCTCTTTCCTATTCCCTATATTTGTATTTCCTATATTTTTATAGTAATGGGGATTGGGTTTTCCTTTCTCATGCTCCACCAAAACATGGAAAAACATGCTTTATGGGATTTCTCTTGGTCTCTTCCTTCATGAATTGCTTCCTTCCTCTTAAGTCATTAATCTTCGAAAGATGGAGAAGGCATGCATACACAGGTTGAACGAAATGGAAGAAGGCTCAAATTCAACGCACGGCTAAGATGAAGAAAATTGAAGTCCATACGAGCTTATTTGGGCTCAATCATTAGAGGAGATGAGAGAATGTATCTTGCAGAGGGCTAAGAGAAGAGATTCAAATCCCATATGTAGTGATTTTTCTCGCTAGAACAACCATATGAAGTGCAATTCATCACTCGCTAATATCTCTTTGGAGAAAAGAATGAGAGAGAGTCTTTGTGCTCATTCAAACTCCACACAGAGTAGTGTTCGAGGTTGCATGAGGCTGAGATGGCACACAAAGGTTCTCATGCTCCATTGTCTCCTAACGGTTCCCTTTTGCTACAAGCTCGGACGTTGGAAATATAAGATTCAAATATGTAGAAGAACACATGGTTTGGGGACTCCAACAGGAGAGGGAGTGAGGGTAATGAAGAAGATAATAGATTACCAATCTTTCCATAAAAGCTTGTAGAGATTAAAGTCATCAAACTCCTATCTCATAGAAAAAATGATGACTATCCAAGATGTTCATTAAAGCTTGTGAAGAAGGGGATGAGACCACCATGCCCACCATGAAATGTTTACTCTGATACCAATGTAACGTGAACATATTCTCCATGATAAAGAGAATGGCCGTTAACTCTCCACCCAACCTGCCATTATATAGATTAGTGTAACATGAATGTATTCTCCATGATAAAGAGAATGGCCTACCATTAAATAGATTAGGGGATTAACTATGAACTTTAGAGTAACAAGAGCTACTTTTGGAGTGTGTTCTCCACTACTACTTTAGGAAATTGCATTGGAGTCAACTAATGGTAGGCATACTCACATTTTGAGTTAAATCAAAGGTTAATTCACACCAACTTGAGTTGATGCTTGTAGAGAAGAGTCTAGAGATCTTTGGGCAGAATTATTTTCTCCATGCTACTCGTGGGGAATGAACGGACGACCTCCTCTTACCATCCTTGGGACTTAACCACTGGCCTAAGTAAATAACTTGTATAGTACTACAAAATTACCTACTGTTATAATTGTCTTGAGCCTTGTCAAGCTATTTTATAAGAACAAAGTATAGAAAAAGCTATTTAGTTTTGTTTGGAGGTGATCATTTTGAAAAGGAAAGCAATGATTTTATACTTGCTAGAGTCCTAAAAGGAAGTACATCATAACGATCAAACCATTCAAGCTCTAAGCATGATCATGCATGAAAAATATTATAATAATGGTTGTTCCAGATATGCATATCTTAGGCATGTGAGGAGCAATTCTATTTCAGCAAGGAAGCTATACTTTTATACTTGGTAGATTCCTAGAAGGAAGCACATCATAAAGATCAAACCATTCAAGATCTAAGCATGATCATGCATGAAAAATATTATAATAATGGTTGTTTCAGATGTGCTCGGGTTGATTAGAATGTATAAAATCCATAATTTTTTTAAATTGTTCTTGTTAGAGGATAAGCAATTTCTCGATTCTGTCAACTGTTTTGGAGATTGAATAAGAGGCATGCAAAACGACTCAAGTTAAGAAAATAAAGACGACTCAAATGTTCATTAGGATGAGATTTATCTGAACTACTTCAGCACAGTTCGTGGATCCATCAATGATCATTGTTTATGAATACACCATTTCATTTTTCTCTTTTGAACAAGAATATTTTTCTTTCAGCACAGTAGAATGCAAGACAGATGAAGAAAATAGTACATCGATTGTCGATCACTTTACCTAGCTTTTGGGGGTTCCTACACCACTTTCTCCTCATAGGTGCGATTGCATGGCTGCCATCTCTAGAGTCAGAACCAAGAGAAACACTTAGAATCTGAAAGCTCCTTTTGAAACTCCCATCTCAGATGCTGAGATTCTTGAAGTTATATATTCCCTTCCTAATGGCAAAAGCCTAGGGTTGGATGGCATTATCAATAATGCTGGGAAAGGTGATTGCAAACCCTATTACTTATCACCTACAAGACTGGATCAATGAGGATAAAAAAGGGTTCATGAAAGGGACATCCATCCTTGAGGCCATTATTGATGTCTTGGAAGGTCTAGTTTTCATTGAAGAATCTGCACAAGATATCCTCTCCCTTAAGATTGACTTTGACAAAGGATATGATAAACTCAAGTGGGACTTCATTCTCCAAGCATTAAAAGACTTCCGATTCATAAAATGGCAATAGCATTCATAAAATTATGAGATTCAAGATGAATTTGGACTTTCATGTCATGCTTAATAGGAAGTACATGATAAAGATCAAACCATTCAAGCTCTCAGAATGATCATGCATGAAAAGTATTATAATAATGGTTGTTTCAGATGTGCATACCTTAGGCATGTGAGGACCAATTCGATTTTTGCTATACTTTAGAATCCTCTATTTCTACCTATCAAACTCTTAAATGCATGCACACATTGATTAGAATCTAGAAATCCATTAATATATCCTGTAAATGTCCATTAGGATGAGAAATTGGCATTTACTTTACTTCTAAATGCTGTACTTCTTCCTCTCACGTGTTCTTGCGAGAAATAGGGTGGAAGAAGAAAACTTCGTAGCCTATGAAGTCTTCAACGTATATAATTTATATGCGACAGAGAGAGAGAGAGAGTCTATTATTATCATTTTCATGACATCAACGCCTAAGAAGTCACACAAAGTCCTTCTAAAGTTTATGAAGAATTTCATCACATGTAGGAATGTCAGACCTCACATTTATGGTGACTATATTTTAATCTCTAATGTGTTTGGCATATGCGTTCCTTTTGAATTTGACGACATTTTAAGCTTTTGAATGTGGTCGCCACTCAATTAAGATAACATTCTACAATTTCTTCACATTTTCCACCATTTATAAAATCAACACATTCCGTTTGCTTTTAGACAAAGAAATGATTTTTTTAATAGGTGGCAGTAAACCTTCATATGAGAATGGTTGAGAAGAGACATCTTGTTGGCGTTACCGAACGCTAATATAAATATATATATATATATATATATATATATATATATATATATATATATATATATATATATATATATATATATATATATATATATATATATATATATATCAGAAATATTCCTATTCGCAAGGTTCTATGGAGGTGAATTTGCTAGATATATACCTATGAAAACAGATCGAGAAACATGATTGGACAATTCAAATTAATATCGGATAACACTAAAGTACATGTATGGTAGAAACACAATCTGAGGAGCATAAGGTGAAAAAATGAAAGAACATGGAGAAAAAAACCTGTTTATACGAGCAACTCTATACTAATAATTAACGATATTAGTGATACGAAGAAGAAATTCAAAGAAAAAAATCTACAAATATACTTTCAAGATTGGTGGGTTGGTAGGGTGGACAAACTTACTAAAAAGATGTGCAAGCTCCTCAAAAAGAAACAATCCAAGGAAGTGATCTCAGTCATGATGGATATGGATGAGATAAAATGCAAAACAAATGAAGAAAATAGTACACTGATTGTCTATCACTTTATCGAGCTTTTGGGGGTTCCTACACCACTTTCTCCTCATAAGCGTGATTGCATGGTTGTCACCTCTAGGGTCCGAACCAAGAGAATCCGTTAGAGATTGAAAGCTCTTTTTGATATATATATATATATATATATATATATATATATATATATATATATATATATATATATATATATATATATATATATATATATATATATATAAGAATTTTTCGATTAGAAATATTTCTATTCGGAAGGTTTTATGGAGGTGAGTTTGCTAGAGATATGCCTATGAAAACAGATCGAGAAAGATGATTGGAGAGTTCAAATTAATACCGGATTACATTAAAGTACATGTACGTACAAACACAATCTCACAGAAGTCTTAGGTCACCTATTCGTTTCCTTTCCAAGGACCATTATGAGCGAACAACACCTCAACATGCTCCCTTTATTGGTGGATAAACGCAAATCAAAGCAAGATTTGCATGGTGAAGCAATCTGATGCTCTTTCACTCTATGGAACACCATTGGGAGTAAACTGCTCTAAAAATCTGAAAGGAAAGATGTACAACCAACTTCCACAAGCCTTGTAGAGAATGGTGAATAGAGAAACCCCTAATTTGTTTAGGTAGAAGAATTTGAGACAATAAACCTTGTCCATCCCTGTTTTCCCCTTTAGGCACCATACAATGTTCATCTTAAAAAACAACATATTGAAAAGCAGGTGGATCCCTCTCTCTCTTTATAGCTCTCTCTAACATTCTTTGTATCCTTTTTCTTGTTTGTAATTTAATACGCTGAATGACCCCGAATTCTTGTTTATTGTGTTAAATGATCCAGTGTCTACTTTGTTGAATGACTTCTTTTACATGTACTTATAAGAAAGAAAAGTTCATCTTCTTCCTGAAAATTAAGGAGATTGATAAAATAAGGAAAAAAAGGCAAAGAATAAAAATGAAGGGACACATGAATTGTGAGCAGATGATGGGTATGCTCGAGAGATGAGTCGGTGTTGTACAAAACCTGCTCTACACCTGCGAAGTTAACTCTAGGAATGCTTAATAGACTCTTTGAGATTCACATTAATACATTTGGAGCCGCCACATGCTTTGGAACATCATTCACAAAAGTTTGCATCAAAAGAGATAATTTGCATGTACTAAAAATGTGAAGAAACCTTCTATTTTGTGAATAGAAGTGCTCAATATTTTGCTCAAACCTCACAGCTTGGTGTGTAGCTAACTAAATCAAGTTATCTCATCAATTTAGCTATACCATACACTGAGGAATGAATCTAGCAAGTCAGGGGGCATCCAAACATTTCAGGATCTAGAAGGTATGCAAACGGAGTCACCTTCTAGGATTCATATCTCAAGGTCACTGAAACCGAATGTATTGAAAGTTGATATGCACTTAAAAGACACGTCAAAATAACTAACCGAAGTTAAACTATTGAAAAAAGTGAGTACACTTAGAGAATCAGTTCCACAAAATCACTACAATGATGAAGATGTAGCAAAGAATAGTAGACAGAGATATACTTGAAGAAGTGTATGAAAATATATATGCTAATGAACATATGATACAAAGGAAGTATAGTGGACTCTCATACATGAATTGCATGCAATGTATGCTCATTGATGTAGCTCAAAGTCTCTCATAATGGTGCACACTATTCCGTGACTAAAAACATGTCTATTTATACTCATAGTTCAAGTTTGAATTTGAATTTTCCATCACCTTAAAGTGTTCCTACACTCTATGGATGATTTAAATTGATTCTTCCTACCACATGAGTTGTGGGTTCAGCTCCCTAACCTCATGGGATTCCTTCTTCTCTTGGCTTTTACTTCTATCCAAAGTGAATACTGTTGGTGCAATTATACCCAAGCCCACATGCTTGATCAATTCACTAACGCTCAACCTATTGTCATAATCCATGAAAGGCCTCATATGATCAACCTCTTGTAAACGTACTTCACATTTACCCTTGTAAAAGTGGATAACACTCATGAGGAGTTAGGAAGCTCTATCATGTATCACTTGGTTGTTGAGCAATGAGAGAATCTATCCTATATGTTAGCATTCACCTTTTAGGTAGAAGTTTGAATTTGAATTCAAACTTTGGTTCCAAGATAAACTATAAGAAGAGGATCAAGAAGACCCGCGTGTATCTCGAGGTAGAGAGATCATTCTATAGTACATCCATTGTGAAGTGAGAGCTCACCTCATAGCTCTTTCACCTCTTACACATTGAGCAATGCTTTATTGCCAATGACATTGTATTTGTACATGTTTGATTCATATATGATCATTATATTGTCATTTTACTTCTCTGTTAGAAATCCATTAGAATAGTGATATTCTCCGAGCTTGTTCTCAGTGTGTAGTTGATCATTTTGCCATGACTTAAAGCATGATAGAATTATCATACTGTCCATTATAATCGTACAAAGTTTCATTAGCATTGCTTCTCGAGATTGTTAGATTAACATATCTTTGCTCACTTGTCTGATGACAGTAGTAGCCCGTGAATGTCGGGATGGAGATATGATTTGCTAAATACCTTTCTCTGCATCTAGTCCATCATTTTTTATGAAATCACTCATGATTGTTAGCTTACTAAGTTAGTTAGAATTCCCCAAAAGGAATTAAGCTAATTGCTACTATACACAGAGAATTGTTCAAAACACTAAACTAGTGTAAGAACAAAAATAGCAAGTTTTTTGTTCTTGGATCAACTCCAACATATCTGTTTTGATTCATCCTTTTGAGATTGATCTTCCAAGGTACATAGGGTGTCTAATACATCCTTTGGCAAGCTAAAAGGGCCCACTACATATCTCTGGAGTTCATTTGGCTGGTGTAGTGCAAAGATTCTACAATTCCACTTCATATTCATCAAGTGCAAATCCATCTTCACAGTGGTATCAGAGCAAGGTTGGACAACATGGCCAATGGATTTCCTTCATCAATTGACAAATTGGATAGAGGTAACTACTCAGCTTGGTCTTTAAGGATGGAAGCTTATCTTGAAGGTAGGAGTCTGTATGGTTATATAGCTGAAGATGAAGTTGTGCCAAATTTTAGGAATAAAGGTCAACCTACATAAGAAGAGCAAGAAAGATTGAGCACATGGTGCTCCAAGGATGCACTTGCAAGGTCTTATCTCCTCAACTCTATCTCATATTTTTTGTTGCCTTGCATTAGAAGTTGTAAAACATCACAAGAAGTGTGGAATGCACTTGAGGTCTTCTTCTCTTCAAGCACAAAGGCCAGAAAGAACCAACTATGGTTGGACTTCACAACACTCAAGAAATCTTCCAAGCAAAATGTGAATCATTTTGTCACAAGGATCAAAGATATTGCTGCTCAACTAGGAAGCATTGGAGAAGTGATAGATGAAGAACAAATTGTAAGGCAAGTAATCAATGGCTTAAAAGGAAATGACAAGCGGGAAGCATTCACCACAACAATGGACCTATACATGGATATGCATGTACTAAATTTCAATTCACCTATGGAAAAACTACTTACTCAAGAGGCCAAGCTCATCAAGAATGGAGAAGGTTCTAAAGGCAATCAATCTTCTACTTTGTATACTGATAAAAGTAAAGCCAAAGATAACAAAGGAAGAGGAAAGAAAGTGGATGGTGAAGTAGGTACACACAAAGCTAACTATGCAGGTAGAGGAAGAGATGGTAGAGGTAGAGGCAGATGAGGAAGAAAAGGAAGGGGGAGACCCAAAGACTCTAATCCTTGTTCTATTTGTAGATTAACTAGTCATACAACTGAGAATTGCTTTTGGAATTCCAAGAATCAAAGAGGTAGATGCTCTTACAGAGGAGGTTATGGCCACTCAAGAGGAAGGTTCAACAATTTCCATGGCAACCACAACAACTACAACAATTCAATCTATAAAGGAGGATACAAAGGGAGAAGAGACTACAACAATTACACAGAAGACTCAGATCAAGAAGACTCTCTACTTCTCATGAATATGACAATGTCACAAAGTAAATCTAATGAGCATGTTTCTACATAGATTCAGGCTGCTCAAATCATGTGGCAGGAAATATGGCCCTCCTATCAGATTTAGAAGATCCAAGGAACAAGCATGAAGTGCAAACAAGTGATGATACAAGGCATCTGGTGGAGAAGATAGGAAATGTAAAAGCACCTGATGGAAACATCAACCTACTTAGCAAGGTACTCTATGTTCCTACCATCACAAAGAACTTGATAAGTATAGGACAGGTTGTGGAGAAAGACCTATAAGTAAGGTTTACAAAAGTAGGAGCATTTGTTGAAGATCCAATTCAAGGATTCAGGAGAATTGCAAAGGGTCAAAAGATAGGTAGAATATTCACATTTGAATTGCAAGACACTAGGAACATTGCTCTCTTTAATTATGGTAGTCAGACACTCATAGAATCGGAAGTATGGCACAAAAGGTTTTTTTTTTTAATGTAAAGGAAGTTCGGCAATAGCCTACTCTCCCGGACTTGAATTAAATAAAGAAAAGTACAAGAGAAGGGGACTAGTGCCCACGGGACCCCCCAAATCCCACAAAGTAGGGGAAGCTTTTACAGAGCTTAGATGACATTACAAAAGGTTAGCACATATTGATGAAAGATCATTAAAGCAAATTTGCAAGGACCAAAGTGTACTTGGACTCCCTAATCTGTCAAAGTAACACATGATTTATAAGTGTAGTGCATGTCAATTTGGAAAGTCTCACACGTTACCATTCATGAAGAAAGGATATATGCATGGAAATCTCTTGGATTTGGTTCATACAGATGTATGGGGACCTAGCAAGGATGTTTCAATATCTGGATCAAAGTATTATGTCTCCTTCATTGATGATTGTAGTAAATTGATTATACTATACTTAACGAAACACAAGGATGAAGTCTTTTCATGCTTCAAAAGATATTTAGTTCTTGTGGAGAATCAAACAAGTAAAACACAAAAAAGGCTAAGGTCACATGGAGGGGGAGAGTACTTCTCCCCATGAATTTGACTCCTTTCTTCAAGAAAGGGTAATCAAAAGTGAGATTACTACAAGGTACACTCCTGAGCAAAATGGGGTGGCAGAGAGAAGGAATGGGACAATTATTGAAGTTGCAAGGTCTATGCTAAATGAAAAACACTTGGCTAATTATTTATGGGAAGAGGTTGGATGCAAAGGCACTTATTTGATTAACACCTTACTTTCAAAGTCACTTGATGGCATGACATCATATGAGGATTGGAATGGAAGAAGACCAAGCTTGGATCATTGTAAGATTTTTGGATGTATTGCTTATGCTCATGTTCCTTCACAAGTTAGAGGAAACATGGATCCAAAAGCTGAAAGATGTGTGTTCATTGGATATGACAACAACAAAAGAGGCTACATGTTATACAACCCAACAACCAAAGGATTCTTGGTGAGTAGAGATGTACTACTTGATGAGAATAGTTCTTGGTATGAAGACTCATGCAGTAAGATCAAATTACATAATGTTCTTGAAGAAGATTTTCCAAAGCTTGTGGAGGATAAACCTTCTAAAATTGAAGAACAGGATACCTCAGAAGATGATGAAGCAACTCAGATTGAAAAACTCAAAATGTGGAAGTCTAAAGGTAAAACTAAAATGCAAGAACTTGGACAAGAGGCAGAATAATCACAACATGGCCTAAGAAGGTCCATGAGGGAGAAAAGAAAACCAGAGAGGTATGGGTTTGATACTTCTCTAGTTACTAAACATTCAATCTATCTAGCACAGGACATAAATCAAGAGGAACCCTCAACATTTGAGGAAGCAAAAGAAGAAATCGGAGTGGAGGCATGCAATGGAAGAATAAATTGAAGCTCTTGAGGAAAATAACACTTGGGAATTAGTTCCCAAGTCTTCATCAATGAAATTGATAGGCTCAAGATGGACCTACAAATTGAAGAACTCAGATGGCTCTATTAATAGGTAGAAGGCAAGGCTCCTGGCAAAAGGCTTTGCACAAACTCAGGGAATTGATTATAAGGAGACCTTCTCTCTTGTGGCAAAGATGCCTACAATTAGAGTCCGACTTAGTATTTCTTCTTCCAAGAATTGGAAGATACTTTGATTGGATGTAAAAAATGCATTTCTTAATGAATGGATAATAGAAGAGGTGTATATGGCACAACCACCTGGTTTTAAGAATCAAATACATCCTGATTATGTGTGTAAACTTAATAAAGCTCTATATGGACTAAAAAAAGCCCCAAGGGCTTGGAATCACATGCTTGTTTCATTCTTGTAGGATAAAGGATTTCAACCTAGCAAGGCAGATCCATCACTCTTCATAAAAAAGAGTAATTTTGAAGACATCTATTTGTGTGTGTATGTGGATGATATACTTACAGGAAATGATGCAGATGGGATAAAGAAGGTCAAGGAGCAGATGCAAGAAGAGTTCGAGATAAGTGACTTGGGTTCACTCACATACTTCCTAGGATTGGAGGTAGTATACATAGATCATGGTCTATTCCTTACTCAAAGGAAATACATGAAAGACTTGTTGACAGAGTTCAAGATGCAAGATTGGAGGATTGTAGGTACTCCAATGGAGGTTAATCATAAATTGAGCTCACATGAAGGTGAACTCATAGAAGATATCATAGGTTATCAAAGTCTTGCCAGGGTAGTTTGAACTATGCCACATTGACAAGAGTAGATATATGTTATAGTGTGAGTGTAGTAAGTCAATTTATGCACACACCTAGGAAAACTCACATGGATGCTACCAAGAGGATACTTAGATATCTCAAAAGGATGCTGCCAAGAGGATACTTAGGTATCTAATTTTTAATTCTAAAGTTGTTCTCTAATGCAGATTGGGCTGGCTCCCAAGAAGATAGGAGAGGCACCTCATGATACCTTACCTTTACAGGGTCAAAACTTGTCTCATGGTTATCTAAGAAGCAACCCATAGTTGCTCTCTCTTCTACTGAAGCTGAATACAGAGGTCTTACTATAGCTACTCAAGAAGCAATGTGGATGAAGACACTATTTAGAGATATTGGATTGGAAATTAGGACTCCAAATATTTTTAGTGACAACATGAGTTCCATTCACTTGGCTGCCAATCCAATTTTCCATGCAAGGACTAAACATATTGAAGTACACTATCATTATGTCATGGAGAAATTGCTTAGAAAGGATATTCAACTATCCTATGTATCAACACATTTACAATGTGCAGATATACCTGCAAAGGCATTGGATGGAACAAAGATGAACATGTTCAAATTAATGATTGGGTTGTAGGAAATCAAGACGCAATGAAGACCAAGCATGTTTGGCTTGAGGGGGAGCTGTTGATGCAATTATACCCAAGCCCGCATGCTTGATCAAATCTTATGCTCAACCTATTGGCATAACCCATGAACGGCCTCATATGATCAACTTCTTGTAAAAGTACTTCACATTTACACTTGTAAAAGTGGATTACACTCAGGAGGAGTTAGGAAGCTCTAAATCACATATCACTTGGTTGTTGAGCAATAAGAGAATCGATCCTGTATGTTAGCATTCACCTTTTAGGTAGAAGTTTGCATTTGAATTTAGACTTTGGTTCCAAGATCAACTATAAGAAGAGGATCAAGAAGACCTGTGTGTACCTCGAGGTAGACAGATCATTCTATAGTACATCCATTGTGAAGTGAGAGCTCACCTCATAGCTCTTTCACCTCACACATTGAGCAATGCTTGATTGCCAATGACACTGTATTTGTACATGTTTAAAACACATATGACCATTATATTATCATTTTTACTTCTCTGTTATAACTCCATCAGAACAATGATCTTCTTAGAGCTTGTTCTTAGTGTGTAGTTGATCATTTTCCATCATTTAAAGCATGATAGAATCATATTGTCTATCATAATCATACAAAGTTTCATTAGCATTGCTTCTCGAAATCGTTAGATATTAGTATATCTTTGCTCACTAGTCTGATGACTGTAGCAGTCCGTGAATGTCGAGATGGAGATATGATTTGCTAAATACCTCTCTGCATGTAGTCCATCACTTTTGATGAAATCACTCATGATTGTTAGCTTACTAAGTTAGTTAGAGTTCCCCAAAAGGAATTACGCTAATTGCTAATGTACATAGAGAATTGTTCAAAACACTAGACATGTGTAAGAACAAAAATAGCAAGTTTTTTGTTCTTGGATCAACTCCAACATATCTATTTTTATTCATCCTTTTGAGATTGATCTTCCCAGGTACATAGGGTATCTAATACATCCTTTGGCAAGCTAAAAGGGCCCACTACATATCTCTAGAGTTCATTTGGCTAGTGTAGTGCAAAGATTTTACAACACCACTTCATCTTCATTAAGTGCAAATCCATCCTCACAAATACAACTAATTTGACAAGAAGGTGTTCATATGTGGTCCTTCATGTGAGGTACATGAGATGATGTGTAGTCCTAAATAATTAGCCAAGAACTTAGGCCTACCAATTGCACCAACAACTCTCCCTCAAGCCTAAGATGCTTGGATCATAATCATATTGAATGTCTATATGTTTGGTCTTGGCATGATAGATAGGTTTAGTAGTAAGATGTAATGAGCTAATATTATCTCCAAATATATGTGGAGTTGAAGTATTTAATCCTAAATCTGAATCTAGGGTCATGATCCACATAGCTTCTTGTGTAGCATTTGCAAGTCCTCTGTGTTCAACTTCAATTGATGAAAGAGCAACTATAGGTTTCTTCTTGGAAGACCATGAAATCAATTTGGTACGTAAAAAAGTAAGATAGCCTAAAGTGCTTCTCCTATCATCTTTTGAACCTGCCCAATCTACATTAGAGAAGAGTTTGACATCTATATTAGATGTATATTGATAGTACAACACTTCATTAATTGCACCTTTCAAATAATTCAATATTCTTGGCTACTTCCATGTGAGGCTTCCTTGGGGTGTGCATGAATTGACTTAGCACACTAACTCCATAGCATAGATTTACTCTAGTTAGAGTAGCATAATTCAAGCTTCCAACAAGACTTTGGTAACTAGTCACATCTTCAATTAACTCACCTTCATGTGCACTTAGCTTTTGATTTACCTCTATGGGTGTACTGCAACCTTTGTATCCATCTTGAGTTTGGTAAGAATATCTCCAATGTACTTTCTCTAGGTTAGGAACATACCTTTCTCTATATATACTACTTTTAAACCTAGGAAGTATGTGAGGAGTCCAAGATCACTCATCTTGAATTCCTCTTTCATCTGAGCTTTGATCCTCTTGATTCCATGTGCATCATTAGCTGTAATGGTTATGTCATCCACATGTACACAAAAGTATATGATATCTAAGTGGTTCCTCTTGATAAAGAGGGAAGGATCTCCCTTGCTTACAATAAAGGCTTTTTCTTGCAAGTAAGTGACAAGTCTATGATTCCAAGATCTAGGAGCTTGCTTCAAGCCATAGAACGCTTTCCTTAACCTGCATACATATTCTGGATATGATTGATCTTCAAAGCCAAGAGGTTGAGCCATATACACTTCCTATGAAGTCCAACCATTTAGAAAAGCATTTTTAACATTCATTTAATAGATATTCCAATTCTTGGAAGATGCAACACTCATAAGTACTCTAATTGTGGGAATTTTCACCACAAGTAAGAATGTCTCTTCATAATCAATACCTTGGGTTTGTTTAGACCCCTTTTCTACAAGCTTTTCTTTGTACCTGTTAATTGAACCATCATAATCCTTCTCTACCTTGTACATCCACCTTGGGCCAATGACCTTCATAGATGGTTTCTTGGGAACCAATTCCCAAATCTGATTTTCTTCTAGAGCTTCTATTTCTTCTTCCATGGCATCCCTCCATTCTGCCTTCTTCTTGGAATCTTCATATGTAGATGGTTCTTTTGAGTTTGTATCCTGATCTATGTAAATCAAATGCTTAGTGACCAAAGAGGTGTCATAACCATACCTTTCTAGCTTCTTTTTCTCTCTAGTAGATCTCCTTATAGTTTATTGAGAGGATTCTGCCACATCTCTCATCTCTTGCACTTTGGCTTTGCTTTTGGAGTTCCAAGAGTTGAATTCCCTTCTTGGAGTCTTTTGGTCTTCTTCTAAATCACTTGATTCTTCATGTATATGCTCATTCCTCTTTGACAATGTTGGACAGTCTTCCTCTAGGTCATAGGGAAGTTTGATTTTCGTGTAAACCAAGATTTGTTTTCATCAAACACAACATATCTACTTACAGAAAAAACCTCTATTGCTTGGATTATATAGCCTATAAACTTTTTGACACAAAAGTAAGAAAATGGAGGGACTAAAGACATGACCAACTCAAGCGATAATGTCAATCTAAAGTTATCAAATTACCCATATTGCTTGAGTCGGTCGTGTCCAAAAAGGCAAGCCACTAAGTGGTCTCTTGTGAATTTCATGAAAAAAATCCATGATCAGACCTTTCTTACATTCAAATAAGCAAATATACATCAAACAAGTGTTCTTAATAGAGATGATGACCAATTCAAGTGATTAGGCCATCCAAAGTTTTTTTATTGCCCTTATCGCTTTAACAGACCGTGTTGAATAACAGAAGCCCTCAAGTTCTTTCATGTGTATTCCATTGAATAAATCAATGTTAAGACATTTCATATACTCAGTGGAATCAAGTATACATAAAAAAAAGTTGATTTCAATGTAGACGACCAATTCAAGTAGTTACAACCATCCATGCCTTTCCAATGGCCCTTATTGCTTGAATGGGTCATGTTCGATTTCTTCTCCTTCAAGCATTGTTGACATGTGAAATTCATTACATAAACACATTAACAATCACTCTTTTAAATGAGGAAAAGAAAATAAACATCATAGATTTTTTCTCTTTGGACACAACCAATTCAAGTGATTAGCGCCATCCAAGATTCTCTAATGGACCTAATTAATTGAATCCATTGTGTCCAAAGAAGTTTCATACTTATAGCTACATGAATGAATGATCCATATTTAGCACCCTTAATAGCCTTCAAAAAGCAAAGAAATGCATATCTCACCTTGCACATCAAGGTCCTTCAACAAGCAATGAGGTTGTTTCTTGTAGAAGAGAGTCAAAAAAAGTGATGGAGTATAGGGAGCTGAGTGAGACAAGAGAGATCACAATAAAATGATACAAATGAAGTAAGCAACTTATATAGGGTCTCTGAGATGTCTTGATTGTTGATGCCACAAGACAACATCTAATTGGTCCGTCTCATCTGACCATTGCCCAACATACCTTACCATAAGGCATGTTTTCATTGTTCAACATCATTTGATTGTTTGTATGTGTCACAATTCCATTCGTTCACATCATTTGACCATTGGGATTCTCGAGGCCTAACCACATGGCACACTCTCATTCTTCTAGATGGGTTCTCCAACATCTCTTTTCCCCTATAAATATCAACTCCCTTGGCTTTTGATCATTTTCTACCTTTAACAATTTTATGCATCCATATTCAACACTCCGACACTTGAATTTTGAATTCTATACATGACTGGCTCAAGCAATAGCAAATGTTTGACCATCTTTGACTACCTCTATTCTCTTGCATCGATTGTCCTATGCATCTAGACTTAAAGCCCGCAAAGATCCTAAAATGGAAGAGTAAAATGTAATTCTCACAGTCTCTTCATCTAAGAAACTTCAAGATTTCATGGTTCAAGAGGGTTTGGGACTCAACTAGTTTCTAGATGCAATGAAGAAGTCCAGCCCCTCCTTTGATTTTGAAGCCCTTGTAGAAAAAACCAAGAAATTTCTTAAGGATGAATGGAATAGTTTTTTGAGCATATTCAATGCACAATAAGTGTTAATCTCTAGCAAGACATAAATTCACCCAAGAATCTTTGGGCAGGATCCTTTGGACATAGAATGACTAGAAAGTGTAGAAAGCTTGGGAGGACGGATTTGTGCCCACACCATGCAAGTTGTTGTTATTTACTTCCAGTCAATATGGGATTTTTGAATTGGCTTGATCACTCATCCAGTGACAAAAATGAGCAAAAGAACCTTGATGAAGAGAAAGAAACATCATCAAACCTTTATCTTGAGAAATATTTAGATATTGATGCTAAATAATTTTTTGAAGAGATAAATCTTCAAGCAAAATTAGAAGAGGTAAAAAATTTTGATGTGGCAACTTTAAAAGCAGAGAGAACCATTAGACAGCCAACAAAAAATGCAAATATGTCAGTAACATCATTTTTACTCCCAATCCTTCCATTTTACTTTATCTTTGAGAAGGAATTTTTTCCTCTCTATTGCATATAAGAGCTCTTCAATATTAGAGAAGATTATTTCCTTGCATCAAAAGCTGAATTTAAAGAAACAGCAAAGAAGTTTACAAATGAGGAAGAAGAAAGTAAAGAGGAATTTCTTAGCCTTGATTTGAGCTTTTCAAATGATGCATTTAAAGATTCATCCAAGGAAACTTCTAGCTGCTATAAGAGGCTACTTGAAGAGAAGCCAACATTTCTAGATGAAGATTTTAATGAACGATAGAAAAAGCTTGGAATTTACTCCTTTGGAAAAGGATACTCATTTGTGGAATTTCAAAATCACTTCCCTTTCAATTGTGACTCATCTTTGAGACACAAGCAATTCAAGTGATTATGCCTATCCAAAATTTTCTAATGAGCCTAATCTCTTGAATTGGTTGTGTCCATTCCATTACCTAAGTATTTTGGTTTGCTACTTATGCAATCTCCTGATTCTTCATCATTCATAAGTATTGACATGCAAAATAGGCAAGTTGACCTCCATTTTTTATCAATTTGACATATAATCAACTCAAGCAATTAGGCCCATCCAAGATTTTCTGATTAGCCTAATGAATTGGTAATGTCATGGTTTCATTCCATCACTTGAGTTTTTTGTTTTCTCCCAATGCGATCCCCTTATACATCATCATATATAGATATCGACATAAGAAATAGAGATATAAATCTTCGTTTGTAATGATTTTCACATATGACTGATTCAAGTGATTAGGACCATCAAAGATTTTTTGATGAGCATAGTTGCGTGAATTAGTCATCTTAGATTCATTTCAAAAATTGCATTTTTTTTCACTTGTTACATATCCAACTCCCTCGTCCCTAATCATTCATGGGTATTTGCAAAAGAAATAGGCCAAAATATGTTTGGTTTTTCATGATTTCCGGGAGCGATGGAATCAAGTGACTAGGCTCATCAAAGATCTTCCAATCATCATAATTGATTGAATTGGTCATGGCCGTGAATCATATCATAACTTGATTTTTTGGTTAGTTTCTTATATAGAATCTTACTTTTGTTGCTTTATTTTGCAGCTATTTGTATTAGATGAAGACAATTTTCTAAGCACAAGGAAACCTTTAGAGAATAAAGGAAAAGAAAAAGTGGATATACATTCAATTATTCATTATATTCCAAAATTAAATCCAGATTTATTGTGTGTTGTAAATAAGCTTTAAAGTGAAGACCTTGATTTCACACTATTCTCTAAAGTAGCATGGCCATGATTATAGAGCCCAAGGGCCCACTAAGGTAGACCTTGGGAAGGGACGGCCTTAAGGACCAATGAAAAGATATGTTTGCCTTATGCAAAGGCATGATATAGAGGTGCCTGAAGGCCAGAATTGAAAGCAATCCCTAAGGTTGGGCACCCAAAGGCCACCGTTTTGAAACAACTAGAAGGTTAATGTTCATCCATCCATGCATGAGGAGAAGTGTTAATGTTCATCCATCCACACCCCTCACCCTAGAGACATGTCGCTCACCCGTTGTGCTATGCGTGCTTGGATACTATATTTATTCTCACACTATATGTTGTATTTGAAATAAGGTTGACTTAAATAGAAATATTCTTAAGCCGAGAAAAAGAAATATAATTGTTATAATCATGCACTAAAAGAAATTCAATTGGAATAAAGTCAAAAGCTACACAAGAATTAGTGAAGACCAGAAGTGGGCAGCCGGTATCAGACAAAACGACTCCATTTGGTTTCCGATCCATGGCATCCGGAGGGTGGAACCTTGGAACATTCAAAATGCCAAGAAATTATGGAACAAAGGCTTCAAAAAAATGGAAACATCTCTGGAAACATGACACCAACCGTTGGATCAATTTTGAGGATATTGACCCTCGCGTCAACATTTCGTACGAAGAATGGAACACTTTGCAAAGCAGATGTCTCGCCTGGGATCGACACAAAACTCGTCTTCTCATGGGACATGACACATCAAGCTCGCTTGGTCTCAAATGGCACAATGGGAATAGCCTATCAAGAATCCCGAACATCAAAGAAACGATTGACTATCAGGTTAACCTCAACAAGAAGTGGTGCCTGTCATGGACGTGGCTTCGGTGGGACATGAAGTTCATGGCTATCTGGCACCCCCTCATAGAAATCAAAAAGTCTGTCCTCTTATGGCAAATTCTTCATCATGGAATCTGGACCAACCTTAAGGCTAGCAAACTTTGTGGGATTTCTCCTTGGTGCAAACGCTGCTACCAGGCTATCGAAGATGTCCCACACATCTTCTTTACCTGCCCCAACTCCAACAGACTTTGGCAGACGGTTGGAATGAAAATTAGACTTCAGAAACATCTTAGTTGGCAGCAAGCCCTGCTGGGAGAAGCAATCGGCTGCTCCGCAACTCTCTGGAACGCCATCAGAGGGGAGGTCCTATGGAAAATCTGGCGTGAAAGATGTGCTCTCAACTTCGGTGACTCCCCCAAGGAGTGGTCAATTGAGAAATCATTATTCCTCCTTGGCAAAAGGATTGATAACTGCAAGAAATCCCCCCCCTTCAGGCATCACCAAGTTCTCCTTTGGATCAATAACAAGCTTGTAGATGGCTTCACCTCTAAAAGCATTCCAAAGGCTGAGGAGCAAACAATTCTCTGGCCTAACAAAGCTTGTTTATAGCCAATTGGGTAGTTTTTCTTCAGGATGCCTTTCAAAACAGGAGTACTCATAGGACATGAAAATAATAGATCCAATAACAACTCTTTCACCAATGCACAACACCATAGATTTTGGTAGCTTTGACATTGGACCAAATTGCTTGTTGGAGCATTTGTAAAAGAAGGGCCACTTTCTTGCACTCCACCAATGGATGCTAGAGACTTTTGAAATTTAGGTCCCATTTGAGCCAAGACCAATTTAAGCATCATTTTCAATTGCGATCTTGGTGAAATTTGAGCATTCTCTTGATTCCCGGACCATCTTTAATTTTATTTAGATTTCTCCATGATCCATTTGTGATGTGGGTCTTCTTGACCTAGGAGAAGGTGATACTACAACTCCTTCAAAGCATTGATCTTGTGTCTTAAAAGAAACCCATCATCAAAGTCCAAAACTCGGTTTTAATCAATGTCTAGAAATATTATCCAATGTCCTTTGGCTTTGCACCAAAGATACTTCCAATGACAAAATCCTTTAGACCAAAGCTTTTTTGCTCCTTGGAGATTTTGCTTCTCAATTTCTATGATGGCAGATATACTTAACCAAATGGAGTCACTTTGTCTGACTTTTGCCACCCATTTCCAATTGTTGTTGACATTGTAATGAGGCTTCATCTTGTTCCAAGAAATAAAGAGGGAGGCAAACAATCTATTACCCTTAAGGGCCACTAGGTCTAGGGAAAACACTAAAGTGAGGAGGCCAAGACCATGCCACTTGAGAGCTCTTGACAATGTAAGGTTTTGAATATTTTTAATATCAACTTCAATCAAGACTCGATGTTTTTAATCCAATTTTTAATAATCCATTTTGCAATGGCCTCCAAAGAGCTCACTATCCTCCTCCAAATTGCATCCAATTGGGTAGTCAAACATGTTTACCTCTTTCTCTAGAATTGGGGTTCCTCATGCATGAGAAGATTCTCCTTCTTAATCATTTTTAGGGCTTTTTTTCTTCTTTATTCTAAATTTGGTGAGCTCATTTAGGTTCACTTTCAGAGGTAGAGTGGAATTTTTTGTTCAGTTTCGATCTATGTTTTGGGATTTTCATAGGCACTAACCCATCTTTTTCTTTCATGAGTTCCAAGATACTAATGATTTGAAATTATCGGAATATGAGAGGTAAAAATAAGGATATTGGAAATTTTGATGCATGATTGTTGGATAGTAGAATTTCATAAACTGACTTTCTACCATTTTAGGGTGAAAATATAATAGGATACATGTGACAATAAAATGGGCTAGAAGAACTAATATCTATCAAAAAATATGATGTTTTGTTATATTCATGATGTGAATAGATTTTGAGAGTGATGTGTGTGAACACGTTGACTTCTATTAGGGTACATTTTTCCTTATTTAGTGAGGTTTTCCCCATCTTCTATAGATATCAATAAGCCTAGTAAGATGCTTATATTTCTACATTCAACACGTAGTAATACCAATGTGTTTTTTTGTCACATGCTCCCCCATTATTGGTCTAATTTTGTGTTTTCTAACTAAAATGAATAACTAGCACAAGGGCTTGTATGAAAGCACTATGATTCTACATGTGTGGTATTTGGAGGTTGTATAGAAAAAAAAAAACCTTCAAACAAATTTCTTGAGGTGCAAAGAAGCACAATACTTCAAAAGAAATTCTTGAGGTGCAAACTTGTACAGGCACAATACTTTAAGATAATTTCTTGAGGTGCAAACTTGTACTTTTCTGTTGAGTAAAAAATGGATAGGTGGAGAAATAAATAGATAATCATGAAAAATAAGAAAATTTGAAGTTTATTTCTTTTTTATTATATTTTTGCTAAAAAGATTTAATAATTATGTACAATTTAAAAGGAAATCCACTCCGTCAAAACATATGCTCCCTTGGCAATGTGCCAGTTATAAGAAAAACAACAGAAACATAGTTATTCTTAATGCACTAAACATAAAAATATACATGCATGTTTTGCAAAATATGCCGATGGATCTTTACCCTATTGGAAGAAAAATAATTCTATATAAAAATAATTCTACGTATTCTTTTGTGCATGTAATGTCCTCCTCTACATTGTTCCTTGCTTGGAATGAGCATTTCAACTCCTTAAGCCTTGGATGAATCTCTCCTTGAGCCTCCTTAAGGATATGTTTCTTAGTCTTCACTGACCTACAAGACTTCCATGCATTTGATGACTCTTCACCCCCTTTTATAGCTTTTGGATGCCTCTACTTAAGTTTCCATGGCTTAGGACTACCTTGCCGGAGCTTACCAAGCCTTGAGAACACCCTAAGTGATTTGAGTCATGACTTTTGTCCGCATTAAGGTCTTTTGACCCCTTTATCCACCTGAATCTTTCATAATTCACACTTTCAACATTTCCATCTTGGAAAGTTAGTGCCATCAAAATGAGAAGATATCATGCTAGCAATCCAAGAGAGTAGAAATGTAATAAGAGAATAGAAATAATAATATATCACCAATAGGATCACACCTACATATCCATATGCATAACTCATATCACACATATCTCGCTGGAGAAGAAACCAATTGAACCACGTGTCACATAACCATGCATCTAGAATGCACATAAAACCATGAGCATAAGCCTGCTCACCAAGTCTCCAAATTGACCAAGTATATGTGAAAGAATCCTTGAAAAAATTTGACATAGTATCCCCTATAAATTGAGCAATCATAACAAGATAACCAATTAAAAAAGAATAACAAGTAACCTTTCACCACCTATAACTGATCCAATCAAAGATAATGGAAAATACATATGCCAAAAATTGAGGGCAATACATGTCAATACAATGGTGATGCACCTCCCACATGAGAATGAATCCTGCAAGATGGTCCAACCTGTCACGAATAAGATATGACCAAGTCCAAGTGAATGGAGATAAGCAATGATCCAAAGCTATAGTACAAACATAAAGGATATCCTAGAGTACTCTTCTAGCACAAAAGGCAATGAAATTTTGGTAGCATCACCCCTATAAAATGGACTCTGAACAAAATATCCATGTGGGAATATATCATCCACTAATGCCAAACCATAGTGGTAGTCATATATAATGATCAATGATAATATAACTCAATGCAAATCCAATATAGGTGATAAAATAATATATAAATGAGGCTGCAACTATATCATGTACCTATGGAAAAACAAGGATACAAATACTAACCAAGATCCAAAATCAGCTCTAATAAATTGTGCACAACTATTAAGGTAAGTCGTATCTCTAAGTGGCTAAGCAAGATATAAACCACAATGTCACTATACATCCATTGACAATACTATGATCAAACTTATGATGGCATAAACCTCAAAGGTAAATCACAATGTCATCTCACATGTCAAATACTTAACAAGATCATGCTCTACTCTCATATTGAGGAGCTACCACAATGATAATACATGGAAAATGCCTTCAAGTTCTAAAAATAAGAGCTTGCACACCCAAAAATCTCTCTCGAAGAAGTTTGAAAGCAAAATGTTTCTCCAAAAGCAATTAGGGTTCTTGTGGTGAAAATATGCTACTTTGTGTTTTACTATTTTTGGAATGATAACCTCTAAATTTTAACTTTTTCTCTTATTAAACTTCAAGAAATCTTTCTTGGATACATAACGATATCTAGAGCACCTCAATCGGAGGTGTGTAGCTCACGATATACACAAAACAAACAATTGCTATCAATTTCACCTTCACCTACAACACTCTTGCTCTTTATTCTGCATTTTTGGTGACATAACACTCAAAATCTGGACAACTTTTCTTCTAAAAAATTTAATTACTTTCGCATAGCAAGATGGATTTTTCCAATTTGGTCTTTAAAAGTCAAGTTACAACCAAAAAACAGACATGCTATCCGTGTGATTGTAGATTCGTCTTCTACATATCTCTGATTTGTTTTTGAATTTTTGGCAAACTAAAACTCTCAACAATATTTAGTGACCTTCTATCAAGTTGTAGCCCTTTGCCTTAGCTATGCACATAACTTTGAATCGCACAAAGCTGAGCTTCCTAGCTCACATTATGGCCAAAATACTAAAAAATTATTAAAAGGGTATCAACCTACACATTCACCCCTTTTTCTAAGTTTCCATTGAAGCTTCATGCATAGTAGCCTTCAGCAAGCTCTGATACCAATCAAGGGCTTTTGGTGAGCTGAACAATAGGAGCAACAAGGAGATGCAAGGAGCGAGAGGAGAGGACAAACTTGCATACATGCATGGGAGTCTCGAAACCCACATAATGATCTCTCTAAGGCAACTCTATAATATATATATATATATATATATATATATATATATATATATATATATATATATATATATATATATATATATATATATATATATATATATATATATATATATATACACACACACACACATCAATATGGGGGTAAGGTCACATGACCCTTACATCCCCAACAGTGAGTGTATTTCCATGATCTCAACTCTCTTCCTAAGTTAGTTTAGGGCATAAGGAAAGTACTACATGTAGGCCCCCTACTAAATTAGCTATTGTCTTTGCCTATACTTCTCTATAGTTAGCCTTTGATCACTACCTCTATATGCAATGAGCTAATTTCCAACACTTTTTTATTTTGGTTTTTGTTGTTGAACCTCACATGACCCTTACATCCCCAACAGTGAGTGTATTTCCATGATCTCAACTCTCTTCCTAAGTTAGTTTAGGGCATAAGGAAAGTACTACATGTAGGCCCCCTACTAAATTAGCTATTTTCTTTGCCTATACTTCTCTATAGTTAGCCTTTGATCACTACCTCTATATGCAATGAGCTAATTTCCAACACTTTTTTATTTTGGTTTTTGTTGTTGAACTTCACAACATACCCTCTTTCAAACATATTGTCGAGCCCTAACCGGTTGAAACTAAGGGCGCAAAGTATTTTTTCTCTTAAGGTTCAAAGGATGAATTTAAAATCTTAAGGTGCAAAAGTAAAGAATTAAAAGAAAAGGTGAAGGTATGGAAGGCCGCGTACGCAAAGGTGGAAATAGGGCCGCCCAATCAAAATTTTATTTTAAAGTCACTCTTGTTCTAAAGTCACTACAGGACAAAGTAGTGAGTCGTTGAGGACCAGTTCAAAAGACAATCTTGGGACATTGAAAGGGCACCAAGATTGTATTACAGTTAGAATGCGCAAACCGGCGGATTCAACAAAAAGAGAGACGAAAGGCTATTCTTGGACACTGGAAGTAAGAAGAAAAGGAGAAGTGAAGAGTCACTGGGTGTTGACTGCAGAAGGTGAAGAGTGCAAGGAGTGAGGCTAGGGAAGTGCAGAGAGTGCGAAGCAGGAGATCAATCCCAAAAGTCTCTCTCCGCGATCAGGCCCGAAAGAGATTAGTCCCTCAGCTTGTGGAAGCTTAGTGCAAGGTGTGCACAAGGAGAAGCTGGAAGCAAGTGAAGGACTGGTGCAGAAGAGGCCGGCTGCTCCTGGGAGATTCTGAGATAATTAATCTTTTATGATTGAGCATTCACTGTAATTGCGCCCCGAGTATTACTTGGATTGAATGAAATAGTATAATCCTTCTATTGTAATAAAAAACTCAAGGTTCAAAGGTTCAAAGGTGTTTCTGTATAAGCTTGTCTGAGTTATTTCGTCTCTTGTTCTTCTTCTTTTTCTCCTACAAACCCTCAAACTCCTTCACGTCCAAGAAAACCCCCAACAAATTTGGCACACCCGGTGGGACATACAAGGAGATTTGAGCCTAGGAGAAGATCTGTTCCAGTGCCAACAGTATAAGTACGTATATCCAGTGTCTCATTTCAGGTGAACTATGAATAGCTCATGACCGCGACCCGGTCACAAACCTTGAGGGTCAAGTGCAAGCAGACAAGAAGAAAGGCGAACAGAAGATCATCGAGTCCACTTTCATCGACTTCATCGGTAGGAAGCATGGCAGGACAAGTGGACCTAGAAACTTTACTCTCCAGATTAAACATAAAATTTCCCTCTTTCAGAGGTTTAGCCCATGAGGATCCAGATGAGCACATTCGAAGATTTCTTGCACTATGCAAGACTAGAGGTCTAATGGGTAGGGAAGATGCCTTCTTGATACTCTTCCCTGCCACTTTGGAAGGTCTGGCAGACAAGTGGTTTAGCCAGTTTGCTGAAAACCACTTTACCTCTTGGGATTTGATAAAAGAGGCCTTCAAAAATCAGTTCCAGCACGGAAACACGGTAGAGATCATTACTGAAGATTTAGAAAACTTGAGATTGGGTCCAGGAGAAAAGTTCCCAGAGTTTGTGACCACGGCCAAAGCACTAATGGCTAAACTACCAGATCCACCACACGATTTCTTTGTCAAGAAATGGCTAGCCAAACCCCTACCTGTGGTCACCCAATGCAAAAAAGAGTTAGTGCTACCTACTACCTCTGTTGAGGAGTTCATTAATACGGCCACACGCTTGGAACAGATAAGGCACCAGTATGGTGCAACTTCTTCCCAACCATCATATGGTACAGAACTGGAGGACCCAGTCATCCAGTTAAGAAGGGAGCTGGAAGGCTTGAAAAGGAATAAGCCTTACACAGAGGAGGAGACTGCTGTAGCTCAGCTGAGAAAAGAGATTGAAGCCCTCAAGCTCCAAAAGGAAGAGGAAGCCCAAGCAGAAGAACTAGCTCAGCTGAGACAGGAATTGCAAGAACTCAAAGGAGGCGGCATTAAAAACGGACTCTGGTGTTCCATGTGCAGCAAGCAAGGGCACATAGTAAGTGAATGTCCTCTGCTAAATGTGACTTGTCAATTATGCAGGAAGATTGGGCATGAGGCCCATGAATGCCAAGTTCAGATGTGGAGAATGTGGGCACTACCAATCTAGGTGCACCCTCCCAGAAAATGCACCTCCTTGCAGGAACTGTCCAGAGGCCAGGGATCACTATACAAACTGTTGTCCTAAGAATCAAGCCTCTACTTCCGGACCCCATCTCCAAATGATCTCTGTATTCAAGGAGGAAACATTACCTCAGGTGAATGAACCCTCACCATCTACTAGAGTGGTACAATTAGAAGAACTCGAATCTTTTGCAGTACAGACAAGAAGCAAAGGAACAACAAAAGTGGTAGAAAATCAAGAATCGATAATTAAAGGATTGGACAAGGACAGAGTTGCAATTGAAGACAAAGCCACCATAAGTGCAGGCACCAGTGATGCCATTGGGCATGCCTTTAACAGGGCTCATGAAGAGTTTGGCAGAGCAAACGAAGCTCCCTCTCTTAAAGAGTCAGAGGCCTCAAAACTACTCAAGTCAATGAAGAAGGAGGTTAGTATTTTTGATTTAATAAATATGGACGGGAAATTCAGGTCAGAATTATTGCAGATAATTGATGAGGCTTCTACTACAAGCTTAGTGGCCAAGACTGCTATTTTACATAAAGGGATAATTAGGGGGGAAGCACCCCTTACGGATTATAAAAGTCCTCGGCTTACAATATCAATCAAGGGTCATGAATTTCAAGGTGTTATTGTAGATGGTGGTTCTGGCATTAACTTGATGCCTGAACATACCATGAAAAGGATTGGACTCCACCCTTCAAGACCTGCAAATTTCACGGTTACTTTGGCAGATCAGAGCAAAGTAAGGCCCTTGGGGGTAATCCCAAAAGTTCCACTTGAAGTACAAGGTAATCTATTCATTCTGGATTTTGTGGTTTTAAGACTGCCCCAGGTCGAAGGAGGATTTCCTCTCTTAATTGGAAGACCTTGGCTGAGGCATGCCAGTGTCATTCATGATTGGGGTAAAGACACTATGTGGGTACAAAAAGAAAGGGCAGGAGCTGACACAAATTCATTTAGAAGAAGGCCCAGACAATCAAGGAAACACGAGTATGATGCAAACAGTGAGCATTTGCATGGAAACAGAAGCGGAGGATCAACCCCAAATAGATTTTGAGGAAGAAGAGGATATTCTAAGTTGGCTCCAAGCAGGCAACTCTTCCTCTTGTTTTGGAATTTTTCTTGATAATCCTGGCACGACTGAAGATTATGATGAAGACAAGGAAAAGGTCCAGGTTGATGGATTGGGAGAGCCCATCACTGACCACAGAAGGGGCAGGAAGATATCCCTCAAATACAAATTGGAGGAGGATGTGTCAACAACGGATAACGAAGTTTCTAAAG
Source organism: Ceratopteris richardii (assembly GCA_020310875.1). NCBI lineage: Eukaryota > Viridiplantae > Streptophyta > Polypodiopsida > Polypodiales > Pteridaceae > Ceratopteris > Ceratopteris richardii. The sequence goes on from CM035429.1 coordinate 47,118,248, forward strand.
CTAAAGACAAGGTAAAAAACTCTGAGGTTGAATGTTCTTTCCCAATTCAAGAAATCCCTGCAGGATGGATGCAGGACAAGGAGGAACACATCGAAGTCCAAAATACCCCTGCTTATGAAGCAATGCACGAAAAGCTAGTAGAAGAAGACAAGGAAGCAAATGCACACGGAGATAATATGGTAACAAGAAATCCGGTCCAAGAAATACACTTATGCACTCAAAACAATAATCAACCAGTTCTGGTGGCCACTTGGTTGTGGAGCCACCCAGAGCTCCTGGAAAAGGTAAAATCATTCTTGACCCAGTATGCAGATGTTTTTGCTTGGCATTATAAAGACTTAGAAGGAGTGCCTGCATCTTATGGAGAGCACAGAATCCCTCTGGTTGATGGAGCCAGACCCATCAGAGGAAAGAGTTATAGACTTAATCCAAAGTATGCCGAAGCCGTCTACGTGGAAATCCAAAAGATGGAAGATGCAGGAATCATCATTCCTGTGGAACACTCAGAGTGGCTCTCGCCTATGGTTATAGTACCGAAGAAGAATACTAATAAAATCAGAATTTGTGTTGACTTTAGAGCTCTCAACAAGGTGACCATTCCAGATGGGTTCCCTATGCCTTTTGCAGAACAGGTCATTGAAGAAGTGGCTGGGCATGCATTATATAGTTTTATGGATGGATTCAGCGGCTATAATCAAATATCAATACATCCAGAAGATCGTGAAAAGACTGCTTTTATCACACCTTGGGGAACATATGTGTATGTGAAAAATGCCATTTGGGCTCAGAAATGCTCCAGCCACCTTTAACAGAACGGTCAATCTCATTTTTGGCCCCCTATTGCTGGAATCACTTAGAATCTTCATGGATGACTTCTCTTCGTTTTCAAGATCTCACAAGGAAACTCATCTAGATTGTTTGGACCAGCACTTGAGGCAGCTGTAGAATATTTTCCAAAGATGCAGGGAAACTAAGTTAAAGCTCAATCCAAATAAATGTCATTTCCTTGTGACAGAAGGAACCCTTTTAGGACATGTGGTGTCGGCTAAAGGTATGGCCCCAGATCCTGACAAAATTCTTTCTATATTAAAGTTACCTAAACCTAAATCTCCTAAAGAGATCCAGAGTTTCTTGGGGCATACCGGTTATCATAGAAGGTTTATAAAAATGTATGCAGAGATAGCTAGACCTCTGACTAGACTTACAGGTAAGGAAGTACCTTTCAAATGGGAAGAAGAGGAGGAAAAGGCATATCAGACATTGCGGTCAAGGTTGGTGTGTGCTCCTATCTTGGTCACACCTGAGTGGTCAAAAATCTTTCATATACATGTCGACGCCAGTGCATATGCAGTAGGGGCAGTTTTGACCCAACCCAGTGAAGAATTTAAAGTGGACAGGCCAATTCAATATGCAAGTAGAATCTTGACCAAGGCTGAGAGGAATTACAGTACTACTAAAAGGGAAGCCCTAGCAATGGTCTTTACTGTCCAAAAATTCCGTCATTACTTACTGGGGGTAAAATTTATTATTATATCAGATCAGCAACCACTAAAATATCTACTCAACAAGCCCCAGGCCACCGGTAGAATATGGAGGTGGTTATTGTTGTTCCAAGAGTTTGATTTTTCTGTAGTCCATAAACCAGGGAAAGACAATGTTATGGCGGATCACCTATCCAGAATAAATACGATGAATCAATCCAGTGGAATCAATGATGACTTTCCAGATGCTCATCTGTTTGCTGTAAAAGCTCAAGGTTGGTATTACGACATTAAAAATTTCATTAAAACTGGATTGTATCCAGAAAAGGCTAGTGTTGTACAAAAGAAGAGCCTGCTAATCAAGAGTAGACCATATACCTTCATCGAAGATAAATTGTACAGAGAGGGCAAAGATGACCGGTTCAGGAAGTGTTTGGAAGAAGAAGAAGTGAGGGAAGTCCTTCACTCTACACATGAAGGCACAGGTGGTGGGCACCTCCCAGGACATATTATGAGTCAGAGGATACTGGATGCGGGTCTATGGTGGCCTACACTATTTAGGGATGCAGATGAATGGGGAAAGGCATGTGACATTTGCCAGAGGTGTGGACCTAAGCCAACAAAGCAGAGACATAACCCCTTGGTTATTTCCACCTCCTGGCAACCATTTGAGAAGTGGGGGCTAGATTTTGTAGGGCCCATCTACCCTCCCGCTTTTCCAAAAAGAGAAAAATATCTCTTGATAGCTACAGATTATGCGACAAAGTGGGCTGAAGCTATTGCCTCCTCCGATTGCACTGCCCAAACTGTTGCTGATTTCATTTATAGTAACATCATTTGCAGGTTTGGTTGTCCACTTGAAATTTGTACTGATCAAGGTACCCATTTTGTTAATAAAGTCCTGCAAGAAATCTTCAACAGGTATAGAATTCTTCATAGGACCTCTTGTGCTTACTATCCACGAGCAAATGGACAGGCCGAGTCTACAAATAAGGTTTTAATTGCAATGTTAAGAAAGGAGTGTATGTTGCAACCCACTTCATGGGGCATTGCGTACTTAGGTACACTTTGGGCATACAGGTTAGCTTACAAAGAGGCCACTGGATATTCCCCATTCCAACTGGTCTATGGCATATTACCTATCGAGCCCTTTGAATTTTTACATGGATCGCCTAAGATAGCATTCATGCAGGGAAAGAAGGATTCTGATGTCTTTCAAAGGCTAGGAGCACTACATAAAGTGGAGGAGATTCGTCTACTAGCGACCAAACAATTGATAGAGACTCAGATGAAGCGGAAGGAGGCACATGATCGACATCTGTGGAAAAACAACATTGAAGCAGGCATGTTAGATCTTCTCCATAAACCTAACCCTCATACGACTGCAAAAGGGAAATGGATCCCTCATTAGGAAGGACCTTTTCGCGTGTTGAAGATATTGCATTGGGGTGCTGTGCAATTGGAAACCCTCGCTGGCGACACCATACCTTTAGTAAACATTTCCAGACTCAAGGCTTATTATCAAGTATCATAACCATTGCATTTTCATTTATTTTGTTTTCTAATTGTTTTTGGATTGTTTTAATAAGTAGTAATAATCAGCTAAATGCTCATGCATTTTTTGGGCGCAAGTTTTATTCCTTTGTGTTCTTCATCAGTAAAAATCACAGAATTTCATCGTTAAATAAAAATTGGGCGTCAATTTTTTGAATGGCTCTTAGTTTTGCTCAGAAACTTTCAATTATGCCCTTTCCTTTGTTTATCTCTCGGATGGATGAGATTAAAATTGGCATCTCCTCTCTTTTGAACTATCTTTTATGCTACACCATTCCTTGCTGTGAGGTAAGCCCTTCATCCCCCTTGCTATATAAGAAGAACATTCATTCATCTCATCTTCACTCAGAAGTCTATGCAATACCCGAGCGCTGACCCTCTAAATCGCCCCAGCCACCAAAGATAAGCCCACATTGTTTCCACCAACGCCACCAGCAACTTATCCTCACCTGGCAACAAAAACAAAAAAAAAAACCGTGAGCCTCATCCTCCCCCATCACCGACGCTCATGCTTCTCCTCTAGCAACAAAAAAAAAAAAAGAACCTCCCTCCCACCCCCTCATCCCCCGCACGCCCCCCTTCCATCCCCCTCGGCCCCCGCAAGCCCCCTCTCCCTCCCTCCCCCTCGAGCCCCCGCAAGCCCCCTCTCCCTCCCACCCCCTCAACCCCCCTCAACCCCTCCGCCCCGCTGCCCCGCCGTCTACCTCCTCTCAATCAACCCCCGCACGCCCCCACCCCCTCCCTCCCCCTCGACCCCCTGCAAGCCCCCTCTCCCTCCCACCCCCTCAACCCCCCTCAACCCCTCTGCCCCGCTGCCCCCGACGTCTACCTCCTCTCCCTCAATCCTCGCACGCCCCCCCCCTCCATCCCCCTCGGCCCCCCTCGGCCCCCTCTCCCTCCCTCCCCCTCGACCCCCCGCAAGCCCCCTCTCCCTCCCACCCCCTCAACCCCCCTCAACCCCTCTGCCCTGCTGCCCCGCTGTCAACCGCCCCCACCCCACCCCCTCCCACCACCTCAACCACCGCACACCCCCTCCCCCTCCAACCCCCTCAACCCCCCTCAACCCCTCTGCCCCGCTGCCCTCGCCGTCGCCCACCCTCCCCCACCCCCTCCCTCCACCTCAACCCCCGCAAGCCCCCTCTCCCTCCCTCCCCCTCGACCCCCTGCAAGAAACCTCTCCCTCCCACCCCCTCAACCCCCCTCAACCCCTCTGCCCCGCTGCCCTCGCCGTCGCCCGCCCCCCCCACCCCCTCCCTCTACCTCAACCCCCGCAAGCCCCCTCTCCCTCCCTCCCCCTCGACCCCCCGCAAGAAACCTCTCCCCCTCCAACCCTCTCAACCCCCCTCAACCCCTCTGCCCGGCTGCCCCGTCGTCTACCTCCTCTCAATCAACCCCCGCACGCCCCCACCCCCTCCCTCCCCCTCGACCCCCCGCAAGCCCCCTCTCCCTCCCACCCCCTCAACCCCCCTCAACCCCTCTGCCCCGCTGCCCCGCCGTCAACTGCCCCCACCCCACCACCTCCCACCACCTCAACCACCGCACACCCCCTCCCCCTCCAACCCCCTCAACCCCCCTCAACCCCTCTGCCCCGCTGCCCTCGCCGTCGCCCGCCCTCCCCCACCCCCTCCCTCCACCTCAACCCCCGCAAGCCCCCTCTCCCTCCCTCCCCCTCGACCCCCCGCAAGAAACCTCTCCCTCCCACCCCCTCAACCCCCCTCAACCCCTCTGCCCCGCTGCCCTCGCCGTCGCCCCCCCCCCCCCCCACCCCCTCCCTCTACCTCAACCCCCGCAAGCCCCCTCTCCCTCCCTCCCTCTCGACCCCCCACAAGAAACCTCTCCCCCTCCAACCCCCTCAACCCCCCTCAACCCCTCTGCCCCGCTGCCCCGCCGTCTACCTCCTCTCAATACACCCCCGCACGCCCCCACCCCCTCCCTCCCCCGCAAGCCCCCTCTCCCTCCCACCCCCTCAACCCCCCTCAACCCCTCTACCCCGCTGCCCCCGCCGTCTACCTCCTCTCCCTCAATCCTCGCACGCCCCCCCCTCCATCCCCCTCGGCCCCCCGAAAGCCCCCTCTCCCTCCCTCCCCCTCGACCCCCCGCAAGCCCCCTCTCCCTCCCACCCCCTCAACCCCCCTCAACCCCTCTGCCCCGCTGCCCCGCCGTCAACCGCCCCCACCCCACCCCCTCCCACCACCTCAACCACCGCACACCCCCTCCCCCTCCAACCCCCTCAACCCCCCTCAACCCCTCTGCCCCGCTGCCCTCGCCGTCCCCGCCCTCCCCCACCCCCTCCCTCCACCTCAACCCCTGCAAGCCCCCTCTCCCTCCCACCCCCTCTCCCTCCCTCCCCCTCGACCCCCCGCAAGAAACCTCTCCCTCCCACCCCCTCAACCCCCCTCAACCCCTCTGCCCCGCTGGCCTCGCTGTCGCCCGCCCCCCCCCCACCCCCTCCCTCTACCTCAACCCCCGCAAGCCCCCTCTCCCTCCCTCCCCCTCGACCCCCCGCAAGAAACCTCTCCCTCCCACCCCCTCAACCCCCCTCGACCCCTCTGCCCCGCTGCCCCGCCGTCGCCCGCCCCACCCCACCCCCTCCCACCACCTCAACCCCCGCACGCCCCCACCCCTCCCTCCCCCTCGACCCCCCGCAAGAAACCTCTCCCTCCCACCCCCTCAACTCCCCTCGACCCCTCTGCCTCGCTGCCCCCGCCGTCGCCCGCCCCACCCCACCCCCTCCCACCACCTCAACCCCCGCACGCCCCCACCCCCTCCCTCCCCCTCGACCCCCCGCAAGCCCCCTCTCCCTCCCACCCCCTCAACCCCCCTCAAACCCTCTGCCCCGCTGCCCCCGCCGTCGCCCGCCCCACCCCACCCCCTCCCACCACCTCAACCCCTGCACGCCCCCACCCCTCCCTCCCCCTCGACCCCCGCAAGTCCCCTCTCCCTCCCACCCCCTCAACCCCCCTCAACCCCTCTGCCCTGCTGCCCTCGCCGTCGCCCGCCCCCCCCCCCCCCACCCACTCCCACCACCTCAACCCCCGCACGCCCCCACCCCCTCCCTCCCCCTCGACCCCCCCGCAAGCCCCCTCTCCCTCCCACCCCCTCAACCCCCCTCAAACCCTCTGCCCCGCTGCCCCCGCCGTCCACCCCACCCCACCCCCTCCCACCACCTCAACCCCCGCACGCCCCCACCCCCTCCCTCCCTCTCGACCCCCCGCCAGCCCCCTCTCCCTTTCACCCCCTCAACCCCTCTACCCCGCTGCCCCCGCCGTCGCCAGCCCCCACCCCACCCCCTCTCACCACCTCAACCCCGCACGCCCCCACCCCCTCCATCCCCCTCGATCCCCCGCTCGCCCCCTCTCCCTCCCACCCCTAAACCCCCCTCAACCCCTCTGCCCCGCTGCCCCCGCCGTCAACCAGCCCCCACCCCACCCCCTCCCACCACCTCAACCCCCGCACGCCCCCACCCCCTCCATCCCCCTCGATCCCCCGCAAGCCCCCTCCCCCTCCAACCCCCTCGTACCCCGCACACCCCCTCCCTCTCCACCCTCTGCCCCGCCGTCACCCGCCTCCCCCCACTCCTCCAACCCCCTCAACCCCCTCTCCACCATCTGCCCCGCCGACAGCGCCTCCCTCCAACCCCCTCAACCCGCTCAACCCTCTGCCCCGCTGTCACCAGCCCCCACCCCACCCCCTCCCACCACCTCAACCCCGCATGCCCCCACCCCCTCCATCCCATTCCATTCCCCGCACACCCCCTCCCCCTCCAACCCCCTCCACCCCCGACTGCCCCCGCCGTCAATTGCCTCCCTCCACTCCCTCTACCCCCACCGCCTAACCCCTCCGCTATCCCGCCACAACCACATCCTCTGTCCCCACACTCTTCAATTCCCCTCCACCTGCATTGGATTTCTATTGCTCCACTTCTTATCCCCATTTCCATCAATGGCTGACCCCTCCGCTCCGGGTGATATTTCAGATCCTCCGTCCGAGCTTCCTCCGAACCATCACAATCAATCCTCTCCCACCTCCGAGCTTCCTTCCGACCATCCAAATCAACCTCCTCCCTCATCGGCAGAACAATCTGTTCAAGCTAACCCAACGCATCCTACTGCCCTTCTTGATATTCCTATTTATTCCATACACTCTGATTCCACCGACCTTTATTCCCCACCTCCCATCCCTCACCCTCCTTCTCCTTCCCCATCTGTGTCTCATTCATCACACCCATCTTCACCAACCGGGGATTATATGCGCCTGTTTCTTCCACCTGACTTAAACCTGCAAATCCGTATGCATTTATCCCTACCTACCATTGCCCTTCGTCAAATGTTTTCCATTGAGGATCTTCAGCAGGCGGGCCTGTGGGGCTTGGCTAATGTTTTCTTCAATACCCCCGCCAATTTTACCCAGGTTTATGAAGCTATCCGCCTCTTCCCTCATTTTAGAATCGGCACTCTCTTCATCCCAGACATTGCCACCAGTATTGGGTCCCCCCTATTACATTTTCGTGCTCCCCCTTTCCTATACTCTAGATTGTCAGCCTCGGGTACTATTGCCTTTTGTACCGATCACTTTCAAAGTAATGCTAGGTTTTCACTCCGCATGACCACCATTCTCAATGCGTTCATCTTTTTCTTCTTACTGCGTAGTCCCACTTCTTCGCTTCCCTGGTCAGATATTCGTATTGCCGATCCGCTTTTCTGCTTTCTCCATAGCCGTCCTTACCCTTATGCAACCCTCATTTATAGTTCCTTGACTTTGCTCTCCCGTCGACTCCGCGAGGCTATCTCTAGAGGCTCTCATGCATTTTCCATCTATTCTGCGCCCTTCCTAGCTTGGATCTATCACATTCCCGCACAATCTGCCCACAATGTTGCTTTTCTCCCTACCAACCCTGGGCTACCGTCCATTGCTCAATCTCCCTCCCCCCCTCTAATCTCAATTGACTCAGCTTCCGCATCGACACCCGCATCCGCACCCCCTGATGTCCCCTCCTTCCCTCCCCAATCTTCTTCACCTATCCCTCCAGCATCTACCACTTCTCCGTCCATGCCTACCCCTCCCCTTATCCCTAGACCTCCCCTCTCTTCAGCTTTCAAGCCACTCATTCAAACGCAGCTCAACCCTCAAAACCCCACCTGTATGCCCCCACGTCCTCCGGATTCCACCTCACCCCCTATAATTAATGTTCCTGTCAGTCAACCACTTCCCTCCCCCAATCCTTCCCTTCCCAATCCATCTTCCACTACAACCCTTCCTCCTCCTCCGCCGGTAATTCCTCCTTCCCCTATCCCTCCTGATCCATCGGCCTCTTCTCCTCCGCACTTTGACCTCCCATCAACCCCTTCCTTTTTGCAATTACTACAGGACGCGAGTGTAGTCGCTCTTGGCAATGCTCAGGCCTCCCAGATTTCCTTGTATTCCGTATCGGCAGCCGCTTCGGTTCATCAACAGTATATCTCAACAATTGAAAACATCAATCGCATGGCCAATTCTCAATGGCACTCGCTCAACGAAACGGCGCGCTTGCTCAAAGCAGAGAGAGATCATTATCGTGATATGGCCGACTCTGCGTTGAAAGCCTTAGAAGATCTTCAGAATCGCTCCAACTTAGGGCTTTGTGCTAATGCTGCATGTAGACGTATACGACGGGAAAGGGATAATCTTAGGCAATGCCTTAGTTCGCTACAGCATATGATTGAACGAGCTTCTGCTCCTTTGCCCCCCTCTCCACCAACCTCGGCTGAGAATCTCAATCAACCTGCACAATAATTTGCCATCCACAGTATACATAAATTGCTCATCCCCTTCATAATAATTGCTCTTAGATTCCATTATCGCTTTGTCAATAAGTTACTCCTCCCTTGATTTCTCAATAATTCTTGTAGGGTGCCTTATACCTTTTCTTACTTAAATAATATACACACCCTTTAACTCTTTTTTTGACTCCGTTTCGTTGTTTTCATGTCTGCGTCTTTGCAATTTTTCTGTTTTGTATTGCTGTTGTCTCTCCGGGACGGAGAGATCTTTAGGTGGTGGGCATCTGTCGAGCCCTAACCGGTTGAAACTAAGGGCGCAAAGTATTTTTTCTCTTAAGGTTCAAATGATGAATTTAAAATCTTAAGGTGCAAAAGTAAAGAATTAAAAGAAAAGGTGAAGGTATGGAAGGCCGCGTACGCAAAGGTGGAAATAGGGCCGCCCAATCAAAATTTTATTTTAAAGTCACTCTTGTTCTAAAGTCACTACAGGACAAAGTAGTGAGTCGTTGAGTACCAGTTCAAAAGACAATCTTGGGACATTGAAAGGGCACCAAGATTGTATTACAGTTAGAATGCGCGAACCGGCGGACTCAATAAAAAGAGAGACAAAAGGCTATTCTTGGACACTGGAAGTAAGAAGAAAAGGAGAAGTGAAGAGTCACTGGGTGTCGACTGCAGAAGGTGAAGAGTGCAAGGAGTGAGGCTAGGGAAGTGCAGAGAGTGCGAAGCAGGAGATCAATCCCAAAAGTCTCTCTCCGCGATCAGGCCCGAAAGAGATTAGTCCCTCAGCTTGTGGAAGCTTAGTGCAAGGTGTGCACAAGGAGAAGCTGGAAGCAAGTGAAGGACTGGTGCAGAAGAGGCCGGCTGCTGCTGGGAGATTATGAGATAATTAATCTTTTATGATTGAGCATTCACTGTAATTGCGCCCCGAGTATTACTTGGATTGAATGAAATAGTATAATCCTTCTATTGTAATCAAAAACTCAAGGTTCAAAGGTTCAAAGGTGTTTCTGTATAAGCTTGTCTGAGTTATTTCGTCTCTTGTTCTTCTTCTTTTTCTCCTACAAACCCTCAAACTCCTTCACGTCCAAGAAAACCCCCAACACATATGTCCAATTGGTACTAGAATCTTCTTGATTGTAGGCACATGCAACATATCGAAACTCTGCATTCTGATTTTCATCCAACGGAACATCACCTATGTGTGTTATCTTATGTTTAGTTTCATCCCCTAATTCTACATGATCTTGTGAGCTTGGTTCATGCAAATTGCAAAATGTTTCCTATTGCTTGATTCTCATGTGATTTGAACATCCACTATTGATTGCCATGTGGTGTTTATGCCTTCTTTCCTACCACTTCTTTTCATCTACTAAGATATTATCATGCTTTGATGTATTTGAAGTATTTGCAAATTTACCTCCCCCCTCGCTTCATAGATTTGACTCAAACCTTCTTGATGATTGCATGATCTTCCTCTACCTGTTCTTTGTCCATTATGTACACCCTCTCTTTTCTTTGCTATTACCTACATAAAAGAATTGGGCTTCATTTCCCATTCAATGAATTTCATTCAAGTTCATCTCCTTTGTCACCCTAAGCATGACTAATTTCTTAAAATCTATTAATGAGTCCCTTATACATACTAAAGAATTGAATGGCCTCCATTTATCATTATCCCTCACTGCCTTTAATGTAGCTACCAAATCATCATCATCGATGGAGCTACCTATTGATCCTAAGGAATCTTCAATCTCTTTTACCTTGATAATAAAATCTCTTCAAGCTCCATGAGGTTTAGAATCTTTCTAACCTTTGTGGAGGTGGAGTATAATCTCTCAAAAGCCTCCCACATCTTCTTGAATGAGTCCAACTCTTAGATATGGTGGATCTTACTATTGCTAATATGTTGGGATAGGAAGAATATGACTCTTCTATCTCTTTCAATGCACTCATTCACTTACCTTCCTTGTGCTTGAGTGAATATCTCTGCATATTGAATTCTAGGCTTAGCTCCATTAGCTAATTCCCATAGTCCCTTGCCCATGAGAAAATTGCTACCTCAAAATGTCCAAGGTTGGCAATTGCCTTTATCCGATTTCTCCATTTTGGTAGTATACTGAGCCATTACTTAAGCTTATATGCTCCCTAAGCTTCCCTTGAGTATAATGGAATAACCAAAGTTCAAAATTATTATGCCTCTTCCCTGGATATGTATTGAGGTGCGAATGCTTTCTGGAATATCCAAATCAAGGCTACAATATGATAGATAAAGACAAGAAGGAAGAAAGGCCATTCACCATGGAGGTAAAACGCCCTCATTATATACAATCTGTTTAACATTCGATAGCAAGCAAATAGCTCAAGTGGATTTGTGGCATATGATAAGTCACATAACCCCTCAAAAGCCAAAGGATAAGCAAAGAAGAGGTGTGGTAATTGGTCTTCTAAATTTCCATTCTCAAAGAAATAAAAAATTATATGAAGCATGCCAATTCGGGAAGCAAGCAAGGATTCCATTCGAGAAGAAAGCACAAAGGAGAAAACTTGCATTGGACCTCATTCACACCAACATATGGGGACCAACCAAGGAGCCTTCATTGGGAGGGAATATGTATTTTGTCATCTGAGCTGATGATCATACAAGAATGACATGGTTGTATTATAGGAAATCAAAGGCTGAAGGTTTTGGTCACTTTAAAGTTTTCAAATCACTTTTCAAGAAAGAGAAAGATTGTTTGATCTGATGGAGGGGGAGAATACTTCTCAAAGGATTTTTGTGAATTTCCAAGTCATAATGGAATCAAGAGGCAGTATAAATGCAAGTATACACTCCAAAAAAATAGGGTTGTAGAAAGAAAAAACACGTGCATAACTGAAGTGGCAAGATTGATGCTTAATGAGATGAATGTGCCCAACTGCTATTGGAAAACTCCAACAAGTATAGCCATAGCATCATGAATAGTGTTAAGTTTACAAACTTTTAAACATCAAAGTACACAAATAGAAGTGATGAGAGCTCCTGTCCTCTAGCAAAATAATCACCAGCAAATCTCTGAATGCAATTGGGTAAAACCAAATATCTTTTTGAAATCAATGTATCAAAACCTTGTCAAGGTCTAGTACAGCACGATATGAATAACTACTTGGCTTGAAGATTGAAGTAGAGGAGAAGGAAAACTCCAAACATAATGCAAAATTTTAATATAAAATAAAGTAGTGGAGATATGACAACTCTTCCAAGTGGAAAAACACAAAAAGACCTCGTAATGATTGAGATATGAAAGTTTAAAGAGAGATATGTCTTTGATGAGACATTAGATACACACAAGAGACTAGCTCTGCAAAAAATCCTACATGCAAAAGCTTTTCTTATTATATTTTCTACAATTATATATATATATATATATATATATATATATATATATATATATATATATATATATATATATATATATATATATATATATATATATATATATATATATATATATATATATATTACAAGGTGTAAACTTCACAAGGCAATAAGAATCACTCAATTTGGACACCTACACTAAGAGAACCACTCTTTTTATTGAGAGGATGCCAACAAGAGTGCCTTGCTTTTTTAAAAAAATAGAAACCTCTCATTTCATTTCTGCTTTTATCTATTTTTCTTGTAATTTTAAATATGTGAGCACCTCTCCATGTTATTTTTAACAACTAACAAGAATACACAAGCTTCCACATCTTATTTTTAGTAACGTTTAAGATCCACAAGCCTAAAAAACAGCTTCTTGTTTTTATGTAGCATTGCCCCCTCAAGCTCTAAATCCAAAGCTTTGACCCCAAGTAGAACTTTGATTTGCTTGAGCTACTGGGCATCCACTTCTTTTGTGAATACATATGCTAATTGGATTTTAGTTCCAACATGTTGAATATCAATATCTTTATTTGCCACCTTCTCTTAGATATAATGATAGTATACTTCAATGTGTTTGGTTCTTGCATGGTACACTAGATTAGAAGTGAATTGTAATGAACTTACATTATCTCCAAAGAGTCGTGGATGTGATATAGATAACTTCATGTCTTCATAAAGCTTCAAATACCACATAATCTCACATGTTGCATTTGTATGACTCCTATATTCAGCTTTCATGCTTGAAAGGGCTACTATAGGATATTTTTTAGAACTTCATGAAACCAAATTATAACCTGCAAATATGAGATATCCACCTATACTTCTTCTATCATCCTTATTTCCACCCTAATCTAGATCAATGTGTGCTTTCAAATCCATAAGTTCATGCTATTTATAGCCCAAACCTTCATTTAACGTACCCTTGAAATATCTCAAGCCCCTTTTGTCTGCATCACCTTTTGGTTGCTTGCATATGTACATCTATGGGTTTGTTTATAAATTGAGACAACCTACTTACACTAAATGTAATGTCGAGCCTTGTTAAAGTTGCATATATAAGAGAACCAATCAAAGATCTCTAGATAGTTTGATCTTCTAAAGGTTCACCATTTTGAACACTGTACTTCACATTGGGTTCGATCAGATTAATGATACTCTTGCAATGCTCTAGCCATATTTCTTCAATAAATCTGAAATATACTTCCTTTGTCGAATATGTACACCATCTTCTTTCTTCACAAATTTTTTTCCAAGAATCTAGGTCGATTCTCCTAAATCTGAAATTTTAAATTCAGGTCTAAGTTCTACCTTGATCCTACCCATTTCACCTTTATTGTTTCCTATTATTATCAAGTCATCACATAGATTGAGATATAAGCAATCAATGATCCTTCAACTTTAAAATACAAATAAGTATCTGCATTCAAACATGTGTATCTGTGCTTTTGAAGAAACTTTACCAATCTCAAATTTCAAGCCTTTGGAGTCGGTTTAAGACCATATAATGTTTTCAAGAATTTACATATATGTGTAGGCTTCTTGGAATCTTCATAACTTGCTGGTTGCTCCATGTACACATCTTCTTTTAAATCACCATTGAGAAATGCATTGTTGATATCTAATTGATAAAGATTCCATATGTTGCTTGTGATAATACTTATTAATGTCCTTATTGTCGATATCTTGGCAACATGAGAAAATGTCTCCTCATATTTGATGCCATAACACTTTGCATAACCTTTACAAACAAGCCTTGCTTTATATCCACTGGCTAAACCATCACAATTTCTCTTGATCCTGTACACCCATTTGTTACCGGTTACCTTCATGTTAGGTTGCCTTGGAACTAAATTCCATGTATTATTTTCATACAAAGCTACCATCTCTTCATCCATTGCCTTAACCCATTTCTTTACCTTTGGTGCTTCTTTATAAGTTGTCGGTTACTACTCCTCAAGAAGTTTTGCCATAAAAGATTCATGAGAAATTTTTTGCAACTACCTTCTTTCTCTTACTAGATACCTTGATTGACTTCTTATCCTACCATGCTTATCTCTCCTTCCAGATAATTGGGTTCTTCTTGATGTAGAACCTTCACTTTCTTCTTCCTATGTGTCAATTTCCATCGAAAGTAAATCCAAAATTTGTTCAACTTTTGATTGGGGGGAGTTACCTCTTCATGTGTAATTTGACTTTCTGGTGAGCTCGAAGAACTTGGCTCTTCTTCGTGACTTCTTGTAGTTGTTTCTTCATCTACATCCACTTCATGCTTATACGAAGATTTATATTAATGAAAAACATCTCTCAAAACAATTACCTCTCTGATATCTGGGTTAACACATCTATATCCTAGTTGCCCTTCTTCCATACCAATGAAAATCATTTTTTGTGACCTTAGATCCAAATTTTACCTTGACCATTGTGGAACATGAACAAAACATATGCTTTCAAAAAATCTACAGTTAGAAACATCTGGTTTTGATCCATAAAACACTTCATAAGGTGCTTTTTTGTACATGACTTTGAGTGGGTGGTAACTTGTTCATCACATAATCTACCATATTGCATGTCTCAACCCAAAAAGTAAGTGGTAATTCCTTTTCATTTAACATGCATCTACCTATCTCCAAGATAGACATGTTTCTTTTTCGGCCATACCATTTTGTTGAGGTGTGTATCTATTTGAATTCTCCTTTTGAAACTGATTAAAGAAATACTCACCACCCCATCTAATCTCAACCTTCTTATGCTTCAACCTATTTGCTTTTCAAGCAGTGACTTGAACTTCTTGAACATATAAAACACTTTTGATTTTTATTTCATAAAATAAATGAATGTAAACTTTGAAAAGTCAGCAATAAATGTTATAAAGTACTTGCTACCTCCCATGGACTCTTCTTGAGAGGAACCCCATACATCAACATGAATCAAGTCCAAAAGACGTCTACTTTACAATCCTACTTTTGAAAAAGGACTTCGTACCTACACACACACACACACACACACACACACACACATATATATATATATATATATATATATATATATATATATATATACATATCCATCTATAAATCTATATATCTATATCTATCTATCTATCTATCTAGAAGCTTTTTGGAGATCCAAGCGAGATCAACACAACAAAATAGGTGAAGTCACCATCTACGAGTTCAAAGATCCTGAGATACTAGGCAAAGTTGTCTATCTGGATAACACATTGGAGAGAATGTTCTTGGTAACAACACATGATAAGCATGCATACACTTGGAAGGGTGAATTGATTTTCCCTCCACCAAGATCAAATCTTTCCCATGGCCCCCTAGGAGTAGGATCATCCAAGTCTCATGAAACCTAGGGGGAAAGAAATAGAGAGAGACCTGAGGTTAGCTTTGCACACATTGTGGATAGAGATGGATCAGGACTTGAAAGGAAAAGACCTAAACAAGAGAGACACCGAGCACATAGGCATCAAAGAGATGAACATGACTTTCCATTGCCTAGACCCCGAGAGTACCCAAGAACTCTTAGACCCTCTCAAGTGGTCAAGACAATGAAAAACATCTTTGATGAATTTGGAGATCCTTATGATCATGTGGCCGAGTTCAAACGAGTGTTAAGAGTTGAATAGGTAGAGGACTTATTCACTCAGTTTGAAGCATTCGGTTTGACCCTCAAGGGTAGTGTTTTAGCTTGGTTTGAACCGCTCATTAGTCATAAGTACCGGAATAGAGGTCAATTACTAGAAGCATTCATCGTAGAATTTTCCAAGAGTGGAATCAGGCATGACACATCATTCTTGATACATAGCTTCAAGCAGACACCCCAAGAAACAATTCGGCTAGCCAAACGTAGATTTAAATAGTACGTGGAGAGATGCCCCACACCTGAGTTACCTACACAAGGAAAACAAGTTTCCCTATTTTTAGATGGACCTCTAAGTAGGAAAATTGGATCATATGGATATCTTAAGGAGCCAATCACACTAGGTCAATGCTCGAGAATGTGTATTGACATAGAAAACTTGGGGGAGGAGTTAGAATTTTCCAAACTCTATAAGGATTCTGACAATTCTACTATTCATAGTTCCAGACCCTCGACTGAGATAGATGAGATAGGTGAGCAGGTTGCCAAGAAGCTAGGAGTTCAAAATAGACAAACACTAAGGGTTACCTCCTTGAAGTGATGTTATACTTGTCGAGAGGACCATATGGCCAACATATTCCCAATGAAAAACCAAAACATAAGAGATAGAAATGTTGCATGATTGAGAGAAAATAAATAAACCATACGGCTAAAGATTGGCTCTACAATAGGTAGGCTATTAGAAAAACTTATCAACAACCTTACCAATAGGGTAGGTATCAGAGTCAATACCAATAGTCATATTATAGGCCACAACAATAATATCAACCTCAATACCAACAATGATTCCACGCACCATATAGGCCACAACCCTTCCTACGAAACCAACCGCCAACTCCTTCCAATGTGATTCCAGTTAAGTATGAAATGGTAGAGGAGAACCCTAATAGAGCATTGGTAGTGATGACCCCTTTGTTCTTAGAAAATGACTCTCATGCGCAAAAATCTGACTACACCCATGAAGATAGTCCACCAGCTTATTACATAGTCATCTGAGCAAAGTGAGACTTATCCATATCAATATGAGGCTCTACCTATGGAACCAAATTGTGAGCTAGAATTCTCCAATTTCATGTATACAAATCCTAAGCTCAAATCCCAATTGAGACAAATGAGACCACAAGCCCCTAGAGGATTGTTGAAGGCAGGGAAATCTGGAAGATGAATGATTAATTTGAATTCAGAAAAGATGGTTAAACGTAGATATTATCTAGTTAGATATATCTTTTTGGTGTATTGGATTTTAATAAAATAAAAAGAAAAAGACGGTTATGTGGAGATAAAAAGGGACATGTTGTAGGAAGGAAGAGAGACGTTACAAAAGGAAGGCGCGCGACAACCGTAAGGAGAGAAGTTTCGCTGACAGAGATTTGGGAGGACTGGAAAATAGGTTCTGCAGGAATCATTATACACGCTGTGATTGATGAAATCGTGTGGTGTAATCAAGTATGATTCATGAAGTTCTAATACTCACAAATCTGTAATCGCGGCGCTAAGTTAATCAAAGAAAGAACATAAATGTTTGTGAGACAAGGTTTCTTGTTTGTAAATCTTCTATTTCTGCTAAGTCAATAGAGAGACTCAAATTATCTGCACAGAAGCGCATTGAAACTCGTGTGTTTGTGAGTGTATAAGAACCTGTTAATCTCCGAAATGTATAAATCTGGAATGTGATTGTGTAATTCTGAATCGATAAAAGTTACCGAA
Source organism: Ceratopteris richardii (assembly GCA_020310875.1). Classification (NCBI taxonomy): domain Eukaryota; kingdom Viridiplantae; phylum Streptophyta; class Polypodiopsida; order Polypodiales; family Pteridaceae; genus Ceratopteris; species Ceratopteris richardii. The sequence continues at coordinate 47,135,800 of CM035429.1, forward strand.
AAGTCACCGGAAATGGAAGATTACGGTAGATTTTTCAAACATGATTTCGGTGGAATCTCTGTGAATGAAGATCAGTGCGAGTGGGAAATGTGTAATTCTGATTTACTTTGTATTTAGATGTTGTGTTGAACCATGGGAACCCTCAACACAATTGGAGATCCTACTGTACGACTGACGAAGCCTCAATAAATGCATGAGGGGCAGGCGCAACAGTTTTGGTAAAGTATATTTTACAAGGGCACAGGCAAGAGTAGCGAACGTGGAGACATCTTCAGACTTTTATGAGTGGTACGAAACCGAGGAGCAGAAAGCTCTGGGAACTGAAGAGGAACAGGGGGAAACAGGTGCAGCAGAGGCAAGGTTAGTGGGCGGCATACTTGGAGCGTTATTCCTCACAGAAGCAACTATAGGGGGTAAAAAGACGACTCCAGTTTGACCCACTTGTAGGGGCGACCGGTCAAAGAACTAGGCACACACCTCAACCACAGCCAATGGCTCAACCACCTCCTAATCCTAAGGTCAAAGCAGCTCATTTCAGTGGAACCTCTAAGGAGGATGCTGATTGCCATGTGGCTCAATTCGAAATAAAATGGACAGCGAATGGATATCCAGCTATGTATGGTGATGATATTAAGCTTCAATAGTTTGCAGCCACGTTGGAAGGACGAGCTATGAGCTAGTTCAGTCAATACGGCATTGCCCATTTTGCTACATATGATGATTTAAAAATAGCATTCTTGCAACGATTTAGAAAAGAAAAGACGCCTTCCGATGTATTAAGGAAGTTGAGGGCCATCAGACAAAAGACCATGCTAGTGGAAGACTACGCTCAGAAGTTCCGGACCCGAATGGAGAGGTTGCAAGGTAATGAACGACCTACTGATGAGATGTTGGCAGGATTTTTTTTGAAAGGATTACGGAGCACAATAAGACATGCGGTGGCCAGTGTGGACATTGCAAATGGCTTTGATGTATTAGTATTAGCAGCGGCGCGTGTGGAAAGAAGGTTTGGACGAGCCAAAAAGAAGTAGTCTGATTCTGGTTCAGAGGTTGAATCGGATTCAGCAACGGAGTCGGGCAAGAGTTCAAGTGATTCTGACATTGATGACCATGATGATGAAATAGTGAGGACAAAGCATCGTAAGCATAAAGCCAAGCACAGTAAAGAGGAGGAATGGATTAATAAGTTAAAGAGACATGGGTATTCTATACTAGCTCCAAAGGAAAAACAATTTTGTGATATCTGTGACAAAGAAGGACATACAACAACTCAGTGTTGGTATAACCCTAAGCATAGAGGGCAAGGTTCTCGACAAGACAATCAGAATCTCAATAACGTAGCGGCCAATCAGGCTATTCCTATCCAAGGGCGAGGTAATTTTCAGAGACAGCAGCAAGTAAGACCTCCATGGAGAGATCAAGGGAATCAGCAAGGGAACAACCAACAAGGCAATCACCAAGGTCGACCACCAAGGGTAATGCCTTGTGGATATTGTTCAGCTCCCGATCATTGGATAGGGCCGAATTGCCCTTTGTGGGTAAAGCATCGTGAAGAAAGAGGTATACCCGTTATTAGGTATAATCAGCATAATAACCAGGGACAACATCAACAACAAGGGCAGCAGGCGGCTCAGGCGAATGCCATGCTGATAGAATGGCCAGATCAAGCGGATAGAGCCAATGATACACCCAGTACATCTGATCGAATGCACGTTAAGAATAATAACCAATGGTAGTGTGATTGTAAACAATGTGGGAAAGGTTAAGAGGTTGGTGTTGGTGGTTACAAGATCAAGGAATAAAGGCCCTATTGATTGGCAGGAACAAAGGCAAATCCGATACAAGGTTTTGAAGCAGGTTCGAGAGGAGTCTCCTAATCAGGCGAGGTGTGGAGGTCAGACTGAGCAACAACAGGGTGTGAAATTGATACCTCCCATAGTGGAGCGGGATAAGGCTCCGAGTCAGCAAGGCTTGGCAAATGAATGGTTTGATGAAATTATTAGCTCACCGTTACAGTTGTCCTTGGATCAACTGTTATCTTTGGTACCTGTGTTTCGAGAGAAATTGTTGAGAAAGCTACTTAGGTATCATGTAGAGCCTAAAATTAGGTCGAACCCTTCAATCTCGGCCAACAGTATTGATCCAGCAGATGTGGATTTTGTAGTACCAGTAATTCAGGTGCAGTACAACCAGAGGCGATTTGCAGAAGTGTTGCTTGATGGAGGATCAGGGGTAAACATATTACCTGAGCATATTTTTCTTGAAATGGGAAGAGGGGTATTGGCTCCAACACCTTTTCAGGTAAAGATGGTGGATCAAACACGAGTACAGCCGGTTGGCATTTTGAAGCAACAACAAATTATCATTTCCGGCATGACATTTATGGTCAATTTTGTGGTCATCCGAATGTCTGAGTGCACGTATCCGTATGAAATGTTGTTAGGGAGACCTTGGTTTCGACTCGCCAAAGTCAAGCAGGATTGGGGCTTGAATGTAGTAATGATTACCAAAGGTAAAAAGAAACTGACGATTCCTATGCGTGGATGAAAAAATATGTCGGTACAGGAGAAACCACTTATGGCTCACACCATTAATTTAGCAGATGAGATTGAAGATGATGAAGAGGAAAAGTTTTTGCAAGCAAACCCAACGGTGGTGCCGGTATTGGAAGTCGATGTTGCAAGAGTATTAAGTAAGGATCATAGTGGTGGGCCAAATATAGAAGGGCCAGTTCCTGGTGAACAGGTGGCAGGTGCCCAGTTACAAAAGATATTTGATCAACGTATAGACATTCCGGTGCAGCAACAGATGGAACAACAGGAGGAAGAGATAATTGCGCGGGCAAAAAGGATGTATGATCAGAAGTATGCAGGTTCTATGCGGGTGAAGGAGGAGGAGCTTCAAGAGGTTAATTTAGGAACCGAAGCTGAACCCAAGATGGTGCGGATTGGTAAAACATTGGAAGGAAAATTTAAGGAGGATCTTATTTGCCTGCTTAAAGAGTATGTAGATGTGTTTTCTTGGGATTATACTCAAGTGAAAGGCATAGATCCGCAGTTGCATCAACACAGGATTAATTTAAAGACGGATGCAGTACCTATGGCGCAGCAAAGATATAGAATGAATCCTAATTTTGCTAAACAGGTGAAGGAAGAAATTGATAAATTATTGGCTGTCGGATTTATCAGAACAGTGAATCAGGTGACTTGGCTATCTCCCATCATAGTGGTTCCCAAAAAGAATGGGAAGCTCAGAATTTGTGTTGATTATAGAAAGTTAGATGCGGCAACGGTTACAGACCCGTTTCCTATGCCGTTTTGTGATGGAGTGTTGGATGCAGTAGCAGGCCATGAAATGTATAGTTTTTTGGATGGATTTTCCGGTTATAATCAGATCAGTGTAGCTGAGGAGGATCAGCATAAAACACCATTTATTACAGAATTTGGCGCTTACGTGTTTACTGTCATGAGTTTTGGTTTGAAGAATGGACCGCCATCGTTCAATTATGTGGCGCATAAAGTGTTTGAACCTTATCTACAGGACTTTATGCAAGTATTTGTCGATGATTTTTCGGTCTTCGGTGCAATGATTAAGCACTTGCTACACCTGAAAGCATGTTTTGAAAGATGTCGGCAGTTTAGGATGGTATTGAATCCGTTTAAAAGTGTGATTGCGGTCAGAAGCGGTATTTTATTGGGCCATGTTATATCACAAGAAGGGATGGCTATTGATATTAAGAAAATTGAAGCTATAAGTACAGCTAAAGCACCGACCAACGTTAAAGAAGTAATGCGGTTTGTTGGTCAAATTAAGTGGCATTCCCGATACTTAAGATATTTAGCAAACATTTCCTTACCGCTGATGCATTTGACCAAGAAGGATGTTCCGTTTATGTGGGCAGATGCTCAAGAGAAAGCATTTCAATTGTTAAAAAAGATGGTGTCCGTAGCACCAATTTTGCAACCACCTGATTGGTCAGTGCCATTTCATATATTTGTTGATGCATCACATGTGGCCGTAGGAGCAGTTTTGATGCAGCAGAAAGACAAAGGATGGTATAGACCTGTCTATTATGCCAGTAGAGTATTGGCTGCGGTTGAAAGAAATTATCCGGTGATGGAAAGGGAAGCTTTGGCGATGGTATATGCCCTTAACAAGTTTCGACATTATTTGTTGGGCAATAAAGTCATTTTTCATGTGGATCATCAGGCCTTGGTTTATTTAATCAAGAAGCCCTTATTAACAGGCCGATTAGCCAGGTGGATACTGTTGTTACAGGAATTTGATTTTGTGATTGTGCATACTCCAGGGAAAGAGCATGTGATGGAAGATTATTTTAGTCGATTGGAATCAGGAGAAACACCCACGAGTGCACTTGATGTATTTCCGGATGCTGACTTGTTTACTGCGCAAGTGGTAGAGGCAGATTCGTGGTATGATCAGTTATTAATTTTCCTGACCGAGGGTGCATTACCACACTATTTTACACCTGATTAGAGAAGGAAGTTTGCTCTTAAAAGTAGGTCGTATTTGGTTATAGCAGGGGCATTATACAAAAAGGGGGTGGATCAGGTCATAAGGAGGTGTGTACCAGATTTCAAACAACCAGCTGTCTTATAGGAAGCACATTCAGGTTCAGCAGGAGGTCATTTGTCAAGGGATATTACAGGCAAGAAGGTATTACAAGCTGGGTTGTGGTGGCCGACGGTGTTAAAGGATGCGCATGAATATGCTAAAGGATGTGTGATTTGCCAAAGGTTAGGCCAACCTAATAATTCTGATCGAATGACTGATCATCCGGTATTACCACTGGATCCTTTCCAAAAATGGGGCATGGATTTTGTGGGGCCTATTAAACCTACCACTCAGCGCGGTAATAGATATATATTGGTGGCAACTGATTATTGTACGTAATGGGTGGAAGCAGTGGCATTGAAGGATAATAAGGTAGCAAGTGTGGCAAAATTTCTTTATCATAATATTATGACCAGGTTTGGGTGTCCGATTGAGTTGGTGAGTGACAGAGGTACTCATTTCCTGAATGAGGTGATTTCAGAGTTAACAAGGATTCATTTAATCCGGCGTAAAAAGACTACAACCTATCATCCTCAAGCGAATGGGCAGGCAGAAAGCACGAATAAAACTTTAATGCGTATTCTTAAAAAATTAGTGCATGAAAATCAGAAAAATTGGGATTTGTTTCTTGACTCAGCTTTGTGGTCATTCAGAACAGCATTTAAAGTGACAACAGGTATGACACCTTTCCGATTGGTATATGGATTGGAGGCAGTAGTACCTATGGAGTTTGTAGTTCCAAGTTTGCGGATTACGGCAGAGAAAATGTCGCCTGAGCTATCGGTTAAACACAGGAGTAAATATCTTTTACATATTGAGGAGGATCGTTTGATAAGCGCATATATTACAGAGGTGATTCAAAGGTGGAGACAAGCTTGGGTAAATCAGGAATGTGAAGTTTAAATTATTTAAAGAAGGTGATTGGGTGATGGTGTATAATTCTAAGCTAGGACCCCATCCAGGAAAGCTTACATTGAGATATAGGGGCCCATATCAGATTGTGCAGGATTTGGGTCAAGGTACTTTTCGAGTAGCAGATGTGTTTGGTACATGGATGGACAAACCAGTAAATGGATTTAGGCTAAAATTATTTCAAGGGAAACCACCACATTTGGACTGGTTATCCGCTAATGTGGTGCAAGTCGTCCATAATCTAGAACTTCACTTCAACAATGTTTGTGATCATCGTAGTAAAAGAGTTTATTTCTCTACATTTTTGCCTGTGGTAAAGTGTTTTTTGACTTTATGTTGGTCCAAAATTACATTAAGTAAGTTTTTAGATTACAATGGGGACTCTGTCTACAGTTGCCGTTCAACGGTGTGCCAGGGGTTAGCCCAAGGCCAAAGATTGATGAGGAAGCGTTACTGGATCAAGGTGTACAAACTAAAGGATATTCTGGGTCTGCAAGTAATGAGGTGTTGGAAATAAGTATACTACGTATTACGAGTCAGCAGACCTATAAGGAGTAGAGACATCGAGGGGAATATGAAAAGAAAGCTAGTATTCAATCAATTATTATCTTGCAAAATACAATTTGTCAGAGTTGTATGATTGGAAGTTTTTGCATTACAAAATGTAGTATTGAGGAATTTAAATATCAATTTCTTATTCTTGAAGTGCTCATGAGTGATGAGTTCCATGATTTTTCTGGCATGTGTAGAAGATTTGTTAAGTGGGTTATGGATATGCGGGGCAACCGACTGATGATGATGTTTATGGTATTCTATACTACAATATTATTGTGTTGTATGAAGTGTTACGTGTGTAAGTACGTCCATCATTGCAGTCAGTGGTAGTTCAAGCATTCGCACTTGTGGAATGGATATTTTAAGTTCTATTTAAAGGCTCCCAAAATAATGCCTTTTCCTGCGTCTTCTGTGTTGGTGTCTGAATCAAGAGTCATGAGAGGACGTATGCGAAAGAGCGAAGCTGTAATGCGAAAGGAAGAAACTACTACGGAGGAAAGTAGTAGTTCGTTACAGGAGGATGAAGAGGAAATATCGACGCCATCTGCAACGACTAAGTTTGTGCAAACGCTTATGGAGCCATTCACAGAATTTAAAGTGGAAGTTGATACACAGTCTTCTCTGAATGAGAATTGGCTCAGAAGGATTGGGTTATTTCAGTTTGCTATGTTGCCATGGGCGCGCGAGAGATGCAATTATTATGCAAAGAGCTAGCTGGAAATCATTCGGAAAATGAAGGGTCAGTTAGCACTTCAGGTAAAATTTTCACCGGAATTAGTTGCAGAATTATTTCAGTTGCCTATGTATGATGATGTAGTCATCCCAAAGTGTTCGGAGGAGGCCTTGAAGAAAGATTTTGGACCCAGAGAAGGGGGGCAGCAGTACTACATGATGAAGAACACAAGTTATGTTCAAAGGGAGCAGTTAAAATGGTATTTGGAAAGGTTGTGTTTTATTCTCAAATATGATTATATGTCCAAAGAGAATTTTGCACCTTTGGCTTATGCAGAGGCAGGTGGAAAAGTAAGTTGGGCTCATTGGGTGTATGATCACCTGCATAGTGCAATATTTGTTGGTGATAGGCGTAAAACACAATCAAATAGTAGGCTATCAGCATATTTAGTCGCATTATTTGAGTTCGTGCAGCTAGTCGATGGTCAGAAGATAGTATGGTCCAAGGAGATAAAGCTTCATGGTCACAAGTTGATGAGTCGAGAGTAGGAACAGCTAGTAGCGAAAGAGGTAATGGATAGACCTTCAGAGACGTGTGAAGATCTTCTCCGTGCAGGATATACTGCACAAGAGCTGAAACCGGTTATTCATATGATTCAACCTGATGTACGAGAAGCAGGGATACAGGAGGATATTTTGTTGCAGGTGCCAGATGGTGTTGAGCATCTGAAAGCACTCGGAACAGTTTTTAAGTTGTCTAAAAAGAGAAGATTGGAGGAACAGCTGCAAGCAGTAGGTGAGAAAATGTTGAAGGATGTTACGCATCAATCAATTAACACTACAGATTATGATGTACCAGGAATGAAGAAGAGGTTCCAAGAAATTTCTGATTTTTTAGTTTTGCAAGAGGAAAGATTGTCTAAGCATGAGTAGACAAAAGTACTTATTAATGTGGATGATTATCAGTCTTTACAGAAGAAGGCTAAAACACTTCAGGAAGCGTTGGATGAGAAGGTACGAATGTTGGAGGAATTGCAAAAGGACAAGATGCAATAAGTGATGGAGTTGTCTAGTATAAAGCGGTCTATGCATGAATTTGAAGAGTGGCAGAAGTCTGTGCAAGAACAAATTCAAAAAGAGATGATGGATTTTTTAGTACTTAATGCTACTTTGCAGAAGGAACAAATGATTCTTCATTCGAGAATACAAGTTTTGCAGGAGTTGGAAAAGCACATGTTAGCAAATGAAGAGGTGGAGTTAGATGCTACATTAATGACAAGCTCGGATATAGGATTATTGAAGCAGCAACTCCATAAGTATGTTCAGGGCATTTGGAATGTTTTCCAAAGTCGTTGGCTCAGCATGTTTAAGCTTCAGCATGAACAGGTCCAGACATGCTTTGTGTCCAAGTATGAGAAAGATTTAGTATGTGTAATTACAAAGCAAGAGAAGCAAATTGAAGAACAGATACAGATAATTAAGGATTTGCATGAATAGTTGTTGCACAGGAAGTTAGAAGAAAAGGTGGACATATTAATTGAGAAGCAGCAGTTTATTATTGATGCAGACTTTCAGGAAAAGCAGGATGGTGCAGAGGAGGATGTCAATAGTTTGCAGAATCGGAAGAGTGAAGTGGAAGAAGTGCATATTTTCAAACAGTCGCAGGAAATAATTTTATATGATCAAGGGATTGTTAAATTGGAGTCTAATTTTTGACAAGATTACCCATCGGGCTGTGCCAGGTGTTGAAGGCAGGGAAATCTGGAAGATGAATGATTAATTTGAATTCAAAAAAGATGGTTAAATGTAGATATTATCTAGTTAGATATATCTTTTTGGTGTATTGGATTTTAATAAAATAAAAAGAAAAAGACGGTTATGTGGAGATAAAAAGGGACATGTCGTAGGAAGGAAGAGAGACGTTACAAAAGGAAGGCGCGCGACAACCGTAAGGAGAGAAGTTTCGCTGACAGAGATTTGGGAGGACCGGAAAACAGGTTCTGCAGGAATCATTATACACGCTGTGATTGATGAAATCGTGTGGTGTAATCAAGTATGATTCATGAAGTTCTAATACTCACAAATCTGTAATCGCGGCGCTAAGTTAATCAAAGAAAGAACAAAAATGTTTGTGAGACAAGGTTTCTCGTTTGTAAATCTTCTATTTCTACTAAGTCAATAGAGAGATTCAAATTATCTGCATAGAAGCGCATTGAAACTCGTGTGTTTGTGAGTGTATAAGAACCCGTTAATCTCCGAAATGTGTAAATCTGGAATGTGATTGTGTAATTCTGAATCGATAAAAGTTACCGAAAAGTCACCGGAAATGGAAGATTACGGTAGATTTTTCAAACATGATTTTGGTGGAGTCTCTGTGAATGAAGATCAGTGCGAGTGGGAAATGTGTAATTCTGATTTACTCTGTATTTAGATGTTGTGTTGAACCGTGGGAACCCTCAACAAGGACCATGTTTTAGATGTCACGACGACCATTTCATTCATGAATGTACCCGCCCATTGACTCTGGGACAAGGAAAAAACATCACAATACAAGGCTTTTGTCCTGATTGCAGAGAGGCGCATCTTCTGAGAGAATGTCCAAGGAACCTCTCTAGTGCACCCAAGGTTACACCCATTAAAGTGGTAGGCTTAGTGATGGATTCAAGTGCAAACAACATCAATGTGGTGCCTATACAGACAATCAATAGGGCACAAGCCTTAAAATAGGCTAAAATAGTTGGTGAATCAGAGTCAAGTGAATTAGGAGAGCCTAGTAAGAGGAAAACAAGAACCTAGAAGGATAGCAGAGAGAAAGCCAATCGTAAGTGGGCTAGAAAGTTATCTGAACTACAAGAAAGCCTAAGAGATGCAAAAAAAAATAGCAGGCATTGCATCTCAAAACCCCTCACATGTCAAAACTCCATCCACCCCACTTCATCCCACTCCACCACTCATTGAAAATAGACCACAACTAGGGTCTGTTCTTGTAGATCCAACCCTAGAAGGCTTGGACATGATGTTCAAGGCCTACCAGGCTTGACGTCAAGAAGGGCCAACAACTACAAACCTAAACAAGAGTTACCCTAGAGTAGATTTCGAGATTGAACGAACAAAAATGTGCATGGAAATGGTAGAACTAGCTCAAGCTATGCTCGGGGCCAATCAATTGTTCAATCAGATAAATTCTAGCAAATTGGGTTTGCGCTTCTAGAGCTTACTAAAAAGATTAGAGGAGTTGGTAAACAAGCCATAGGTTTCTTTACCTTCACAGGCTCAACCAATTGTTGAAAGAGAAATCTCACCACCAATGAAAGTTTATGTTCCTGATTCCATGGATGTGGGAACACCTCTTTGAATTCAACAATACTCTCAAGAGTTCTTGTGGGGAATACAAGAAGATAAATGGGCCAAGGAGAAGGATAATCCCCCTCCTATTCTTGAAATTGATGACCTTCATGATCAATTTCCCTAAGACATTCCATCTATTTACCAAGACCAAGCAGAGCAACAAGAAGACGAAAGATTAGATTTTGAATCTAATTCTTTACAAGAGTTGCCACAATTCATAGGCCCATGGGAATCTGAATCTCATCATATTAGAGACCCCACAATACTGATAAGAAATGAAGACTCAGTGGTTCGAAGAAACACTAAAGTTGTGAAGAACACCAAGGTGCAGTGTCATCTCACCTTAGAAGAGCTGCTCAAAGAAAAACCTGAGTTTTTGAAACATATGGCGAATCAGATTCCAGAACTTGGTTCCAATATCCAGTCACCTACCAAGGTTACACAACCAAATCTATCCTAGATTTAGGTGTTGGTGTTGCGATTGCAATCACCTCTTTGTGGAAGCAATGGAGAAACCCCAGAATGAAGCTTCAAATGGCTGATGAACATGTTGAAAGACCTCTATGATTGCTAGAAGGGATAACTCTAACCAATTGTGGTATAGAGTTTGAACACACCTTTGCTATATGTGACTTTGGCAAAAATAAAATCTATGAAATGATACTAGGAAGACCCTTCTTATGGCAATTTCAAATTGTACAAGATTGGGGAACCAACTCCTTGTACTTGTAGCACCTAGGGGTCACAACGAAGGTCAATTTGATCCTATTCACAAGGCAGAAGAAGTAGAGCTTGTAGCTTTATTAAGGGAATATAGGGATGTGTTTGCATGGACCTATAGAGACCTCAAGGGGGTGGATCCGAAAATATGCTCTCATACGATCCCCTTGATGGCTGATGTCAAGCCCACCAAATAGAAGCCCTACACATATAATGAAACTTATGCAGCCAAAATAAAAGAAAAAATTGACAGACTGATTGAAGCTGGATTTATCTATGAGATTGAGCATATTGAATGGATGTCCCAAATCCTAGTGGTGCCCAAGGAGAATGGGAAATTGTGGGTGTGTACTAACCTTAAAAAAGTTAATGCCATTACAATCAGAGATAGCTATCTGCTTTCAATCACCAAACATTTATTGGGGCATATTGTAGGCAAGGAATTTTATAGCTTCCTTGATGGGTTTTTAGGTTACAACAAAGTAGCCATTGCCCTAGAAGATCAACACAAAATGGCCTTTGCCACAAAGTGGGGCATCTTTGCATTTTGTGTGATGCCATTTGGGCTCACCAATGCACCTGCAACATTCCAAAGGCTTATGTGTCATGTCTTCAAAGAGTTCTTTTGAAAGATCTTAGAAGTATATGTGGATGATTTATAAGCTCATTGCCAAGAAAGAAGACACCACATCCCAAAGCTTAGATAGATCTTCAACAAGTTTAGATAATATCGAGTGTGTCCAAACCCAAAAAAGTGTGTGTTCATGGTACACCAAGGTAAGATCTTAGGTCATATTGTTTTTAAGAATGGAATATCAATAGATGAGGACAAAGTAAGAGCCATAGCAGAGTTGTCGAGGCCAAGGAATGTTAAAGAGGTACAAGCCTTTATGGGCCATTGTGGATATTATCTCAGGTTTATCCACATGTATGCAATCATAGCTAAACCTCATTATGCTCTCTTGACAAATTTTGGGTGGAGCAAAGAATGTGAAAACTCCTTGAATGAGCTAAAGAGACTTTTGTGCACAACAACAACACTCACCACTCCTGATTGGAATAAACCATTCCATGTCCATGTAGATGCATCCAATTATGCAACAATATGTGTTCTAGCACAACCCAGAGGTGAAGGAAATCTGGATTTGCCTAAAGCATATGGGAGCAGACTGAAAGAACTTGGAGAAGCTTGTAGAAGGTAGAAAAGTGCGTTTCGAGGCAACGAAGTTTGGTCAAGCCAACCGGCACAAGACCAACCCTTGAGCTTATGGAGACTCAAATAGACCTTATAGAAATGCAATAAGTGCAAAGAAACACACTATGTACTTTGGAGCATCAAGGAGAATGAGTCGATACAAAACAGATAGGTTCGCGGGTCGACTAGCTCAAAAAACTTACTATCTATGGAAGAGACAATGAACTTCAAATGCCCATAGCGACCAGCGTGATTACAATTAGAAAGAATCCTTTTATGGGAGTGATACACATAGGGTTGAGTGTGTGGAATGCACAAAAGTATAAGGAATAAGCAAAATATGCTATAGGAATGAATGCGACATTCACCGGTGGTACTTCCTATTTTTCAGGAATACGTAGAGATTGACCCCGAGGCAGAAAAACTCTGATTTCTCCAAATCTGCTAAACCAAAATCTTCGAAAATTTACAAGCATAAACTAGACACTTATACCTTTCTAATGGGTTATCTTGCACTCAATTTGGACCTCTAGAGAGAGAGCAGCAGCCTCTCGACGATTACTGTTGGCGAAGAAGATGATGCAGAAAATTGAAGGAGCAAGACAATGATGGTCACAAGTGTATGTATATTGCTTCCATGTAATGTACAAGTGATTTCAAGTCTTTATATAGACTCTAGGAGTGTTCCACGACTTTTATAAGTTGAATTTGAATTCAAATGAAGGTGGGAATGGTTGTTGGAGGGAATCAATTCACTTTCCTACAATCTAGGAAAAGTGAAGATCTTGATTGATCTACTTTTAGGTGATTGATTGCTTGATTGAATGCAACTTCAACCACCACAAATTCGTGGGATTTGGGCTCTATATTTGTACCTTTACATGTGTAAATCTCAAGGCTTTTACAACGGTAAATGAGCCATCAAAAATTTCTCAAAAATATACAATAAATGAGCATATGAAAAAGAACTCTCCAACGGATATTCTTTCGATGTGATAGCCGTTGATGTAGATCAAATCCACCTCAAGCATAGTGTAAGCTTGATGTTCCAACAGCTCCCCCTCAAGCTAAAGTATGCTTGTGTCTTCATTCTCTGATAGGTTGAATACCTGCCATAGCTTTGAATCTACAAAGCTTTATTCCATCAAGTGCCTTCGTCATCATATATGCTACTTGCTTTTCAGTTGGAACAAAAGAAATGTCAATTTCCTTTGCCATGAGCTTCTCCCTGATGAAGTGGTAATGGACTTCTATGTGCTTTGTTCTCGCATGGAAAATAGGATTTGCCACTAGATGCATGGAACTTACATTATCTCCAAATATGTGAGGTTTGGAACTCACAAGTCCCAAATCTGTATACAATGATTTTAACCATATTGCTTCTTGAGTTGCTATGGTCAAGCCTCTGTACTCTGCTTCAGTTGAAGATAAACCAACTGTTGGTTGCTTCTTGGAACTCCATGACACTAGCTTCGAACTTACAAATGCTAGGTAACCAGATGTACTTTTTCTATCATCCTTAGCTCGTGCCCAATCTGCATCTGAGTAGATTTTGATATCCAAATATGAAGAATAAGGATAGAATATACCTTCGTTGATTGTACCTTTGAGATACTTAAGTACTCTCTTAGCCGCATCCATGTGTGGTCTTCTCGGTGAGTGCATGAACTGACTAAGCACTCCCACACTATATGAGATGTCTGCCCTTGTATGAGTAGCATATATCAACCTACCTACCAAGCTTTGATACTCTTTAATGTCTTCAATTTTCTCACCTTCATAAACAATAAGTTTATGATTCATCTCCAAAGGTGTACTTGTAGGTTTAGTGTTCTCCATTTTGAACTTGAGAAGAAGATCCTGAATGTATCTTCTTTGAGTCAAATACATTCCTTCATCTGTGTATATCACCTGCATACCTAGGAAATATGTGAGCTCACCTAGGTCACTGATTTTGAACTCCTCTTGCATGTGTCTCTTGATCCTTTGAATGCCATTTAGATCATCACCTGTCACAATAATATCATCTACATATACACATAGATAGATAACCTCATTGTGATCCCTTTTGATGAATAGAGAAGGATCTAAGCTGATAGCTTTGAACCCTTGATCTTGAAGATATGTAACCAACTTTTAATTCCAAGCTCTTGGAGCTTGTTTCAATCCATACAATGCTTTCTTAAGTCTGCAAACATAAGATGGATGATTAGGGTTTTCAAAACCTGGTGGTTGTGACATGTATACCTCTTCACTTATCCAATCATTTAAGAATGCATTTTCCACATCAAGTTGGAGGAGTCTCTAATTCCTTGCAGCAACTACATTTATCAATGTCTTGATTGTAGTCATCTTTGCAACTGGTGAGAATGTTTCCTCATAGTCTGTACCATGAGTTTGTGAGCATCCTTTGGGAACTAATCTTGCCTTGTACCTGCAAACTGATCCATCTGAATTTCTTTTAACTTTATATACCCATCTGCAACCAATTACCTTTTGATTCGGCGACATTGGAACCAAATCCCAAGTGTCCATTTCCTTCAATGCATCTATCTCTTCATTCATGGCCTTTTCCCAATTATGGTTTCCCTTTGCCTCTTCATAGGTTGAGGGTTCCTCTGAAATAGAGTCTTTTGCTAAGTAGATTGAATGCTTCGTAACAAATGTGGAATCATATCCATACCTTTCTAGTTGTTTCTTCTCTCTTGCTGATCTTCTAGGTGCTTGTTTTGAGCATTCTGCAACCTCTTGCATCTTTGCTTTGCCTCTTAACTTCCATAGCTTGTAATCCTTTTCTCTTTCATCTTGGTCATGGTCTGTATCACTTCTTGGATCCTGGACCTGTGTATCATGCTTGCTTCCTAATTGATGAGAGTCAGAATCAAGATCATATGGTAGTGTACCTTTTGTTTGTCTTCATCATACCAAGACCTGTGTTCTTCAAACACAACATCTCTACTTGTAGTGAATTTGCTTGGTTGAAGGATTGAAGAACCTGTAACCCATCTGAGTTGAATCATATCCAATAAACACTACCTTTGTTGCCCTTTCATCTAGCTTACCTCTTATTTGTGATGGTACATGAACATAAGCTAAACAACCAAAAACCTTGCAATATCCAAGACTAGGTTTTCTTCCATGCCATTCTTCATAAGGAGTCATACCTTGAAGTGATTTGGATGGTAGTCGATTGACAAGGTACACAGCAGTTGAAATAGCTTCTGCCCATAGATAATGTGGCAACTTCTTCTCTTCAAGCATTGTTCGGGCTGATCCAACCAATGTCTTGTTTCTCCTCTCTGCAATTCCATTAAGTTGAGGAGAGTACCTAGTAGTCACTGATGCGTGCAATATGATTCGAACATCCTGAATCTATGTAGAACAAATGATTATCTTCTTTACCTTCTTTGTGGCTTAGATTCATGAGAAGTAATGAGTCTTCATGTGGTTGATCTTCTGAATAATTATTGTAGTCCCTTCTATTGTAGCTTCTATTGTTATTGTTGAAGTTGTGTCCACCTCTGCCTCTATTGCTGCCATATCCACCTCTTCCACTTCCTTTCTGGGTCTTCCCATTGAACCAGCAATTCTAAGTGGTGTGGTTGGTCTTATCGCATATGGCACAAGGTTGAACATTCTGACCTTTGGCTTTGTCTTGCTTTGGTCCTTTCTTCTTCCCTTTCCACTTGCTCTTGCTTGCAAAGTTGTCTTGAGAAGTCTCTTCTTCATCTTCTTCCTTCTTCTTGCCTTTCTGCTTCTTATCCTTCTTATCTGCATATAGAGCACTAGTTGAATTACCATGATAAGAGTTACCTTCCTTTATGCTATTGTTGGCTTCTTGATTGAAGAGTTGTCCAAGAAAGATGTTGAAGTTTGGAGTCTGCACATCCATGATGAGATCATAAGCCGTCGTGAAGGATTTCCATTGCTTATCACTTTGAATGCCATTGAGAATTTGCCTCACGATGACCTCTTCTTCAATCAGCTCTCCAATGGATGCTAACTGATCTGCAACCTCTTTGACCTTGGTAACAAACTCTGTGATGGTTTGTTTGGGCGTCTTCTTCATTTGTTTGAACTCGTTCCAAAGATGATTCTTTCTTGCTTTGGTACTAGCAGAAAAGAAAGTCTCGAGGGCATCCCAAGTCTCTTGAGATGTCTTGCATCCTCTAATATGTGGTAATAGAAAGTCAGAAATAGAGTTTAGTATGTACGACCTTGCTTGAGCATCCCTTGCGCACCAAAGTGTGAGCTTATCTGTCTCCTCTTGTGTAGGTCCTCCTTTGGATCTTGGAATAGGCATACCTTCATCACCTGCTACAATTCCATAAAGATTTCTACCTTGCAAATAGGCCTCCATTCTGATTTGCCAAGCCGCATAGTTGTGTCGATCAAGCTTCTCGATCATTGAGGGAAAGCCGTCACCCATCTTGATCTATCTCTGATACCACTGAAAGAACTTGGAGAAGCTTGTAGAAGGTAGAAAAGTGCGTTTCGAGGCGACGAAGTTTGGTCAAGCCAACCGGCACAAGAACAGCCCTTGAGCTTATGGAGACTCAAATAGACCTTATATGCATGCAATAAGTGCAAAGAAACACACTATGTACTTTGGAGAATCAAGGAGAATGAGTCGATACAAAACAGATAGGTTTGCAGGTCGACTAGCTCAAAAAACTTACTATCTATCGAAGAGACAATGAACTTCAAATGCCCATAGCGACCAGCGTGATTAAAATTAGAAAAAATCCTTTTATGGAAGTGATACACATAGGCTTGAGTGTGTGGAATGCACAAAAGTATAAGGAATAAGCAAAATATGCTATAGGAATGAATGCGATATTCACCGGTGGTACTTCCTATTTTTCAGGAATATGCAGAGATTGACCCCGAGGCAGAAAAACTCAGATTTCTCCAAATCTGATGAACCAAATGCTTTGAAAATTTACAAGCATAAACTAGACACGTATATCTTTCCAATGAGTCATCTTGCACTCAATTTGGAGCTCTGAAAATAGAGCAGAAACCTCTGCAAGATTACTATTGGCGAAGAAGATGATGCAGAAAATTGAAGGAGCAAGACAATGATGGTCACAAGTGTATGTATATTGCTTCCATGTAATGTACAAGTGATTTCAAGTCTTTATATAGACTCTAGGAGTGTTCCATGACTTTTACAAGTTGAAATTGAATTCAAATGAAGGTGGGAATGGTTGTTGGAGGGAATCAATTCACTTTCCTCCAATCTAGGAAAAGTGAAGATCTTGATTGATCTACTTTTAGGTGATTGATTGCTTGATTGAATGCAACTTCAACCACCACAAATTCGTGGGATTTGGGCTCTATATTTGTACCTTTACATGTGTAAATCTCAAGGCTTTTACAATGGTAAATGAGCCATCAAAAAGTTCTCAAAAATATACAATAAATGAGCATATGAAGGGAGGACCCATCTCACGGCAGATCACCTCTCTCACATCACTTCACGAGAGTCACCGCAAGGAGTGTCTGATGAACTGGTTGATGCTTATCTTTCAATTTAGAAGTTGTTCCTAAATGGGAAAATAAGTTGGTACCTTTCAGGACCTTCCCACCCAAAAATAAGAATGTGAAAACGAACAAAGAAGAAATTATAAAATCACAAAAATATCAGATATTGGTAGGAAGTATGTACAAACAAGATAGAGAAGGTGTACTAGCTTGTTGTGTTGAGGAGGAAAAACATATGGTTGCAACAAGCCCATGAAGGATTGCTAGGAAATCACTATTCTAAACAATGAACATTGTAGAATTTGAAACATTTAGGAGTGTATTGGCCTAGTATGGAAAAAGAAATACATGAGTGGATTAAAAATTGTCCAATGTTCCAAGAGAGATCCCTAGTGGAGCATTCTACCCTTTATCATGTGTCATTAATTCTTGAATGGAGTGCTCCATTGGTAGAGTCTATGAGATTGGTAAGACTACCCAACAAGGCTAGTCTAGGAAGAAAATGCAGCATGGAGCAAGAGGCTCAAGACTATGCCTTAGTAGGAGACAACCTATACCAAAGAGGCAAAGATGGTTATTTAAGATTGTGCATTTACGAGTCAAATTACTTGAAAATCTTAGAAATTGCACATAATGGAGTTGCAAGTGGATACTTCGGGCCTAATTGAGTAATTAAAACCATTCTATTCTCAAGACTTTGGTGGCCCACTCTTCATATGGATGCACATACCTATGTGAGGAAATGTGACACATGCCAACGTGCACAATATCGGATCACAAAAGATGAGATGCCTTTGAGGCAAATGATGGGACTATGTGCATTATCAAAGTGGGGTATAGACTTTGTAGGTCCTATTAACCCCCACCTAGAAACTCCCATGTAGAGTACATTCTTGTAGCCACATATGACCTTACAAAATGGGTAGAAGTCAAAGCTACGATAAAGAACGATGCTCAAACTATGGCTAAGTTCTTATTCGAGAACGTGTTCACCAGATATAAGTTACCAATAGAGTTAGTAAATGATAGAGGTACACACTTCTTCAATGAATTCATTGAAAACATTCACCAAGAATCCTTGGTGATACATAAGAAGTCTACCCTCTATCATCCACAAGCTAATGGACAAGCCTAGAGCACAAATGAGATCATATGTAATGTATTGGCAAAACTGGTAAATAATAAATGCTTTGATTGAGATAAAAAACTTCATCATGCTGTTTGGGCTTACTGAGTTGCCTACAAAACAGTGCTTAGTGCCACTCCATTTCAGATGGTCTTCAGTTAGAATGATATGTTACCATTAGACTTTTTGATCCCGACTTTAAAGGTAGCACAAGAGCATGAGTGGAATGGACATGAGTTGTCCTCCAGGATATTTGATATAGAACGCTTAGGTGAGACCAGGCTACGAGTAGCAGTAGGCATCTATGCTGCAAAGAAAAGACAAAAGGCATATTTTGATGCACACATCAAGGATAAATGATTGAAAGAGGGAGACCTAGTGTTCATTTATACACTAAAAGAGCATGCTCATAAATTGGAGAAACATGGATATGGACCCATGATCATTAATAGAATCTACTAGAGGCTATAGATCACATTAGACAAAATATGTTAAGGTGACAAAGCCTAGATGTCAATCCCAATGCCCCAAGATATCACATGGCCATGTGTGAAACATTGGGTGTACTTGCTCCTCGAATGATCGATCCACATCCCTTTGTAACCATAGAGGTAGGACAAAGCAAGTGTGCAAGGACTCTGAGAGCCTTGATTGACTCAGGTGCAGCAACTAGTGTAGTTAGACTCTCATACTGCCAAGATCTACAATTGCACATCAATTCCATAGAAGCCTATCTCATAGGATTGGGAGGTGTGGAAACCCCCTGTTTGGGTGAGTTGGATCTTCCCATCTACCTTCAAGATGTCCCAATGAGAGTCAAAATGCTAGTATGTCAAGGTGAGGACCCTACAAAACCACTTGTCTTGGGCCAAGATTGTATCTATGACCATGCAGTCAACTTAAACCTAAGAAATCAACTTCTACAAGTTTGGGTACATGAACAATGCATTACATTAGATTTAGAAAATTGCATGATCACAAATCCAGGTACCACACATTCTCTTAGTTCTTCTAAGACTTATCCTAAAGAAGAAGATGTTGTATGTGTCAAAAGATCTATGATGCAGAAGGACTCAATCATTGAAGAATAGACACGAAGGCGAGTGGATCTCTCTTCTTTTTCAAAGACCAATGTAGCCATAGTATCTCAAACACAAAGGCAAGTAGAATAGCACAAGACAACTGCTATATCAAATAAACAAACTGAATTCAAGAAAAAAGTACTTCAAGGAATAAAGCAGATTTGGGTACAAAAAGGAGAGCAACCACCAACTTTGTCACTATGATTCCCATCCAAGGAGGCCAATCATTTCTAATGAAGGACTAAGCAACTAGGACAAGATCAACCAAGTATGAGACAAATTTGGGTGCATAAGGAGTTAACAACATCTCAACAAGGGCGCTTACACATGTGGATTCCCAAGGAACTCTTACATACAAAAAAACCATATGATCTCCCTCACAAGAGAAGTCTCAACAAAGAAGCTAAGGAGAGGCAAGGGCCAGTACCACACACGGAGATCAAAAGAAGATCAATTCACCTATTCAGCAATAGTAAGAAGACAATCATCAAGGATATGGGCTTGGAAGCCAAAAGCACTAGTAGCATCCATAGAATCAAAGATCCAACCACAAAGGATACAAAATTTAAGCAACCACCCAAAGGTGAAGATGTCAAAAGTGACTTGTATGCAACTAAACACAATTCTAAAATGATCCCTATAAGGAGGAATGATCAGCTGTCATTTGAGATCCAATGGATACCTCCAACAAAGGTTGCATCAACATCTACAAGAACAAGGAAGCCTCCACATGCGAAAACCATCTGCCCTTGGCATAACCCCATCTTTTGCACCATTCAGGTCATGCATTTGCATAGTATGCATTAATATAGGGCCACATTACCAGGTTGTTCATAGACACAAATGAGAAGTGGATGCACATGAGACACATTTGACATATGTAAACTATTTTATTGATACTAACCACCTTCTTCTTGTTTTGTGACATTGTTCTAGAAAAAAGAGAGAAAAACGAAAAAAAAAGGGAGAAAGGACACAACTATGCGGTCGAAGCATCTCTTCAGTGAACCATCAACAAGGACATCCATCAACAAGAAAGGCAAGCTAATGGTCAATCACCATGATGGGAGTACAATATGAAGAGATGAATATGGAAAAACCTTTCACCTTCGTAAGCATCACCTACTTGGGCAAAACTAAAACCATGATAGATTAGGAAACCTCTTCATCAGCATACCCTTGAGCACTTAGCTCAAGACCTAATTTTTTGCACCATACTTCTTTGAATGCATTACCCAAGTATGGATGCATAGGGCCACATCACACGGCCATGCACAAGGCAGATATTGTCTTCAATCCATGCACTAAAACATTAACCCATCATTCATTATGCGTTACAAGTACTTGGAATGAACAAAATGATGGCCATGTTTCAACAATCCAGAGGACATCAAGGTCACAACATCAATACCTATGAGGCAATTCGTAGCTCATAGCTGCTTAAAATCAATATTGACAACCTCTTTTGAGCAACTTACAATTTTTGAATGCTCACTAATACACCATCATGCTTGAATCCAAGCAGAAAGTACATACAAGGGGACTAAAACTTGCAAAGGATAGCAATCACATAATGAAGAACAAGACAATGGAACCTACTACATTTGAAAGATAGATGCTCTTGATGATACATGATGGACACTACCTATCAAAGTACAACATGGAGCAACCACTCGAATAAGGGTCTATTAGGGATGGCGGACTCGAGAGGGGGGAGTGTTGGCACTCAAGGTCAAGTACAAGGTGCAAGAATGCATCAAAGAGGTAAACAGATAAGAAAAAGGAGCATTTAGGGAGCTCAAAAAAGTGTATGTCAAATTTTAAGAAGAAATCCCTATAAAAACAATGATTTTGATCACTAAAAACCATTGTAAAGATCATATCACATTTTTGCAATTCCATTTTGTTCAAGCCCAAGAGTCCTCAAGCTTGAGGATTATTGAAAGTATCATCCTACCAATTTTCATAATTTTTAGACTCCGTTGAGCCCTCAAACAAGCCTTGAAACCTAATTTTTAACTAGGTCAAACACTAGGTTTGGACAAGGCCACAACTAGGCAAAAAACTATAAAAAGAGCTAGAGAGCTCATTTTTGAGGTTGGTCTTTTAGAGATTGAAGCTTTGTAAGAGAGTTCTTTTGTAATAGAAAGCTTTTCATTGTTCATCTCTTTTTCCTTACCTTGTGTGCACACATGTATGTATGTGCGTGCATGCTTGTGTGCTTCTCACTCACGCACTTATGCCTTCACTTGCTCATGGTCTTCATACCAATCCTCATGTCTCCGTGGATTGACATTTATGAGGTGGACCTCCTCACATTGGTACTTGCCATTGTGCTAGAGTGACACTATGGATCCCAATGCATCACTTACTTCCTTGATCTTTAGAACATAGTCATTAATGTTTCGACCAGGTGTCTTTCTTAAGTTATTGAGTTCATTCCTCAATTTCATCTTCCTAGCATTGGCTGAAGTAGAGTATAACATCTCTAGGGTTGCCACACTTCCATTGAAGTGTCTAGATCATGAATATGCCCTATCATTTCATTGTTTATATGTTGAGATAGGATGACAATAACCCTCTTTTCTCTCTCAATTCACTCACCAAAGATCCCAAATAATAAATAGTTCGATTACTCCCCAATCTAGGCTTGGCATATGTTCCACTAACGAGGCCCTATAAACCCTTGCCCATGAGAAAGCTAAACATTCAAAAATTCCATGGTTGCTAGCTGTTCTTATCTATCTTTTCATTATGGGTGCTATATTATGACATGGTGTTGTACTTTAATGTACTCTTAAAAGGCTTCTCGATGCACAAAGAGTGATAGATAATAAGAAATTTGCCTTTGTAATCAAAAGTACCAAAAAAATGAGGTGGGTGCCTTGCTATTCCACTTGTAGACTCCGTGTGAGCAGTGTGTATGCCCTTGAAATCAAGTTATCTACTCCTCTTTCAAGATCTTCAATATCTCCTTCACATCCTCTTTGAGTATCTTTGTGTGTCAAAATGTTCTTATACCAATGATGTGAGAATGTGCACTTTACATATGCAGCTTGAAGCATGAATGTTCTGTACATAGATATATTTACAAATAACTTTATTCACTCAAACTTATAAATCATTGCATTCCAATGGAATGGAACCAAGAGCTTCTGGTCACTCAAAGTAGAGAATGCGAGCTTCCTAATGCAAGTTATTGAGTCAAATTACTTGATTCTATAGACCATAGACTCCAAATAGAGGATACTTACTGGCTTCACTAAACAAACACACAAATACCACTAATCACTTTAGACTTGATTTCTCACAAATACGCAAAGATTAAACTAGATCTAAAAGACAAATTTAGAGCAATATATTAGTTTCCTAACAAGTGAAATATTACAGTAAATGGATACCATATGGATAGGAAACTCTCAACAATCACAACTAACTAGCTCTTACACAAAGAAATCAGAGTGTGCTATGGTTATTCAAAGAGTGAAGAAAACCCTCAACCAAGAATGGGGCTTGCTTAGAAAGTGGTCTACTCGCTTATTCAAAATCTAAGAGAAATACTACTCGTGAGATCCAATAAATTCATATTAAAATATGTGTTTAACTAACTTTGAGAAGATTACCTTGTGAAGAGATGGATAGGTATGTGCTTGAAGATGAAGAGGTGTTGCAAAATCCTTGATCTAAACCAGCCAAATGAACTCCAGAAGTATATGGTGGGCCCTTTTAGCTTGCCAATGGATGTATTAGACACCCTATGTACCTTGGAAGATCACTCTCAAAAAGATAGATCAAAACAAATAAGTTGGAGTTAGCTCAGAGGTGAAAACTTGCTATTCTTGGTTCATACACCTGTCCAGTGTTTTACATAATTCTCTAAGCACAGCAGCAATTAGCTTAATTCCTCTTGGGGACGTCTAGGTAACTTAAAGAGCTAACTTTCAAGAGTAATCTTATAAAAAATAATGAACCACACACTGAGAATGAGTTTTAACAACTGATGACATCATCCCGATTTTCACTGGCTGCTATAGTTTGAGACCAGTGAGCAGAAAAATAAACATAACTCAAAATGTAGGAATCCAATGACTATGAAAATTTGTATGGTTATACTAGACAGTAAGTTGAATCCAACAAGTATTAAATCACTGAATTTGGATGAGTAACCACTGAGAAATGGCTCTGACAAGGTGAGTGCAAAAGTCGGGTACCTAACAGAGAAGTGAAGATGAACAGACCCTGTTGACTTCAAATGAATATAACTGAAGATTGCAACATCCAAATGACATGAAACTTTGTGAGCATATAGTAGACTTATAGAGCTAACTTTATCAAGTTAAATCGCTGAAAATGATGGACCAAGCTCAGAGAAAACATCTCTGCAAGCTGACTGAGAAAACTGAGAGATATGGCAGTGAGTAGTACACTTCACAAGAACATGGAAATATGAACCCAAATGGTAATGAAAATGAAAGTATACTGCTTCTAAAATACAATGGACTTACTGATACATATGTGTGCCTTGTAATCACACCTTGATATGGCATAAAGATCAGCTCTTGGAGGTCTTCACATAGGTCTCTCTAACCACGACTAAAACTGCCATCTATTTATAGTTGAGTTTGGGAGGCTAACTTCCCTCAATCACTCTGCAATCAATCAATGATTGATTTGATTCTCTACCTACCACAAATCATGAATTCGTGGCTCCTCTTTCCCTTTTTGATCATGTGGACTCAACCACTTAAGATTCTCTTACTTTTACATTAAGTAAACTCTTCAAAAAATTACAAGAGGTAGTTCACAAGTGAACTTTACATAGTCTTCTTCTAAGACTTTGTGGGACTCAAGCCAATACTTAGGCTTGTCATAGACTTGCTCCAACACACCTAAATGATAGCAAGCTTGTTTTATAGAATTTAAGGTTTATCACACCTATGTGTGATAGGTGCTTCATTTCAGAGTTGTGAGGGGATTCAAACTCAAATTTGAGTAGGAATATTTGTGCTTGGCTCTTTACTTCACAATGCTTTAAGATGCATCAATTCAGAGGGCTCATATACTCCTAAGGTTGGATCTTGATTTTCAACACCACCACCACTACTACTACCACCACCACCACCACCTTCACCACCACCACCACTACTACTTCTACTACTGCTCCTCCTCCTCCTCCTCCTCCTCCTCCTCCTACTACTACTACTACTACTACTACTACTATTGGGAATTCAATGATACGATACTTGAGCTTTGGGTGATACACGATATTGATCTTCTGGCGATACACGATACTGGTGGAGTATCGCGATACATGATATGGCTCTCCACAATACGTGATACTTAGTGGCAATGATACACGATACCATATTTAGGTGATACAAGATACCAACTTCTCGTGATATGATACTGCTAGGCTCATGATACACGATACTTAGAAGTATCCTGATACTCTATCGGACGATAGACGATACCAAATTTTTCATGAATACGATACTTGAGCTACCGTGATACATAATACTTGCACTCAGATGATATGTTACCAGAAGCTCACGATACACGATACTAGATGGTGGTGATACATGATACTAGAATTTGCCAATACTTGGACTTGGTATCTTCGTGATACATGATACTTGAGAAGTATCGCGATACACGATCTGGTGATACGTGACACCACATATTCCGTGATATGATACTTGTGTATTCATGATACACGATACTCAAACCTGACGATACATGATACTCGAGAGGTATCATGATACCCGGGGAGATGATACATGATACTCAACAAGTATAGTGATACACGAGAGTTTTGGTATCGCGATACCTGAACTCAACCAGACATGATACTTGGAGTTTTTGAAGTCCAAATTCAAAATTTTTTGTAGATATGTGTACCTTATGTTCTCCTTGTCACTCCTATGTGCCTATAGATGCAAGGTCACTCACCGAACTCAAAATATTGCACTCCCGATGCCTGGTGTAGGTGGTGTCATGCCACAGAATGCTCACTCACTTTTTGGGGATATACTTAGCCTCACAACTAGAAGTGGCCACAGTAGGCTGCTTCTTGCTGAACCAAGATATACATGAGCTACCAAGCATGAAGCAAAGACCACTAGTGGACACATGAGTGTCATAGCAACCAGCCCAATCACTATCAGAAAAAGCATGCAAATCTGGTGGTAGTGATCCCCCCTTGGGACAAAACAATCCAAGTAGCCGGGTACCACTCAAGTAGTGAAAGTTGCACTTAACCACCTACCCATTCTTGACATCAGGGCAATGAATAAAACTACTCATCTCTGAGCTAGCAAACTAAATATCTGGCTGCATAATGCATAAGTAAATCAAGCATCCAACAGACTACTCATAGAGAACATCATCAAATGCATCTCCAACATCATGAAGACTCAACCATAAACTTGTCTCCATAGGAGTGGCAATAGGCTTAGATTCTTCAAGGCCAAAACACAGCAATAATATGTCAATATATTTCTTTTGACAAAAAGCCATTCCACCATCAACTTGCATAAATTGAATGCCCAAATAGTGATGCAAATGCCCCAAATCAGACATCTCAAATGAGGCATGCAAATCAGCCTTGAAATTAGCAATATGCATGTCATGAGGACTAGTGAGCAGCATGTCATCAACATACACCACAATGATCAGGACCACAACATTAGCACACTTAATATATAAGGTGCTTTTAGTTGGACTGTTCTCAAAACCATGTGCAATTAGATAGGCATGTATCTTTTCATAGCAAGCATGTGGTGCTTGCTTTACACCATATAATGCCTTCTTTAACTTGCACACCTGGTTTTCATGCCCTTTCTCGACAAAGCCATGGGGCTAAAAAACATACACTTCTTCATGCAAGTCACCATTCAAAAATGTTGTTTTATGTCCAACTAATGTACATTCCAACCATGATGAGATGCAAGTGCACAGCTGCTATGAATAGTAGTCATTCGGCAAGTAGGAGCAAAGGTTTCATCAAAATCAATGCCTCTTTCTTGCACATAACCCTTTGCAACAAGCCTAGCGTTATCCCTATCAACTATTCCATCAGGTTTATGCTTCAGCTTGTATACCCACTTAGTGCCAATGGCCTTCTTGGCAAGAGGCGTCACATAACAACTAGGTACCAATTTTCATGATAGCATCATATTCAGATTGAAGTGTAGCCATCCAATGTTTAGAATTTTTGCGTCATCAAACAAAATAGGTTCAATCTCATCACAGATACTAGAGGTAGCCATAACATAGCAATATGCTATAAAAGAGGCACTATGAGAGCCTAACCGAGTATGATATGACATAGGTGCATCTAATTTGTTGTCAGGCAAGGTCTGCACTAGCCATTTTGGCATAGTTTCTGCCTACTCAATATCAGCTCTCTCATCCACAAGTGCATCATGTAAATCTGCATTAGAAATGGAATGATCTGCACATCACATGAAGCTTGCAAAGGCTGAGAAGTTTCCTCATTAGGACCAACACTAGACTCTCTACCTATAAAAAGAGGCAGCAAAGTATCATACATGTCTTTGGAGCTAATAGATGTCTCCTTAGTACATGAAAGCAATGGCTGAGTAACATCTTCCACAAAAACAACATCAAGGCTAACAAGAATGTGTTTAGTCTGTGGATGATACAAACAATAGCCTTTACTTTCAGAACTGTACCCAACAAAAATACATTTTATTGCTTTATCATCCAATTTTTTGCGATGTTGTTCAAACACTAATGCATATGCTAGACAAGAAAAAAATCCAGATGAGCAACAGATGCCTTGCGACTATGCCAAGCCTCATATGGAGTGATAGACTACCACACTTTAGTGCGACACCTGTTCAGTACATATGCTGCACACATAAAAACCTCAAGCCAAAAATTATGTGGTAAAGCTTGACTCTTGATCATACACCTTGCCATCTCCATGAGTGACCTATTCTTTCGTTCAACAACTCCATTCTGTTGAGGTGTATACGACACTGTACCCTGATATTTTATCCCATGTTCAGCCAGAAATGCATTAAAGTCAGAAGACATATATTCCCCCCCTTGATCAGAACGGAGGGTGCCCATTTTACATGGTGATAGATTTTTAGCCAAAACCAGAAACTCTTTGAAGCACATAAACACTTTGGACTTTGCCTTCAATGGATATACCCATGCATGCCTGGAAAACCATCGATGAAAGACACAAAGTAAAGATAGTTCCCAAAAGAAGGTGTCTGCATAGGCCCATAAACATCACTGTGTACAAGCTGCAATTTTTTAGTAGCCCAAACTCAACCATCTTTTTGAAAGGAGGAACACTGCATTTTGCCCAAAATACATCCTTCACAAACATGTTTTCCAGGTGCTTCAAGTTTGGGCAAAGAGGACACCATTTCAGATTTCTGTAGGCATAGAAAACTAGCAAAATTTAGATGACCAAAGCATGCATGCCAAAGCTTTGCATCTGACATCGGCTAAGAATCATGTATTGCACATGCCAAATCATTTACAAATCTTTCATAATCTATAAGCTTATCAAACCCATGACATAAAATGCGAGAAGAAATAATGGCATAGCCATTTGATAGATCATGAACTGTACATTTGTCGTTAACAAATTTCACAACCAAGACAATCTTGGATAATGGATCCCTAGCACAAATAAAGCATGTGACAAAGTGAAAGAACTACTATCAGCAGTAGTCAAAAAAGAAATTGCACTGCGAGGTAATATGTTTTGTTGCCCCACTATCAAAGTACAAAACATCTAAGTCTACTGCACACATGCACTGCTCATGAGAAGATGGGTCAAAACTACAAACAATAGTAAACACCCATTCTTCATCTTGCACAAAATTAGCAGACTCTGTTATCATTGTAGAGGCGTGTGCAACAACCATTCCAGCCTCTTTTTTCTTTGCCTCTTTAGCAACCAGTTTTGGACAACTCTTAATGACATGATCATTTGCTTTATAGTATTTGCAAAACAATTTCCACTTTTCTAATTTCTTCTCATCTTTTTCTTCCTTCTTCGAATGTGCAGCATTTGTAGATTTTTGCTTACTAGTAGAAGAGCTCCATTTTCCTGCCCTTTTGACTAGCCAGGAAAGCTTGATTTGTAACATGCATAATAGACCTGTTCTGCCTAGACTAGTCTTCCAGCAACAAAACAGAAACTAACTCTTCAAATGTTAAGGCATTTGGATTTCCTTTTATCATCAAACGAAGAGTAGAAGCAAAAATCTAATATGAGTTAGGAAGAGCATTCAGAATAGTCTCCACAAGTGAACTGTCAAGAAGGACCAATCGACTGTTCCTTCAAATACTTAATCTTTGTCAAAAAAGTGTCCATAGAATCCCCTTCATTCATGTGCTCACTGTCCAACTGGTTTTGGAGGTAAGCAACATGAGCCTCATTCCTAGCCTGGTACGATGTGGTAAGTGTATCCCAAGCATCCTTGGCTGTTCTACAAGAGCGAATGTGGTGAATAATGGCACATTTGATAGAAAAAGCTATCAATGCATGTGCTGACGCATCTCTGCCATCCCTATGAATTTGCTGTATAGTAGATGCAACACAAATAGCAACACGAACAGGAATTTGTAGAATATCACCATCTTCGACACCATCTGCATTAGTTTTTGTACCTGTAGTTTTAACAGTTGTAGGTATGATAGGACATTTTTCAACACCCTACACAATGTTCCACAATCCTTTTGAAACCAATACATGTCGCATCATATAAACCCATAATGGGTAGTTGGTACCATCCAACTTATCCTCAACAACCAATATACGAAATACATCACTGCTTTCAGCACCACAGAACAAAGGGGTTTTGATCTTTGAAACACCGTGAGTATGCTCACCAAAATTCATGCCCAGGAGTGCAACCGGAGAGGTGTCAACGACGCCCTAGATGAAGTGCTCTGATAGCAATTGTTGGAGTTAGACATCTATGGAAGCACGTGAACAACATTAGGAAGAAGAAGAAGCTTGGAACACAACACACAATGCTGAATGTACTACCACTAGAATGTACAAAGATCAATAGCCCGTTAGGGTAATAGGCGTATATATAAGCTGGGGAATAAAACCTCCTAAAGAGGAAAAGGAGTTCCCCGATGGTCCTAGAGTGTTTATAGACATCACTACCTAAAAATATCAACAAGAATGACATGCAAAGCACTTCACACAGACCTATATATACCATAGAAATTGCACAATATATTAAAACCCTGAACCCAAGTTTCCTAGGTTCTCTAAATCTCATGAGACTTAGAGCCTCTGTTCTAACATGTCACTATATGTTTTATTAAAGAACACATACAAAATTGTTTGATGGCCATTTTGCCTTTCACATGGACAATAACAATAACATTAGAAATAGTAATCGTAGAAATACCAATAGTAGTAATAGCAACAATAGTAGTAATGGGAGAAGAAAGAGTAGGGGAAATTAGCAGTCACAATAGTAATGGCATTAGAGTAAATAATATCAATAGTATTAGTAGTAGAAATAGAATGGGTAATAAAAATGGTAGTAGTAGTAGCATTAGAAATATTATTAGTATTAGTAGGAGTAGTCGTAATAGTAGGATTATTATTATTACTGTTATTATTATTATTATTATTATTATTAGTAGTAGTAGTAGTAGTAGTAGTAGTAGTAGTAGTAGCAGCAATAGTATCAGCAACATTAATAGTAGTAGTAGTAGTAGTAGTCGTAGGAGTATTAGTAGGAGTAGGAATAGGAATAGGAGGAGGAGGAGGAGTAGTAGTAGTAGTAGTAGTAGTAGTAGTAGTAGTAGTAGTAGTAGTAGTAGTAGTAGTAGTAGTAGTAGTAGTAGTAGTAGTAGTAGCAGCAGCAGCAACAATTGCAATAGTATTAGGAGGAGTAGTAGTAGTAGTAGTAGTAGGAGTAGTAGTAGTAGCAATAGTAGTATTATTAACATTAGCACTAGCAATAGCAGTTGCAATAGCAAAAGATCTTGTATTATCATTATTATTATTATTGTTATTATTATTATTATTATTATTTTTATTATTATTAGTAGTAGTAGTAGTAGTAGTAGTGGTAGTAGTAGTAGTAGTAGTAGTAGTAGTAGTAGTAGTAGTAGTAGTAGTAGTAGTAGTAGTAGTAGTAGTAGTAGCTGTAGTAGTAGTAGTAGTAGTAGTAGTAGCAGTAGAAGTAGCAATAGTAGTAGTAGTAATAGTGGTGGTGGTGGTGGTGGTGGTGGTAGTAGTAGTAGTAGTAGTAGTAGTAGTAGTAGTAGTAGTAGTAGTAGTAGTAGTAGTAGTAGTAGTAGTAGTAGTAGTAGTAGTAGTAGTAGTAGTAGTAGTAGTAGTAGTAGTAGAAGTGTGGAGAATGTGATCTCGTATGCGGAACGAAAATGTGTATTGAACCCTTGTATGTCCAACACTTTGACAAACAATTGCACCTTAGATATCTTGCTACTCTCAATAAAAAACTCAAATGGACATGTGCCTTTAGTGAATCAAAGTAGACAAAGCTAGCTTTCTAACAAGCTATAAATAACTTAATTTGGACAAGTTTTGATTAGGAAACACAACTGAGGAAGATGAACTACTTGTCCACATATGTATGCTGAAGAATTGAACTTCACTCTTTGACTCATAAATCCTTGAATATATATACTTTGAGGAAGATATTTGTGATAAAGAAAGAACACACAAATAGCTTTCCAACAAGCTAAAAATCAATTACTTTGGATGCATTTTGGTCAAGAAATGCAACTTACCAAAATAGAACACCTTTGCACACGAGTATACTAAAGAACCAGAATTCACTCTCTGATAGATATCTCATAGAATATAAATCCTTTGAACAACATATTTGGGACAAAGAAAGTACATCCAAAACGATTTCCAACAAGCTAAAAATCACGCAATTTGGATACATTTTGGTTGGGAAACTTAATGGACCAAAATAGACTACATGTCTACATAGGTATGCTAAAAACCTAGACTTCACTCTTTGAGTGATATCTGACAGAATATATAAACCTTGAAGGAGATAAATGGGTACATATACAATAAGATATGAGCTTCACAATAGAGCTGTGTACAAAATGATGTGCGGCTGGAA
>CM035429.1:47172593-47182593 GCA_020310875.1 Ceratopteris richardii
TCCAACCCTATGAAAGAGAAATGATCACACAGTTGAAGCATCAATCTTTATGATGATTAGGAGAATCGAAGACAAGAAATCAATTCTTGGAATTCTAAAGGCAAATCTAAAGTTGAATAGTTGAGAAACGTTGCACAATCCTCTCAACAAACCATTAGAAGATCAACCAAAGAAAAGAGAAAGCCAAAAAGGTATAAATATGATACATCATTACTTACTAAACATTCAATATATCTAGGACAGGAATCAAATTCTAAGGAACCCTCATCATATGAAGAATCCAAGAAGAATCTTGAAAGGATGAATGTTATGGAGGAAGAGAGAAATGCTTCACAAAAAAAAACAAACTTGGGAATTGGTACTCAAGATTCCATCTATGAAGGTCGTACCTTCAAGGTGGATATATAAGGTAAAGAAAAACTCTCGTGAATCTATCAACAAGTACAAAGCAAGGCTAGTGAACAAAGGATATTAAAAAACACAAGGTAGTGATTATGAAGAAAATTTTTCACCTAGTGCAAAGATGGCTACCATCAAGGTATATGAGTGTTGCATCTTCCAAGGATTGGAAGATTTAATTAAATGGATGTAAGAGATGCTTTTCTAAATGGATGGATATCTGAGGAGGTATACATGGCTCAAACTCCTAGCTTTGAATTTTCATCATGTCCTCAATATGTATGAAATTTAAGGAAAAAATCTTCATATGGTTTGAAGCAAGCCCCCCCTAGGGCTTGGAATCATAGGCATGTTAGCTACTTGCAAGGTAAAGTATTCAATGTGAGAAAACAAGATCCTTCCCTCTTCATTAAGAGGAGCCAATCAGAAGTCATATACCTATGTGTATATGTTGATGACATTATAATCAAAGGAATGATGCTGAAGGAATTGGGAAGATCAAGCTATAGATGAAAGATGAGTTTAAAATCAATGATCTAGGTCTACTCACATACTTCTTGGGATTGGACTTAGTATATACAGAAAGAGGTATGTACCTTATTCAGAGAAATTAGTGTTGAAAATGTGAACTATGTAAGCTTTAGGTAGATAAAGGGGTCAAAAGACCTTAATGTGGATACAATTCATTAATCAAATCAATTAGAGTGGTCTCAAGGTTGGGTAAGGTTGGGCAAGGCAGTCCTTAGGAAAAATGTAAAGGAGTGCATTATATGTATAGAGGAGGAGCTATCAAGCCCACATCCCCCTCTAGTCTCTTGTAGGAATAGACATAGTCTGGTTATAATAAATGTAACTCCTTGTGTACATATCCAATTCAAGAGGCTTAAGGTGCAATCTATAGCTCATATATGTTTGTCTTAATTTCCTTAAGAGGACTTTGTCAAATGAGTTCTATGTGCAGGGAAATTGGTGTATCTTTGTAACCCTAATTTCTACATATCCAACATCTCTGCATAATCTGTTTTGTATATAATTGTTGACTAACCTAAATAGATCGATTTGTGGTGTTCTATATATTTTTGGAAACCTTATACACCATAGTAAGGGTGGCTAGAAGGTTAGGTGATTTGGATCAGTTTAAGGTAGGTGAATCAGAGTTTTGTTGCATGGTAGCATAAAAGGTGTATGAAGGGACCTCGGTATTGGGTTCATTTCACTTCTAGTGTGCAAATATGAGGGATCAAATTCCATCAGTTGGTACCAGAGCATGGAAAGTCCTTTAAAAACTCTAGGAGAAGGACAAAAAATCTTGGACATCAAGGCTAAGGGGTACATTTTTGTGTAGCCCTAATTTCCTATTCATTATGGTAAATCTAGGTCAAAAAGTGGAGTTGCTTGACAAAGACAACAAATAGCCATGGACGTTCAGAGTCATGAACTACCTCATGAGCATATGTGGGCATGAAGATAAGCCAATGTGGATCCCAAAGATCCAAATATCACCAATCAAGAATTGAAGATGTTGAGGGATTGGGAGGAAAGGAATAGGAGAGCTATCTTCTACCTATCATAGGTAATATCTAACACTATCATTAGCCATATATCAATGTTTGATCATGCTAGAGATGTGTGGGAGGCCTTAGAGAAGATATATTCCACTTCCGCAAGAAGAGGAAAGATGCATCTTAAGAATGAACTCCATTCTCTGAAGAAGGGTAGTGGTCAATCTATTGTTGACTACACCTTGAGGGTGAAGGAGTTGAGGGAGCAATTGGCATCCATTGGCTGCAAAGTAGATGAGGAAGAACTTCTGTAGATTACTCTCAATGGGTTGAGAGACAAAGAAAAGTGGAAACCCCTCATTACTACCATCTTGTATAGAGATCCTCTACCAAATCGTGAGGAGTTCATACCACACCTACTGGGAGAAGAGGTTGCCATCGAAGACACATCCAAGAAGGATGGTCACTCAGACCTATATTCAAGCAAAGACAGAGGCAAGAGTGGCAAGAAGGGGAAAGGAGGAAAAAGCAAGCGGAAGCAGTCCAAGGAAGGGGATTCAGATTTAGAAGGAGAGAGCAACGCATCATCTTCAAGGAAGGGCAAGAATGGCAAAGGGAAGAACAACCCTCATCAAGGTAAAAATTGTTTTATATGTGGTAAGCAGAATCATATTTCTTCAAATTGCTGGTTCAGGATGACAAAATAAAGAAGAAGAAGGAGCAAGGTAACTATGCTAACAACTCCAAGAAGGATGATGAAAAGGAGACCCTCCTAGCCATGAGACATAGCTACACTAGTGATCCCAAGGACACAAAGTGGTATATAGAATCTGGATGCTCTAATCACATGTCATGTATGGAGGAATCATTTATTCATATGCAGGTCCCAAGCTCAAAAGGTTGTATGGAGACAGGAGATAACACTGAGCATCCCATTACACATGTGGGAGATGTGAAGCTAGGTGAAGGTAAATCCTACAAGACTCTTAAAGATGTGCTCCATGTTCCATCTATTTCCAAGAACCTTATCTTTGTAGGACAGATGGTAGAGAGACGTATGCATGTTATATTTGATGCAAAAGGGTGCATGGTGAATCAAGGAGGCAAGGTCAATGCCAAGGGAAGGAAAGAAGGGATATTTTTCACACTAGATGTTGCTCCTACACACAACAAGGTATGTTATGTGATGATTGAAAACAAAAAGGCTACAGGTGTTACAACCCTCTCTCAAAGAAGCTATATGTGTCAAGCAATGTTTTGTTTGATGATTCAAGGTCATGGTATGGAGACAAGGGCAAGGCAAAGTTGGATGAAGAGGATCAAGAGCAGTATGCAAACTTTTATGTGAAGATTCAACCATAATCAGCGCACCAGAGGCTTCTAAATCTAATGTACACTCATATGATCACCCTTACACTTATGATTATGAAAGATCATGCCCTTACTTCAAAGTATAGAAGTCTGCAAGAGATAGACTATGACACTAGGGAAGCTCATGAGAAGTCAGAAGGGGAAGATTTTGAGGAGGTCATTAATCCTCATATAAAGCTCAATTGACTCAAGAAGCAATATCCAAAAGGTCAATAGAGGAGGTGTACGAGGAACAAGGCACCCCCACAAATGTATACATATGGTTCTTTCATTGCAAAGCACTATGCATACATGAAGAATGCCATTGTAGATCAAGAGCGAGATTATTATGAGGAGGTAAAGAACAAACTAGAGTGGAGGAAGGCTATGTATGAAGAGTTCAAAGCTCTTCAATAGAACAACACTTTGGAAATAGTACCCAAGAAGCAAGGCATGAAGATAGTCCAAAATAGGTGGGTGTACAAGACCAAGAGAAATGCAGATGGTAGCTTGGCAAGGTACAAGGCTAGATTAGTAGCCAACGGCTTCACACATACACAAGGGGTGGATTATGAGGAGACTTTTAGCCCTATGGTAAAAAAGGCTACCACTAGAGCTCTCATAGCCCCATGTGCAGCAAGGAGGTGGCCTATCTACCAGATGGACAAAAAGAATGCCTTCTTGAATGGTGAATTACAAGAAGAGGTGTTCATGGAACAATGTCAAGGGTATCTAGATCCACAACGTCGTAGCTATGTTTGCCAATTAAGGAAGGCCTTGTATGGCCTAAAACAAGCCCCAACGGCTTAAAATCAGAGGCTATTGGATTTCTTGAAGAGATGTGGTTTCTCTCCAAATGATGCAGATAAGGACCATCAAAGAGAAGCTTGGAAGAGAGTTCAAAATCTCAGATTTAGGTGTGCTAAAATACTTTCTTGGCATTGAGATGATCTATGGGAAAGAAGGCATCTATCACTCTCAAAAGAAGTATCTTCTAGATGTGTTGTTTAGGTTTGGCTTGACATATTGAAACCAATAGCTCAACTTATGAATTGAAATGTCAAGTTAAGCAAGGAAGATGGTAAGAAGCTAGAAGAACTTACACTATACAAGAGCATTGTGGGATGATTGATCTATGCTACACTCACAAGGCCAGACTTGTGCTACATAGTTGGAGTTCTATCTCAGCTCATGCATGTAGCCACAAATACACATCTCAATCATGCAATTAGAGTGTTAACATATGTGAGGATTATAGTAAATTATGGATTGCTATACAGGTATGATGAAGAACTTCAAGTAAGATCGTGGAGTGATGCAGATTGGGCAAGGAGTGTTGATGATGCAAGTTCTACTTTAGGCTATGTTTGCATTCTAGGTACAAAAGAAATTTCATGGATGAGCAAAAAGCAGCCCACAATTGCATTGAGTTCAACAAAAGCTGAATATAGAGCTTTAGCTCTCACTACATGTGAAGCAATGTGGATTAAGAAGCTCTTCATAGATTTTGGTATACAACATGGACCAATTCTCGTGCATAAAGATAACATTTCAAGCCTACATCTTGCAAACAATCCCATGTATCATGCAAAGAGCAAGCACATTGAGATGTGAGTGAAAATGTTGCAAGTGGAGACATTAATGTTCATTTTTTAGGTACAAAGGACCAAGTTGTAGATATCTTCACCAAAAGCTTGTATGTGCAAGCTAACAAAGTTCTCAAAAGCTATGAGCTTCCTTCATATCAACACTACTACTGAAGCTTTAGGGGGAGTGTAGAAAATGTGAACTATGCAAGATTTAGGTGGATAAAGGGGTCAAAAGACCTTAATGTGGACAAAACTCACAACACAAATCACTTAGGGTGGTCTCAAGGTCAGGGAAGGAAGTCGTAAGGTAGTGGAAAAGTCAAGAGAGGTATCCAAAAGCTATAAAAGAAGGTGAAGAGCCATCAAATGCATGGACGTTTTGTAGATCATTGAAGACCAAGAGACATATACTCAAGGAGGCTCAACAAGAGAGTCATCCAAGGTGCAAGGAGTTGGAATGCAATAGCCCAAACTAGGAAAAAATGTAGAGGAGGGTGTTATATCACAGAGGAGCTATCAAGCCCACATGTCCTCTAGTCTCTTGGAGGTATAGACATAGTATGCTTATAACAAATGCAACTCCTAATGTAAAAATCCAATTCAAGATATTTAAAGTTAACTCTATAGCTTATGTATGTGTCTTACTTTTCCTAAGAGGGGTTCTTGAAAATTGTTTTATGTGCAAAGAAATTGGTGTATGTCTGTAACCCTAATTTTTGCACATCCTAAATCTCTCCATAGTTTTCTTTGTATGGAGTTGTTGACTGACCCAAACAGACCCTTTCGAGGTGTTCTATAACTTGTTGGAAAGATTAGGAACTATACTAAGTGTGTCTAAAGTCTTAGCTCTTTTGGGGCAATGTAAGGTAGGTGAGTTAGAGGTTTTCTATAGGGTAGAAGAAAAGATGTATGAAGGGGACTTAGGTATTGAGTTCATTTCACTTCTAGTGTACAAATGTGAGGGATTAAATTCTAGCAATTACATCAAATAAATTCTTCTCAAATTCAAAATGGAGAATTCAAAGGTTCCAAGTACTCCTATGGAGATGAATTTGAAGTTAAGTGCTCATGAAGGTGACCAAATTGAAGATGTAACTAGTTATTAGAGTCTAGTTGGTAGTTTGAATTATGTTACATTATCCAAGGTGGATGTTTTCTGTGGATTAAGTTTCCTCAAATATTTGAAGTATACTATCAATGAAGGTCTGTACTATCCTTACACATCTCATATAGACATCAAATTCTTCTTTGATGTAGATTGGGCATGCTCTAAAGTGCTTGAGATTACATATTCATTCAACATACATTCAAATTAGATACTTTGTAAAGAAGAAACAACATAGGGTTAGATGGAATAATGTTCACATGCATAGTATAATGGAGAAGGTTCCTTTAGATAACATAGATCCAAAATCGTTTTTCATTCCATTTGACATACATACATTTATGCATTTTCATTTTTTACATGGAGATGCCATTTGGGACTCCTCAAGGTGTGAGACCCTCTATTGATGGTTGCATCATTAAAGTGAAGGAAACCTTAGCAAGACCAAGGGGTTTGTGGAGCTTGTGATTGGCATTGCAAATTACAATATCTAGCTCCACTTTGAATAGATTTTCATGAGACCTACTTAATATAAAAAATGCTATAGCATACGATGTCCAGTTGAGGTCCTTGAAGTCACCAAGGTATTCGGAATCACTTAAAGGATTTCGCATGAGTTATAGTCCACTCATCATGTAGTATCTGCAATAGGTGGAAACATGTGCAAGTAGAACTTCTCATGATTTGCCTCCTTATCATCATATATGGGAGTCAATTTTTCTTAGGCTAAAAGCTCTGACATGCACGGATTGAAGCATATGCATATTGCGTTAAATTCACAGCAAAATGAAAAGATTTACTAATAA
This sequence comes from Ceratopteris richardii, assembly GCA_020310875.1. Taxonomy (NCBI): domain Eukaryota; kingdom Viridiplantae; phylum Streptophyta; class Polypodiopsida; order Polypodiales; family Pteridaceae; genus Ceratopteris; species Ceratopteris richardii. The sequence goes on from CM035429.1 coordinate 47,179,345, forward strand.
AAAAAAATAGTTTTCACACTCCCATAATGTTCTTTGCCTCCTTTATCTCCACCCAATCTAGAAGTGCATGATTTGCAAGACCTACATCTGTGCTTGCAATTCCTTCTGGTGGCTCAAAGATAGGAAATGTTTTTTTGCATAAGGATGGCAAGATAACCAACAATGATTAAGAGTGGATAATGAGTTGATGTTAGCCTCCATTGATTATAGGAAACAATGTGTCTTTGCAAAACATTTTGGTCAATCATGTTCTAGATGCTACTCTTTGGCTTAGCATCTAGATCCCTTCTATCATCAAGCTATGTGATCTCAACACATGTTATAGATACATAATCTCAACAAGCTTGCTAATGAAACAAGCTTGCTAATGATTGGAAATTAACAAGATATAAGATTGAGTGATCTTCTACAACCAACAAAATGAATAGAAGTAGACAATATGCTCATTTTGTTTTGATGATGATGCTATTATGGCATTAGGTGCAAAATCTCTCTCTCTCTCTCTCTCTCGGAAACTAATATGCCACACATTAGGTAATTATTCTACCCTAGTTGAGAACATAAAGAAGGACTATGTTGGTGTTACTTGTATCATCACAACAATAGAATACTTCTCTTGTACAACTTCATCAGATTTTTTGCTTGTAGCTAGAGTTTTTGGATTTTCAAGAGCACTTCTTCCTTGAGGATCTTTACAAACATGAAACATGTATGGATCCCTCTCCTTAAGTGTTTGACCCACAAAAGTATCTGGAAGCTTAGGAAGTGCATATATTTTCCTTGCACCATTTTCTATTCTCATTTTGGTTACTCTAAAAGAATGTGGAAATTTTCTATTTTTGCTACCATGTTTCTCATCATTTGCTAATTTTTTTCCATTTGACAGCACAATTCATTGAACCTTGCAAACTCCGACAATTGAACCCTTGGACCATAGATGGCGTGTGTCTTTATATTACAATAGCTAAAACATCAATCAAGTTCGCAACTAGACACACTTAGATATACTTGCATGCACATATATTCACATGAGCACTTTCAGATATATACACATTCATAGAGACATATCTACAAAATGGCATACCCCCTTTTTCAGAATCACTATCATCATGACAATTCTATTGATGTTACCCCAACCATTCTCCATCTATTAGAGTATACATATCTGATACCTTGGGAGAAGGAAACAATGAAAATGGCATCATCATTCTATGAGGACATTCCTCCCAAATATCGGGAATGAGAAGTGTATCCATTCGAGATCAAGTGCAACCATCAAGAGAATGTAAAACTTGAAAGCTTATAGTTTCAAAATGATAAGAAAAGTTTTTCACATAATATCTTGTCCATGTGGATACCCAAAGAAATGAAAATCGAAAGAATCAAGGAACATTTTAGAAAGCAACAATGACAGATAGTCTTTCTCATTATCCACAATACATTCCAAAGAAACCCAAACCTGAGTAGTGAAATGAACTATTCAAGAAAGAAGCAACAAAACCTATACTTTTTAGAGTCTCATAAGCACAATAAAAAATTGGACTCGTTTTAGTATAAGAAAATGATAGCCATTTACCTTGAAGACAATCTCAGTTCCTAGATTACTTTCAATCTTCCTCAAGAACCAAATCAATGAGCTTAGCACATTTGGTATGATGTCCAAATGAACCATTTCAAATGTGATCCATGGTTAAAGGCATTCATGTAAATTTTAGTGAACTAAATGTGGAGTGTACATGCACCAATATTGCTAGACCATGTTTGGAAGATTTCTATTGAACGAAAATCAAGAAAGATTACTCTCATGTGTCTCACTTTTTCCATGCTCAGGAAGCCATGTTTTATGAATGAGAGGCAACATCAGATCAGAACATGTTGAGATAGTTCCATATAGTGAGAATGAACAAGAGGTCTTTCATATATTTATTTATTTTTGTGCTTACTTTCATGTCTCTCATGAGCGCTCCCTTCATGTTGTGAGATGTTGAGTAACAATCTCCATGTGTTCTTCCAAAAGTTTCCTATCATTTTTATTCATGCTAAAGCTACTTTTGTTGTTTAATGTATGCTTCCCTACTGTAAAGACAAGCCTCTTCCCCTCAGCAAAAGATAATAAGATAAGTAAATCAAAGGCAAGGGTAAGAATTTTTGAAGAGTTTCAAACACACAATTCGACCTCAATCACAATGCATTAAAAAAAATTATACATGAAGAGAAATCTTCTATAACTAAATTTTTAAGTCTGTAATGTCAATGCTAACCAATTACAAATCCATCCAAGAAGGTGTTTGGTATTAATTCTCTATGTACAATTCATAACTTATTACTCAATGGAGGACATATTACTATAGAAGAATGAATGAACATTGGTAAGCCCACACATTATATTTACATCGAGTTGTAGAGAAAAAATTGCACTCTTCCATGACAAAAAGTGTAATGCAACATCAATCCAGTATGAGGCATCATGAACGCAAATAAATTCTCCCAACAGAACCTCCATTTCATCAGTTTCCTTCTCTTGAGGTGGTCCTCCGGAAACTTTTGTTGTGTCCTTGTTTTTAAAAGTAGAGCTTGTTCTTCATTAACATCACCATGACAAATGCAAAAACCAAAATAAATTTCTCATTCAACTAAAACCTCCATATTTCTTGCATTACACCACTCCCCATACTAACACCACAACCTTAGATTTATTAGCAAATATACTAGAGAGATGATGTCGGCATATGTTCCCTCACAGGAGAATATTGCAGACTTTGTTGCAGAACTTTTCACAAAGGCTCTACCTAGTGAGATGTTTGAGCTTTCTGCAAGGCTTTGGGCTTAATTCCTTTTTTGGATTGATTCCACATAGCTTTGATCTTCCTTATATGTGAGTGCCAGCTCTTTTTTTTAGTGCATCACTCCTAGGGGAGATTTATTGATATATTTTGATAGTGATGTGTGAAATATTAGGACCACGAGGACACTTTTTTCCCTCTTTAAGAGTGTTTTCCCCCCGGCTTGTATATATGCCTATAACCCTAATGGGTCACTTATCTTTGTACATTCACTCAGTAATACATTCAGTATTGTGTGTCATGATCCAAGATTCTTATTCTTCCTTGTGTTCTTCACATGCTTCCAAAGAGCTCAAAATCCTCCATGTATGTTTTGCTTCTTCATCTTTTACTAGGGATTTGTTGATATATTTTGGTAGTGATCTATGTGAACCCACTAGGATCATCGAGGAAGTTTCTTCCCTCT
>CM035429.1:47187593-47357593 GCA_020310875.1 Ceratopteris richardii
CCATATACATTGGATACATATGTGAAACCCTTTTTTGATGTAGATTGGGCAAGCCCCAAAGATGATAGGAGAAGCACCTCTGGATACCTTACTTTTCCAAGTACAAAGTTGATTTTCCTAGTCCTCAAAGATGCAAACCATAATTGCTCTTTCATCAATAGAGGTTGAGTGTAGAGGACATCCAAATGCTACACAAGAATTTATGTGGATTAGAATCCTATATTCAAATTTGGGATTGTAAACTTCAACTCCACATGTATTTGGAGATAATATTAGTTCATTACATCTTGCTGCTAACCCTATCTATCATGCTAGGAGTAGACACATAGAAGTTCATTATCATTATGTCAAAGAGAAGATTATGAGTAAGGAGATACAACGCTCATATCTATCAACTCATCAACAATGTATATATATGATGAAAAGGGACTAGATTGAAGCATGTAAAACAAATTCAAATCAATCATTGGATTGTAGGAGATCTTGAAGGACTAAAGACTCAAGCATCTTAGGCTTGAGGGGGACTTTTGGTACAATTAGAAAGCCTAAGTGTTTTGCTAGTTATTCAGGACTACATATCCTTTCATTGCCTCAGAAGAGAGAACCACATCTGAACTCCTGCTTGTCAATTTGAGCATAGTTACTTTGGATAAATGTAAAAATCAAAAGAGGACTGGAATCTCATTGATTAAAGAGAATCATGAAAATACTCTATCGGTAAAGGAATCAAATCTTTATGTCCCTAAAGTGTAGGGTCACTTTTATGTGAGGGAAAATTCAAATTCAAACTCAAACAAGGAGTATAAATAGACATGGTCTTAGTTGCACGATAAGAGAGCTATTCTGAGAGACAATGAGCTAGTTCAGTGAGCATACATTGAGCTCACTTCATGTATGAGTAGTCCACTATAATTTCTTTGCATCATATGTTCAATAGCATTTACAATTTGATACATTTCATCAAGCACATTTCTATCCACTATCTACTCTTGCATCATCTTCATTATAGTGATCTTGTGGAATCATTTCTATATGTGTACTTAATCATTTGTTATGATTTAACTTCAAACAATTAGAATATAGTTTCTACTATATGTGCATCAATATTCATCAAGTTTGATTTAGCAAATTTTCAGATATGACTTAAGGAAGGTGACTGTGTCTACACACTTTCTAGATCCTAAAACATCATGATGACCCCCTGACTTATTAGATTCATTTCTTAGTGTATGGTATAGCTAAATTGATGAAATAAATTGCTTTAGTTAGCTATACACTTCAGGTATGACGTAAGGAAGGTGACTGTGTCTACACACTTTCTAGATCCTAAAACATCATGATGACCCCCTGACTTATTAGATTCATTTCTTAGTGTATGGTATAGCTAAATTGATGAAATAAATTGCTTTAGTTAGCTATACACTTCAGGTAGATGTGTGCAAAAGCTCTGGGTTAACTCATACTAGGCTGTGAGCCCATATCATAATTCTAAGTCCTTCTATTCCAAAAAAAAAAGGTTCTTCACATCTCTTACATAATCTAGTTATTTTTTTTAAGCATCTCTGAAGTTACATTGGCATGTGTAGAGTAGCTTTTGTGCAACATCAACTCTCTCTGGAACCTGTCTCTTCATCTCCTCAGAATGTGTGTATGTGTATGTGTATGTGTATATATTTGTGTGTGTATGTGTATGTGTATGTTTGTATGTATGTGTATATACAATGTTTATATGTATGTGTATATGTATGTGTGTGTATGCACGTATATGTGTATTTAAATGTGTGTATGTGTATGTGTATGTGTGTATATATACATAAAGATGGAAAAATAAAGCATATACTTTAATAGTGTCAATACAAATACATTACTGCATCCAAAATGATTTTGAAGGTTGATAATAAGTAAGCTTACACTTAGTCATGCTAAGGCATTTCTAGGATATATATGCTTTAGACATTCTACTTGAAGATATTTCTCATTTTATGAAATATCAACGCTTTAACTCTCATTTGGATACAATCCTCAATAAAATCCACCATGCCATCATCATCATCATCATCATCGTCACAAAACTCCTGTAATTTGTCTTATTTTTAATAGATTTCTTTCAATATTGCATATTTTACAAGATCACTTTTGCATAGCTTCCTCATAGGTGCTTCTAATAAATGATGTCTTAATGGCAACTCTAAATGGTGTGGTGGAAGATCATCAATATCATACATCAGAACCTACATACAAGAAAAAATCATTAGTATTCCATACATGAATGAGAAATAAACTTAATAGACAAATTTAAATATGTAAGTTAATTTCAAAAGAGTTTCTATTAATTAGAGTTTTCATTGGAAGATAGGATAGGTGGGCAAAAAGTGCTGGTTCAATGCAGATTCTTGTTTTCACCTTAATGTTTATCACTTTTGTCTTACTTTGAAATCTTTTAACATGGAGAAATGGTTCATCTAGTCATACACATGATGAATGTGACTTCAAATCCACAGCTCTTGGTTTCTAGTGCTCTCTAAAAGGTTCTCCTAGAGGTCTATGTCATCCATAATTCACTAATACTTCATCATCAGCATGTAATCAAGTAATAGCATTAACAACTACGTATCTTGCTACATCTCTACTCATGTATGATGAATCATGACTATTTTCACGCTTTTCAAATGTCCAATTAGTCATTGAACATTTATATCCTTGACTAGTAGTTATTAAAATTGTTATATTTCCATGCATGTAAGGTCTTCCATCAATATATAATCTTTACTTTTATGCATATATAGTTCCTCTCCTTGAAGGAGAAGGTGCATTCAAGCATGATCAATAAGTACTCATGCTTGGAACCTAACATGTGAGTCAATGCCAAAGTCCCCATCTATATATAGGACCAAAAAATGACATAAGAGTGACTTCAGAGTCTGGATGCATATACAAATCCTTCACAATATAGAGACCACGACCAACACCACTGATAATGGAGGGAGCAATCATATAATTGTTGGAGATAGACGTCTATGAAATCACACGAACAACACAAGGAAGAAGAAGAAGCTTGGAGCACAACACACAATACTGAATGTATTACTAGAGAATGTAGAAAGATAAGTAGCCCATTAGGGCAATAGGCGTATACACAAGCCGGGGGAAAAAAACCTCTAAAGAGGGAAAAACGTGCCCTGGTGGTCCTAGAGTGTTCACACACATCACTACCTAAATATATCAACAAATCCCCCCTGGGAGTGATGCGGTGAATAGGTAGCTGGCACTCATGTATAAGGAAGTGCCAAGCTATGTGGAAATTACTCCACAAAAAGAAGTAAGCCCAAAGCTTTGCGAAAAGCTTCAAACTTCTCCCTAGGTAGAGCCTTCGTGAAAAGATATGCAATGTTCTCCTGCATGGGCACATATGCCAAGCTGATCTCCCCAGCAGAGAACCTCTCCCTGACATAATAATAATGCACCTCAATGTGCTTAGTGCGAGCAAGGAACACAGGGTTCCTCGCAACTACCAATGTGCTCTGACTCTTAGTGAAGGTGGTGGTAGAAGTCTGACCAACACCCAAATCAGCCATAAGGCGTCTGAGCCACACACACTCAATAGTCGCTCTGAAAGCTTCCCTATACTCAACCTCACAACTGAAAGTGGCAACAGTAGGCTGCTTCTTGCTCAACCAAGATATACATGAGCTACCAAGCATGAAGCAAAAGCCACTAATGGACAGACGAGTGTCATAGCAACCAACCCAATCAGAGTCAGAAAAAGATGCAATCTGGCGGTAGTGATCCCCCTTGGGATAAAACAACCCAAGTGGCCGAGTACCACTCAGGTAGCGAAAGATAATAATTGGCCTTCTAGGCCCATTTGCAAAGTTAGTTCTCGATCTAGGATTATAGTTATTACCTTGGTTTGCTGCTGCTGCCATTACATTTGCTGGTGGCAAGAGTCCTCCTTGAGTCCAGTATGTCGTTGTCGGCATGATCAAAGATAAGTCAGAAATGTTTAATACATTTAAACACTATCATGCATATGCAGAAAGAATTACAAGTCAAAGGTTGAAGAGACTAAGGTCAGATGGAGGGGGAGAGTATTTTTCTAATGAGTTCAGTGATTACTTGTGGAACGTAGGTATAAAGAGAGAAGTTACTTGCAGGTACTCTCCTCAACAAAATGGGGTAGCAGAAAGAAGAAATAGAACTCTTGTTGAGTTTGCAAGATCCATGATGAAGGAGAAAAATTGTCCAAATTATTTGTGGGCTGAGGCTGTAAACACAGCTACATATTTGGTCAATAGGTTACCTTGTAAAGCTTTGCAGGGTATGACAGCATATGAAGCTTGGTGGGGTAAGAGACCTACCTTGGATCATTGTAAAATATTTGGATGCTTGGCATATGCATATGTGCCATCTCAATTGAGGCATAAATTGGAACCTAAAGCAGAGAAGTATGTATTCATTGGTTATGATGACAAGCAGATGGGTTATAGGTTGTGGAGTCCATCCACGAAGCAATTCCTTGTGTTCAAGGATGTTACATTTGATGAGCAAGGCATTTGGTATGCAGGTAAACTTAATGTGCATGCAGATGTTGAAGAAGTTGTGAATCAAAAGAAAGGTAAATCAAAGGTTCAAATATTTGATGAAGATGAGAATAATAAAGTACAAGTTGAAGTTGAAGAAATGCCAAGATTTGATCCAGAATGTGATGAACCAGAAATTTCAAGAAGTGGAGAAGTCAGAAGGTCATCTAGGCACAAATGGAAACCTACAAGGTATAGCTATGATACTTCATTCTTGACTACTAAAGATTATGCTTACATGTTAAAAGCAGATGAAGATCCATCCACATATGATGAAGCCAAAGGGAAGAAGAATTGGGAAAAGGCTATGCAAGAGGAATATGATGCATTGATGGAAAATGAGACTTGGGATTTGGTTCCTAAACCAAATAGTCAGAAGATCATTGGATGTAAGTGGGTCTACAAAACAAAAAGGTTTGCAGATGGAAGTATATCTAGGTACAAAGCCAGGCTTGTTGTGAAGGGATATGCACAGACATATGGTGTAGACTATGATGAAACATATAGTCATGTTGCAAAGATGACAACTATAAGGTCAATCATAGCAATTGCTGCTTGCAAAGGTTGGAAATTATCTCAATTAGATGTGAAGAATGCATTTTTGAATGGTTTTATTTCAAATGAAGTTTACATGGAACAACCAGATGGTTTCAAAGATCAAGTGTATCCAAATTATGTGTGTAAGCTCAAGAGAGCTTTGTATGGGTTGAAGTAGGCCCCAAGGGCATGGAATTATAGGCTTGTAAAGTTCTTAAAGGAACTTGGATTTCAAGCATCAAAGGCAGATAGTAGCTTGCTAGTCAAAGCAAGTGAGGATGGCTTTATTAATGTTTGTATTTATGTTGATGACATAATACTTACAGGAACAGATGATAAAGGCATACACATGATTAAGAAGCAGATGGAGAAAGAATTCAAAATCAGTGATTTGGGAAATTTGTGAGTCTTTTTGGGAATGGAGATTTCATATAATCAACATGGAGTATATGTAACTCAAGAAAGGTATCTGAAAAATTTGTTAACCAAATTTAAAATGGAAGATTGCAGGATAGCACCAACTCCAATGGAAGTGAATCAAAGATTGAGTAGATATGGAGGAGAAGAATTCAAAGATATGAAGCTTTATCAGAGTTTGGTGGGTAGCTTGATTTATGCTACATTAACAAGACCTGACTTATCATATGCAGTTGGAGTTCTATCTCAATTCATGCATTATCCTAGAAAGGATCATTGGATTGCAGGACAAAGAGTACTTAGGTACATCAAGGGCACACTTAAAGAAGGTTTGTATTATGGATTTACTTCAGATACAAGGGTCAAAATATACAGTGATGCAGATTGGGCAGGTAATTCTGATGATAGAAGATCAACACATGGATATTTGTGTTATGTGGGAGATAAGCTAATTTCATGGTGTTCCAAGAAGCAACATACAGTTGCTCTATCATCTACAGAAGCAGAATACAAAGGCATGGTAGAAGCTGCAAAAGAAGTAATATGGTTAAAGACTCTTATGAAGAGTTTTGATATTGTTCAGAGTACTCCTATCATTTGTGGAGACAATATGAGTTCTTTATATTTGGCAGCAAATCTTGTATTCCATGCTAGAACTAAACATATTGAGATTCAGTATCATTTTTTGAGAGAGAAGGTTGTTGATAAAGAAATAGAAGTTATGCATACTCCTACAGAAGATCAACTTGCAGATATGATGACAAAAAGTTTGGATGGACCAAAGTTGCAGAGATTTAAAGATATGGCAGGGATAAAAAGGATGCAGGTAATCACAATTGATGATTGAGGGGGAGCTGTTGGAGCAGTAGAATCAACAATTGGTGATTATATAAAGCCTAGAAGTGAAGAGATGAAGGAAAGATTGAAGATTAACTTCATGAAGTAAAGAGAAGATTCAGATAGCAAAGTTCTTTAAATTATATGTACATTAGTTTTGTATATACTTCAATATACTTGAAGTAATGACGAATCAATACTCATATATATATATATATATATATATATATATATATATATATATATATATATATATATATATATATATATATATATATATATATATATATATATATATATATATATATATATATATATAAGTATGTGCTCATATTCGAATGATGAGTGTAAGATGAAATATAGATGAGTAGATGATGAACAATGTATGTATCATCCATCAGATGTATGAAGAATTAAGATAAGAAAAAGTTTTCAGAGAATTGTGCGTCGGTCTTTTCTCTAGTTCTCCTTGTGTGCTTAATCTTATGAGAAATCCTTTTGTACACATCTAAGTCCATAGTTAATCTATCTATGGTTAAAGTTTGAGAGTTCAATTGCAAACAGGCTGAGAGAATTTTGGATAGGAACATCTATATGTGAGAAAGTGTTGAGTGTCTTCTGAAACAGGTGCAGATTTGATGGTCAAAGAAATGGATAGTACTCAGTGCATAGTGTAAAGTTTTACACAAATGAGGAGTCAAAATTTAAGTTCAAAGGTAAGCCATCTATGGCTAAAAGCATTTGCTTAAACGGGTTCTAGTTTGGGAGAACCATGTCTTAGAAGTTGCAGGTGTCAAAGTCGACTCTACAGGGAGACAGTTTTAGACATAGGTAGATTGTTTGAATCATTTCTCACAATTTACTCAAGCTTTTGAAGTGTTTTAACTTGGAGAAGTTGCAAAACCTATAGGCGACACATTCTACCAAGTTTTATCAAAAAATTTACACAAATGATTAATAAATGAGTGATTAATGTGCAACAGACTTTTCTGAGAAATGACTTTCTTCACAGTTAGCTAATTTCTTGATACTTTGGTGCTTGTCTTCCAAAATTGGTTGGAGTTTAAAGTTATTCTTGATATAGAGGTGTTCTAACATCAAGGATAGCTTGTTCTTTTGGAGATTAACACTCTCCATCACACAAGCGCTGCGATACTTCATTCAGAGGCAAAAACGAGCTCCGATTGCGATTTCCTAATCACCCTAAGTATGCTCACCAAATTTCATGTGATTCTCAGATTGTGACCCGAGGGGTATCAATGATGCCCTAGATGAAGCAGCCACCTGCTCTAATACCAATGTTTGGATTTTGATGGTCTACCTAAGCACACAAATAACATAAGGAAGAAGAAGAAACTTGGAGCACAACACATAATACTAAATATACTACCACAAGAATGTACAAAGATAGTAACCCGTTAGGGCTATAGGCATATATACAAGGAGGGGAACCTCCTAAAGAGGGAAAAATGTGCCCTCGCAATCCTAGTGTTTTCACACACATCACTACCTAAATATATCAACACCTTGAACTATACATTTTTTAGTGTTTGTGCTGCCAACAACTGTGCTCATAGGGCTAAATGCTGGAACTCTCCTTGCTATCTAGTGATATTATCTTAATCGGTGATTTTAACATGTTGTTGTCTGGTAATGATAGGATTCGCAATCAAGATAATGTTCTTCAAGGCCATGAAAAAATTACTGGTTTGATATGATAAATTTGTTACCGTCAGTGTCCATGTGAAAGGCCAAATGGCCACCGGACACTTCTTTGTATATGTTCTTTGATTAAACATATAGTGGCATGGTCAGCCATAGATTGTAACTTCAAGCACATTTGTAAGAACTAAGAAGTCTCTCTTCATGCTCCTTGTGTACCATGTTTTTTCCTGCATATTTTGCAGCCTCTATGAAGAGTATCGTGTGCAACCCTAGGAGCTCAGTTTTCTACTCCAAGGATATCTTCGTGTAGCTCTCGAGAAGGAGAGCGCACTATGGTGCATCCCCCTTGAATTACTTCACTGGTATCAGAGTAGTTCGACTCAAAATGTTGTTCCTTTTGTGCAAGCAAAGCGAGCACCCCCCCCCCCAGCTTTGTCCAATGCTTACGACTAAGACGGCGACCAAGGCATAGACCTAGGTCTATGCCGAGTCATCCGAGTCACCGAAGTCACTATTGGCATTGTTGGCTGCACACGAGGGAGGACCTCAACGATCAAGGAAGATAGAGGTTCCAAGTACTTGACAACCTATGGCTACTAGACAAGGAAGATAGAGGTTCCTGGTACTAGACAACCTATGGCTTGTATTTGGCATGGTTGTTTGGGCCACATATCTCATAGTGGAATGGAAAATCTTTCTTGTTCTAGCTAGTTACATATGTTATCTTTCTCTGATTTTTCGTTTTTTTAGCATTTTCAATATGAAAAGCAAACTAGAAATGTGCATGGAACACACATTGACTCTTCAATTCAGCCTTTAGATCTCATTCATACAGATGTGTGTGGTCCTATGCCCACTAGGTCCTTATATGGTTCTCTTTACTTTCTCAATTTCATAGATGATGATACTAGAAAACTTTGGGTATATCCTATCAAATCAAAGGATGAAGTATTCCCTACTTTCAAAAAACGTCTTGCCTCAGTTGAGACTGAAAAAGGAACTAAGCTTAAGGATTTACGTTCAGATAATGGGAGTGAGTATTCCTCACACGAACTCAACCTTTTCTGTCAATCTAGAGAGATTCATAGAGAGTTTACAACTCCTTATACCCCAGTACAAAATGTTGTAGTTGAAAGGATGAATAGAACTATTCAAGATAGAGTAGTTTCTATGTTGCATCATCCAAACCTCTCACAAGGTTTTTGGCCAGAAGCAGTACTGACTGCAATTCATGTGATTAACCTTTCACCTAGTATTGGCAAAGGTCTGAAAGTGGCACAAGAGTTATGGACAAGGAAGCCACCATATTATGATCATCTTCAAATTTTAGGGTGTGAAGCATATGTTCATATACCCAAGAATCTTCGACAAAAGTTGGACCATAAGTCAAAGAAATGCATTTTTCTTAGATATGGTTGAGAAGGACAATTTGGATATCACTTATGGGATCCTAAAACACGGTCAATAATCAGAATTAGTGATGCAAATTTCAATGAGTCTAAGATACATAAACAACCCATTAAGGAGGTTGTGGTGTTTGAGGATACTAGTCCTCCAGTTAGCATGCATGGAAATGCTGCACATAGGGACGTTCATGAGAATGTCTGATTAGATCAGTCTGCAGATATTCCTATTCAGCAACCATTGAGATGCTCTGCATGTGTCTCACATCCACCTGATAGATATGTTCCATGTTTAGATTTTGCTATGCTAACAAATGCCGGTGAGCCTTCTCGCTACAAAGAGGCTATGCACACAAAGGTTCACGTCAAGTGGGAGTGTGCCATGAAGAGTGAGTTGGAATCTATTCACAAGAATGGTAGGTGGGATTTAGTACCCTTGCCAAAGGGCAAGAAAGCTTTACCATGTAAATGGGTATATAAGTTGAAGTACACATCAGATAGTGCTTCTCCAAAGCATAAAGCACAACTTGTTGCAAAGGGTTTTATGCAACAACATGCTGTTGAATTTTAGGAAATCTTCTCTCTAGTGGTCAAGATGACTACCCTATGCATGTTTCTTGGATTCGTTGCAATGGAGGACTTAGAGCTAGTCCAAATGGATGTGAAAAGTGCTTTCTTGCATGGAGATCTTAGAGATGAAATCTATATGGAATAACAAGAGGCTTATGTAGTTTGTGGCAAGAAAAGTTTAGTTTGTAAGCTGAAGAAGAGCTTTTATGGACTTAAACAGTCCCCTAGACAATGGTAGCAAAATTTTGATGCTTTTATGAAGTCTCAAGGCTATTTTCGAAGCAATGAGGATCATTGTCTCTACACAATGAGATGCTCACATGGCAGCTTGATATGCTTGATACTTTATGTCGATGATATGTTGATTGCTGAGAAGTCCTCTTATGACTTGTCAATTCTCAAAACAAAGTTGAGTCAGACATTTGATATGAAGGATTTGGGGGATACCAAACATATTCTTGGCATGCGCATTACTCGTGATAGGAGTAAAAGATGCATATACTTGTCTCAAAGTGAGTACATATCCAAAGTACTTCACAGGTTCAAAATGTAGGATGGAAAGGCATTGAGTACACCTTTACCCACACATGTGAAATCGAGCAAAGATGATTGCCCCAAATCAGATGAGAAAAAGGAATTCATGACCAAAATTCCCTATCAATTTGTTTTGGGTAGTCTCATGTATGCTATGGTAGCTACGAGACTAGACATTGCATTTGCAATGGGAGTTGTGAGCAGATATATGTCTAATCCTCGCAAAAACATTGTGAAGTGGTCAAAATGATTTTGAGATATCTGAGTGGCACTACGGACAAGTGTTTATGCTTCGGTAGCGGGAAAGCATCCATTATTGGTTACATAGATTCTGACTATGTTGGTTGTGTAGACAAGCGTAAGTCTACATCAGGGTACATTTTTTCATTTTGTTGGAGGTGTTATCTCTTGGAGATCTCATCTTCAAGAATGTGCAACTATTTCCACCACAGAAGCAGAGTATGTTGTAGTAAGTGAGGCATGTAAGGAAGCATTGTGGCTTTCTCGTCTTGCTTATGATATGGGTTTACCTCTGCATGTACCTCGTTTGCTCAGTGACAGTTAGAGTGCCATTGCTTTGGCTAAGAATCTGATCTATCATGCAAAGACCAAGCACATTGAGCTGAAGTATCACTTCATTAGAGATTTCTTAGCCATTGAGCGCATTATTCTTGAGGAGGTTCACACTCAAGATAATGTTGTAGATGCTTTGACTAAAGCTCTACCATAGGATAGTTTTCGACACTATAGTCACATGATCAGAGTTACTTGATTCATGATCTTACATAGTCACTTGTAGACTGTGTGACATTCCCATCAGGTGGGAGGTATAGTTTGTCTACTTACACTTAGGTATTCTTTATCATTCTTTATTTTTCTCCCATAGTTAATTTGGTCATATTGGCCTTTAGTGGGAGATGTTATCGTTAGTGTCCATGTGAAAGGCCAAATGGCCACCGAACACTTCTCTGTATATGTTCTTTAATAAAACATATAGTGGTCTGGTCAGCCACACACTGTAAGTTGGACTGCATTTGTAAGACCTAAGAAGTCTGTCTTCGTGCTCCCTGTGTATTGTGTTGTTTCCTGCATATTCTGTAGCCTCTCTATGGAGTATCATGTGTGGCCCTAGAAGCTAAGTTTTCTACTCTGAGGATATCGTCGTGCAGCTCTTGAGACGGAGAGCCCACTGTGGTGCATCGCCATCGAATTACTTCAGAATTCCCTCAACTTGATTGAGTGCTCTTTTAATTTTGGTCATACTTGGAATAATAGAAATGCTACCAACTCTTTATCTGCTAGGCTTGATAGATGGTACATGAACATTACTAGGCTTCATGAACTTTGGCACTTTAATTTGGATAAAGACTTGTCCTTGTAGTTGTCTGACCACTCACCTCTTATAATCAAGATTTTCAAAAACTTCCCTGTTCATAAAGCTGGCTGGCCCCAAATACCTCTTTGTTGAAGCTTCCCTACATTAAGGAGCAAAATAAGGCTATTTTTCTCCATCATTTTTTTAGTGATAACTCTCCCCCTTTTATTGTCTAGGAAAGATCCCTTAAAGAGCTTTAGAATCTCTTCACTAGATTTAAGCTTAAGGCCAAGGAAATTAGGAGAAAAAGAAGGATGATGATTCTTAAGGAGATAGAGCTAGTTGGATTATCTAACTTGGACCCTCATAACAAAAGTCAAAAGATCCTTGATCTTTAGGAAAGATTGAGGTATGAAGACTACCTCCTTGCTAGTGGTGCGCTTGCTTCCTCAAGAGAATTTTGGGATGGGAAAGTGGATAAGCCAAATAAGCACATGTTTGAATTAATGAAGAAAAAGAAAGCTAGGGACTTTGTTCCCCTTTTAAAGAAGAAAAGAATTCTTTGTATATATGTTTTTGCTTCCTCCTTGGGCAAGAGACAACCCCATCATGGATATGATTATCCTCCCTGAGAAAAATGGGTTCATCAAAGTTAGATTCATTCTTGATGCCATTATATCTCTGTGGGAAGGTCTTGATTATGCTAAAGATCACAACATTGATACTTACTTCTTCAAATTAGTTTTTGACAAGGCTTATGACAGGATTAAGTGGGAATTCATTCTTCAGTCTTAACATGATATAGGTGCTTGTAAAAGGTTCATTAAGTATACTAGAATCTTGTTTGGGAATGCCAATTCAAGAGTAGCCATGAATGGTCAAGTTTCTGAGCCCTTTAGGCTTTACAAATCTATTAGATAGGGGTGCCCCCTTACTCTTCTTCTGTTTTCCATTACTAGTGATTCCCTTAGGTGGTTAGTTAGAGACTTTATTGAGAAAGGCACCATTAGTGGTCGAATGATCCTTGATTCCCCTACTAAGTTAGAATTGCAAATGTTTGCTGATGACACCAACATGATTAGCAAGACTCATAATTTGTGTGTTGAATACTTTCTTAAGTGTCTTGACTTGTTTTGATGTGCTAGTGGCTCCATTGTCAACCACAAGAAAATTGGTTTCTTTTATTTGCCTGCTCCCTCCTTCAAGGAAATTCTTCTGGGTGAATCTGCCAAATTTGATATTGGCCTATAGCAGTTGTTGAGAGCTCAAATCATTTGGTTCATTTGGAAAAATAGGAACTAGAAGGCTCTTTCTAAGTCTCCAAAGAACTTTTTGTAGTGCTATAACCAAGGATTGAGAACCTGTGTAAAAACTTGTATGAATTATATGAATGATGCCCTGGAAGACTCCAAGATCCCTCATGATATCTTTAGGAATTATAGCTTCAATAAGTGTAGAGATAAGATTCTGCCTTTGTACTATGAAAAGAGACTGAGGCTTATGCTATATCTAGAAAATATATTGTAACTCTTCTCCTGCGCTATGGGAGTCCTCCCTTTTATTTCTCTTTAAACTACTCATCTTTCCTGTTGTCTTCAAAAAATAAAATAAAGTATATAGGCGTTTCTCAGGTATACTGTTGGTTTCAGGCTATGGAGCCCACTCGTCGAGCACTGTAGTATATAGTTTAAACTTACAAATCTTTTCAGCAAAGATCTTGTAAGGCGATATGTAGTTGAAACACGACAAAAGGTTCCAGGAAACCATCGCCCTAGTCAAGAAGGGAAGCCAATAGGTATTAGCTTAACCCTTCATGGTAATAGCTTCGCCCGATAGGTATAGGTTTCTTTAGCGCCTGTCATCGACCAGGATCAATTTCGCCTAGCCCTAATCATTACCAACCTTTAGGCGGCGGGCGAATCAAGTTATTCAATCAATCTGCGGGGTTGGTTCCTCACATGGCTTTCTCTTCTTAGGGGCGGCTTTCAGTCTAATGTTATTCTTCAGCAGGTACTATGCAAGCGAAAACAAACACTCAATGCGGAACTTATCTTCTTGAATCTATAGTTTGGTTTGGGAGAAGAAATTGAAAGTCCTGCTTGCTGTTCGCTCGCAGCTAACTTCCCCTCTGATTCTTATACAGGGACGTGCCGTGGGAGTAACTCATTCCCAAATGGGTTAAGCCACAACATGGGCATTCCCTACGGCGGGCGGCGTTCTCTGAAGACGTAGCGTTCATTGACAAAGACCATTAGCTTTGGCTGGCATCTTTCCCGTAGATTATCGATGGCTCATGATCCCGCGGGGGTTTGGGATGGATGGATGTCTGAGCGGTTTAAAGAGTCGGTCTTGAAAACCGAAGTATTCGGAAAAATACCGGGGGTTCGAATCCCTCTCCATCCGCCAACAGCTCTCTTTTACATACATCTCTTCACACGTACCTACGCAGTAGCATTTAAGAGTGTAATGCCCCGATTTACTTACTCTCAGATATATATCTCCACACGGGGGCGGAATCAAGCGTTTGTATTCTTAGCCTTAAAGGAGGACAAGCATTTCTGGCATATGGTTCTTGTCCTGCGATACCGGGACTACAGGGTTTCCCTCTACATATCTGGAAGGGGAGCTAAACGGCTAGCCCTACTAAACGAAGTTTTTTGGGAGTAGGCTGTCTCCCGTCAACTCCGAGTCTGCTGGGCGAGTCCAAGCGTATACATAGACCTTCGTCTGGCACCGGCATGGAGAGAGTACTACGGAATACCCCCAGATTGATATGGATCTCCCCCATAGAGGTGCTTAGCAAGCTAATACGTGTTGTAAACGTAGTTAGTTGACCGGGTGAAAACAACACGTATTAGCTTGAACGTGCTAATACCGTTAGGTTAAGCTAATACCGTTAGGTTAAGCTAATACCTTATGGAGCTAAAGAAAACCGTAACGGTAAACGAGCGATAGAAAACTAACAGTGAACGTAAACGTAAACGGTATTAGCTTAATTAGTTTACGTTTACAACACGATGAACCGTTTACCTTAACGGGAAACTAATACCGAAAACAACACTATAGTAGTTGAACGTTTACCTAACGGTAAACTAACCGCATAGCGCCATAGGCGCGCTTAGTTGACCGGTTAGGCGCTATGCGAAGACCGGTAAGGTCTTGCGCTAAAGAAAACCGTAAAGGGAATGCGCTAAAGAAAGTTTCCCACCTTATGGTAGGGAAAGCGCTAAAGAAAACGTTTACCTAACCGGTCAACTCCCGCCCGGGAAACTTTAGCTCGAAAACGTTTACCGTTAGGAGCTAAAGTTTCCCGTTTACCCAATAGGGGCTCCGCGGCGTCGTCGGTTAGGGAATCGTTTTCTTTACGTGTTGACCGGTAGGTATTAGCTTCGCTCCAATAAGGTGCTTAGTTTACCGTTTTGCGCTAAAGAAAACCTATTGGTTTTGCGCTCAAGTTTTCTTTCTTTATAACGCGCAAAACGCTCTAAGCGCGTAAAACCTTTACGGTATTAGCTTTAGCCTTAACGGTAAAGCGAAAACGCCTTAAAGTAAGGGGCGAAGCTAAGCCTTCACCAACATGGTGTAGCTTTAGCCTTATGGCTTAAGCGTTTTCTAACCTTAAAGGGTATTAGCTAAGCTATTACCTTAAAGGGGCGAAGCTATTACCATAAAGGGAATGGTAAACGCTTAAGCAAAACCAATAGGTGGCGCGCATTCACTGTAGCTTCACCTTAATGGTCTTCCCTTCGGGTAATGGTCTTCCCTCCGGCCCTTTAGGTTTTCTTTAGCGCGTTAGTTTCCGTTTCCGTTTCCGTTTCCGTTTCCCTATTGGTGCTTTAGTTTCTTAGGGAAACGGAAACGCTGTAGCCTTATGGAGCTTATTCGCGCCCCTTTACGGCATTTTCTTTAGCACCTAAAGGAGCTTAGCTTCGCCCCATAAGGTAAACATTTTCTTTAGCACCTTTTAGGTGAAGCTAATACCTATACCTAAAGGTAAACGCTACACCTAAAGTAAAGGTGCGTAGCAAGGTGCCATGTTGGTCTTGCTACAGCGTTTTCTTTAGCACCTATTGGAGCTTAGCTAATACCCTAAAGGTAAACATTTTCTTTAGCGGGAAACTTTAGCGTAAAACAAGACAAGACCAGAATGGTCAAAGCTTCGGGTAATGGTCTTCCCTCCGGGTGGCCCTTTAAGGGTATTAGCTAAGCGCTTTCTCTAAAGAGAAACTTTAGCGTAAAACCTTAATAAAGTGTCCGTTTCCCTTAAGGTGCTTTAGTTTCTTAGGGAAACGGACACTTTAGCACAAGACAAGACCATTCAGGTCTTCCCTTCTTGACTGAATGGTCTCTTTAGCGCAAGACAAGACCATTCAGGTCTTCCCTTCGGGTAATGGTCTTCCCTCCGGGTGGGCCTTAAGGTGCTAAAGTTATTGGTGCTTTAGTTTCTTAGGGAAACGGAAACGGTTTCGGCTAAAGTCGTTTGGGGCTAAAGAAAACAAAACCTAAACGTAGAAGCTAATACCTATTGGGGCGAAGCTACACCATGTTGGTCTTGCTACAGCTCGCTTAACTTTTAGGCTACAGCGTTTTCTTTACTTTCTCTAAAGAGAAACTTTAGAAAACCTTTAGGTTAAGCTAATACCATTCCCTTTACGGTACCCGAAAACCTAAAAGTAAGCGTTTACCATTCATTCCCTTAACGGTCAACTTTAGCCGCTAAAGAAGACCGGGTCTTGCGCTAATTCGCTGTAGATTCCAAGACCTACATGGTCAAAGCTCCGGGCCTACATGGTTAAGCATAGCGCCCAAACCCAATAGGTTTTCTTTAGCCGTTTCCCTAGTGCTAAAGTTATTGGTGCTTTAGTTTCTTAGGGAAACGGTTTCGGACACTTTAGCGCCTATTGGTTTTGGTTTTCTTTAGCGCAAAACCAATAGGAAACTTGAGCGTAAAACAAGACCTAACCGGTCGCTTAAGCATTCCCTTCATGGTCTTCCCTCCGGGTGGCCCTTTAGGTTTTCTTTAGCGCCAGTGTTGTTTTGTCAGAAGAAAACCAAACAGAATGCTAACTACTTGAACTGATAACTTATCGGTAAGTAAGTAAACTAAGCGCTAAAGAACGCATAGCGCTTTCCCTACCCGGTTTCCCTAATCGATTAAGCGTTTACCTTTAGGTTTTCGTTAGTTTACCGCGTTCGCTTCGATGAAACCATAAGTAAACGTTTTCGGGCCTATTGGTTTTGCGCTAAAGTGTAACGGGTGCTAAAGTTGACTGAGTTGTAAACGGAAAGCGCGTAGCGTTAAGTAAACGGTATTAGCATAGCACCTAAAGGTATACACGTTCCCTTCGGGTAAAATCTTTTAGGAGCTAAGCTTCGCCCCATAAGGCGCTAAAGTGTCTTATTGGTGCTAAAGTTGTTAGGGAAACGGTTTCGGAAACATTTTCTTTAGCGCATTCCAAGACCAACATGGTCAAAGCTCCTTGCCCTTTACGGTGCTAAAGAAAACGCTGTAGCAAGACAAGACCATAATGGCTTGCATAGCACCTTCTACATGGTCGCTGCGCGCCTTGCCCTTTATGGTTTTCTTTACGATAGGCTCGTTTTCTTTACTTTCTCTAAAGAGAAACTTTAGCGTAAAACAAGACAAGACCAACACTTCTCAAGAAAACTGGTAATAGCTTGCTACGCACCTTCACCTTAATGGCTTCGCCCCTTCGGACCTAACCGGTCTTCTTTAGCGCCGGTTTTCTTTAGCGCCAGCAGCGATTTGACAAAAGACTAACGTAAAACAAGACAAGACAAGACCATTCTGGTCAAAGCTTCACCTTAATGGTCTTCTTTAGCGCAAGACCAACATGGTCTCGCTGCGCGCCTGGTCTTCCCTTCTTGACTTTACGGTCTTCGTTGTAGCAAGACAAGACCTACATGGTCTCTTTAGCGCAAGACAAGACCATTCTGGTCAAAGCTTCGGGTAATGGTCTTCCCTCCGTCCGGGCCTCAATGGTCTTCCCTCCGGGCCTTTAGGTATTAGCTTAAGCAAGACAAGACCTACATGGTCTTCCCTCCGGGTAATGGTCTTCCCTCCGGGCCTCTGAAACGAATTATGTGCCGTAGCGTAGGTTTCACGGTCTCGAGCTTTCTTCTCAAGCAGCAGAAACAACCACTAATATGAGTTTTCATTAGCGTGACAATCAACTTAAAGAAACTTCACGATGACCCAAGCGGATTTGCTCTTATCATCGACCCTGAAAGTGATCAAAAGTCATCTACCTGCCATAAAGGAGATGGATGACTTGGAACTAAACTTTGTAGTGTCTAGAACTACTAGAGTTCACCCGGCGGAAAGAACAATTCTTGATTTCAGGAAAGCCAGCGGAACAATTGATTTTCAGAAGCTTGAAGAAAAGCTTCGTCTGGGACATTTTGGTTTAGAACTTCCAGAAGGTTGGGGCGATTTCTTATTTCACCTAGCCCTCCCTCTCATGACGGGTTTGGGAGCGGGTGCAATGACACCTGAAATGCTGGAGATCACTACGAAACCATTGCTACTGCTTTTAAGGGTCCTAATACTCAATTCGGCTTCAGAGGCTGACGACTCCATTCGTCCATTCGCTTTTAGAGCCCAGAAGCTGTATAATATACTGGAGCTTATGCCGAAATTAAGACATGGTGGCCAAAGGCTCTTCAGTAGGATGATTGGCCGTATTCACACCTTAACGACATGGACCCCTGATGAGTCGGAATGAAACTGAATAGAATCACTATGTTAAGAAACTTTAGTCTTTGGATACGCATTACTCGTGATAGGAGTAAAAGATGCATATACTTGTCTCAAAGTGAGTACATATCCAAAGTACTTCACAGGTTCAAAATGTAGGATGGAAAGGCATTGAGTACACCTTTACCCACACATGTGAAATCGAGCAAAGATGATTGCCCCAAATCAGATGAGAAAAAGGAATTCATGACCAAAATTCCCTATCAATTTGTTTTGGGTAGTCTCATGTATGCTATGGTAGCTACGAGACTAGACATTGCATTTGCAATGGGAGTTGTGAGCAGATATATGTCTAATCCTCGCAAAAACATTGTGAAGTGGTCAAAATGATTTTGAGATATCTGAGTGGCACTACGGACAAGTGTTTATGCTTCGGTAGCGGGAAAGCATCCATTATTGGTTACATAGATTCTGACTATGTTGGTTGTGTAGACAAGCGTAAGTCTACATCAGGGTACATTTTTTCATTTTGTTGGAGGTGTTATCTCTTGGAGATCTCATCTTCAAGAATGTGCAACTATTTCCACCACAGAAGCAGAGTATGTTGTAGTAAGTGAGGCATGTAAGGAAGCATTGTGGCTTTCTCGTCTTGCTTATGATATGGGTTTACCTCTGCATGTACCTCGTTTGCTCAGTGACAGTTAGAGTGCCATTGCTTTGGCTAAGAATCTGATCTATCATGCAAAGACCAAGCACATTGAGCTGAAGTATCACTTCATTAGAGATTTCTTAGCCATTGAGCGCATTATTCTTGAGGAGGTTCACACTCAAGATAATGTTGTAGATGCTTTGACTAAAGCTCTACCATAGGATAGTTTTCGACACTATAGTCACATGATCAGAGTTACTTGATTCATGATCTTACATAGTCACTTGTAGACTGTGTGACATTCCCATCAGGTGGGAGGTATAGTTTGTCTACTTACACTTAGGTATTCTTTATCATTCTTTATTTTTCTCCCATAGTTAATTTGGTCATATTGGCCTTTAGTGGGAGATGTTATCGTTAGTGTCCATGTGAAAGGCCAAATGGCCACCGAACACTTCTCTGTATATGTTCTTTAATAAAACATATAGTGGTCTGGTCAGCCACACACTGTAAGTTGGACTGCATTTGTAAGACCTAAGAAGTCTGTCTTCGTGCTCCCTGTGTATTGTGTTGTTTCCTGCATATTCTGTAGCCTCTCTATGGAGTATCATGTGTGGCCCTAGAAGCTAAGTTTTCTACTCTGAGGATATCGTCGTGCAGCTCTTGAGACGGAGAGCCCACTGTGGTGCATCGCCATCGAATTACTTCAGAATTCCCTCAACTTGATTGAGTGCTCTTTTAATTTTGGTCATACTTGGAATAATAGAAATGCTACCAACTCTTTATCTGCTAGGCTTGATAGATGGTACATGAACATTACTAGGCTTCATGAACTTTGGCACTTTAATTTGGATAAAGACTTGTCCTTGTAGTTGTCTGACCACTCACCTCTTATAATCAAGATTTTCAAAAACTTCCCTGTTCATAAAGCTGGCTGGCCCCAAATACCTCTTTGTTGAAGCTTCCCTACATTAAGGAGCAAAATAAGGCTATTTTTCTCCATCATTTTTTTAGTGATAACTCTCCCCCTTTTATTGTCTAGGAAAGATCCCTTAAAGAGCTTTAGAATCTCTTCACTAGATTTAAGCTTAAGGCCAAGGAAATTAGGAGAAAAAGAAGGATGATGATTCTTAAGGAGATAGAGCTAGTTGGATTATCTAACTTGGACCCTCATAACAAAAGTCAAAAGATCCTTGATCTTTAGGAAAGATTGAGGTATGAAGACTACCTCCTTGCTAGTGGTGCGCTTGCTTCCTCAAGAGAATTTTGGGATGGGAAAGTGGATAAGCCAAATAAGCACATGTTTGAATTAATGAAGAAAAAGAAAGCTAGGGACTTTGTTCCCCTTTTAAAGAAGAAAAGAATTCTTTGTATATATGTTTTTGCTTCCTCCTTGGGCAAGAGACAACCCCATCATGGATATGATTATCCTCCCTGAGAAAAATGGGTTCATCAAAGTTAGATTCATTCTTGATGCCATTATATCTCTGTGGGAAGGTCTTGATTATGCTAAAGATCACAACATTGATACTTACTTCTTCAAATTAGTTTTTGACAAGGCTTATGACAGGATTAAGTGGGAATTCATTCTTCAGTCTTAACATGATATAGGTGCTTGTAAAAGGTTCATTAAGTATACTAGAATCTTGTTTGGGAATGCCAATTCAAGAGTAGCCATGAATGGTCAAGTTTCTGAGCCCTTTAGGCTTTACAAATCTATTAGATAGGGGTGCCCCCTTACTCTTCTTCTGTTTTCCATTACTAGTGATTCCCTTAGGTGGTTAGTTAGAGACTTTATTGAGAAAGGCACCATTAGTGGTCGAATGATCCTTGATTCCCCTACTAAGTTAGAATTGCAAATGTTTGCTGATGACACCAACATGATTAGCAAGACTCATAATTTGTGTGTTGAATACTTTCTTAAGTGTCTTGACTTGTTTTGATGTGCTAGTGGCTCCATTGTCAACCACAAGAAAATTGGTTTCTTTTATTTGCCTGCTCCCTCCTTCAAGGAAATTCTTCTGGGTGAATCTGCCAAATTTGATATTGGCCTATAGCAGTTGTTGAGAGCTCAAATCATTTGGTTCATTTGGAAAAATAGGAACTAGAAGGCTCTTTCTAAGTCTCCAAAGAACTTTTTGTAGTGCTATAACCAAGGATTGAGAACCTGTGTAAAAACTTGTATGAATTATATGAATGATGCCCTGGAAGACTCCAAGATCCCTCATGATATCTTTAGGAATTATAGCTTCAATAAGTGTAGAGATAAGATTCTGCCTTTGTACTATGAAAAGAGACTGAGGCTTATGCTATATCTAGAAAATATATTGTAACTCTTCTCCTGCGCTATGGGAGTCCTCCCTTTTATTTCTCTTTAAACTACTCATCTTTCCTGTTGTCTTCAAAAAATAAAATAAAGTATATAGGCGTTTCTCAGGTATACTGTTGGTTTCAGGCTATGGAGCCCACTCGTCGAGCACTGTAGTATATAGTTTAAACTTACAAATCTTTTCAGCAAAGATCTTGTAAGGCGATATGTAGTTGAAACACGACAAAAGGTTCCAGGAAACCATCGCCCGAGTAGCGTATCCTGCATGTATACATTCAAGGTAGAGATTGAAATGCAGAGGTAGAAGTTCGGGTCTTCCCCCATGCGTACTACGAAATTCAGCTTCTTCACCCAAGTACAGGAATAGGGTCAGTGATCGGTTTACGCCATAGAATGTCTGAATCAAAAGTGAGAGGGAGAAAAAAATCAATGAACAGAAAAGAAGAGCTTGTATTTCTATGTTTTCTATGTCACGCGGTGAAGCGGAGGAGAAAGACGCTATGCACGAACAAGTATTTACGTGCTTATATGATGAGCAGATATATATGCATGCACTTGCGGGTACGACGGTGTGTTGGAAAACTAAAGTAATTTATTGTAATTAAAGCTTTTCTTCGTGAATATAAAAGGAAAATGGAGTTGGAGGGTATTCCGAAGACGACAAGCAAGCTTGGACCCGCTGAATGCTGCATACAACTTGGCATGTCTGATGGTGAGATTCCATTTCATGTGCCCAAAGACTAGAGTTGATCGTACGTGCTCCAATGCCAAAATTCATGTTAGCACTACACCAAGGCAACATAGCTATTCATCATACCATAATCATCAGAGCCCCATAGGGTTGAGGAAGTTTTAGGTACGAGGTGGGGTCAAACCCTCACCTCTTGGAGGCAAGTGGCCACACTGTGCCATCTTTGCACCATGTGCATGGGGAAGTAATGTCTAGTGGGTCTAAGCATCATCACGAATACTTGTTTACTACTCATGCTCTCAATTGGTAGGGTTGAGAAAATCACATTTCATAATTTACCAAAGTGTGGGTCTCAATGGTGAGTTGTTATTTCATCCATGTTCACCTAATAGAGAATAGTACATTTTTCCATATTTTGTGAATTTATGATACAATGCATCACTTTTTTCCCATCAAATGGCTCTTCTCTACTAAGATATACAAGTTGGACTTCACTTACTTCTTCTATTTACCTTATATCATCTTGATTTTTCAATGAAATTAAAAGTTTTATGTTGCTTATTGTGATTGGATAAATTCCCTTACAAATAAAATCGTTATTTTACATAGCCGCACAATGATTTTCCGAGTCATATTTTTCAATAGAGAAGGACCTTTCAAACAAGAGCACACACACACACACTATGTAATGGTTTCTACTATCAGTATTTTTATATGTGTGTGTGTATATATATATATATATATATATATATATATATATATATATATATATATATATATATATATATATACACACACACACACTATGTAATGGTTTCTACTACCAGTATTTATATATATATGTATATATATATATATATATATATATATATATATATATATATATATATATATATATATATATATATATATATATATATATACGCACACACATATAAAAATATTGATAGGAGAAACCATTGCATAGATCCAAAAAAGTACTCTTTTTCTTTCTATCTGCCTTCAGATTCATCATGTTTTGATCTCGTAACATTAAAAACTTGATCTTCCTGTTTGTGATAGGATCGCCTTCGGGTAGGGAAGTTATTTCTTGAAATCTATTGTTTGAGGCCTTTAGGCACTAATTGCTGCTCCTGATGAGAAAGTGAAACCTTGAATTAATCCTCTTGTTTCACCAAACTAATCTTCACATTTGGATCTAGGGTCTTTCTTCCTAACCTCTACCTAGGTGTTTCCTTTAGGCTCTGTAATTCCAATGGTCCAACATCTAAGCCTTGCTTTGTGGGATATGTGGTGTCTATGAATACTAAGACCCATTTCATTTGTTCTTTCAATTAGTTTAAGCATATTTGCAATATAAGGCCTCAAGTCAAACTTCCTTGATTTACAAATCATGTTTCACATAATTACTTAAAAACTGAATCATTGCACTACAAGGAATATGGGGGCGTAGCAACAAGTGACACAATAGAATTTCATCACTTCAGGATTGCACATTTTCTCGCATTGAGCATCGAGCAAGCATGATCATTTAAATGATCCTAAGATCCATTCTATTTCCAAGGCTATTATCAATACTATTTCAAGCATCGCTAATGTGAGAATCACATATGCAGCACATTTGGAGTGTCCAATATGTGACTCTTTTCCACAATATGCGACCCTCAGTAATATCCTAGATGCAACCTTTCAGAGGATCACATAAAAGACGCGTGCACATGGCCAATGGGACAATTGCTTTTGACCCAAAAAATGCATGGCTCTTCAATTGTCATCTTGTGTGGATTTGATCGAAGATCCATCCAACCTTCGTATTTGTGCTACGCATATGAGCTCAGCCTCTCTCTTTCTCAATCTATCACTCTTCTAGTCATTGTGTCTCTCTATTGCTCTCTCTCTCTCTCTCCCTCTTTCTCCCTCTTTCTATTTATGTTTCTTTCTCTATGTGTGTGTGTGTGTATTTCAAGTTATTGACAAAGTTGAGCGAGCATAATATATGGCTAATTATTGTAAGTACAATTTTCATTGTTTGTATATCATTTATTTATTTTTGCATTAATTAACATACTCACACTTATACATTCACATGCAGATATACACATATACGTTCACATGCATGCTCATGCATGCACATATATACACACACACATACAAATACTTATACACATACACATACACATGCACATACATAGATATACACACATACACATGCATATACACACACATACACTTACACATACACATAGTACACATACACAATACACATACACACACATACACATGTACATACACACATGCATATGCACAAACATATCTACATGCACATGCATGGACATACACATACACATACACATACACATACACATACACATACACATACACATACACATACACATACACATACACATACACATACACACATAAACACATATTTATACACATGCACATACATATGCACATATACACACATGAACATATATATACACATGCATATTCACATTCACATACACGTGCATATTCACATGCACATACACATGCATATTCACATGCACATACACATGCATGCACATGAATATGCACGTGGATGCTCATACATATGCACTTGCATATACACACATACACACACATGCATATACACATACACATACACATACACATACACATACACATACACATACACATACACATACACATACACATACACATACACATACAAATACACATACACATACACATACACATACACATACACATACACATACACATACACATACACATACACATACACATACACATACACATACACATACACATACACATACACATACACATACACACATATACACATTCACACACATACACATCCATACATACACATACACACATACATATACATATATACACATACACATACACATATACACACATAGATACACACACATACATGCACATACACACACATACATACATATAGACACACAAACACACATATAATATGAATGAATTATTTAATTAAAGTAATAAATCAAATGGTAAATATAAACTATAATAACATCATTAGTACATTTTAGTCATATAATTCACACCATAGACACAATTAAAAACATAACTAATATGACAAAATATATATGCATACATACACACACATATATATATGTGTGTGTGTGTGAGTGTTTGTGTTTGTGCATGTGTGTGTCAATGTAAATAATACATCCAATGTAGTATGCCAATCATCTAAATCCCCTTCTTGATCATGATCATCCACATGATCTGATGTATCTAAAGAGGCATCATGGGTAGAGAGGTTAGTATCCTATGATGATTGATATCCTCCCTTGTATATGTGTCTCTATACCTAATCCATATTGGCCTCTCCATAATAATCTTGTAATATATATAAACAACATGAATAAATAAAACATATGAATCATCAATAAAAATAAAATAAAGTATATCAAATTCAATAATACTCACAAAATCATCTAGATAATATCATATGTGCTCACTATCATCTATATCAACAATATGTAGCAAATTCAATTTTCTTTTCCATTGGATATCGAACAAAATCCTTTTGTGCATTCAAAGGAATTAAAAATATTAATTATTAGTGTCTAAAAAAAAATAAAAAAATATAGTTTCAATAATACATATAGTTACAAATATAGCAATAAAACCATGATGGACCATTTGGCCTAGGCACAATGTATGACCTGACTCAATTCTCTTCATTTCTACACAATCGCATTCTAATCAATGAGAGGGAACTCCACCACGGTCTCGTAACCATGCAAGGACTACTTACTATAAGTATATTAAACTTTTAGCTCTAATATTTGATAGATACATACATGACTGATATATGTTATTTTATTGTTATATTATAATCAAATTTTGATCAATCAAAGGGTACTCCACCACCTCCTACCCATGGAATCACTTCACATGTGTTGCCTCATAGGAATTATGTTGATTTCTACTATCAATAGCATATTATATGTTGGTGTATATTTTTGGTATGGCACGTAGTGAAGAGCACGGTTGGAATCTACTAAGCATGAACATTAGTGTATTTTTTAGTGTGTGCACCCATTTGATAATAATGATAATATTTGGGCATGTATTTATTACATAAATTAATTTCATTAGTTACAAATTAAAATGATACTTAATATACAAGATTATTTGTTGGATGATGATGATGAAGATTCTCCACTACCTCCTTGTTTAGAGAAAGAAACGGTTAGAGATTATCCATTGCAAACTTGTGATCATCCTGTAGCACAAACATATGATAATAGAAGATATGGAGGCTAGCATAGAGGAACACTTCCTTTAGATAGAGATGTTTTTAACCTTTTGGGTAATTCCTATATGAAAGCTCCTTGCACTATCATTGGTGCTGGTAGTTGTCTTCTTATCGTAGAGGATTTGTATGTGCCTCCGAACTTTAAAGTCACTCTTATATCATTTTCTAGTCCTATATATAGATGGGGAGATTGGCATTGACTTACACGTTACGTTGAAAGCATGAGTACTTGTGAATATACTTGAATGTAGCTTCTCTTACTAGTTAAGGGATTACACATGCAAAAAGTGAAAGATGATATATTGATAGAAGAACTTACACATCGACATATTGCAAGTTTAATAAACACTAGTCAAGGATATAATAGTTCAATGATTAATTGCACATTTGAAGAGCATGAAAATAGTCATGAATCATCATACATGCGTAGAGATACATAATTGTCAATGCTATTACTTTATTACATGTTGCTGATAAATTATTAGTGAATTATGGATGGCATAGACCTCCAATAACACGTTTTAGAGAGCAATGAAAATGTTTTTCCACTTATCATGTGTTGCAATGAAAACTCTAATTAATTGAAACTATTTTCAAATTAACATAAATATTTAAATTTGTGCTATAAGTTTATTTTTCATTCATGTATGGAATACTAATGATTTTTATTCATGTATGTAGATTCCAATGTATGATATTGGTGATCTTCCACCACATCATTCAGAGTTGCCATTATGACCTCATTTATTAGAACCATCCATGAGGAGGCTATGAAAAGTGATCTTTAGAATATGCAAGATCGAAATAACTATAATAAAAAGAAGATAAACTACAAGATTTTTGTGATGATGATGATGATGGCATGACATATGTTATTGAGGTTTGGTACCAAAATGATTGGTATCAGAGAAATATCTTTTACAAGAATGTCTAAAGCATATATACAAAAGAAGTCACTTGACACAACTAAGTGCAAGCTTATTTATTCTCAATTGTCAAAATCCTTTTGGATCAAGTATTTTATTTATTTCCACACTATTAAGGTATATTTTGTATTTGTTATCTATTAATATATCTATACACACATACACATATACATATAGATATATACATACATACACATGCACACATATATATACACACACACATATGTATATATATATATATATATATATATATATATATATATATATATATATATATATATATATATATATATATATATATATATATATATATATATATATATATATATATATATATATGCATATGCACATACACACACATACACATACACATACACACTGTATATACACATTCACATATACACACATATGAGATGTCTTACATGAAGACATTAACCATTTTTCCATGTTAGTAGCTAATACGAAAGTAAGCCCAAAGTGATAAAATCTAAGGTGAGAATAAGAACCTGAATCGAATGAAGACTTTATGTCTACCCGTCCTATAGATGAAAATGCAAGGAAAACCAACATGAGTTTACCATGTTGAGAATAAAAAACATCAACCAGTTCGAGAACTTATTCATTTCAACCTTCAATAGGTATAGAAGAGTTGAACTACACAAGATAGCAGTCAATAATCGTACAAGCATATCATTATTAATCCTTGAAGAAGCTAAGAGGTAAGAATAGTACCTGACATAATAGAATGTGAAAAAAATGGAAATCACATGTACGAAGAGAATTCTCTTCAGCTCTTTGCATCAAATATTTTTTCATCTTTGATTTGAAAACCTTTAGAATCTTCTAGATAAATTTGCATCTCATTTTCTAGATGACCTTGTACCTCCGTTGCACCTCCATTATTAACTGCTTTGTGAATTTTTTAGATAAATGTGTAAGTCTTAGTTAGCAAGGCATGTATTAGGCCTTCTATAAAATAGGGGACACACAAGCCATTTAGTATCCCAGACAGACAAGCAAAAGCCTACATGCCTTAGTAACTGAAAAGAAAATTACAAATGAAATGAAAAAATATGCACACATACACACACATACACATACACACATACACACACACACACACACACACACACACACACATATATATATATATATATATATATATATATATATATATATATATATATATATATATATATATATATATATATATATATATATATATACTCACATACATACAAACATACACACACACACATACACACATATACACATACACACATACATGCATACACATACACACATAGATACACATACACATAATGGTACTTGTACATTCACACATATACACACATACACAAACAGGTACACAAACACACACATACATACATATACACATACAATCACATATACTCACTTACACACATACGTACACACACATACAAACATACACATAGATATAGACACACATGTACATATACATACACACACTTATTTATTTATCTGTTTTCATCCATAATATGTTTTCGTGAACTTGTAGGTTACTATTTGAAAAGTGTTTACCAAGAAGCAATATTCTTCCTACATCACATGATGAAATGAAGAAGATAATCAACAATCTTGGTATAGATTATCATTGTATACATGCATGTCCTAATGATTTTATTTTATATAGAGGTGAATCTGTAGACTCTTTGACATGTCCAAAATGTCGATTTCCTTGATATAAAGATGAAGACATTTTCCATTAGATCCACAAATTAAACATATGTTTCAAAGCCCTAAATTATCAAAATGTTTCGCATGGGTATTTTATCATAAAAGTACAAATGGAGTAATGAGAATTCCACCAGATAGTGCAACTTTTCAATATATTGGTTCTAGATGGTCTGATTTTGCACAAGAGCCATGCAATCTAAAATTAGGTAATGCATTAGATGGGGTTAATCTATTTTCAAAGAAACCTAGAAAATGTTCAACATGGTCAGTGGTAGCCATCAACTACAATCTCTCACCATACCTTAGCATTAAAAAACAAAATTTAATTCTTTCAATTTTAATCTGAGGAAAAAGACAAGTTAAATACATGAATGTATATTTTGATCCTCTCATTGAGGATCTTGAGGATTTATGGAGAGGTATAAACTTCATTGATGTATCAAAAAGCATTAATCAAAGTCACATTATGGTTTGTGGAATTATAGCTTGGACTATACACGAGTTTTGAGGATATGGTGTTTGTTCAGATAATGATGTAATTCTTTATTTAATATATATACAACTGTATGTGATCTAATCTAAGTATACTTTTATAGTTTTCATGCATGCAAAAATATCTACTAAGGGATATAAGGCTTTTAATTATTTTTTGATTCAGGTTCATTTTTTGAATCTCCATCTTGTGGATGAAATAGAGACTGCAAGAATTGTCAACACTCGATGGATATTTTAGGTCGAGAGATTTATGGGCATATTAAAAGGCTATGTGCGACAAAGAAAAAAACCAAAAGCATTTATGGCAAAGGGATAGATGATTATGGAGTGCATGTATTATGTAGTGAATACTTTGAAAGTGTTCAGAAGAAGGTCCACGTGCATGGACTAATGAGTCTTCTTCAAAATTGAAAGATGAGGTATTATCAGGTAAGGGAGTTCCATTTCAATTTATGTTGCAAAAAAAGTGATATTTCTACTTTTATTGGATATAAAGGAAGAGGCAAAGTATGCAAAGACCAAAATAGAGAAAAGGATGAAATCATTGCAAGACTACAGGCTCAAAAAATAACATAGTGAATAAACATGGGGAAACCAGTAATTCTAAGCACTCATCTAGCTACTGAGGAGATTGAAGTACGCCCTCTTTCTCCCCCCATTTTTCAGTCACCAATACAAAGTAAACATGAGCTGCAAATTGATGAACACCCCATGCCATACATTGTAGGAATAAGTCAAAAAGAGAGGGCACTACTTGTGTCTCTGCTAACTAGAAATTTTGAAGACGTAGTGGTGAGAGTTATGAAAAAGTCAAAGATCAAATGCAAAGACTTAGATTCCATTATGAATCCATTGAATGTACCAAATGGGATTATGAAGGAAGAAACACAAAGATACATCAAGAAAATGGTCCAGAATGATCTAGACCAAGATATGAACTTCAAGGCTAATACATTCTCCTACACTCAAAGAGGAATTTGAAAAGGCTGATCCTATCAAGAGAAGGAAGTTTTTGGGAAACAAATCCTACATTATGGTGTGGTCGGGTTCTTGCGCACTTAGGAATGCACACAGAGTGCCAAGAAAGTATCTCTGCTTGAAAAAATGTCAATAGCTAGGAGATCTTCCATATTTGAAGTGCTAGATTCTACGGCTCTATTTATGAATGCTAACTTGATTCTTTAGTTCACTGGCTCTATGATTTTCTCACTCCCCTCCTTTCACGTCAGGTTCACGTATGTAGGCGCGAAAGCAACGGTCGGTGGATCAAGCCAACCACTAGAATTAGAGCGCACACCGGGTGCTTGCAGCAAGCTCAGGTGCAAGAAACATGACACACATAATCTTGCAAACTCGGATGAAGGACACAAATCATTATGATTTAGTTATTTAAAACTAGTCGATGACTAATACACACTAGATATCCAAGACTAACTGGAATATCAAGTATCTCTCATTATTACAAACTCGATTTAAGTGCATTCATTCATTCGCTCACTTCACTTAATCAGATGAAGATGACTTGAACTGCTGAACATAATCTTAAATTCAACAGCTCATATATACAGTATGTGATGAATCTGGGTAGATCATATGATGACTATTCGCAACATGTCATCCTTAATTATTCAAAAAACACTCATAAACGATTGCGTTACAGAATTTATAATGTTAAACGCCATTTAAAGCTTATTGATATATAAAGCATATCGTCTGAATTCGGTTGCGCTTTTACAATTCTATTTCAATTCCACTCACTGTCATATAGAAAAAGATCGCACACATCATTCCAGGAATAAAGAAAATGCTTGCTTAGAGTGAAGTCCATCAGAGATTTCTTCAACTTAACAGCGATTCAAGTCATGAAAGGCGTCAGAATTTATCAGAGTCGCAATACAACTGTCCTTGCACACAACGATCTCTCTAAGCATGCCTTTCCGTCATCCTTATTATCATGAAGTTGTTAGAGCATAAACGTCAGTTTTTTTTTTTTCGTTTGACGAGTGATCAGAAAAACGCCAGCCAGAAGATAGCGCCCCTTTTGATTTCTCTCTTATCTGAGTACCTCCCGTCAGCACCGACGTCCAAGGGTTGAATATAGATAGCTAAATTATTATGACACAGAACTCTTTCTCCACACACACTTTCCATATCTTAATTGAAATGAAAACTAGTCAAACAATTCTCCCCACTGTATAAGACCTGTCACTTTTCCTGTGAACATCTGATCCTCAGTTTTTCTCACAATCACTTTTCCAAATGCCTTTTGTATCACTCGGCACCCATACATGTGAAGACTCAGACTAAGAATATGGCCAACAAGCTTCTCTACAAGTTCAGATGTTCGATATCGAACTCCTCCCGATTTTCCCTCAGTCTTTCACATAGTAAACCATTAAGCGCATAAAATCCTTTCCTTTCCTCCACACAATCGATGTTCATAGAATTGTTTAACCCAGTTGATGTTATTGTGAAGCAGACAGAAATCGGACGTGATCCGAAGAGTGATAAATAAACATTACCGTAACTGGATGTTTGATATAC
The DNA here is from genome assembly GCA_020310875.1 of Ceratopteris richardii. Classification (NCBI taxonomy): domain Eukaryota; kingdom Viridiplantae; phylum Streptophyta; class Polypodiopsida; order Polypodiales; family Pteridaceae; genus Ceratopteris; species Ceratopteris richardii. The sequence goes on from CM035429.1 coordinate 47,219,832, forward strand.
TCAGAGACAGAGGATTGTCAGAAGATTGTCATCCTTCCATGAATAATGTGTCAGAACTATCCTTGAATTAGCGTCATCAATCTTCAAAGGTTAATCTCATATACAATAAAGAACCCGATTCAGAACTGCCCTCTGATGTATCCGATTTCTCTCGTTTAGCACTCCATCTCTGTATGACTTCACCCGACTTCCTCTTCCCTATCTCTGCTTGCTCAATACTCTAAGATGCTGATCGTGAAATCCATATCTATTTAGCGCTGTGAGAACCCTTCCTCGCATCAGAAGCAGTCCCTGAATTCTCCTCTGTTTCCCAGCGTATGTCCGATGATCTTGTGTTTTTCTTTTCCTCCCTAGCCACCAATGCATTTTTCGAGATGCGCCATCTCATTAAAACTCATCTGTTGAGGGAGCTCTGAAGCGTAACATAATTGATCTCTGAACTTTTGTGTATATGATTTAATTTGACATAGTTCTTCTAGAGCATGCGCTTCAAAGTTGCACCATACTCACAGTTGCACGTATCCTTGATTCTTGCTCTAAATTATTCACTTCCGCATCCGAGTATGTTGAAAGTTCATCTCTGAATTCTTTTCTCGTAGCAGATAAGATGCCTAGCATCTTTCCATCAATTCCTAATCAAAATGCAGCATTGGCCGACTGGTTAACCTAAGGATCTCTGCTCAAAAGAACTAGAACCGCCCATGAAATCTGCCGATGCGTATTTTTGTTGTCCCTCAGAGCAGATGTGTGTATGTGTGAGCTCCTACCAAAAATGACCTCTCTCCCCGTAGGCGGATATATGCTCCTTGTGATGCCATTCCCCAGATCACCAAAATCAGAAGAACTCGAGAGAGAAGAAAAAACTCCCTGCGCGCCTCCTCTTTTCCAATGCTTTGGTACTTTCCTTTTCTGAAAAATAGAAACTTTCTAGCATACACTTTCGCTCTATAGAGTAGCCATTCAAAGAAAACAAATGACTTCCATGTTCTGTCACATGCATCAAAAAACTTGAATGAGTGGAATCATCACGACAACGGTGCAAGAAGCACCGTATTTATTAAAAGTCAATCCTTCATTTTGCCTAGTTCCATGACACAAAACATGGTCATAGTTTTGAGAAGAATAGAACAATGGTAAGCTAAATAAACAGTGGCTCAATTTTCCCCTTCTACGTCCAAGCCCGCCTCATAACTATCTACCAACAAAAGAGTATATGGTCAGAACAATTGAATTTTGGCTATCAAGATATTCCTTTGTACCCAATATAGTGATAAAGATGACAATAAGGTACTTAGTATGCTTCTAATAATGTTGAAGGTCTTCAAACATGCTGAGTACACCTTTTTGAATATCATTGACATTAACCAAGGCACAAATGCCTTAATTTTTTATCTTTCCATCATGCCAAGTACACTCACCATAATGGCTATTTACTCTAGATTAATAGTTTTTTCGATCCATTATATGCAAACATTTGAAAAGGCCTTTTTTAGAGGGTTTTTTGAAATCGATTCAGAAATATTTTTGAAAATGTCATCAAAATTAAATGCTAGATTAGTTGCATATGAATTGAGTTATTTTGCTGATTATCGACAAGCACCAAATGATGGAATAAGATCAGCCCAATGAAAACAATTGATGATTTGTGAAGCTAACCTACTCAATCAAATAGAAAGAATAGTATTATAGACCTACTCACATCGCCAACAAATGCGTGTTGGGGATGATAGAGTTCAGGGGGAGGGATGTGTGGAGGGTGAAACCAGCAAGAGAAGAAGAAGAAGAAGAAAATCATAACATAAAATAGTTCAATAAATAAGTTCATCCTCTGCCCAAAGTGCTAGAGGGGCACAAATTAGGCTTAAGAAAGCACAAGGAGAGAAAAGACATAGGCCAAAAGAAAGCACCAAGGTCTCGAAGAGTGTGAATAAATTAGTAAAGACCAGGACCTTTTAAGAAACAATTAGAAGTTGAAAAGGTGAAAAAGGTGACAAAATGTGATACCTTACTAGTCACTCATTGCTTGCAATGCAAACTAAAGAAGCACACAATCGAGACCCAAGGGAATAAAATATACATGTTAAAAGAATGCAATAGGTCCTGAAGGATGTAAAAAAAGAATTACAATAGGACCTTTGTGCACCACCCTCAAGACGAAAGCGTTTGACCAAGGCTCGATAAGGAAACAAATTTTCTCCAAGTCTTGAAGGCTTCCTCCATTGTTGGTAGCCTACAATTAAAAGAAATACAGAGAGTGAAATTACAATCAGGTTGGAGATAAAAAAGTGGAAACATGTTAGGAGAATGGGTCCATCTCCAGGCACTTCTTGCGCATAAGTGAAACTTGCAGCTGCCTATCAAGGGATGACAGAGACTAAGAGGGGGAGAGTGTTTTAGAGGAAAGAAGTGAAGAAAAGAAGGCCCCAAAAGTTTTATATTTAGCCCAATTTTCTTTTTGAAAATCCTTTGTCGAACTTCAAGAAGTCATGCAAATGCTCTAGAGGAGCCCTCTAGTTGCATGATCCTTGAAGACTATAATATTAGCCTTGTACAATAGTAGGAATTTAGTCATTTTTAGAGAAAGTGTTGGTCACTTATGTGAAAGGACCATTTTGTAAGGCACATGTATATAAGTCACTTTGTGACTCTTTGTAGAGGACCCTTTTCCATTGCAAAGGATCAAGCTAAAATTTCGAATTGGGTTCTTTCTTGCTTGTGTATCATCTTCTCCATAAGCTTGTATGTGTGTGTGATGCATGAAATGTGTGTCTTGAGGTATTGTCTAACCCTTCTCCTTCTATTTTATCCATTATAGCTTGTGTGTGAAGCTTGGTGAGTTGTGGAGCAAGAGTTGGTGTTTCAAGACATTTTGCAAATAACATCAAGCATGTTTGTCAGATTTAGTGAAGAATACAACAATTGGATACATCTTGTCAAGAACTTCAAAAAAGAACCTACTATTGACCATATTTGGGTATCAAAGCTAAGAGATATGGCTTCATCTGTGCTTGCTACATCAAGTATCACGATACACATTTCCAATGAGAGAGGTGATGTGAGAGGTAGTTGGATGTAATTTATATACATTATTTGCACATTCACTCCATTAGCCATTACAAAAGCACATGTCCTCACACATTTGATAAGGTAAATGTCCATAGATTGATAATTTAAAGCGTGTATTAGCCCATCAGTACATGCACTTGCTGATGATTGAGGAATAGTCTCCTTTGTCAAATGTCCCTAAGACATCAGGAGCTTAGGTATACACATGCCCATTGAGAAATTAGACTATACAATCCTGATGCTTACATAGCATCCAGAGAAAGGCTCCTCTACAAAAGCATTTGCACGAAGATAGTTGCATACACATACGTATGTTTTCTTATTATAATTGAATATTTTTAATGATATTACGACACAAACATTTTTATTTATTTTTATTTGTTTTTTCAAGACACATATGTGAAGACATGGATTGATATGTTCGTGAAGATGAAGTGGTGTTGCAAAATCCTTGCATTAAACAAGCCAAATAAACTCTAGAGAAGTATTGTGGGTCCTTTTAGCTTGCAAATGAGTATATTTGAGACCCTATGTACCTTGCAAGATCACTTGCAAAAAGTTGAATCAAGACAGACAAATTTGACTAAAAGTCAACTAGCTTAAACCTTCTATTTTTGAACTATGAGACTCAGTGTTTTACTCAATACTCCTTCTTTAGTCACAATTGCCAGATATCTTTTAGAAGAGTCTAATTAACAAGCAAAGCAACCTATTATAAGTTATTTTACTGAAAATGATATGAACCATATGATGAGAAATGAATTTAGCAATTCACCTATGTCAACCTGACTTTTTAGGAAGCAATAGACTTCTATACACAGTCAAGCTTAAATGTTCATTGCTCATAGCACACAGAGCCAATTGAGATGAAACTCTGGAATATGATAGTATACTTAGAGAGCTACAAATATCAAGTCAAATCTTTGAAAAAGATGGACCATGCTTAGAGAATTCTGCTCTGCAAGATGACTTAAAAGTGAGAGATTGTGATAGAGAACAATTCATGCAAATAGGCTTGACAATATGGCAATAAATGATCATGAAATCAATTCTATATTGAGTGAATAGTACAATGACTTACTGGTACATATGTGTGCCTTGAGATCACACATTGATCTTGCAATAAGCTCTGAAGATTGAGGCCCTACCAACACATGGAGATGCAAAAAAACTTTTAAAATCATCGGAATGGACTCAAACAAGATTCATGCTTGTCCGAATGATTGCATCCTATTTGGAAATGCATATGAGCATCTCCACATATGTCCGAAGTCTGGAGCAAATAGATTTAGAGAAGAACTTGTGGAGGAAGCAATCCCCCCAACTTTCCTATCATTCCATGAATTAAGAGCATGTTTGGATGCAAGTCCATGGCTGAGTTAATGTCATGGCATGCAAAGAACATGTCTACAGAGGGTGTAATGTGAGTGCCTGCTGACTGTGATGCTTGGAAACACATAGATAGTAAGTGGTGAGAGTTTGCTAGTGAGCCTTGAAACATACAATTAGGCCTAGCTGTGAATGGAGTAAATCGATTTGGTTTATGCAGCTCTTCATGGAGCACATGGCCTATATGTTTGGTCAATTATAACATCCCACCATGGCTAGCTACAATGAAGGGTCATTTATTATTAGCTCTTATTGTGCTAGGTAAGCATAAGCTAAAAAATATGGATGTATACCTTGCACCACTTGTGGAAGAGCTACACATTTTATGGGATGGGATTATTGTGCATGACATGTCTCAACCTATAAGAAGATTAGACCTGCGAGTGCAAGGCATACTTATGTGGACGATGCATGATAAGCCTGGTTATGGGGAACGTTCAGGTTTGTCGATTTCGGGTTACCATGCTTGTCCCTTATGCAGACCACGACTCAAAGCACACTATTCCAAAGAACTACATAAAACTGTCTATCAAGGACATCATAGATATTTGCATGATGGACATGTTTTATGTGAATGAAAAATTGGTCGACAAGCACAATGCCAAATGAAAGCTAGCGATTGGAAACAACTGTGGGATTTAGAAACACTAGTTGGTGACATGAAATGGTTGTCGATCTTTCATTTGCTCCCTTATTAGAGCGATTTATTGATCAATCATTTGGTAGACCCGATGCATAGTTTTAAGAATGTGGGAGAGATTCTCTGGAAGACTTTGATAAAAAAGAAAGAACGCAAAGCACAAAGGGAGGACTTAGAAGAGTGAAGTCGTATGCAAGAGTTGTGGGAAATTACTAAGCCCAACGGAACAGTATCGTTACCAAGAGCTCCTTGGGTGCTTTGCAGGATGGAAGAGCAACAAGTGAAGAAGATAATTTCAGAGTTTGGAACACCTACTAGATGCATGAGGTGTCTAAAGACTGCTTTCACACAAGATGACAGTCTTGGAGGGCTCAAGTCTCATGATTGGCACAAGTTTTTATAGTTTGTGCTCCCTGTAGCTTTAAAAGATTGTCTTTTAGAGGATGTGCGAACAACCATTTATAAAATTAGTTCCTTGGTACAGTGGATCTGTTCTAAAAATATAAATAGAGATAACATAGAGAGTGCAAAACTCAATGTTATCGAGGCTGTTTGTATGGTAGAGAAATACTTTTCCACAAGTATTCTCACTATTCAGCTTCATTTACTAGTTCATGTGGTAGATGAAGTTGCAATAGAAGGAACTGTCCATAGTTGTTCGATGTTCTTCTTAGAGTGCTTCATGAAGAAATTAAAAGGGTTTGTTGGACAGAGAGCATATCCAGAGGGTAGCATGACATAGGGATGGCTCGTACAAGACTCTCTTGTATTCATAACTGAGTTTCTACATATGTCGGATCCAGAAATGCCTCGCTTATGGCGCGATGATGAAGATGTTCATCTCTTAGGAAATGAACCACAAGGTAAAGGGATGCAAAGAAAAATGGATGCAGCTTTCAAAGCAAAGGCAATGAAGTTTTGCATCGTTAACTCTGAGCCTATGTAGAAGTGGTTAGAAAAGTATGAGCTTGCTAAGGAGAAAAACGCAAAGGAAAGAACTTAGTTTTAAAGGAATTGTTCCACTTGATTTTTGCCCCTTCCAGAGACTCCATCATGACCGTCTTTTCAGCCATCCCTTCATGGCTCTAGTAGAAGACATGTGTGTTCCACACCTCAATGCGATACAGGTGCTGACCCGTCTCCTAGCTCGAGGTCACACTCTAGAGTAGGAGGTTCTAGGAGTGGATCTCTAGGTAGCTCTAGAGGAGGCGACTATTGTGGAGGCAGTATGAGAGACGTTGTGTAGCCCACTTCTACTCCTAAAGCGAGTACCTCAGATGTAGGTACGCGACGTGGTACACCACATGGAACACCATGTACACCTTTGGGTGCTCATGACCATGATGAATCCAAGGTGTATAGTATCCATGATGGAGCTCCGGTGATGGATGTAGCCGGAAAGACCATGCATCATCGTATATGATAGCTTTGCTCCATACAGTTTGGACACTCTATCATGTTGAAATGGAGTGAACAAGATAAAGCTCGAAAAAATTATATCACAAAAACTATCTATCAGGAGTTCCAACCAGCACATGGGCATCCTCTTGTCAGTTTAGAGTGGATTCTGCACACCACACGTGAACTTATGTCCCATCGAGGATCCGAGGCTTATGATGCTTTTAGAGCAGGCTTACCAAAGCCTATATGGTTAGATGCTGAGGAGTGGATATGATTTGTGATGGGCAATAGCCAACTCCTTACCGATATCGCCAGTAGCGAGATGCCGTAGCCACATGTTTAGATACGATTGGACCGTCACATTTGGGCAATGGCAGATATGACACTATGCATCATGAATTTGTAAGTTCCATTTGGTTTATTGAATTGTTTTGTGTTAAGCATGTCATGTATCATCTAACGTTTTTTATATTTGTTGCAAGAGTTGGCAATGGGTCATCCTCCAACACAAACGGAGGAGGCTTATGGATATTGTCATGGATTGATTGCACTATTGGAGGACTTGGAGGGATGCGGTGCTGTCATTTCATAGGAGCATTTTCGATGAGGTGATGAATTTAGAAACTTGGTTTTTACTTGTTGTTTATAATCTCATGTGAATTTATCTCATTTCATGAATGTTCTTTGTTGTAGGACTACTGATATGGATGTTTCGATCCTTCTGTGCATGTGTAGGAAAGGGGTATGCCACAATTTTGTATTTGGCTCATATATGGCAGTGGTGCACCAGAATTTTGTATTTGATTTTTATATGGCAGTGATTTGCCACATTTTGTATTCGCCTCATATATAACAGTGGTTTGCCGCACTCTTGTACATGCTTCATTTATGAAATATATAACTTTTTCTGTACATGGTTCATGGTTCATTCTAATCATCTCTTTTGTGTCTGATAGTATTTTGCTTTATGAAATCATATTTCGGTTTCCATTAGAGTACACATCACATGTACTCGGTTTTTTGCAAGCAAAGTGTATTGTCTTTTGTTAAACAACATCATGCTAATGTTGCTGTAGCAAAAAACAACACACTCTACCCAAAAAAAAATTTGCAGATATGGTCGTCGGTATGAGGGATGGTACTCCAAGGATGGTCTCCGGTATGCGCAACGGTACACCCAGCAGATGCGAGTATAGGCATTGGTATGACCGTCGGTATTTCTGATGCTTATACCGATGTGCATATCGATGCCTATACGGAGGCCTATACCGATGCCTATATCATCGTTTTTGTACCGACACCTATACCCACACTTATACCGGTGTCGCGACAAAAAGGTGCCCGTTCAATTTCCTCGGTAAATGCCTCTGTATATGCTTGATATGTTGTAGTGAGCTTGCACACATTCTATGCAACATCTCATCATTACATGAAGAGGCAGGAAAGAAGAGGTGGGAGGCAGCGGAATGCTTGTGGTGCATAGTAGATGACTGTGGAAGAGGATTGTGATATGAACCCGATGAATGTGGAAGAGGATTATGATATGTGCAAGATCAATGTGGAAGAAGATTATGAGCAGAAAACAATGTAGTTTTAGTAGAGTGGGGAAATGTCAATCTTGAGCTTTCCCCTATTTAGATTTGCCCAATATGCATGGAATTTGTCTTTTGAATTTTTCCCTCACATTTCACTTGTCACGATCCAAGTTTTTCTTTCAAGGATTGTCCGGTATTGCAAGCCAGACTCATCCTTTAATTAGAAATTCGCCCCACTGCTTATTTTCAAATTCCCCTTGGAGTACTATTGATATTAAAGGCAAATTATCCAAACTTCTTCAAATTCGTCTTGTTGCCTTACACTTAGATTTGTTCCATAGAAAACCAATGAGTAGTGGCTTCCAATCCTTCCATAGATGTGTTCCAATTTGTCATTTGTCCACTGAATAGGCTGAAGTTGCCAAGGTATGGAATCCATAGCAAGTCAAGGTGGAAATCGTAGCAAGTCTTTTCCAAGGAATTCCTCATTGAAGAAAAAAGGAATTCGGCCCCTAAACTGTCAAGGAAAGGATTCCAACTTGGGTATCTAGAGTAGGAACAGGCCACACTATCCAAGGGTGCTTCCGAGAATGCATACTGCAAAAAATCGGTAGGAAGGTGAGAGTTTAATCATCCCAAAAATTTGCCAATGAATTCATCTTATGAAGATTCCCCACCACTGAATACGTCTCACGCCAACAAAATTTGTCCTTTTTATCCATCCATCTTCGTCTTCAAATTTGCCTTGCAAACAAAAGTTCATCGTCATCACCAATTCTTCAACGAATTTTCTCCATTGATACAGAATGAGAATCATATTTAACACATTTTCCCTCAAGTCCATTCGCCTTTTGAAGGAAATTCGCCCTAGCTATATTAAAAAACTCGTCCCTTACAAGCTTCATGCACGTCCATCCTTCACTTCCAATTCAACATTCTAATGTCTTGTTCTCATTGCAATCCAGTGATGCTCAGCGAATTCACCCTCATAAAATTCGTCCTCTCCTCGAAAGTATTTCCTCTTCTGTGTGTAGCAGGATTCGTGATGGCTGGATTTGAGACTAATTCATGGAGATACTCAAAGTTCAAAAGGAAGTATTGATTCATGAAGGAGATATGCATGCTCAAAAATAGATTCTAATTTGTTAGGCCATTTTGAGTCCATAGCTGTCAGTACTAGATTTGGATCACTTCTCCAAAAATAGCCCACTTTTCCACTTTGTCAGTCACAAGTGGAAGCGTGCGATGAGGAGTGACGGTGTAGTAAAAGCTTGGATTGAGTGGAGGCCACTCTCTTGACATGGAAGTCTATATAAGAACTTTATTGGCACTTGTTTGGGATATCGGTTGATAGATATACACATGTTATGTTCATGGCTCGACTCTCTCTTCTGGTCGTTTTGGTCTTCTTTTGTTACTATGGTTTTGTTGAGTGTGTTCTCATCACTACTTCTTGGTTATTCTCTACTCTTTGCTACAACTTTGTACACTATAAAAGGGGCCTCTCTGAGGTGGGTATACAAAGTGAGGGATTCAGATTTGGGTGAGAGTTGGCATGATAGACTTGAGATTGAATATTTGCTAAGAGCTATTCTAGACTAGATTCTGTCATATCTCTTGATTTCTTGGAGAATTCACATATCATTTGTATGCTTTCATTTTGTCATCTTGTAAAGAACTGGTCTTTGATGTGGCTAGACCTTTGTACTATTATGAACTGTACTCATTGACTTAGAAGTGGGATTTTCAACCTTAGCTAATTAGTCTTAGTGGTATTTTCATCATGTCTCTAACATTTCATGCTCTTTATATATTTTCTCCAGTGATACCTATACACATACATGTCACACGATATGCTTCCCTAAGGAAGATCTCCCCTTGAGTAGAAGGAGTACTAGAATCCTAGTCTTGGTTATCCCCTTTATAATTTTGCATGCCCTATGGGACCCTTGCATGTACTACATAAGGTATATGTATATAGTGAAAGAAGCTCTAATTGTTTGCTATAATGTTTTACTTCAGAGTTTCAGCCTTATTGGGAAGAGTACATGACCCATACTAAAGCAGACCAAGAACCTCGCAATGCACATAAGAGCTCCATGTAGCTAGTTCAATCATCTTCTAGTCAAGTCGACGGTCCACTTGATGCTACTCTTCCTTTGAATTTGATTGTTGAATTGACCCCTACACCACTCTCAAAAAATGAAAACCAAGAAGATGTTAGATTTTACTTCAGTATAAGGGATCAGTTTAGGAAGATGTAGATGATCATGTGAGTAGATTCATCTCTTTATGCTACAGTTAAGAACTTCAAAAATCAAGAGAATGCAATGCAGGTATTTCCTTATACACTAGAAGGGCTTGCAAATAAATGGTACAATCAGTATATAGATAGCCACTTTTGCACTTGGGAAGCACTGAAGACGGCATTCTCACAAACATTACAACCAAGTGACTCTTCAAAAAGGGCTCTACATCAACTCAAGAACTTGAAGCTAAAGCTAGGTGAATCTTTTCATGAATCCATACTAGGACTAAAGCACCGTTGGAAAACAATGATCCAATGTCCTATTGATCAAAATTATCCAAAGTTCACACCATGTGTATATCTTTTTATTACTTCTCGTACAAGAAAAAGCACCCAGTGCAGTGGTTATGTCACTGGCCTCCTATTGAATCCACCAGATTTCAATACACACGGACGACGGTGGCGTAGCGCGTTCACACAAATTATTTTGAGATATGTTTTGTTTATCATGCTTTTCATAAAGCGACGGAAGACGGATTCAGCAGATGGATTTTTTCATGAGTTCTTTTCTAGATCATATGTGTTTTAAGCTTTTGGTAGTGCTTTATTCAAGAGCTTTTCAAGAGAACATGAATACTATAAAAGAACAAGCTTGGCTCATTGTTAATTATCCTTCACCTATTTCAACACAAGCTTTGGAAGCTTTGTTCCCTCAATAGAGGTGGTGCTTCTTAGCACATGGGGCATCCATGTTGCTATCTTGGAGCATGTTGAGGAGTGACTATGGAGTTCTTCTTGGAGAAGAAGAGTGTGCTCACACTCTTGCTTATGGAGAGGACTTGCCCATCAGCAGCTTGGTGGTGTGGATCAGTCATCTACATAACGTATTTGAAGATTGTCTTCTACATGAAGATTTGGCTGTACTTCAAAGACATTGGATGGAGGTTAACATAAGATTTGCACCTTATGTTAAGAATTCAGGTACATGTTCTCTTTATGCACACACGTACTACTTGGAGTTTATGGAGGTAGTGGCATCCATATCAGGAGGAGTCCTATTTGGCATAGGTACAAGAGAATCCGTACGTGTATGCTTTATGCATATTTGGATGAGGTGTTTGAGAAGGTATATTCATATGAGTTTGAGGATTTCTGACAGCAAACTTGTTAGCATTCTTTCTACTTTTGTAAGTATGTGATCTTTCACACACGTATCTAAATTAGGGTCTTCCATAGCCTAAGTTCAAATGAGGGTTTGCTGATTATCAGTTTTAGACTCGTCTTTCCTCTTTCTGTCACTCATATTCACTCTTCTACAACCTATTAGGTCACACATCTCATATATATTCAGATTTCTATCCATACATCTCAATATTTTTGTTACATTTGTACATTCACTCTTCCATCTATTTCTATTCACATAGAGTGGTTGAGAGTTTTGCTCCCACATTATACATTGAACATTGGTATATATGATAGTGTGAGTAAGTAGTGGCTTAAATAACACTTTACACATGTTGTCTAATCTTTCTCTATCTTTGTCTCATCATTTGTATGATCAAATGTGGTATGTTCATGTTTTGTCAATATTGGAAGATTGCTAGAATCTGTGTTGTAGATCCTAGACCTATGGAACCTTGGACCTGTGGTATTAGTTATGGGCCTACTAAATTTCCAACATTTGGTATCAGAGCTTTAGGGTTTTGGTATCAGAGCTTATCCAGGTTCACAGGTTTCTAGACTTCCAGGTTTACAACATATGATTTAAGAGCATCTTCTAACATTTGACATTTGACATACACACTTAATCTAGATGAGTAGAAATTTGAGAATTAGACAATTTAGTCACATGTTTATTCATTAGTGTGGAGTATGAAGTTGATGATCTGTTAATAGCCGAATACTTTTGGAAGAGTATGAAAATACTTTATAGAATGTATTGTTTGAAGACCAAGACTTGATGAAGAGAAGGCTACTTCAAATTCAAGGAAGAACAATGGTTTGGAGAAGATAAAGGAATTAGATCAACATCAAATCACTAGTATCAATTTCTACTATCAGATTATCATTTGCAGGTCATATCTTAGAAGAGTAGTTATGAAAAGATTTAAAGGATTCAAGGAGTTCTTTTATACACTTTCATTCCTTGAAAGTTAAAGCATCATCAAAATAGGTATCTAGAGGTTTTTCTAGAGAGTTTTGAGAGATCTCTTTCATGGCAAGAAAGCTCATCTAAGAAGACAAATGTGGAGAGTATCAGTTTTGTTTTCAGCCAATTTTGTGTTGTAAGTTGGTTGGAAGTTTTTGCTCACATTTTGTATCTAGAGAGGCAACTCTAGAAAGGTAATTCATCATTCAGGCAAAAGGTTTGTGAATTCAGTCATATCAGTCACATTTGAAGCAGAATTTCGATTAAGAGATATGAGGGGATGATAAAATATGATTCTATGTTCACTTCCATTTGTATACCAAGTTTGTTTTGTCTCTTACTCTTATCACGAGAGGAAGAGAAAAATTCATTTGAAGAAGTTAAGAGTGATTGCTACTTCAAGATGAAGAGAACAAGAGGTATGGAAGAGAAGTATGAAGATATTGACATCATCATCAGAATGGAAGAAAGATGCAGAAGAAGAAAGTCCAATATTTCCAAAAGAAAAGTAACACTTCCTTTTCTCTCATATTTTCCATATACTTTTCCTATTTTATCCTCTACACCCAAAGACAAGTCTACAAGAACATCGCGTGTGAAGATAGTATAAAGAAGAAGCAATTTCTTGTTTTGCATTATACTTGGTCATGATTAAGTAGGTTTTGACAAACAATTGGACTGAGAGAAAGAAACGCAGCAGATTTTGAAGACAACTTGTATGTTTTGACTCATATGTATGAGTTATGTTTTAGTTGAAGATTTTTTAAGCAGGCAGCTTATATGTTCCCTCAAAGAATTCTTGGAGTGTCAATACAGAGCTACTTGGTATATGACAAGTTGCAGAGAAGTATATTTCTTCTTTATCTAACTCTTAAGGTAAAAGAGTTTTTGTAGCAGATGTTGAAAGACTTGGGTTGAGGTTTTGTGTTTGGAAAGGTTACCTCATATTCACTATTTTTAGAAAACTTTAGAAAATTAAGATTTTTGATGTACCAGTTAGTTGGAGAATCTACTTTCTATGATTGTCTTGTTTTTTGGATACATGCTTGGATTCAGAAAGGTGTTCCATCAGATCCTATCACTTGATTGAGAAGTGGAGTTAGCCAAAAGAAAATCAAGCAAGTACTATCACATTTCCCCCGGGAAGAATATGAAAAGATGAAGTATCAACTTGCAGCTTTTGGAGTTTTCAAGGTGAGAGTTTGTCCACTTATGTTTCAAGTAGGAGTTGCAGATTCTTGGGAAGGATTTGTTTGAAGAAAAGTCTTACAAGTTTGTGAGAAGCATGGACACTTGGAGACATTCAGGTAACAAATCAAACATTCGGTCACGAAGGTTTGATGAGAGTAGATTCTACACAAGTATTTTGTTGGAGAGATCACTGACATTGGAGGATCTCGTATGATCTTGGATTATCTTGAAGGTCATGAAGATCTTAAGTATTTATGAGTCATTTATCTATGCTTTGTTTGTGAAGTTCTTAGCATTGGAAGAAGTAAGTCAAAGATTCAGATTCTATCAGATTAGTGTTGTAGAGGAATATAAAAAGATACTTGTTATCTTGCAGAAGGTTATGAATCCTAAAATGCTTTAAGCAAGGTTTTGTTATGTTAGGACCAGCTAACCTTATTCTACAATATGGGAAGCTGAACAATTATAGTGAAAGCTATTAGCAACTGAAGTGCTAATAAAAACGGTTCATAGATTTTGTTTCAAATACAGGTATTGATCACTGAAGATCAGATTTATTGAAAGAAGGAAGACGTTCCAGATTTCATAAAGTCTGATATATTTGAAGAATTCTGAATACTAGTGTTAAGTCATCCAGGGGGGTGATGAGACATGAAGACTTATTTTCAGTCATATGTGAAAGAATGCAGAGTCACACCTACAGGTAGTCCTATATTCCCTTTGTCAGGTTCTCTTTATGTTCCAGCTTTGTAAGAAGAAGGAAGAAGGAGAATGTCTGGAGAAAGTTCCTGTTGGGTGTTCCTGTTCAAGAGAAGGTTCCAGAGTTCTATTGAAGAGAAGCTTGATATTTCAGAGAGGTATGTTTCATAAGTGCACACATATATGTTTATACTAGATTCTGGAGGAAAGAGGTATGAAGGATTTACAGATTGAACAAGGATAAAGACAAGATGACATCATAGATATAAAATTTTGGTGAGACTCATGAGTTGAGTTGAATTGAGTTGAGTTGAGTTGACTTCAATACAGTCAAAGATGAACCAGCAGTGTTCATAATACACTAAGTTCTGAGTTGTCACTCACAGGTTCTAGGATTCATTTCTTGATTTTGTTTAGTGTATTTACATGACACAACAAAAGTACGTTGAGAAATCTTTTGTAAGGTAAATGCAAATGTGTGGATCCTAGTGTATGTTTTCAGGTTTGAGAAGACATGAGATAGCAGGTTCAGAATCAATACATGCTACATTTGTTGTCAAGCAGTGATTGCTTGATGTGTACACTATTGGATATCTAGTTTGCATATTTTCTCAAGTATTATGGTTCATATTCAGCAAGTTCAGGTATTTGAAGTTTGAAGGAAAGTCAAATTCAATTTTGAAGAAGACTTTTGAAGAAAAGGTTTTAAGGTCAGTTCAGGAGTACAAGTTTGAGAATTATGAAGTTTGTAGATCGAGTCCAGATTGTACAAATATGACATTGCAGGGTGGATTGTTGGAAAACAATGATCCAATGTCCTATTGGTCAAAATTATCCAAAGTTCACAGCATGTGTATATTTTTTTATTACTCATCCTACAAGAAAAAGCGCCCAGTGCAATGGTTAAGTCAGTGGCCTCTTATCGAATCCACCAGAGTTCCATACCCACGGACGACAGCGGCGCAACACGTTCATGCAAATTATTTTGAGATATGTTTTTTTTATCATGATTTTCATAAAGCGACGGACGACGGATTCAATGGATGAATTTTTTCGTGAGTTCTTTTCTAGATCGTATGTGTTTTAAGCTTTTGGAAGTGCTTTATTCAAGAGCTTTTCAAGAGAACATGAATACTATAAAAGAACAAGCTTGGCCAATTGTTAATTATCCTTCACCTATTTCAACACAAGCTTTGGACGCTTTGGTCCCTCAATAGAGGTGGTGCTTCTTAGCACATGGGGCAGCCATGTTGCTATCTTGGAGCATGTTGAGGAGTGGCTATGGAGTTCTTCTTGGAGAAGAAGAGTGTTCTTACACTCTTGCTTATGGAGAGGACTTGCCCATCAGTAGCTTAGTGGTGTGGATCAGCCATCTACATAATGTATTTGAAGATTTTCTTCTACATGAACATTTCGATGTACTTCAAAGACATTGGATGGAGGTTAACATTAGATTTGCATCTTATGTTAAGAATTCAGGTACGTGTTCTCTTTATGCAAACAGGTACTACTTGGAATTTATGGAGGCAGTGGCATCCATATCAGGAGGAGTCCTATTTGGCATAGGTACAATAGAATCAGTACATGTATGCTTTATGCATATTTGGATGAGGTGTTCGAGAAGGTATTTTCATATGAGTTTGAGGATTTCTGACAGCAAACTTGTTAGCATTCTTTGCTACTTTTGTAAGTATGTGATCTTTCACACAGGTATTTGACTTAGGGTCTTCCATAGCCTAAGTTCAGATGAGGGTTTGCTGATTATCAGTTTTAGACTAATCTTTTCTCTTTTTGTCACTCATATTCACTCTTCTACAACCTACTAGGTCACACATCTCATATATATTCAGATTTCTATCCATACATCTAAATATGTTTGTTATACATTCACTTTTCCATCTATTTCTATTCACATAGAGTGGTTGAGAGTTTTGCTCCCACATTGTACATTCAACATTGGTATATATGATAGTGTGAGTAAGTAGTGGCTTACATAACACTTTACACATGCTGTCTAATCTTTCTCTATCTTTGTCTCATCATTTGTATGATTAAATGTGGTATGTTCATGTTTTTTCAATATTGGAAGATTGCTGGAATCTGTGTTGTAGATCTTGGACCTATGGAACCTTGGACCTGTGGTATTAGTTATGGAATTTCGAACAAGCACTTCTCTCAACTCCCGCATGCGCTAGGTGATTTTCTAGTGAAGAAATGGATAGAGAAAGTTCTTTTTATGTCATCCGAGCAGAATCTTAGGGTGTCTCTTAGACTTGATGCAACACTCAACAACTTTTTTGCAGCCCCATCTCGCATAGAGGAAGCTGGATTACAATTTAAGGGAGGTACTAAAAAAAATATGCATCAGAACCTATCGAGCAAATTAGCAAGAAGTTGGAAGAACTAAAAATGCAAAAAATTCACCATGAGGAGAAGTTTTTGCCACCATTGTTGCACCATAATGATGATGAAGTGGCTCAACTTCACCAAGAAATAGAAGAATTGCATACCACATAGGATGTAAGTAGCCAAGATTGGTGTACTATATGTAATAATAGTGGACACTCCAATATGAATTCTCCCAATAGGGTAAGCTGCCTGTTTTGTGGCAAGGGTGGCCATGAGGCAATGGACTATAACTATGTCAAGGGAGCCCAACATAGAGGTAACACTCAAGTTCCTGATTCATTTTATGCTCGTACTTTCAATGTGCATAACAGTGAGGAAAACTGTCCAACTCCGTCGAGGTATAATAGAACTTTAATGTGTTACTGCTATGGAGAATATGGTCACATGTAGAAGAGATGCTCTTTATGAGAGGTCAAACCTCCTTGTCATTAAATGATAAAGATCATCAAAGTCTAAAGAAATATACTTCAACCTTATGTGCATAGTTAATCATTGTTCATCACTAATCCACTCCATTCTCTCATCCCTAATCCACTCCCCTCTCATGGGTTTGAGTAGAGCATGATACCTAATGAGTCTTTTTCATTTTCATATTTTGTTTCTATCTATGAAAAAAAACATAAATGTTAATCATAACTGAAGCAATTTTTAGTATGCGTTAGTGAAATTTCCTAGAGTGCTATTGTACAATTTTAAGTCCTATTCCTTGGAACGATATGTGCACCACTAGACCAAATGTGGGATGTATGTGCCAAATTCAAGGCCTTGTAGTGTGGCCCTATAGTGCATACTCTTGGTGCACTCAGCTCAACATGAGTGCAAGACTAATCCTCCTTGTTGGGTTAGCATGTTCCTTGTTGTGATCTTGGTCTCCACACTAAGGGTGTACTCTGATCCTTCCTTGTTGTATTCCATTCTGATTTTGACATTACATCCTTGGCATTAATTTTCCATATGTATTTGCCTTACCTCTGGAGGGTCTTTTTCTTTATTGGTCCTCTTCATCTTTTGTCTTGATGGTGTTGAGAACATTGTTTTCTTTTATATGTATAAGTGAAGGTACAAGTTTCAAATTATGTAAATACCTTTGGGAAGTCATCAAATACTTCATGAAAGCTCATATTATTGATAAACAACAACCAAAATACCACTTGAGTTCTAGAACATAGTGATTCAAATTAGTGGGTCACAAGGGAGTTGCAGTGGTGTCCTAGTGGATGGTTGATGTGGCTAGTTCTCAAAGTCCATCCATATTTTACTTATTTGAGCACTTGAGTCATGTACATTCTTCATCCAAATTTCTACCACACGTTTAGATGTATTAGTAAGGTATTGGATTAGTTTTCCATGTTATAAGAAGAGGGGAGAAGTCATGATCTTGTGGGAACTCCAAGAGAGTCATATGTGTATCTCTACACTGTTATAGTCTTGCAAATAGAGATTGCAGAGCTTGTATCACCCTCATTATATATTCAATTTACATGTTTTATGCCTCATTAGAAAGCTCTTATTGTCTAATTTTTTTTATTAATTTTCATAATCTTTGAATATGTAAGCGGAGAGCAGTACTCTCTGCAAGTAGTGTGTGTTCTTGGGTTCACGTTTGCTAAAGATCTTCATTAAACCTCAAACTTTTAGAGGTCATAAATCCTTTTATTTATCCAAATTGAGTGTTATTTAGCTCATTGGAAAGCTCTTGGTGTCTATTATATGGTGTCAAAATAGTTTTTAAAAAATCAAAGTGAATGGAGAACAACAAGCTATGCAAGCATGAATAGTTTTTTGCACATATGTTTGTGAGAAGATCAACTAGTTCCTAGGGGGTTTCACCTACTTCTAGCTATACTTCGAGGTCAATAAACATCCAACATCAGTATCAGAGCAAGGAATTGGATCTTAGAAAAGGTTGTAATACCTTGATGAATAATTTGAAGCTATTGGAGCAGAGGTAAAATCATCGATACTACACAAAGGTAGAAGGAGATAGCAAGGAATCATCTCAATCAACATCCAAGCAAAGAAAGGTGCATACACATCATTACAAATGTAAATCTCATAATTCTTCTTATCACACATATCCAAAAGGATGGTTAAAGGAGGAAGTTTAGTATTGACACAATGGGCAATCAACATGCACAAATTGAGAAGCTTGATAAGAACAACTATGAAGCATGGCAATTTAGAATCACAACATACTTTCAAGGTAGGGAATTGTGTGGTTTGATTGATGGAACATATATCAAACCAATATTATGAGAGGACCCAAATCAACAACAATGGAGGGAGTTTAGACTTTGGAATGAAAGAGAAAAAAGGTTCATATTCATTTTATCAAAAAAATATTCAAGATTCAATGTTAGGAGAAGAGAAGGCCATAAACAATGAGGTACAGGTTTCTTTTGTTGGAACAAAGGATTAAGTTGTAGATATCTTCACCAAATCATTGGATGGACCAAAGCTTAAAAAATTCAACTATGTTCTTGGCATGAAGGAAATACCCTTTGAAACTTGAGGGGGTGAAGGTTGAGAACATTGTTTTTTTATATGTATTGGTGAAGGTACAAGTTCTAAATTATGTAAATACCTTTTCTAAGCTTAAAATACTTCAAGAAATCTCATATTATTGATAACAGATGACCAAAATACCATGTGACTCTAGAACATGGTGAGTCAAATTAGTGAGTCACAAGGGAGCTACAATGGTGTCCTAGTGGAAGGTCGATGTGGCTAATTCTCAGAGTCCATCACTATTTATTTATTTGAGCACTTGAATCATGCAAAATCTTCATCCAAGTGTCTACCATAAGTTTAAATGTATTAGGAAGATTTTGGATTGGCTTTCCATGCTATAAGAAGAGGGGAGAAGTCATGATCGTGCAGGAAGTCCAAGAGACTCATATGTGTATCTCTACGCTATTGTATATTTGTAAATAGAGATTGTAGAGCTTCTATCTCCCTCATTGTTTATCCAAATTACATGTTTGATAACTTATTAAAAACCTCTTACTATCTATTATCATATTCATAAGTTTTATAATCATTGAATTTGTGAGCCGAGAGGAGTATTCTCTGCACATAGAGTGTGTTCTCGGGTTCACCTCTATTGAAGGTCTCCCTTAAGCCTCACAATTGTACTGGTCATATTGCCTTGTTTATTTATCCAAATTGAGTGTTATTTAGGTAATTGAAAAGTTGTTGGTTTCTAGTATATGTGGCTAACAGTGCGAAAAATTCTAAGTGAGTAGAGAATAGCAAGTTCTACAAGCATGACTGGTTTTCTACACCTAAGTTTGTGAGAAGGTCAAGTAGTTCCTAGGGGGTTCCATCTACTTCTAGTTTTACTTTGGAGGTCACATGGGAGGCTTTGATGGCTTTGATAACAATGTAAGCTACTTTGTCTAAATCCCTATTTCCTTCTTTGCTCTTTCCATTGTCTTCCTTGGAATCCATATTTGCTTTCATGAACATGTATATGTGTGTATGCATGTGTATATGTGTGTATGTATGTAAACGGAAAAAACCCTAATCATAAAACCCTAACCCTAAAGCATGTATATGTGTGTATGTGTTTATGTATATGTGACATGTGTATATGTGTATGTGCATGTATGCATATATATATATATATATATATATATATATATATATATATATATATATATATATATATATATATATATATATATATATATATATATATATATATATATATATATATATATGTATATATGTGTGTGTGTGTGCACACCAGTGAATGTATGTAAAAAACGTAAAACCCTAATCCTAAAGAACTAGACCTAAAACATTTATGTATATGTGTGTGTGTGTGTATATATATATTTATATATGTGTGTGTGTGTGTGCACACCAGTGAATGTATGTAAAAAACATAAAACCCTAATCCTAAAGAACTAGACCTAAAACATTTATGTATATGTGTGTGTGTGTGTATATATATATATATGTGTGTGTGTGTGTGTTTCTGTGTGTGTGTGTGCATTTGTGCATGTATGTAAGAAGCCTAAAACCCTAGTCCTAAAGAACTAGACCTAAAACATGTATGTATATGTGTGTGTATGTGTATATGTGTGTATGCATATGTGTGTATGTATATGTGTGTATGGATGCATGCATATGCACGAATATGCAAGTGTATGTAATATGTATGTGAGTGTGTGTGTGTGTATATATGTGTTTTTCTATGTTTGTATGTATATATGTGCATATGTGTTAAAATATGTGTGTATGAATATGTGTGTTTATGTATATGTGTCTCTCTTATGTGTGTATGTTACATAAAAACAAGCTCTAAAGTAGTCTTGTGGATTTTATTAATTATTAAAACTGGTATATGGAAGCTTGTGGATCTTATTAGTTATGAAAAATAACATGTGGAGGCGTTCACATCTCCAAAGTTAGAGCAAAAGTAGATAAAAGTAGAAGGAAAGGAGAGGTGTCTATTTTTAGACAAGGAAGGCGCTTCTGTTGATAGCCTCTCAATAAAAAGAGTGGTTCTCTTAGTGTAGGTGTCCAAATTGAGTGATTCTTGTTGCCTTGCAAAGCTTACAACTTGTACTATAAATAGATTAGTTTTTCTACAATTTACAATGAGAAAACGCAGTGCAAGTAGGCATTTTTGTAGATCTTGTTTCTTGTGTCTATCCGGTGCCTCATCAGTGGCATACCTCTCTTCAAAGTTTCATATCGCAGTCGTTATAAGGTCTTTTTGAGTGATTTTACTTGGAGGAGTTTCCTAAGCTCTCATAATTTCTATCCATCTCAAAATTTCTCATAGAGCTTGAAGTTTTCTTGCTGTTGTACATCATTTTTCAATTCAGATAGTTAGTCATATCTTGCTGTTGCAGGCTTCTTCTTACCTTGACTTCAAGCTGTTGGTTTGGGAGCTATACTCCACTTTTTTTGACGTTTTTTGTTTCTAAAGCATGCTACCCAGAGTCTAGTTTCAAAATTTATGATTATTTTTGTCAAATTCTGCTGAGAGAGTTTCTGGTGATCATTTTTCTACAGTGTTCTATTTCTATTTTCTGGAAAGTTTGGTGGAAAGTTTGTTTTTGAAGCTTGGAAATATTTGGTTGGTGTTTTAACGATCTTGGGAGGTCTCATCATGTTTCGTTGTGTATTTTGATGTTTACAAGTTTGTAAAAACACAACATTGTGGTATCAGAGCTTTTGTTTTTTTGTTTTATCAAATCTTTCATACAACTTATTGAATTATCTTCTTTGTTTACAACAATTCAACATGGCAGATTTGAGTGCATCGATTGAGAAGTTATCTGATGGGAGAAATTATCCCATGTGGAAATTTAGAATGGAGTCTTATCTCATGTCTAAAGGTCTTTGGGGATTGATAACAGGTACAGAAGTGAAGCCGGTATTACCAGAAGCTCCTACACAAGCGGATCGAGCAAGAGAGCAAGAATGGATCGAAAGAGACAAAAGAGTTCTGTTTATTATATCACAAACCCTTTCCAATACTATGCTTGGGCATATAAGAGGTTTGAATACTAGTAGAGAGGCTTGGGAGTCTCTAGAAAGATTATTTGCAACTACCAACAGAGCGAGGCAAACACAACTTATAGGTGAGCTGACAAGAGTAAAAAAGAAGCCACGACATTCAGTTAATGAATATATTCTTGAGGTAAAATCTCTTATTGAAGCATTAGCCTCTATTGATGCATCTCCTAGTGAGGACATAAAGTTTAATAGCATGTTAAATGGCTTGAGAGAAGATGAAAGATGGAAGTCTTTCATTACGTCTATCATAACTCGAGAGAATCTACCATCCTTTGAAGATTTACAAACACTCATGATGACTAAAGAAATCAACATAGAAGGTGGGAACTCTTATCATTCGCAAAGAGGTAGTCAAGGACAAGCTCTTTATACTTCATCAAATAGATCAAGAGGTAGAGGAAATTGGAGAGGAGGAGGAAGATTCAACAACAATGCAAGAGGAAGAGGAAGCTTTAATGCGACTAGAGGAGGAAGAACAATACAACAAATTCAACAAACTCAACCAAATCAGCAAGGTAACTTTACCTGCCATTATTGTGGTAAAGTTGGTCATTATGCTAGGGATTGTTTCTCCAATCCAAATAGAAGAGATGGTTTTAGAGGACGACAAAGAGGAAGAGGCCAAGATCACATGCATCACAACAACAACATAGTACAAGAGGAGGCTCAAACACAGAAGGAAAACGTTCTTATGGCTATGCATATAGAGACACATAAGAGGAAGGTAAACAACAAAACTTGGTATGTAGATAGTGGTTGCTCAAACCACATGAGTCACAACATGAATATGTTTGTGAACTTACACAAACCTGATTCAAGAGTCACAGTTGCTACAGGAGATAGTACTGAGCATGAAGTAGTTTACATTGGTGATTGTCCACTTAATGAACATGTCACTCTTAGAGATGTTTTGGTTGTTCCTACCATTACAAGAAATTTGATTTTAGTTGGACAGATGGAGGACAATGGAGTAAAGGTCGATTTTGACAATAATGAGTGGCAGGCTTATCAGAAGAAGGATGGAAATTTTGTTATAAAAGGACAAAAGGTAAAAAGATTATATACTTATGAAGTTGAAGTTCCAGATTATGCAGGTTATACAATGGTTAATGGGACTCAAGTAAGTCAATTGGATTTATGGCATAAAAGATCAGGACACATCAGCGTTGGCAGGTTAAAAGATATTGCAAAGAAATCATTGGTTGAAGGTTTACCACAATTACCTAAGCAAGATTTGGATTTTGTTTGCGAGGCATGTCAGTTTGGAAAACAGGTACGAAGTTCTTTTTCAAAAGTAGGATTGCAAAGCAGAGGTATTTTGGACTTGATTCATACTGATGTATGGGGTCCATCTCAAGAAGAGTCCATGGCAGGTAGCAAGTACTATGTCACATTTATTGATGACTTCTCAAAGTTTACATTCATTTATTTTATGAAGTACAAATCCGAAGTGCTTGACATATTCAAAAAGTTTAAATCATTGGTTGAAAAGCAAACAGGTCGAAGCATAAGAAGGTTGAGATCAGATGGAGGAGGCGAATATTTTTCTAATCAATTTCTTGCATTTTTGGAGGAAGAAGGAATTAAAAAGGAGACTACAAACAAATACACACCTCAACAAAATGGTATGGCCGAAAGAAGAAACAGGTCTATCTTGGAGATGGGTAGGTGCATGTCAAATGAAAAGGACTTACCACTTATTTTTTGGGTTGAAGCATGCAATATGGCAGTTTATGTGATGAACAGGTTACCACCTACTCAAAGTCATGTACAACAAGCACCTTATGAATTGTTTTATG
Organism: Ceratopteris richardii; assembly: GCA_020310875.1. Classification (NCBI taxonomy): domain Eukaryota; kingdom Viridiplantae; phylum Streptophyta; class Polypodiopsida; order Polypodiales; family Pteridaceae; genus Ceratopteris; species Ceratopteris richardii. Next base: position 47,243,893 of record CM035429.1, read on the forward strand.
GATCAAAACCAGATATTGCTAATTGTAGAATTTTTGGAAGCATATGTTTTGTTCATGTTCCACAGTAGTTAAGGTCAAAGTTGGATCCAAGGTCACAAAAAATGGTTTTCATTGGTATGGCAGAAGGGCAACCAGGATATAGATGTGTGAACCTAGATACGGGAGAGGTAATTGTTTCGAGAGATGTTATTTTTCATGAAGATAAATCTTGGTATAAACATGAAGTGCAGGTAGATGAAGAAGAAACTACAAGAAGTCACGAAGAAGAGCCAAGTTCTCCAAGTTCACCAGAGAGTCAAATTACACATGAAGAGGCAACTCCCCCCAATCAGAAGTTCAAGAAAATTCTTGATTTGATTTCAAAGGAAATTGAGTCACATGAAGAAGAAAGTGAAGGTTCTACATCAAGAAGAACTCAAACTCGAAGGCAAGAAAAGCATGGTAGGACAAGAAGCCAATCAAGGTATTTAGTAAGAGAAAGAAGGAAACCGCAAAGATTTTCTCATGAAGCTTATATTGCAAAACTTCTTGAGGAGCAAGAACCAACAACTTTTAAAGAAGCATCAAAGGTAAAGAAATGGGTTAAAGCAATGGATGAAGAAATGACAGCTTTGTATGAGAACAATACATGGAGTTTAGTTCCAAGGCAACCTAACATGAAGGTAATTGGTAACAAATGGGTGTACATGATAAAGAGAAACAGTGATGGTTCAGTAAGTAGATATAAGGCAAGGCTTGTTTGTAAAGGTTATGCATAGAGTTATGGCATCGATTATGAGGAGACATTTTCTCCTGTTGCCAAGATATCAACAATAAGGACATTAATAAGTGTTGCTGCAAGCAAGGTATGGAATCTTTATCAATTAGATATAAAAAATGCATTTCTCAATGGTGATTTAAAAGAAGATGTGTACATGGAGCAACCAGCAGGTTATAAAGATTCCAAGAAGCCTACTCATGTATGTAAACTCTTGAAAGCATTGTATGGTCTTAAGCAAGCTCCAAGGGCTTGGAATTTTAGATTGGTAAAGTTTCTTGAAAAGCAGGGATAGAGGTGTTCAAATGCAGATACTTCTTTGTATGTTAAGGTTAAAGGATCATTGATTGTTTATATCTCAATTTATGTGGATGACTTGATAATAACAGGAAACAATGAAGGTGAGATAGCCAAGATCAAAGCAGAGGGGATCTGAAATTAAAATTTCAAATTTAGAAGAACTGACGTACATTCTTGGAATCGAAGTTATGAAGAAGGAAGATGGTGTATATCTTCTACAAAGAAAGTATATTTCAGATTTGTTAAAGAAATATGGCGTGGAGCATTAAGATGGTGAACCTTTAGATGATCCACTTATCTACAGGTCTTTGATTGGTTCTCTTATATATGCAACTTTAACAAGGCCAGATATTACATTTAGTGTAAGTACATTGTCTCAATTCATGAACGAACCCACAGATATTCATATGCAAGCAGCAAAAAGGGTCTTGAGATATTTGAAGGGTACATTAAATGAAGGTTTGGGCTATAAATATCATGAAGGTTTGGATTTGAAAGCATACAGTGATGCAGATTGGGCTGGAAATAAGGATGATAGGAGTATCGGTGGATATATGATATTTGCAGGTAATAATTTGGTTTCATGGAGTTCTAAAAAACAGCCTATAGTAGCACTTTCAAGCACAGAAGCTGAATATAGAAGTCTTACAAATTCAACATGTGAGATTATGTGGTATTTGAAGCTTTATGAAGATATGAATCTATCTACAACCCGTCCACTACTCTTTGGAGATAATGTAAGTTTATTACAGCTTGCATCTAATCCAGTGTACCATGCAAGAACAAAACACATTGAAGTGCACTATCACTATATCCGAGAGAAGGTGGTGAATGAAGATATTGATATTCCACATGTTGGAACGAAAGATCAATTAGCAGACATACTCACAAAAGCAGCGGATGCTCAGAAGCTTAAGCGAATCAAAGTACTACTTGGAGTCAAAGCTTTGGATTTAGAGCTTGAGGGGGGCAATGTTACATAAAAACAAGCTCTAAAGTAGTCTTATGGATTTTATTAATTATTAAAAATGGTATATGAAAGCTTGTGGATCTTATTAGTTATGAAAAATAACATGTGGAGGCGTTCACATCTCCAAAGTTAGAGCAAAAGTAGATAAAAGTAGAAGGAAAGGAGAGGTGTCTATTTTTAGACAAGGAAGGCGCTTCTGTTGATAGCCTCTTAATAAAAAGAGTGGTTCTCTTAGTGTAGGTGTCCAAATTGCGTGATTCTTGTTGTGTTGCGAAGCTTACAACTTGTACTATATAAATAGATCAGTTTTTGTAGAATTTACAATGAGAAAACTCCGTGCAAGTAGTCGTTTTTGCAGATCTTGTTTCTTGTGTCTATCTGGTGCCTCATCAGTGACATACCTCTCTTCCAACTTTCATATTTCAGTCGTTATGAGGTCTTTTTGAGTGATTTCACTTGGAGAAGTTTCCTTAGCTCTCATATGTTCTATGCATATCAAAATGTCTCATAGATCTTGAAGTTTTCTTGCTTCTATACATCATTTTGGAATTCAGATAGTTAGTCATACCTTGCTATTGCAGGCTTCTTCTTACCTTGACTTCAAGCTGTTGGTTTGGGAGCTATAATCCACGTTTTTTGACGTTTTTTGTTTCTAAAGCATGCTACTCAGAGTCTACTTTCAGAATATATGATTATTTTTGTCAAATTCTGCTTAGAGAGTTTCTGGTGATCATTTTGCTACACTGACCTATTTCTGTTTTTTGGAAAGTTTGGTGGAAAGTTTGTTTTTGAAGTTTGGAAATATTTGGTTGGTGTTTTAACGATCTTGGGAGGTCTCATCATGTTTCGTTGTGTACTTTGATGTTTACAAGTTTGTAAACACAATAGTGTATGCATGTGGGAGTGTATGTAATATATGCATATGTATGTGTATGTATATGTTTATGTATATGTGTGTACATATGTGTATGTATGTATGCATGTGTATATGTGTGTGTGTATGTATGTATGCATATGCACGTGTGTACATGTGTGCGTGTACTTATGCGGGCATATACATGTGTACGCATGTGTGTGTGTATGTATCTCTATCTCTCTCTCTTTTTCTCTCTTTATCTCTCTCTCTCTCTTTCATCTCTCTCCCTCTCTTTCGTCTCTCTCTCTCTCTTTCTCTCTCTATCTCTATTTCTAATAAAGAACCAAATAATCACTTACATCTATGTGTGTGTATGCATCTCTATCATATTCTCTTCTCTCTCTCACTCATATCTCTCTCTCTCTCATTCTCTCTCTTTCGTCTCTCTCATCTCTCTCTCTCTCTCTCTCTCTCTCTCTCTCTCTCTCTTTCTCTCTTCTCTCTCTCTCTCTCTCTCTCTCTCTCTCTCTTTAATCTCTCTCTCTCTCTCTCTCTCTCTCTTTAATCTCTCTCTCTCTCTTTAATCTCTCTCTCTCTCTATCTTTCTATCTATCTATCTCTATCTCTATTTCTAATAGAGAACAAAAAATCACTTACATTGAAGCTTTGGATCACTGTCCTCAAAGCCCAATCAACATCTTCTCTTGTCAAATTCCAAAAAATTGATGCCAAAAGGCTCCCGCAAAACCAAAGAAAAAAGAAATTATAAAAGAGAAAACATAGAGAAAGAGAAAGGGTGAAAGAGTACGTGCATCACTTACCAAGATGTGAGATCTAGAGAGAGATGTGTGTGTAGAGAGAGGGATCTTTGTGTGTGTGTGTGTGTGCACAAGAAAATCACAATGCAAGTCGATGAGCACAATGTATGCATGTGCACACACTCGAAACTAGTAGTGCACAGTTGAAAACAATAGCAAATGTTGACTTTTTGCTCTCCGCTCGGGTTATGATAAAACTCGCTATTGGTATAGGCATCGATATAGCTATCGATAAAGGCTCTAGTATGAGCATTGGTAATTCTAGCAATTTACCAACACTTATATCGACAGCTATAACGATGCCTATACCGGTGCCTATACCGACACTGATATTTTCCAATGCATATACCGGCATACGCTTTCTAATGGTTATGTCAACGGTCAAGTGACTCTCGATATGAGTAAAGTGATCTTTCCAAGCATTTCCAAGGTCATACAAATGTGAGTGTTTGACAATCAGTATGGATAGCATTGGTATGCCCCTCATATGATGTAGTGAATGCCCCATAAATGCTTGCACATCCTTTGCATTCTTGGGCATAGGTAATTCCAAAATGACCATAATATTGTCTTCATCACAATATGTCCCAATATTTTACCATGTCTCACCACGAAGACACACTTCTTTAGATTCAAATATACTCTGTATTGCTTGCACTTGTCAAACCTTTTTCTTAGTTCAGGTATATGAGCTATGTGTTGAGAAGAGTAAGTACATAGGTCCTTCACATAGACTTCCATGTTTTTCCTTAGAAATTCTTTGAGCACATGACACATTAATCTTTGGAAAGTTATTGGGGTGTTGGTCAAACTAAATTGCATAACCCAAAAAGCGTGCACTCCCCATTGAGTAGCAAAGGTGGTTTTATGTTGGTCTTGAGTAGCAATGGCTACTTGATTGTATCTTGAGAACCCATCAAGGAAGTTGTATACTTCCTTATGTGGTACCCTTTCCAAGAGATGGTTTGTAATGGGTAAAGGATAACTATCACGAATGTGTGTATGTGTTTATGTATATGTGACATGTGTATGTGCATGTATGCATGTATGCAGGTATGTATGTATATATATATATATATATATATATATATATATATATATATATATATATATATATATATATATATATATATATATATATATATATATATATATATATATATATATATATATATATATATATATATATATATATATATATATAGTACCCTTGAGATACTTCAAAATCCTTTTGGCAGCTTCCAAGTGAGGTTCTCTAGGTTTATGCATGAATTGACTTAAAACACGTACTCCATAAGCCATGTCAATCCTTGTCAAGGTTGCATAGTTTAGACTGCTAACTATGCTTTAATATCCTGCAATGTCTTCAAGAAAATCACCTTCATGAGCACTTAATTTATGATTTACCTCCATGGGGGTGCTAGCTATCTTGGCATTCTGCAAGTGGAGCTTGTTCAACATGTCCTGCACATACTTCCTTTGAGTAATGTAAATTCCCAAATTTGTGTAAACCAATTGAAGTCCAAGAAAATACTTTAGAAGCCCTAGGTCAATGATTTTGAACTCCTGCATCATTAGGTTCTTGATTTGTTTAATGCCATTGTCATCACTCCGTGTAAGTATGATGTCATCAACATACACACATAAATATATCATCTTTGAATTACTTCTCTTCACAAACAAAGAAGAATCTTTCTTGCTCATCATGAATCCTTGAGCTTGAAGGTATGTAGTTAACCTATGGTTCCATGCCCTAGGTTCTTGCTTCAAACCATAAAGAGATTTGTTGAATTCGCACACATAATTTACCTTGCTTGGATCTTCATAGCCATGAGGTTGAGCCATGTAAACCTCCTCTGAAATCCAGCCATTGAGAAAAGCATTTTTCACATCCAATTGATACATATTCCAATTCCTAGATGCAGCCACACTTACCAGTACTTTGATGGTTGGCATTTTAGCCACATTGTGAGAAGGTGTCTTCATAAACAACTCCTTGGGTTTGTGCAAAACCGTTAGCCACAAGTATGGCTTTATACTTGTTTATGGATCCATCTTAGTTTCTCTTGATTTTGTAAATCCATCTAGAACCAATTACCTTCATATATGTCTTCTTGGGTACTAGTTCCCAAGTATCATTCTCTTGGAGTGCCTCTATTTTTTCATCCATAGATTCCTTCCATTCTGCCTTGATCTTTGCTTCTTCATATGAAGAAGGCTCTTCAAATGACAAATATTTAGCAAGATAAATGGAATGCTTAGTAACTAATGAAGTATCATACCCATATCTGGTTGGCTTCTTGCTCTCCCTTTGTGATCTCCTTAGAGCTTCGTTGGATGATTCACATAAGTCTTCCAATCTCTTCATCTTGGCCTTTTCTTTTGACTTCCATGCTTTGAGCTCTTCTAAATCGATGGTGTCTTCATCATCTGATTTGATGTCTTCAATTTGTATGGGCTCCTCCTTGGTGAGGCTTGGAAATTCCTCTTCCAAGTCATATGGCAACTTGACCTTTTTGCATTCACTTTCAAACCAAGAATCACTCTCATCAAACACAACATCTCTACTGACCATAACTCCTTTGTTGGATGGATTAAAAAACCTGTATCCTTTCTGATTTAACTCATACCCTCTGAAGATGCTCTTCTCTGTCTTAGGTTCTAGCTTACCTCTTATTTGAGATGGAACATGCACATAAGCAACACATCCAAATATTCTACAATGATCAAGTGATGGCCTTCTACCATTCCATGGTTCATATGGGGTCATCCCATCAAGTGATTTAGATGGCAACATGTTAATAAGATAAGTGGCAGTAGATACACTTTCTGCCCACAAATAATTTGGTAACCTATTTTCATTAAGCCTTGATCTAGTTGTTTCCACAATCAACCTATTTCTCCTCTCTGCTACCCCATGTTGCTCATCAGTGTACCTTGTTGTAGTCTCCCTTTTGATACCTCTGTCCTGCAAGAATGCATCAAATTCATTGGAGAAGTACTCAACTCCTCCATCTGACCTTATCCTCTTGAGACTTATTCCCGTTTGATTTTCCACAAGTGCAAGATCCTTCTTGAAGCAACTGAACACTTCATCTTTATGTTTCATAAAGTACAAGATAGTTCACCTACAGAAATCATCAATGAATGACACATAATACCTTGAGCCTAAAATTGAAGGGTCCTTGCTTGGTCCCCACACATCTATGTGGACAAGTTCCAAATATTCTTCATGTATGTAGCCTTTCTTTATAAAGGGTAACCTGTTACCAAACTGACAAGCACCACATTTATAGATCATGTGTTTCTTGGATACATTAGGTGTCCCAAGCACTAATTGATCTCTACATATTTGCTTCAAGGTTCTCTCACCAATATGCCCTAATCTTTTATGCCAAATCTCAAGTTAAGACAATGTTTAATCCTTGTAGTTATAAAGTGCAATGTTCCTAGTGTCCTCAAGTTCACATGTAAACAATCTACCTATTTTTTCTCCCTTGGCAATTCTCTTGAATCCATGTTGGGGCTCCTCCACAAAGGCTCCATATTTTTTGAACCTAACGTGCAAACTCTTTTCCACTATCTGTCCAACACTCATCAAATTCTTGGTGATTGTAGGTACATAAAGAACCCTGCTCAATAGATTTCTATTCCCATCAGAGGTTTTGACATTTCCTACCTTGACCACTGAATGCTTGGTGTCATCACCTGTTTTCACTTGGTGCTTTCCCTTAGGTTCCTCAAGGTCAGAGAGAAGAGCTACATTGCCTGCTACATGGTTTGAACATCTTGAGTCAATATAGAAGAGGTGCTCATCATTCATACCTTGTCTTGAAGTTATATTCATAATGAGAAGGGAATCTTCTTTATCCTTTGTGTAATTGTTGAAGTCCTTTCTTGATTTGTATCCTCCTTGATAATTTTTGTTGTAATTGTTGTTGTAGCCATGGTTGTAGCCTTGATTATGGTTGAACCTTCCTCTTGATTGTGAGTAGCCACCTCTTTGATATCCTCATCCTCTCTGATTCTTGAGGTTCTTATAGCACTCATTTGTTGTGTGATTAGAACATCCACATAGACTGCATGGGGAAGAGTTCAAAGATCTCCCCCTGCCTTGCTTACCTTCTCTGCCCCTTCCTCTTGAGTTCCTACCTCTCTTTGCATAGTTAGCTTGAGAAGTAGTACCTTCATCTTCAACCTTTTTTCTTTTCGCTTTCTCTTTAGACTTTCCTTTATCTCTGTATAGGGTAGAAGATTTGTTACCTCTTGTTGGTTCTCCATTTTTGTTGAGCTTGACTTCATGGGTAAAGAGTTGTCCCATGAGTGTGGTAAGATCTGGAATGTGCATGTCCATGTATAAGTCCATAGCAGTTGTGAAGGCTTCCCACTTATCATCTACCTTGATGACATTGATTATTTGTCACACTATTTGCTCCTCTTCAATCTCCTCTCCTATGCTTTCCAATTGATCAGCCACATCTTTGACTTTGGTCACAAACTCTCAAATACTCTGATTGGGTTTCTTCCTTTGAGTGGTAAACTCAATCCATAATTGAGTTTTTCTAGCTCTTGTATTGGAAGAAATGTATGAAAACAATGTATCCCAAATCTCTTGGGAAGTTTTACAATTCCCAATGTGTGGGAGAAGGAATTCAGAGATAGAGTTAAGTAAATATGACCTTGCCAAAGCATCTTTGGCAAACCATGAGTTGAGTCTTTCACGTTCCTCTCTTGTAGGTTGTCCTTTGCTTCCGAAAATGGGCATCTCCTCATCTCCTGATATGTATCCATAGAGACTCCTTCCTTATAAATATATCTTCATACTCAATGACCATGCTAGATATTTATTCCTATCCAATTTATCAATAAAAGAAGGGAAACCATCTCCCATTTTACCTCAAATTGCTCTGATACCAATGTTGGAAGAGATGGATGGATACCTCAAGGAAGTGAGGTGCTAGTGCCAAAACTTGCTTCGTACCTGCCCTATTTTACTTCAAGGTTATGTAGTAGACCCTCTTAACTTGCAAATAACACCAAATAAGTACCTATGTACTTTGGAGATGATGCTTCAAACAATTAAATCAAAACACATAACTTTGTAAATAGCTAGTCACTCAAAACTTGCTATTTTGGTATTGACACCTGCTGGATAGTTTGTTCAGTGCTCACAATATAGTAGGAATTAGGAAAATTGCTTTTGATGGTATCTAATTAGCTTAGATAGCTAATGATTCCAAGTGGAATCACATAAAATGATAAACCATACATAGAACAATCACTTTAGCAATTGGATGATTACCCCCGATTGTTTAAGAGATTTCTCCAAATTTTGATAACACTTGCTATTTGGATGCGTAACACTTCGATGCCGATTTCTCCAGATTGGCTGAAGAGAATGTTATCAAACTTTGACAGCTTTAAGAAGACTTCGCACTAGCTCCACCAAGCTATAGAACATGAAACATGATGGTGAGATCACTAAGATATGGTCATCACAAGTACATTGTTTTGAGTAGACATAGCAGAGATGTAGACAGATGTAATCAATGAAATGTATATATTATATCACATGCTTTTACAACCTCATTGGCATTACAATTATGCACATTGATAGTGAGATGAGTGAGCTATAATGTATGCTCCTCAACCTCTACAAAAATTAGAAATGAACTCCAAGGAGGGGGGGCAAGCCGTGAGATTTTCAAGTCCTTTTATGAGGATTTTCTTCAATTTTGAATTTGAAATTCAAATGAGGCTCCACCTAAAAGTACTCCTCTAAGTTAGGAGTGGTTCTACCAAATGAGATTTTTTATTTCTCCAAACTCCATGAGATGTAAGGGATTACAAGATTCTTCAAGTAAAAGTAGCTTTTACAATGGTTAATGATCAAAACAATTACAACCTAAGGCTCATATGATCCATCACATGGTTGTACATATCTTCCTCAATGTCTAGCCAAATGTGAAGGCTTGGATTTGCACCAACATGTATGTGGATGACATTATTCTCACAAGAAATGATGCAAATGGAAGTAACAAGATCAAGGAACAAATAAAAGAGGAGTTCAAGATGGGTCACTCACATACTTCCTAGGTTTGGAAGTAGTATATAGAGATCATGGTTTATTCCTTACTCAAAGAAAATATATTAAAGATATGTTGGCTAAATTCAAGATGCAAGATGCTCAGGTTCTAGGTACTCCAATGGAAGTTAATCATAAATTGAGCTCACATGAAGAAGAACTCATAGAGGATATTACAGGTTATCAAAGCCTTATGGGGAGCTTGAACTACGCCACCTTAACTAGGGTGCATATATGTTATGGTGTGAGTGTGCTAAGTCAATTTATGCACACACCCAGGAAAAATCATATGGATGTTGCCAAAATGATACTTAAATACCTCAAAGGGACCATGAATGAAGGATTATACTATCCATATCTATCTGATCTAGGAATAAAATTATTCTCTAATGCAGATTAGGCTCGCTTCAAGGAGGATAGGGGAAGTACTTTAGGATATCTTACCTTTGCAGGGTCTAAAATTAATTCATGGGCATCTAAGAAGGAACGCACATTTGCTCTCTCTTCCACAGAAGCTGAATATAGAGGTCTTGCCATAGCTACTCAAGAAGCAATGTGGATGAAGACTCTATTCACAGATCTTGGTTTGGAGTTTCGAAATCAATATATATTTAGTGATAATATGAGCTCCCTACATGGCGATGAATCTAGTTCTTCATGGCAACACTAAGCATATTGACGTACACTATCATTATGTAAGGGAGAAGGTTTTGAACAAAGAAATTCAGCTATCATATGTATCCACACATCAACAATGTACATACATGTTGACAAAAGCATTGGATGGTACTAAATGCAATAGATTCAAATCAATGATTGGTTTGCAGGTAATCTTGGAAGATTGAAGAAATCAAGTACACTAGGCTTGAGGGGGACTTGCTGGAGAAAGTTCTTAGCGAGCCTATGTGATGGCTTGAGTACCACAAGATCATGTAGTCTTGAAGAAAATACTTGAAGTGATGAAGAGTTCTCATGTGAACTCACTGTTGTAGTTCTTGAGTATTCAACTATTGTAAAAGTAAAAGAATCAAAAGTGGTTGAAGCCACTTGATGTTAGGCAAAGAATTCTCTATCTCTCCTTCTCTCTCTCTCTCTCTCTCTCTCTCTCTCTCTCCCCCTCCCTTTTTCTCCCTCTTTTTCTTTTGATTTCTCTTGCGCTCTCCCTCTCTTGCTTTCCCTGACTTTGGATGCAAGATCATGGATGCACATACACATATACAAACACAAACTTATGCATATACACATACACATGCACAAGAACATACACACATATACACACACATACACACATATATATACACATCCACATACAAATGCACATACAAATCCATACATAAGCTTATACACTTACACATACACATGCACATACATGCACATACATGCACATACACTGTAATAGGCCTCTTTTCTATTGAAATAATTCATTTTGAACTTTTTGAATTTCATTGTGGGGATAATGCTTGGAATGAATAATTAGGTCATTTTATGCATGTAGGAAAAATTATGGGTTGACAAGTTTCATATTCTCTCTCTAGACCTTATTCCCATCATATTTTCTAGTGGAATTTTGAAGGTGAAGATGAAAGAATTAAGGAAAACTCTATATGAGAGAAAGGTAGAGCAAGTATAAGAGAATAAAAGTGCCTGTGTGAAATTTTTGTGAATCATGTTTTAAGTACCTTGTTCAGGGTCCTACATTTAGTTCATTGTATGAAAATGCCTTGATTTTACTCTCTCTCTAGAATTTTGAAATTTGCAGGGCTCAAAAGTGGCATTTGGAGGTGGATTTGGACATCGAACGTCTCTAACACTATTGTGCAGATTGCAAAATTCAATAAAATTGTCTCTCACAAGCTTAAGTTGATTCCTCATCGTTTTTGAGTTATAGGGCTTTAAAAAGTGCACACAAAAAAAACGAGGGCTTATCTAATTCTATTGGAATCCATGATTCTGATGCTCACATGTCACCATGTTTAATTATGGATATTTTTGGATTTGTCTTTTTGGTGTTTTTGTCCTATTTTTGACAGGTACGCTAAAGAAAGAAAGCACACTACGATCCCATGGCTTTTGGCGAAAGTTTTGGAGGAACTCGACTTTTTCTAAATTTGGTGGATCGCAAACTTCTTTGGGAGGGCAGCGATCAAACTCTGATATAGGAAGACCTGCGCATCAACACGGGGAACACACAAAAATCTAAGAGTTACCTTGTGATTGAGAGTGAGAGTGAGAGTGAGAGTGAGATTGAGAGTGCGAGTGTGAATACAATTGTGATAGCTCCGGGGTGGTCGGGAGGTAGAGGCTTTGTCAAGAAGCTATTGTCTAGAGCTATTGTAACCATTGATTCACATCTATAATATCAGAATTATTCCTTCTCTGCATCATATTTGTTTCTACTCTTCTGCATCAGATTTTCTCTTACCTTGTGCAATCTTTGCATTCTTCTTTCCTCTGTTATTTTTGAGTGATCAAGAGATTGTGATTGGGGATAGATTGTGATAGAGGAAACACTACAAGTGGTATCAGAGCAGAATCAATCCTCGAGAACGATGGAAGGTCTAACACAAAAGATTCATGAACAAGAGGATCTTATTCAGAAGCTTCTTGGAGAATTGCGCAAAATACGAGGTGGAAAGCAACCATAAGGAGCAAGAGCTGAACGATGAAGTAGATGAAGGTGCGGGAACATCTAGTGTACCTCGTGGAAAATAAAAACACAATTATGATGATATGGAACTAGGTGAGTTTGCCCTTAACCAAGTCTTCAAGAAGGCAAAGTTGAATGATTTTGATGGTGAGAAGAAGAGTGGCGAAGATCTTGAGGCATGGATTGAAGAACTAGAGCATTTTTTGATCTTCCACGATTTAGTGAAGAGTCCAAGGCAAAAGTTGGGATCCTACACCTGCGTGGGATCGCAAAGCTATGGTGGAAGTCGTATATGCAGACTCGAACACATTGTGGTACAGTTCTATGGAAGGAATTTAGAGAACAAGCTGAAAAAAGCTATTGTTCTCCACACTACCATATGGAGAAGAAGATGGAGTTTTACAAATTTCGACAACACAAAAGTGATGAGCATAGCTTATATGTTGATGAGTACAAAGAGAAGTTCCTACATCTTCATAAATATGCATTAGAGGTTAGTAGTAATGCTTTAATAGTAAATTTATTGAAGGGCTTCGTGAGCAACTTCCCTATCAAGTCAAGGGACCTAGATGCATTGATTTTGTTGATGTTGTTGCGATGGCTGAGAACTTTGAGAAGATGGAGAAGTTCAATCTGTTGAAGGAAAATAGAAGCATATTCATTACAATGGGACATAGGCCACAAAGACCTATTGCAATGAACATGAGCAATTCAAAGAAGACTCCATCTTTGAATAACCAAGGCAAGAATCTTGCTCAGGTGGAAAATCAAAGGAGGCATCAACCAATGGAGTGGGAGTAAGGGCATCGGACATATGAGTGCCCGAGTAAGGCAGTCTTTCCACCCGCACAATCAAAAGTGATAAACATCATATGAGAGAAAGGTAGAGCAAGTATAAGAGAATAAAAGTGCCTGTGTGAAATTTTTGTGAATCATGTTTTAAGTACCTTGTTCAAGGTCCTACATTTAGTTCATTGTAAGAAAATGCGTTGATTTTACTCTCTCTCTCTCTAGAATTTTGAAATTTGCAGGGCTCAAAAGTGGCATTTGGAGGTGGATTTGCACCTCGGACATCTCTAACACTATTGTGTAGATCGCAAAATTGAATAAAAGTGTCTCTCACAAGCTTAAGCTGATTCCTCACCGTTTTTGAGTTACAAGGCTTTGAAATGTGTCGTTTTCCAACACTTAAAAAAAACGGTGGCTTATCTAATTCTATTCGAATCCGTGATTTTGATGCTCACGTGTCACCATGTCTAATTATGGATATTTTTGGATTTGTCTTTTTTGTGTTTTTCTCCTATTTTTGATAGGTACGCTAAAGAAAGAAAGCACACTATGATCGCATGGCTTTTTGTGAAAGTTTTGGAGAAACTCGACTTTTTCTAAATTTGGTGGATTTCACACTTCTTTGGGAGGAGAGCGATCAAACTCTGATATAGGGAGACCTGCACATCAACATGGGGGATGCACAGAAATCTGAGAATTACCTTGTGATTGAGAGAGAGAGAGAGTAAGAGTGAGAGTGTGATTGAGAGTGCGAGTGTGAATGCGATTGTGATAGCTCGAGGGTGGTCGGGATATAGAGGCTTCGTCAAGAAGCTATTGTCCAAAGCTATTGTAACCATTGATTCACATCTATAATATCAGAATTCTTCCTTTCTGTGCGTCATATTTGTTTCTACTCTTCCGCTTCAGATTTTTTCTTACCTTGTGCAATCTCTGCATTCTTCTTTCCTTTGTTAGTTTTGAGTGATCGAAAGATTGTGATTGGGGATAGATTGTGATTGAGGAAACGCTACATACACACACATGCACTTGCACAAACATATCTACATGCACATGCATGCATGCACATACACATACACACATACACACATAAACACATACTTATAGATATACACATGCATACACATATGTACATATGCATATGCACATACACAAGCATGGACATGCAGATTCATGCAAATGAACATGCACATGCATCCACATGCACATGCTCATGCATGCTCATATGTATACACATGCATATAGACACATACACATACACATCCATATACACACATGCTCATAGAGATACACACACATACGCATTCACATACACATACATATATACATACACACATACATAGAGACATATATAAATACACATGCACACACATACACAAATAGAGATATATACCTACATGTGCATACATACATATACGCACACAAATACATGCACATACACACATACACACACACAAACACACATGCAGTATGAATGAGTTCTACAATTTAAGAACTAAATCACATGTTAACTATAAAGTGTAATTAAAATCACTAGTACATTTTAGTCATATAATTCACTTCAATAAATTAAATTTATTTAATAGACACTCTAAAATTTTTAGAATTATGAACTCACACCATACACAATTAAAAACATAACTGATATGAGAATATATATATATATATATATATATATATATATATATATATATATATATATATATATATATATATATATATATATATATATATATATATATATATATGTGTGTGTGTGTGTGTGTGTGTGTGTGTGTTTGTATGTATGTATATATGTATGTGTGTGTGTTTGTATGCGTGTGTATGTGTGTATAAATGTATATAGTACATCCAATGTATACGGTCTCAATCATCTGAATCACCCCCATGATCATGATCATCCACATCTTCATGATGGAATGTTTTTGAAGAGGCATAATGGGTAGAGAGGTTAGTACCCTATGAAAATCGATATCACCCCTCCTATTTCTATATTTCCACCTTATCCATATCAGACTCTCGATGATACTATTGTATTATGTTGGAGGAGATGGTGGATAGATTCTTGAGATGAAGTGGTGCTGAAAACTCCTACTTCACACCAGTCAAGAGCAAGTTATGGAGAGTGTAGTAGACCCCTTGAGCTTCACAACAATCATAAATAATCACCTATGTGCTTTGGAGCATGATCCTCTAATCAATGGATCAAAATATATGAGTAGAAAGTTCAACCAAGAGTTTAGACTTGCTATTTCGGTCTCTACACATGTTCAATAAAATGAACAACACACTCTACCTGTGGTGGTTGAGTCATGTAGACTTCTTCTAAGATCCATCCATTTAGGAATGCATTTTTTAACATCTAACTTATACAAATTCAAATTCCTTGAAGCAACAATACTTACTAAAACTTTGATTATTGGCATCTCATCCACAGATGAGAAGGTCTCCTCATAATCCACTCCATGGGTTTGAGAAAACACCTTTGCTACTAGCCTTGATTTATATTTGTTTATTGAACCATTTGAATTTTTCTTGACTTTGTAAATCCACTTGGATCCTATTACCTTCATGCTTCATTTCTTGGGAGCCAAATCCCAAGTGTTGTTCTCTTGAGTTGCTTCAATTTCTTCTTCCATAGCTTCTCTCCATTCTTTCTTATTATTGGATTCTTCAAATGAAGAAGGCTCTTTTGACATAGAATCTTTAGTCATGTATATAGAATGCTTGGTGACTAGTGATGTGTCATATCCATACCTTACGGGTTTTTTACTCTCCCTTTGAGATCTTCTGAGTGATTGATTGGATGACTCTAGAATGTCTTCCAATTTTTTGAACTTTGTCTTGCCCTTGGACTTCCAAGCTTTGAAGTCAATCTGATATTCATCTTGTATGTTGACATCTTCTAGTATTTGTTGACTTTCTTGAGTCACAGTTGGAAAATCACTTTCCAAGTCATAGAGTATCTTTATCTTCCTAGAATCATCTTCAAACCATTCATCAAATACCACATCCCTACTAATTGTAAATCCTTTGTTAGTGGGATTGTACAACCTATATCCCTTCTAGTTTCGGTCATATCCAATGAATATACACTTTTTAGCTTTTGGATCAAGCTTCCCTCTAATTGTGAGGGTACATGTGCATAAGAAATGCACCCAAAGATTTTACAATGGTCTAATGATGATCTCCTACCATTCCATGCCTCATAAGATGTCATTCCATCCAAGGATTTGGATGGAAGCCTATTTAAGTATGTGGCTATGGAAAGAGCCTCTACCCATAGGTAATTTGGAAGTTTCTTTTCATTCAACATTGATCTTGCAATATCTACTAGTAGTCTATTCTTGCTCTCTACCACTCCATTCAGTTGAAGAGTGTATCTTATTGTGGCCTCTCTCTTTATACCTCTATCTTATAAGAATGAGTCAAATTCATGTGAGAAATACTCACCAGCTCCATCAGATTTGATCCTCTTCAAGCTTCTACCTGTTTGGTTCTCAACTAATGCCAAATACTTCTTGAAACAAGTGAAGACTTCATCTTTATGCTTCATGAAGTAAAGAATTGTCCATCTACTATAATCATCTATGAATGAAACATAGTACCTTGATCCTAAGATTGATGGCTCTCTGCTAGGACCCCACACATCCGTGTGCACAAGATCCAAGTAGTCATCATACATGTATCCTTTTCTGTTGAATGGTTCCCTTTGAGATTTGCTAAATTTGCATGCTCCACAGTTGTAAATCATGCGTTGCTTTGACACATTTGGAATGCCAAGCACACTCTGATCCCTGCACATTTATTTTAGTGTTGGTTCACCTATATAACCTAGCCTCTTATTCCATATCTCTAGTTTAGATAGGGTTTGATCTTTGTAATTGAAGAGTGCAATGTTTCTAGTATCTTCAACTTCAAATGTAAAGAGTCTATGAGATTTCTCAGCTTTTGCAATCTTCTTGAAGCCTTGTTGAGGGTGCTCCACAAATGCTCCATGCCTTGTGAATCTTAGTTGACGCCCTTCTCAACAATCTGCTCAATAGTTATTAGGATTTTTGTTATGGTTGGCACATATAATACCTTACTTAAAAGGTTCATGTTACCATCAGAAGCCTTGACATTTCCAATCATCTTAACAGAGTGTCTAGTGTCATCACCTATCTACACTGCATTCTTCCCTTTAGGTTCTTCAAGATCAAATAGCAATGCTACATTTCCAACCACATTATTAGAACAACCAGAATCAATATAGAAATGATGCTCATCATCTTTACCTGACTAGGATGTCATGTTCATGATCACTAGAGAATCTTCTTGGTCTTCTATGTAGTTTTTAAAATCTCTTATACCTCTAAAGCCTCCTTGATAGTTTTTGTTGTAGCCTTGGTTGTAGTTGTGATGGTAATTTCTTCCTCCATTGTTGAACCTGCCTCTGGATTGACCATAGCCTCCTCTATGGAAGCCTCTTCCTCTTTGATTCTTTGTGTTCTTGAAACACTCATTTGTGGTATGATTGGTCAAGCCACAGATATTGCAAGGTGAAGAATGATCTCCCCCTACCTTGCTTTCCTCCTCT
This sequence comes from Ceratopteris richardii, assembly GCA_020310875.1. Lineage (NCBI taxonomy): Eukaryota > Viridiplantae > Streptophyta > Polypodiopsida > Polypodiales > Pteridaceae > Ceratopteris > Ceratopteris richardii. Next base: position 47,261,694 of record CM035429.1, read on the forward strand.
GTGCCTTCTTGTAGCACCTCTTCCTCTACCTGTGAAGTTCACTTGAGAGGTACCCACGAGTCTTCTTCATTTTTTTTTTAACCTTTGTCTTTATCTTTACTTTTATTTCTATCCGTGTGAAGGGTAGAAGATTGATTACCTCTAGATTTCTCTCCATTCTTGTTGAGCTTTCCCTGATGTGTGAAGGGTTGCCCCATCAATGTGTTGAGGTCAGGTATTTGCATGTCCATATATAGGTCCATTATTGTGGTGAAAGATTCCCACTTATCATCAGCTTTGATGTCATTTATGATTGGCCTTACTATCTGCTCCTCTTCTATCTCTTCTCCAATGCTCCTAAGTTGGTCAACTACATCCTTCATCTTGATCACATAGTAAGCTACACTTTTCTTTGGTTGCTTCTTCAAAGTTTTGAACTCCATCCAAAATTGGTTCTTCCTAGCTCTTGTATTTGACGCGAAATATGTAGAAATTACTTCTCAAGTCTCTTGGGAGGTCTTGCAATTCCTGACTTGAGGTGATAAGAAATCAGATATTGAGTTAAGTATATAAGACCTGTCTAGAGCATCCTTTGCACACCATGTAGTTAGCCTTTCTTGCTCTTGACTTGTAGGTTGATGTTTGCTTCTAAATATTGGCATTTCTTTGCACACCATGTAGTTAGCCTTTCTTGCTCTTGACTTGTAGGTTGATGTTTGCTTCTAAATATTGAGTTAAGTATATAAGACCTGTCTAGAGCATCCTTTGCACACCATGTAGTTAGCCTTTCTTGCTCTAAAGATGTATTCATATAATCTTCTTCCTTGGAGATAGACTTGCATCCTTAGGGACCATGCTCAATAGTTGCTTCTATACAATTTCTCAATGAATGATGAAAATCCATCTCCAATTTTGCTTGTTGTTGCTCTAATACAACTGTTGGAGGAGATGGTGAATAGGTTCTAAGGCTGAAGTGGTGCTATAAATGCCCGCTTCACACCAGCCAAGAACAAGTTTTGGAGAGTGTAGTAGACCCCTTGCGCTTCCCAACAATCACAAATTATCACCTATGTGTTTTGCACTAAGAACAAGCTCTGAGAAGTTCACTATTCTAAGATGATCATAGGAGTGAAGTGAAGTAGAGATGTGATCAATGTGTATGTATTAAATCACATAGAAATACAATGACATTGGCAATTTATAATTTCAAAATTTGAGGGCAGTGATAGATCTATGGAACGAGCTCACTAATCACAAGAAACGCCTCTCAATTGATCTTCAAAATCGCGATGATATCCATGAGAGATTTTGATCCACTTTTATAGCTAGAATTGGAGCCAAGTTTTGAATTCAAATTCAAGTTCTATAAAGTGAGTCCTAAACTTTAGGTTTTACTCTCTCATCTATCATCCTTCAAGAATTTGAGATTTGATTCCTCCTAACTCCACATGGGGATAGTGCAATTATGATACCAAAAACTCAACCGATCACGATACTCAAGCCAAAATATATCAAAAGTCAAAAAATTTTTGCACCTCCTTGCTCTTCTTTTAACCCTCTTCCCTCCTAGCCTACTGTCTCTTGCAAAGAAACTCAAAAAAATACACTGTCCCTCCCCGCGATACCTGATGCGCAAGTATTGACGTTTTTGTGCCTTTTTAATATGTTTTGGTTAGCGAAAACTTATGGAATCTTACCTTAGTGATGTCTTGGTTGCACTTTGAGCTCAACAACTAGTCTTGATAGCCTGAAATGCACGATACCGCTCCCACGATACCGATCGCTGCTTTTCTCATGATACTGCTCTCTGAACAGTGAGGAATGAACTGGAATTTTTTGGTTTTTATACTTTTTGGTGACTAAAACTAAACTAACTAATTTGACAAATTTTTTTGAGATTTTTCTTGGTGATCTTAACTTACTCCTACCTCACTCCTCGCCTCCTCTTCTCCTAACCTAACCCTAACTCTTCCTTCTCTCCCTTCCTACTAACCCTAAACCTAGAAACTCATTACACACACCTCCGGGATGTGAAGTAACAAGTGCTGAAGTGATTGACTGCTTGCCACTGAACGAGTTCACTTCTACAAGTATGATTCCATCACGCTCAATCTATAACCATCTCGAAGACACCTTGGCTGAGTGTTCCTTGGCAACGGAACCAAAAACGTGTGTACCTAAGTCAGAAGACTTAAGGACTTGTGCCAAAGAGACTAAACCTCATTTGCAACACAAGTGCGTATAGTGGGAAATTGACACACACGTACTTGTCAATCCGATCGAACGACCTAACCAAGTGTATGAGGATATATGCACACATGATGGAAAATGAAGTGGTTCAGCTTATATGTATGAGAAAAGACCAATCCACCTCTCTAACTCACTGAAATACTAAAAGTGTCTGCCGCGATACAACTTATAGCAGTTCTCAGTAAATTGAGGATTTCTCCCAGCTTCGAACTCCGAATATAGTCAATAGTGGACTCCTTTCGAAGCTCTCGACGAGACGCATCTATTGGAGTTTTGAAAACTTGATTCTGACAACCGTGCTTCAAGTTATGACCAAAATAGTGAATGGTGGGAAGCACCCACACTCACACCACAACTCTTACAAGCTCACACACACACTACAATAGCTCAAAAATAGTGGAGAGGGGTAGACAACAGTCCTACACGCACATTCCAAGCATTACACACACATAGAAGATCAAGGAGAAGAGGCAAATCTGCAAGGAAGAAGCAATTTCTAAAATCAAGAACTCTCCTTCTTCACAATGGCAAAAAGTCTCTACAAAGAGTCACAAAGTGACTTATATACATGTGCCCTAAATTTGGTCCTTTCACACAAGAGACCGGCACTTTATTACTAAAAAGTGAATTTCTTACTAATTTACAAGGAATATTTTACAACAAGTTGGGATTAGGCAACTAGAGGACTCCTCTAGTGCATTTACATGGCTTGAGGGAATTTCCTAAGACTTTGAAGAAGAAAAATGTGCCCATTAGTTTGAAAATTTTGGGGCTCCTCTTTTATGCTTCTTTGCTCTGCAACAACCTCCTTTTAAGCATAACAAAAAAGGGATAAATTGTGGGTTAACACTTTTGCTGTGTTGCTAGAAGATGTTTCTAACCCGTTCTCTATGATAGAAAATAAGGGTGAAGCTTTTGAGCCGATTTCTGATGGAGCAACATTTTCCAGTGATGACAATGGTCCTGTTGGCATTAATTTTGGAGATTCATCAAACAAGATCGACTTGGTCTCAGAAAAGGGTTGAATGGTTGTTCCAAAGAAAAAAAGATCTATTTTGTCCATTTATTATTCAAACAATTCTGGTTTTTGTTCTAGATTGGAGACTAACAGCCTACAAGCCCCGATGATGGCAGATTCATTGAGGAGCTTGTCAAATGTGATGAGGCTGAAATCAACAGCCTCTTGTGTCATGGTAATGATGTTGATGTTCTAAATCTCTGCCAAAAAGATAACATAGCTCCTTCAGGTCAAAAATTCTTTAGACATAAGAGGAAAGATAGTCTTTTGAAAGCAAAAAGGAAAGACATCCTAAAAAATTCATTTTCGTTGAACAAAAATCGCCAAGAATCTTAAGAAATGAATATGTGTGTCCTCTCTGCTTCGATTTCCTTTTGTATTTTGACCATGAATAATCTTAATATCATTTCATATAACATAAAAGAGATCTCTAATCCAGCTAGATCTAAGAGCTTTAACAAGTGGATGTATCACCTGTCTCTGTTGCCTAACCTTATTTGCCTTCAAGAGCTTAAGCTTTCGGGAGCTAAGTTGAATTTTTCATCTTAAGAGTGTGTGTCCTAACCATGACTGATTGCTTTCGGCCCATGTTCAAGGTAAGGGAGGGGCGGCTATAGGTATTAATAATAGGTATAATCAGTTTGTCAAGGAAAAAATCCAGAGCTCCACTCATCAATGGGTTGGTTTTTTTCCCTATGTCAGCCTTTTGACTATTCGGTTATCAGCCTCTATGCCTCTAAGTATCCCCATCAGAGGTCCCTCTATTGGTTAGAATTGTCCCTTCTGGCTAGCCTCCTTATCATTGTTGGGGACGTCAACATGCTCACTTCCATTATTGATAGATTTGATAAAAAAAGGTATTGTTATAGTTGGTTAGGAGTGGCAAGAATGGATTAGACTTATTACTAAGCGAGACTTAATTGATATTTCTTCCCAAACAGGCTTCATGTGGAATAATACACAGAAAGGCTCCTATTTCTGTGCAGCTAGAGTTGATCGTGCTTATATAAACCTTGCTTTATCCCATCAATTTTGGGATATGAAAGTTGATCTTGACCAATCGTTGAGTATATTGGATCACCATCCTCTGAGGGTCATCCTTCAGCTTAACTGTCCTAAGACTAGATCTAGTTGGCCTCACTTAGATCCCACTCTTCTGAAAGATCCTTGTGTGTTAGAAAAGTCCAAGGGCATCATTACCCATTGCTCTAGGTAGTACTCTAACCCTTGTGCTGCTTGGGCTCACTCGGTTAGAAAAGTCCAAGCTCTTTTCACCCACTATAAGTCTCTCAAGAGAGCTACTAGAGCTAAGAGAAGAATTGATATAGTCAAGGAGATAGAGCTTTTGGGTTCTTCTCTTAGACCCGATAAAAATGATCTGATTATATCCCTCCAAGAGAGATTCAAGTTTGAGGAGTCCCTTGAAGCTAGGATCATTCTTTCCTCTTCAAGAGAGTTTTGGGTAGGGAATCTTGATAGACCTAATAGCAGTATGTTTGCTTTGTTGTTATTTTTAGCTTGTTGAAGACGTTGATCTATTGAAGAGTATGGCTATTATTCTAAATGCTTTAATAAATGGTCTTACATATTCGAAATTCTTTTTTCATAAAACAACATACACATGAATACTCATGTATATATCTATGTATACTTATATATATATATATATATATATATATATATATATATATATATATATATATATATATATATACATGCATACATACCTACATTCATACATACAAATATTCATATGTACGTACATACATACACATTTACATGTATGTATACATGCATAAATACACACATTCATATATACATACACACATATATAAATACATATAGAAACAATATACATGGATGGATTCATACATACACATATACCTACGAACATGTATGCATACACATATACATCTATACATATATACATATGTACATATATACTAAAACATACATACAAAAACATATATACATACCTACATGGATATAGATAATATATATATATATATATATATATATGTGTGTGTGTGTGTGTGTGTGTGTGTACATGAACACACACACATACATATATAAATACATACACAAAAATGCATATATTCATAAATATATGGATGAATGATACACTAGAGGTAATCAATCAACTAAAAAAATCACCTCGAATAAAATTTATGAGTACATTTCTTCCCTATAGATAGATTTGTCTATCAAGTGTGTCATTATCCCTCACATTCACTAATACAAGACAATAGACGATGCTTGGGATACCCATAAAAACTGATACCAGGCACAAAATGAGGCTCATGTTGCTTGCCTCCAAAAACAATCAAAGAGAGCATATGAGCAAGGAGATTATATGGAAAGTTTTTTGAAGAAGTTCAAAGATTTGAAGGAGAACATCATTTCTACTCATGAGTTCTTGCTAGATAGTTCGCTTGTGCAAACTCTTGTTAATAGTCATATAGGTTCATAGCAAAGTGTTTCTTCTGCTCTGTGATTCATGATGAAGGGCAATTCATATGCCTCAATGTTTATGGATTTAGTCTTTGCTTTGTTTCACAAAGATCAATCCAAGTAAAATAGGTCAATTATGCATGTTGCAAATCAAGCTTTCCTAGATAGTAAGAAGGGAAAAGGTAAATGGACCTCATCTACCAATAAGCATAAATCTACTAATGCTACATAGTCAGCATAGGAAGAGAAAAATGATAAGCAAACAGAAGATCAAAAACAATTTTGCACATATTTTAAGGAAAATGATCATTTCAAAAAGTGTGATCCTAAACTACCTACAAAAGAGGGAAAGAAGAAGGATGCTAGAATGGTTGTTACAAAGGCTGCTACACCAAAAATAAAGTATTCTAATCTTAGTTAGAATCAAGAATGGGCATTTAGTATTGTTTGTAGCTATGACCCATCTTCTCACGAGCATTGTATGTCTGTAGTAGGCTCATATATTTAGTACTTTGATAGTGGGGAAATCAAACATCTACATCACAATGTACTTTCTTCATTTCACTTGAGTCTACCCCTTGAGGGAATATTGTCATATGTGCCCTAACCCTACATAGAATATTGGCATATGTGCAAAAACCTCCTCTTATCTTTCACATTATCAGATGCTTTGTATGTGCCAAGGATCAAGAAGCATTTGTTGTGACTCTCAATATTAGCCACAATTGTCTTGGTTGTCAAATTTATTGATGATAGATGCACAATTCATGATGTCTCTGTTGGAGTTAGATGTATGCTGAAACATGCAAACAGAACAAGGAAGAAGAAGAAGCTTTGAGCACAACACACAATACTCAATGTATTGCTTGAGAATGTACAAATATAAGTAGCCCGTTAGGGCAATAGGCATATATACAAGTCGGGGGAAAAACCTCCTAAAGAGGGAAAAAAATGCATCGATGGTCCTAGAGTGTTCACACACATCACTACCTAGATATATCAATAAATCCCCCCTAGGAGTGATGCGGTGAACAAGGAGCTAGCACTCATGTATAAGGAAGTGCTAAGGTATGTGGAAATCACTCCACAAAAAGAAGTAAGCCCAAAGCTTTGCAAAAATCTTCAAACTTCTCCTTAGGCAGAGCCTTCGTGAAAAGGTCTGCAACGTTCTCCTGTGTGGGAACATATGCCAAGCTGATCTCCCCAATAGAGAACGTCTCCCTGACATAATGATAATGCACCTCAATGTGCTTAGTGCGAGCATGGAACAAAGGGTTCCTCACAACTGCTAATGGGCTCTGATTGTCAGTGAAGATGGTGGTGGAAGAAGATTGAACAACACCCAAATCAGCCATAAGGCATCTGAGCCACACACACTCAACAGTCGCTATGAAAGCTGCCCATACTGAGCCTCAAAACTAGAAGTGGCCACAGTAGGCTGCTTCTTGCTCAACCAAGATATACATGAGCTACCAAGCATGAAGCAAAAGCAACTAGTGGACACACGAGTGTTATAGATACGAGCCTAATCAGAGTCAAAAAAAGCATGCAAATCTAGCGCTAGTGATCCCCCCTTGGGATAAAACAACCCAAATAGCCGAGAACCACTCAAGTAGCAAAAGATGCGCTTAACCGCCTGCCAATGCTTGACTCTTGGTCAATGCATAAACCTGCTCATCTGTGAGACAACAAACTTAATATCTGGCCGAGTAATGCATAAGTAAATCAGGCACCGAACAGCATGCTCATGAAGAACAACATCAAATGCATCTCCATCATCATGAAGACTCAATCGTAAACCTATCTCCATAGGAGCAGTAATAGGTTTATAGTCTTCAAGGCCAAAACGTTGTAATAATTTGTCAATATATTTTGTGTGCCACAAAGCCATTCCACCATCAATGTGCATAAATTGAATGCCCAAATAATGATGCAAATGCCCCAAATGAGACATCTCAAATGAGGCATGAAAATCAACCTGAAAATTAGCAATATGCCTCTCATGAGGACCAGTGAACAGCATGTCATCAACATAAACCACAATGATTAGAAGTACATCATTAGCACGCTTAACATATAAGGTGCTTTCAAATGGACTATTCTCAAAACCATGTGCAATCAGATAGGCATGTATCTTCTCATACCAAGCACGTGGTGCTTCCTTTAAACCATATAATGCCTTCTTTAACCTGCACACCTGGTTTTCATGCCCTTTTTGCACAAAGCCACGGGGCTGAAAAACATACATTTCTTCATGCAACTCACCATTCAAAAATGTAGTTTAAATGTCCAACTAATGTACATTCCAACCATGATGAGCTACAAGTGCAGAAATACTCCGAATAGTAGTCATACGGCATGTAGGTGCAAAGGTCTCATCAAAATCAATGCCTCTTTCCTGTGCATAACCCTTCGCAACAAGCCTAGCCTTATACCTGTCAATTGTACCATCAGGTTTATCAGCTTGTATACCCACTTAGTGCCAATGGCCTTCTTTCAAGGAGGCAAGTCGCATAAAGACCAAGTACCATTCTTCATTATTGCATCATATTCACATTGCATAGCAGCCAACCAATTTTTTGAATTTTGTGCTTCATCAAACGAAATAGGCTTAGTCTCATCATAGAGACTAGATGCAACCATAGCATATTAATCTGATGCAAAAGAGGCACTATGAGAGCCTCAACGAGTACCATATGACAGAGGTGCATCTAATTTGTTGTCACCCAAGGTCTGAACCAGTCATTTTGGCATAGTTCTTGCCTGCTCAATATCAAATCTCTCATCAATAAGTGCATCATGTAAATCTGCATCAAGAATAGAATGATATGCATCATCACATGAAACCTACAAAGGTTGAAAAGTTGCCTCATTAGGACCAGCACTAGACTGTCCACCTATAAAAAGAGGCAGCAAAGTATCATACATGTCTTTGGAGCTAACAGATGTCTCCTTAGTACATGAAAGCAATGGTTGAATAGCATCCTCCACAAAAACAACATCATGGCTAACCAGAATGTGATTAGTCTATGGATGATATAGATGATAGCCTTTACTTTTAGAACGGTACCCAAAAAAAATACATTTTATTGCTTTATCATCCAATTTTTTGGGATGTTGTTCGGGCACTAATGCATATGCCAAAAAATTAAAAACACGCAGATGAGCAACAGATGGCTTGTGGTCATGCCAAGCCTCATATGGAGTGATAGACTCCAGCACTTTAGTGGGACACCTGTTAAGTACTTATGTTGCACACATGACAGCCTCAAGCTAGAAACTATGTGGTAAAGCCTTACTCTTGACCATACACCTCGCCATCTCCATGAGTGATCTGCTCTTTCGTTCAACAACTCCATTCTGTTGAGGTTTATACGGCACTGTACACTGGTGTTTTATCCCACGTTTAGCCAGAATTGCATTAAAATCAAAAGACATATATTCCTGCCTCCATCATAACAGAGAGTGCCCATTTTACATGCAGACAGATTTTCAGCCAAGACCAAAAAGTCTTTGAAGCACATGAACACTTCCGACTTTTCCTTCAATGAATATACCCATGCATGCCTGGAAAATCATCAATGAAAGTCACGAAGTAAAGATAATTTCCAAAAGAAGGTGTTTGCATAGGACAATAGACATCACTATGTACAAGCTGCAATTTCTGAGTAGCCCAAACTAAACCATCTTTTGGAAAGGACGAACACTGATGACCAAAGCGTGCATGCCAAAGCTTTTCATTAGACATAGCCTAAGGATCATGTACTGCACATGCCGAATCATTTACAGATCTTTATAGTCTACGAGCTTATACAACCCACGACATAAAATGCCAGAGGCAATAATCAGCTTGCCATTTGATAGATCATGAATTGTACACCTGTCATCAACAAATTTCACAACCAAGCCAATCTTGGCTCATGCAGAAACTTATAATAGATTTTTCATGATCCCTGGCACAAACAAAGCATCTGACAAAGTGAAAGAACTACCATCAATAGTAGTCCAAATGTTCTTACCAACTCCCATAACAGGATAAGAGGAGTTGTTGGCACATGTAACTGTATTCCCTATAGGGGCAGGCTCGAGTGAAGAGAAGAAACTACGCCGCGAGGTAATATGTTTGGTCACCCCACTATCAAAGTATCAAACATCTGAGTGCAGACATGCACTGCTCATGATAAGATGGGTCAAAACTGCAAACAATAGTAAACGCCCATTCTTCTTCCTGCACAAGATTAGCAGACTCTGTTTTTGTTGTAGAGGCCTCTGTAACAACCATTCTAGCCTCTTTCTTCTTTGCCTCTTTAGCAGCCAGTTTTGGAAATTTCTTTATGATATGATCATTACCTTTATAGTACTTGCAAAATATTTTCTACTTTTCTTATTTCTTTTAATCTTTTTCTTCCCTCTTTGATTGTGCAGAATTAGCAGATTTTTGCTTACTAGTTAAAGAGCTCCATTTTCCTTTGCCCTTCTGAATAGCTAGGAAAGCTTGATCTGCAACATGCATAATGGACTTGTTCTGCCTGGATTGATCCTCCTGCAATAAAATAGAGACTAACTCCTCAAAAGACAAGGGATTTGGATTGCCTTTCATCATCAACTAAAGAGTAGAAGCAAAACTATGATATGAATCAGGAAGACCATTCTGAACGGTCTGCACAAGTGAGCTATCTGGTATAACCTCATCAGCAAAAATCAACTATTCCTTCAAGTCTTTGATCTTTGTTAGAAAACTGTCCATAGAATCACCTTCACTCATGTGCTCACTCTCGAAGTGTTTTCGAGGTTCTGCAAGAGCGAATGTGAGGAATAATGGCACGTTTGGCAGACAAAGCTATCAATGCATGTGCTTGGGCATCTCTACCATCCCAAAAAATTTTCTCTACAATAGGTGTAGTAGAAGCCGTAGCAGGAATAGGAATATGCAAAATATAATCATCTTCGACACCTTCTCCATCAGCTTCAGTACCTGTAGTTGTAACAGTTGCAGGTGTGATAGGACATTTTTCAACACCCTGCACAATGTTCCATAGTCCTTTTACAACCAATACATGCCACATCATATAAGCCCATAATGGGTAGTTGGTACCATCCAACTTATCCTCAACAACCAACATACGAAATACATCCTTGCTTTCAGCCATGGCGGGTGACTAAAATACCTTGATGCAGAAAAGTGGCTGTATCTCAAAAAGTTGAACAGAACTATAGAAAGGAATTTTGCTAAACATGTAGCAGACTTTGAGACACTTATACTGGTGAACCGAAACTCGTATATACCTTTGGCATAAAAATATGAAATTGCCTGCATAAGCACTATTATAGTGCATTCGGAGGTCGAAACGAGCTAAGATCGTGATTTCGACACCATGCAATGAAGCTGTTTTCATCTCGAAAACATGCTGAGTGTGCTCACCAAAACTCGTATGATTCTGAGACTTCAACCGGAGATGTGTCAATGATGCCCTAGATGAAGCAACGACCTACTCTGATACCTATTGTTGGAGTTAGATGTCTCTGGAAGCACATGAACAACATAAGGAAGAAGAAGAAGCTTGGAGCACAACACACAATACAGAATGTCTTATTAGAGAGTGTACAAAGATAAGTAGGCCATTAGGGCAATAGGCGTATATACAAGCAAAAAAATGCCCCAGTAGTCCTAGAGTGTTCACACACATCACTACCTAAATATATCAACAGTCTCAAATGATGATGTTATTATTTCTTTCGGGATTTTGTTATGGGTTGTATAAGCTCATAAACGATGCAAAAATTATGAATTATATAGCATCCAAAGTAAAAGATTCTTAGGTTATCTTAGATGCAAAGTATTGGGATGGACGATCTAGTCATCTAAATTTTGCTAGTTTGATTTGGTTGTAGAAATTGGAAATGGTGTTCTCTTTTGCCAAACTTGAGGCACCTTTTAAACATGAATTCGAAGATTTTATTTTGGTCAAAATGTGGCATTCCTCCTTTCAAAATCATTTTCAATTTTAGATGCTTCATAGTGATGTTTGTGGTCCTATGGAGACTCATTCATTTCAAAACTAGCTTCCCTTCATGAAATTTATTGACGTCTTCTCAAGATATGCATGTGTATCCATCAAAACCAAAGTTGGGAGTGTTTATGTGCTTTGAACACTTCTTGATTATTGCTTTGCAAAGTTCTATCTTTTGCACCCTCAAATCTAATTGGGGTTGGAATACATGTCTTCGGAATTGTGTGCACTTATTCTTGAATATGAGATAAAACATGAGTATGTAGTGTAATATACACCTGAAAAAATTGAATTTGGTGAAAGAAATATTATCTCTCTCATGGAAATGGCCATGTATGGCCAAAAGTCAACCTTTACCACATAGCTTCTAGCTTGGGCCTATTACTTGTGTAGCATATGTACTTAAGAATTATGCACCAAAACACTATAGTTGACTACTCCATATGAGGCTTCACATCGTCGAAAGCCATCTATTGCTCATCTGTGTGTCTTTGGTTGTTTGGAATATTTGTTCATGTCTGAACAACAACATAGAAAATTGGATGATAAAGTAGTGAAATGTAATTTTGCTAAGTATTGTTCAAAAAGCAAAGTTTGTCATCTATATCATCCATATACTAAACACATTTTGGCTAGCCTTGATTTTGCTTTTTTGGAAAATACGATTCAGCCATTACTTTTATGTACCATGGGGACATCAACTAGCTCCAAGGATGTGTATGATGCTTTGCTGCCTCTTTTTACAGGTGGATGGTCCAATGCTGGTCTAAATGAGGCAACTTCTCAACCTTTATGGGTTCCACCTGATGATTCAAATCATTCCATTTCTAATGTAGTTTTACATGATGCACTTGTTCATGAAATGAGTGAGATAGAAGAGGCTAAAACTATGCCTAAATGTCTAGTTTGGTATGAAACGATACATGCCTACTTGCTAGCCCATGCTTTTGAGAATAGTCCAACCTAGAGCACCTTACATCTTAAGCATGAAAATGATGTACTTTTGATAGCTTTATGTTAAAGAAAAATAAAACATATTAATGCATTATTGGAGAACTTTGGCCTTGATGATTGAAAAACTATTGTCACTTCCATGAAAACAAGTTCACGGGTAACTCATCTGCATACACATGATAATGTTTAAGACCTTTTTAGAAAGGCTTTGCCTAGGAAGAATTTTCAAACTTTTACCAAATCTTTGGGCTTAACTCATTATGTGGATTGATCTCCTTCCAAATACATTGGCACTTCTTTATACATGATGCCAGCTCCTTGTTCACAGCATCACTCCCAAGGGAATTTGTTGGTATATTCTGATAGTGATGCATGTGGATACACTTACCACTACTAGGGCACTCTTTTCCCTCTTTAGGAGGTTTTATCCCCTGGCTTGTACATACAACTATAACCCTAATGGGTCACTTATCTTTCTACATTCACTTGGTAATGTGTTTTGCATTGTGTTGTGCTCCAAGCTTTCTCTTCTTTCTTGTGCTCTTTGTGTGCTTTCGCAAACCTTGAACACCACCAACATCATGAAAAACCTTTCACAAGGCTTTTGGGTAGAAGCATTGTTGACTTCATTTCATGTGACTATTCTTTCACCTAGTACTCCCAAAGGTATGAAAGTGGAACTGGTTATGGATAAAACAGCCACCATATCATGATCATGTTTGAGTTTTTGGGTCTAAAGTGTATGCTCATAGAATATTACACAAAAGCTAGACTATAAGTCAAAGAAATGCATTTTTCTTGGATATGGTCAAGACAGACAATTTGGATATTGCTTATTCAATCAATGATCAAAATTAATGATGTCATTTTCAATAAGTCTAAGATGCATATACAATCCATTAAGGAGATTGAAGTGAGAAAAGTGGACTTTGAGGATATTAGTCTTGTACTTGGCATGCATAAGAATTCTACATATAGGGATGTTCAAAAGAATATCCAATTATATCACTTCCCAAATATTCTTGTACAACAACCATTGAGATATTCTAGACATGTCTCACATCCACCAAAAAGGCTATGAGGACAAAGGATCATGTCAAGTGGGAGTGTGAAATGAAGAGCGAATTGGATTCTATTCACGAGAATGGCACTTGGCATTTGGTACCTTTGCAAAAAGGAAGGAAAAAATTACTATGTAAATGGATATATAAACTAAAATTTATATCCGATAGTTATTCTCCCAAGTACAAACCATGAGCGAACAAAGGGTTTTTAGACTCAGTGCTCATCCAAATGGATCTGAAAACTACTTTCTTGCATGGATATTCTATAGATGAGGTCTATATGGAATAACTAGAGGGTTATGTAGTTCCTTGCAAAGAGAGTCTAGTTGTAAGATAAAGAAGATTTTATATGGACTAAAACAATCCACTTGACAATGGTACCAAATATTTAACGCTTTTCTAAAGTCTCAAGGCTATTCTCAAAGCAATCAGGATCATTGTCTCTACACCAAGAGATGTTAAGATGGAGGCTTGATATGCTTGATAATTTATGTCAACGATATGTTGATCGGTGATGTTGATCGGTGGGAAGTCCTCTGATCACTAGTCATTTCTCAAGAAGAAGTTGGGTGAGACATTTGATATCAATCATTTGTGGGATACCAAACATATTCTCGGCATGCACACCTCTTGTAATAGGAGTGAAAGATGCATATGCTTGTCTCAATTTAGTACATATCCAAATACTTTTTATTGGCAATTGATCGTATGTCTACTCAGCACTAGAAAGCTAAAAAAATATATTTCTTGTATGTCTTGTCCTATGTCTTGTCAATGTAGAAAGATAAATTCTTACTTTCTTAGAGAAAAAAGCTCCCACTTTCAGCTGCAAAATTGTGTGGCAAGTGTGGTAGTATCAGACCAAGTCATGGCTTTTCTAAGCATCATGCAGACATGGCTCAAAAGTATTCATAGTTCTATGAAGGAACTCAGGTGTGTGCATGAAGGATGAGTGTAGCAATTGATTGGAGGCATTTGCACTGCAAGCTAAATAGTTTGTTGCAAAACAGAACAAGCAAGGGAAGCATGAGAAGTTTGGATGTATGGCGATCTTTGAGGGCAACAAGAATAACAAAAAGGATTGAGGGGCCACACCATACAAGTAGTCAATTTCTTGCTGGACCATGTCTCATGAGGTGGACCTTGAGTTTCGCTCTCTAGCACATTGCAAAACTCCACTAGAAAAATGGCCATTGGTGACCACCTTTCAAAAATAGGATCCTAATGTTAAAGCAGTAGTGTGGGTTCACACTGCCGAGGGGTAGCCAAACATAAGAAAACATGGGGCATTAAAGGGGGTTCTCTCTGAATGTATTTGTAGCTCCTTTTCACTCCTTTGTTCTTTGCTATTGCAAGAGACCATTTTAGCAAGATGAGGATTCTTCATGGAGAAATAATTGTTCTTTGAAATAATGAGCAATTGTTCCTCACAATCTTTGTAAATGACACCAATAGCTAGAACAAAATAGAAATAGGTAGAGAGGATGTTAGCTTTATGTGGTCATGACATTAGTGCTCATTAACACATTCATCATGCCTTCAACTCTGTATTTTCGTAGCTAGTATTCAAGCCCCTTCCACAAAAAAAGAAAAAGAAAAAAACATAAAGAAATAAGAGGATATTCAAGAACTTTGTTTGGACCAATGACTTCAAACAGGAAGGCAATTCAGAAGATCCAATGGGAGGGCTCCATAATATTTCTCAGAGCCTGCACAATATTATTGTACATAGGTTAGGCTTTGAGTTCTTTTATAGAAGGTATGAATTTCAACAAGAAGTTGATCTAAAACATCAGCTTCTTTTGAAAAAGTCCATATTTTACTAGCAAAGATGCCATGCATCCCCTTCTTGGATAATTTTTTATGCAGTAAAATAGGGGCTTTTTCAGAATCAACACCTAGCATCATTTTCTAGCATAAAGTCAATGCTTGGCATCAAGCTTCAGCTTAAAATTGATGTCGAAATCATGTTTTTATGAAAATGGTCCTCCATTTATGAGGAACATTATACAAAAAAAACATTGCAAATACAAAGGAGCCTTATTAGCACTTTTTCCCCTTCATCTTCATAAAAAAGAATTCATTTTTGTTGAAAAGCCAAGTGGATGCTTCGCATATCATTCCAACAAATCCTAGCATCAATTTGTTAATGTATTTGATTCCTTACATCGAGGCCTTGCATAAAAAATGAAATGCCATTAGAGACCATATTTCAAAATAATGAAACCTTCATAACTTAAAAGCTCTCGTGGGTTTGAATGGTGCTTTATGAATATATAACCTATAAAAGTAATTCAATTTATTGAGATGTGAGCAAAAAAGATGTGAGAAAATCCAAATATCCATTTTTTACTATTCTAATGGACGATGACATAAGATCACGATGTACTCAAGTATTGCTTTAGAAGAACAAATAACTCTAGATGGAGAGAAATAAATTTAGCAAGTATGGGGGGTCATCCCAACTTTTCAGGAACAAGATGAAGTGGAGATACAATCAGATTCAATCATTCATAGCTCCACATCTATTGATCCAATTACAATGAAACTTGATATGTAGATACATAATACACCAGCTAAGTGATCAAGTGAAATTTTTGAAAATGAATACTCACATAGAGAGAAATAGATCAAAATAGTGTTGAGATATCAAGCTCAACATGTGATGATCCAGGATGACACGTACTAGTTTTTCGTTTCTCTGACATGTATAGTGGTCACGTCGGTATATGTCAGGGATACTTCATTGAGCTTTATTAGATTTATCTACTCAGAGTGATGGCACATTTGTTCCTTTCCAGCTCACTCATTTGCAGACATTAGGTTTATCCTTATGTACTGATCTTTATATATTGCACTTGCTGTATTCTTGTTTTTAGGTCATTCTTGTACATTCCTTTTTATGTAATAGAAGAAGAAGAAGATCATTCTTCCTTGCCTCAATCTGTGTGTGTGCTTCTCCTTGAGATTGAGAGTATGTGTGTGAGCTCTCTTCCTTATCTCCTTCCTCGTGACATGGTATCAGAGCCAGCATGGCTGTAGAGAGCTCGTGGAAAAGGCGACAATGAAGAGTACATAGCAAGGAGTGGAGAAAATGTGATTCACAAACAAAGTCTTCTGTTTGCTACAAAAATCAGCGTGAAGGTAGAAGACCTCAAAATGTTTTCGTGATTTATCATTTAGGGTCACTCATTTTTTGTCAGATCGAAGTTTCGGAGCCATCTCGACCTCTGGGTAGAAGTGTGTCTTTGTGGTTTAGGAGCTGCATATAAGCAGTTCAAAACTTTTATATAGACTAAGGAAAATATTCTGAATTTTGCTGATCTGTTATCTATGCTAATTATTGAAGAAAAAAATCTTGGTGAGGATTCAAAATCCCAAGGAAAATCTAGTTCTGAGTAGGTTTTCTACTCTGGTAGAGGAAGAGGCAGAGGTAGAGGTTTTGGAAATGGAAGAGGAAATAGTAACCAAGACCAAAGTCAACAACAAAATCATGCAAGAGGAAGAGGACAATTTTAAGGCAAGGGGAGCCAAAGAGGTCCCAGAAATTTCCAAAGAAATGATTCAAGTAATGACAGTAAAGGATGTTGGAATTGTGGTAACCCTGGACACTTTGAACGTGATTGCAGGTTGAAGAATCAAAATAACAGAAGGCAGCAGAATAACTATGCATCCACAAGTGCAGATGATTCTGAGAAGATGTTCATGGTTCAACATCACATGATGAATACCATGTCTGTTGGTGTTTCAAAATCAAATGATAATGTCCATTATGTTGATTCAAGTGCTTCAAATCTCATGACCAGTCAAGTAGAATGGTTTAGTACTTTGCAAGAATTGCTAGTTCCTGGATATGTTGAAACAAGTGATGACACATCACATCCTATTGAGCATACAAGAAACATAGCACTATCGATGGAGGATGGAAAGGTAAAACATCTTGCTGATGTGCTACATGTTCCAAATATAACAAAGAATCTGGTTTCTGTTGGACAAATGGTTAACTACGGATTACAACTCAGGTTCAATGTTGTTGGATTATATGTAGAAGATTACAAGCAGGATGGATGATTGGTTGCCAAATGAAACAAAGTGGGTAGGATGTTCACCTTAAATGTGAAGATTCCTGAAATGAATGCAACCATGTTTGCAAAAGGTGCAAAGTTATTGTAGATATAGAGATGTGGCACAAACAGATTGGACATGCAAACTTGCAAAGGCTGAAATTGATGCACTCAAAGGAGATTGTCCATGGACTACCAAATTTCAAAGTTGCAGAAATGCAAAAGGTATGTGCAGCATGTCAATTTGGTAAACAGTCAAGAGCATCATTTGCACATGACAAGCATGTTAGTGAGAATGTATTAGAAGTAGTACATACAAATGTTTCAGGTCCAGTAAAGACCACATCTATGGGCAGTTGCAAGTTTTATGTTACTTTCATTGATGACCATACACGCAAAGTATGGGTATATTTCATGAAAGAGAAGAGCGAGGTGTTCACTCACTTCTAGAATTTTAAAGCTATGGTGGAGAAGTAGACAGGGAAGTACATTCAGACATTAAGATCTGATGGAGGAGGTGAATACATGTGAAATGAGCTCAACAGTTTTCTGAAAAATCATGGAATTTGGCATCAGTTTTCATGTAGGTACACACCACAACAGAATGGCATTGCTGAACGCAAATATAGACATATTGCAGAAATAGCAAGAGCCTTCATGGTTGAGAAGAATATGCCTCATTGTTATTGGTCAAAAGTTGTGCATAATGTTGTATACATTATGAACAGAACTCCGATTACTGTTGTACATCAAGTTACACCTGAAGAGAAGTTTACAGGTAAAAAGCCAAACTTATCACATCTCAAAGTTTTTGGCTGTATTGCATATGTACATGTCCCAGATAAATTGAGGACGAAGCTTGATCCAAAAGCAAAAAATGGCGTCTTCATTGGATACTCCCTTGAGCAAAAGGGATATAAATGTTATAACCCACTCACACGACAGGTAAAGGTGAGCAAAGATGTGGTATTTGATGAAATGTCAAGCTTCTATGCAGATGCCAAGGAAGGACTGAATCTTGAACCAAATGACAAAGAAAATGCTAAAAAAGCAAGTGCAGAATTTCAAGTTTGGAGTGGACCCTATGCATCACCAGGAAATAGTTCCAACTCAAATCTATGGAGTGGAAGATTGCATGGAAATTTCAGTCCAACAAATTCATCAAATACATCCAAGCAAGGTAAAGAAAAGCTTTCTCCAGGTCATAAAACATGTGCATGTCTTGAAGACATTGATGGAGATTCAAGTGGTTTAGAAAAGAGTCTTGATGAGGAACTTGGACTACCCTCTATGAAGACTCCAGGAGTAAGAAGGGCACATGCAGATGATACAAGGAGAAGTGACCCAGGACCAAGAAGATCTGGGTGGATGCGAAATTCAGTGCAATGATTCACGTATGATAGTTATATGGCTCGTCATTGTGCCTACATGACAAAGGTAATACAAGATGTTGAACCTTCTTGCTTTGAAGATGCAATCGGAATTATAGATTGGGAAAAAGCTATGGATGAGGAGATTGCACTTTATGGAAATGATACATGGAATCTGGTTCCATTGTCGCAAGGAAAGAAACCCATAGGCTACAAATGGGTTAGAACGTAAATCATAATGATGATGGTAGCATAAACAGGTATAAAGCACGATTGGTAGCTAAAGGATATGCAAAGACATGGCATTGATTATGAGGAAACATGCAGTCGTGTAGCTAAAATGTCTACTGTCAAAACACTTGCTACATTAGCTACAACAAAAGGATGGACTTTGCATCAGATAATTGTGAAGAATGCTTTCCTACATAGTGAGTTACAAGAAGAAGTATATATGGACGAGCCACAAGGATATGAAGATTCAAAGCATGCAGAATATGTTTGGAGGTTGCAAAAGGCTTTGTATGGGCTGAAGCAAGCCCCTCGTGCATGGCATTCAAGGATTGCTGATTACTTAATCAGCATTGGGTTTTCCATGTGTGATGCAGATCATACACTATATGCAAGGAAAACTGATGATGGCATCACTATTGTGGCTATTTATGTTGATGACTTGATTGTAGGTGGTGATACTGAAGGAAGCATCAAAGAGGTAAAGCAACTTCTTATGAAGGAATTTAACATGAAAGATCTTGGTGTGCTACGCTATTTCTTGGGCATTGAGTTTATACATACAAAAATAGTTATATGGATGTTACAAAGGCAATATGCCTTGAATATGCTACAAAAGTATGGTATGGCTGATTGTAAGCCAATTTCCATGCCATTAGATCAAAATTTCAAGTTGGATACTACATCAGGTGAAGCATTGGAAAATGCTACTATGTACAAGAAAATTGCGGGAAGTCTTATATTACTCACAGTTACAAGGCCTGATCTAAGTTATATTATTGGAGTTGAAAGTTAGTTTATGCAGGTTCCTAGGAAGCCACATTTGGATGCTTTGAGGCACACTCTACGTTATGTGAGTGCTACTTTGGATTATGCATTGTTTTATGAGGCTGGTGTAGATTTGCTGGTTTATGGATACACCGATGCAGATTGGGTTGGTAGCATTCCAGATAGAAGATCTACTAGTGGTTTTCTATTTTCATTTCGGAGTGCAGTTGTTACATGGAGCAGCAAGAAGAAACCCACGGTTACTTTGTCGAATACAAAGGCTGAGTATAGAGGTGCTGCAATGGCAGCATGTGAGGCATCATGGCTAGAAATGCTACTTGCAGATTTAGGTGTGGAAGTGGGAAAGCCTATCACTATTTATTGTGATAATCTTAGCAGCATACACTTAGCATAGAATCCTGTTTTCCATGCTAGAACAAAGCATATCTAGGTACATTATCACTTCATCAAAGAGAAGGTATGAGTAGGTGATATTGATCTTGTTTATATGAGAAAAGATGAGCAGGTTGCTGATATTTTCATCAAAGCACATGGAGCTGAGAAGTTGAAGAAGTTTTGGGAGATGCTTGGATTACAGGATATGGCGTCGAGCTTGAGGGGAGTGTTGAGATATCAAGGTCAACATGTGATGATCCAGGATGACACGTACCAGTTTTTTGTTTCTCTCACATGTATAGTGGTCACACCGGTATATGTCAGGGACACTTTGTTGAGCCCATAAAAGTCATGTTCATCAAGCCAACAGGTGCAAAGTCAAAGTGCCTAAGTGACAATTAATTGTCCCGCAAAGGGTAAATTGGAGAAGCGGGTTGCGTATTTGAATGTGTTTTAAAGTATTTGGGAAGGTTTAGGTGAACCCCCCTTAGTACACAAAGGAAGAATTCAAAGGGAATGTGAAGGCATGTGAAGCGGAAAAGTGTACGCACAAGTGAAAGTATGACCCCCATTAACATTTTTTGGTTTTACACTAAAATCACTACAGGACAAAGGGCAATTCGTTGGCCGCCAACTAAAAAGAGAATCTTGGGACATCAAAGGAAGCAAAAGAGTCCATGGCAGTTAGAAGTCACGGGACCGGTGGGTTCAAGAGGAAGGACAAAGGCTATTCTTGGGGACACATTGAAAGTAAGGAGCAAGAGAGAGCTCAGAAGAAGCAAGAAAGAAAAGGAAGAGCCACCAGTGTGCGACGACACTGAAGAGTGCAAGAGGTGCCAAGAGGAAGGTGTGCAGAGAAGGCGGATTGGATTCCAAGAGTCCCAAGGTCTATTGTGTGTGTGCGTCGAGATACCAATTCCTTAGCTTGGTGGAAGCTTAGTGCAAGGTGTGCACAAGGGAAGCGTGAAGCAAGTGAAGGATTGGTGCAGGAGAGGCCGCTGCCAGAGGACTTGAGATAATTGGTCTTCAGTAATTGATATTCTCTGAAGTTGTATTTAGTCATTGATTAGACTGTGTGCAGTCATTGTAATTGTTGCAAGATAATCAATATTCAAGGTTTCCGAGAGTATTCCTTTGCAGAAGCTCTCACTCTTATTCCATTTTCATCATCTCCTTTTTCTCCTACAAAGCCTCAAACTCCTTGTCCACGAATCCCCAACAAATTTGGCACGCACGGTGGGACTTCCAAGGAGATTTGAGCATAGGAGACTATATATTGCCATTGGAGAGCAATATTCCAGTGTCGACAACACTATTCCAGTGGGCCAAAAGGTACATATTTTTATCAAGTGTCTCATTTTAAGTGAACTATGAATAGCTCATGACCGCGACCCGGTCACAAACCTTGAGGATCAAGTGCAAGCAGACAAGAAGAAAGACGAACAGAAGATCATCGAGTCCACTTTCATCGACTTCATCGGTAGGAAGCATGGCAGGACAGGTGGACCTAGAAATCTTGCTCTCCAGATTAAACATAAAATTTCCCTCCTTCAGAGGTTTAGCCCATGAGGACCCAGATGAGCACATTCGAAGATTTCTTGCATTATGTAAGACTAGAGGGCTAATGGGTAGGGAAGATGCTTTCTTGATACTCTTCCCCGCCACATTGGAAGGTCTGGCAGACAAGTGGTTTAGCCAGTTTGCTGAAAATCACTTTACCTCTTGGGATTTGATGAAAGAGGCTTTTAAAAATCAATTTCAGCATGGCAACACGGCTGAGATCATTATAGAAGAGTTGGAAAACTTGAAAATGGGTCCAGGAGAAAAGTTCCCAGAGTTCGTGACCAGGGCCAAAGCACTAATGGCTAAACTACCGGATCCACCACACGACTTCTTTGTCAAGAAATGGTTAGCCAAACCTCTACCTGTGGTCACCCAATGCAAAATAAAAGAGTTAGTGCTACCTACTGCATCTGTTGAGGAGTTCATCAATACGGCCACACGCTTGGAACAGATAAGGCACCAGTATGGTACAACTTCTTCCCAACCATCATATGGTACAGAACTGGAGGACCCAGTGAGCCAGTTAAGAAGGGAACTGGAGGGCTTGAAAAGGAATAAGCCCTACACAGAGGAGGAGACTACTGTAGCTCAGCTGAGAAAAGAGATTGAAGCCCTCAAGCTCCAAAAGGAAGAGGAAGCCCAAGCAGAAGAACTAGCTCAGCTGAGGCAGGAGTTGCAAGAACTAAAAGGAGGCGGCATTAAGAACGGACTCTGGTGTTCCATGTGCAGCAAGCAAGGGCACATAGTAAGTGAATGTCCTTTGCTAAATATGACTTGTCAATTATGCAGGAAGATTGGGCATGAGGCCCATGAATGCCAAGTAAGGGGAATGCCGACAACGACATACTGGACACAAGGAGGACTCTTGCCACCAGCAAATGTAATGGCAGCAGCAGCAAACCAAGGTAATAACTATAATCCTAGACCGAGAACTAACTTTGCAAATGGGCCTAGAAGGCCAATTATTTGCTTCAGATGTGGAGAATGTGGGCACTACCAATCTAGGTGCACCCTCCCAGAAAATGCACCTCCTTGCAGGAACTATCCAGAGGCTAGGGATCACTATACAAACTGTTGTCCTAAGAATCAAGCCTCTACTTCCAGACCCCATCTCCAAATGATCTCTGTATTCAAGGAGGAAACACTCCCTGAGGTGAATGAACCTTCACCATCTACTAGAGTGGTACAATTAGAAGAACTCGAATCTTTTGCAGTACAGACAAGAAGCAAGGGAACGACAAAAGTGGTAGAAAATCAAGAATTGATAATTAAGGAATTGAACAAAGACAGAGTTGCAATTGAAGACAAAGATACTACAAGTGCAGACACAAACCACAATGAATGTCGCATAGGCACCAGTGATGCCATTGGGCATGCCTTCAACAGGGCTCAAGAAGAGTTTGGCAAAGCAAATGAAGCTCACTCTCTTAAAGAGTCAGAGGCTTCAAAATTACTCAAGTCAATGAAGAAGGAGGTTAGTATTTTTGAATTAATAAAGATGGATGGAAAATTCAGGTCAGAATTATTGCAGATAATTGATGAGGCTTCTACTACAAGCTTAGTGGCCAAGGCTGCTATTTTACATAAAGGGATAATTAGGGGGGAAGCACCCCTTACGGATTATAAAAGTCCTCGGCTTACAATATCAATCAAGGGTCATGAATTTCAAGGTGTTATTGTAGATGGTGGTTCTGGTATTAACTTGATGCCTGAACATACCATGGAAAAGATTGGACTCCACCCTTCAAGACCTGCAAATTTCACGGTTACGCTGGCAGATCAGAGCAAAGTAAGGCCCTTGGGGGTAATCCCAAAAGTTCCACTTGAAGTACAAGGTAATCTATTCATTCTAGATTTTATGGTTCTAAGATTGCCCCAGGTTGAAGGAGGATTTCCTCTCTTAATTGGAAGACCTTGGCTGAGGCATGCCAGTGTCATTCATGATTGGGGTAAGGA
This sequence comes from Ceratopteris richardii, assembly GCA_020310875.1. Classification (NCBI taxonomy): domain Eukaryota; kingdom Viridiplantae; phylum Streptophyta; class Polypodiopsida; order Polypodiales; family Pteridaceae; genus Ceratopteris; species Ceratopteris richardii. The sequence goes on from CM035429.1 coordinate 47,285,766, forward strand.
CACTATGTGGGTTCAAAAGAAAGGGCAGGAGCTGACACAAATTCATTTAGAAGAAGGCCCAGACAATCAAGGAAACACTAGTATGATGCAAACAGTGAGCATTTGCATGGAAACAGAAGCGGAGGATCAACCGCAAATAGATTTTGAGGAAGAAGAGGATATTCTAAGTTGGCTCCAAGCAGGCAACTCTTCTTCTTGTTTTGGAATTTTTCTTGATAATCCTAGCACGACTGAAGATTATGATGAAGGTAAGGAAAAGGTCTAGGTTGATGGATTGGGAGAGCCCATCACTGACCACAGAAGGGGCAAGAAGATACCCCTCAAACACAAATTAGAGGAGGATGTGTCAACCGCAGATAACGAAGTTTCTAAATCTAAAAACAAGGTAAAAAATTCTGAGGTTGAATGTTCTTTCCCAATTCAAGAAATCCCTGCAGGATGGATGCAGGACAAGGAGGAACACATCGAAATCCAAAATACACCTGCTTATGAAGCAATGCACGAAAAGCTAGTAGAAGAAGAAAAGGAAGCAGATGCACAGGGAGATAATATGGTAACAAGAAATCCAGTCCAAGAAATATACTTAGGCACTCAAAACAATAATCAACCAGTTCTGGTGGCCACTTGGTTGTGGAGCCACCCAGAGCTTCTGGAAAAGGTAAAATCATTCTTGACCCAGTATGCAGATGTTTTTGCCTGGCATTATAAAGACTTAGAAGGAGTGCCTGCATCTTATGGAGAGCACAGAATCCCTCTGGTTGATGGAGCCAGACCCATCAGAGGAAGGAGCTATAGACTTAATCCAAAGTATGCCGAAGCCGTCTATGTGGAAATCCAAAAGATGGAGGATGCAGGAATCATCATTCCTGTGGAGCACTCAGAGTGGCTCTCACCTATGGTTATAGTACCGAAGAAGAATACAAATAAAATCAGAATTTGTGTTGACTTTAGAGCTCTCAACAAGGTGACCATTCCAGATGGGTTCCCTATGCCTTTTGCAGAACAGGTCATTGAAGAAGTGGCTGGGCATGCCTTATATAGTTTTATGGATGGATTCAGTGGCTATAATCAAATATCAATACATCCAGAGGATCGGGAAAATACTGCTTTTATCACACCTTGGGGAACATATGTGTATGTAAAAATGCCATTTGGGCTCAGAAATGCTCCAGCCACCTTTAACAGAACGGTCAATCTCATTTTTGGCCCCCTATTGCTGGAATCACTTAGAATCTTCATGGATGACTTCTCTTTGTTTTCAGGATCTCACAAGGAAACTCCTCTAGATTGTTTGGACCACCACTTGAGGCAGCTGCAGAATGTTTTCAAAAGATGCAGGGAGACTAAGTTAAAGCTCAATCCAAACAAATGTCATTTCCTTGTGACAGAAGGAACCCTCTTAGGACATGTGGTGTCGGTCAAAGGTATGGCCCCAGATCCTGACAAAATCATTTCTATATTAAAGTTGCCTAAACCTAAATCCCCTAAAGAGATCCAGAGTTTCTGGGGGCATACTGGTTATCATAGAAGGTTCATAAAAATGTATGCAGAGATAGCTAGACCTCTGACTAGACTTACAGGTAAGGAAGTACCCTTTAAATGGGAAGAAGAGGAGGAAAAAGCATATCAGACATTACGGTCACGGTTAGTGTGTGCTCCTATCTTGATCACCCCGGAGTGGTCAAAAATCTTCCATATACATGTCGATGCCAGTGCATATGCAGTGGGGGCAGTTCTGACTCAACCCAGTGAAGAATTTAAAATGGACAGGCCAATTCAATATGCCAGAAGAGTCTTGACCAAGGCTGAAAGGAATTACAGTACGACTGAAAGGGAAGCACTAGCAATGGTCTTTGCCGTCCAAAAATTCCGTCATTACTTACTGGGGGTAAAATTTATTATTATATCAGATCACCAACCACTAAAATACCTCCTCAACAAACCCCAGGCCACCGGCAGAATATGGAGGTGGCTATTATTGTTCCAAGAGTTGGATTTTTCTGTAGTCCATAAACCAGGAAAAGACAATGTTATGGCAGATCACTTATCCAGAATAAATATGATGAATCAATCTAGTGGAATCAATGATGACTTTCCCGATGCTCATCTGTTTGCTGTAAAAGCTCAAGGCTGGTATCACGACATTAAAAATTTCATTAAAACTGGATTGTATCCAGAAAAGGCTAGTGCTGTACAAAAGAAGAGCCTGCTAATCAAGAGTAGACCATATACCTTCATCGAAGATAAATTGTACAGACAAGGCAAAGATGACCGGTTCAGGAAATGTTTGGAAGAAGAAGAAGTGAGGAAAGTCCTTCACTCTGCACATGAAGGTGTAGGTGGTGGGCACCTCCCAGGACACATTATGAGTCAGAGGATACTGGATGCGGGTCTATGGTGGCCTACACTATTTAGGGATGCAGATGAATGGGGAAAAGCATGTGACATTTGCCAGAGGTGTGGACCTAAGCCAACAAAGCAGAGACATAACCCCTTGGTTATTTCCACCTCCTGGCAACCATTTGAGAAGTGGGGGTTAGATTTTGTAGGGCCAATCTACCCTCCCGCATTTCCAAAAAGAGAAAAATATCTCCTGATAGCTACTGATTATGCCACAAAGTGGGCTGAAGCTATTGCCTCCTCCGATTGCACTGCCCAAACTGTTGCTGATTTCATTTATAGTAACATCATTTGTAGGTTCGGTTGTCCACTTGAAATTTGTACTGATCAAGGTACCCATTTTATCAATAAAGTCCTGCAAGAAATCTTCAACAGGTATAGAATTCTTCATAGGACCTCTTGTGCTTACTATCCACAAGCAAATGGACAGGCTGAGTCGACAAATAAGGTTTTAATTGCAATGTTAAGAAAGGAGTGTATGTTGCAACCCATTTCATGGGGCATTGCGTACCTAGGTACACTTTGGGCATACAGGTTAGCCTACAAAGAGGCCACTGGATATTCCCCATTCCAATTAGTCTATGGCATTTTACCTATCGAGCCCTTTGAATTTTTACATGGATCACCTAAGATAGCATTTATGCAGGGAAAGAAGGATTGTGATATCTCTCAGAGGCTAGGAGCACTACATAAAGTGGAGGAGATTCGTCTACTTGCGACCAAACAATTGATAGAGACTCAGATAAAAAGGAAGGAGGCTCATGACCGAAATTTATGGCAGAACAACTTGAAGCCCGGTGATTTAGCTCTATTACACAGACCACAATTGTCTAATCAACCCAAAGGGAAATGGATCCCTCACTGGGAAGGCCCTTTTTGCATTACGAAAATGCTGCATTGGGGTGCTTTGCAATTGGAAACACTGGATGGCGACACCCTACCCTTGGTCAACATTTCCAGACTCAAGGTTTATCATAAAATGTCATAACCATTGCATTTTCAATTATTTTTGTTTTGTCATAACCATTGCAATTTCAATCATTTTGTTTCCTAATAATTTTTAATTGTTTTAATAAGTAGTCTTAATCAAAATTTTTTCAGCGCAAGTTTTCTTTCCTGGTTGTATTTCATAAATAAAATCAATAAATTTTTAGAGTTCATAAAATTGGGCGCGATTTTTTTTGGATGGATCTCAATTCAGCGAAAAAACTTTCATCATGCTCTCTTCTTTTGTTTAACTCTTGAATGGATGAGATTAGATCTTGCATCTCCTCTCTTTTGAGCTCTCTTTTGGGTTGAACCATCCATTCCTGTGAGGTAATCCTTCATACCTACTTGCTATATAAGGTGTTCTCTCTTTCATTCTTGATCCCCTCAGAAGTGCAAATATCATTCTCCCCGGCGCAATACCTCTCCTCCAACCCCATCGATTGCCATCGATTACGAGGTTCTGATGTGAATTCCACCTGTGAATTCCACCTCCGCCTCAACCACCAACCACCCCTCAACCAACCGAAGGCACCCCTCTCCTCCGCACTCAACCGCCCTCAACCACCAATCTCCAACCTACGCCCTCACAACCCGCACACCAACATCCTCCAACCCCACCCCCTCATCCACCATCAACATCCTCCAACCCCACCCCCTCATCCGCCATCAACCTCCCACACCCTCCGCCATCCCCTGGCTCCTCTCCCCCCACACCCTCCTCCTCTCACCCCCACACCCTGACCTCCGCAACCTCCCGCCCTTCCCCGCCTCCGCCCTTGCCGCCCACCCCCTCCCACCCCGCAGGCACCCCCTCCGCCGCCTCACCATAGCCTCCACCCTTCCCTTGCCAACCTTTTCCGCCCCTCGCCCTACTCCCCCTCGGCCCCATCCGCTCCTTTCCGCCCCCCTTCATCCTTCCCCAGATCCTCTCCTCTCCGCCCCCCCCTTCATCCTTCCCAGGTCCTCCATCTCCGCCCCCTCCACCCTCCCCAAGCCCAACCATCCCTCCCCCCTCCTTCCGCCGACCGCCAGAGAACCTCTCCGCCCCCTCCACCCTCCCCAAGCCCAACCATCCCTCCCCCCTCCTTCCGCCGACCACCACGCCCACCCATCCCTCCCCCCTCCTTCCGCCGACCCATCCCTCCCCCCTCCTTCCGCCGACCGCCAGAGGACCTCTCCGCCCCCTCCACCCTCCCCAAGCCCAACCATCCCTCCCCCCTCCTTCCGCCGACCACCACGCCCACCCATCCCTCCCCCCTCCTTCCGCCGACCCATCCCTCCCCCCCTCCTTCCGCCGACCGCCAGAGGACCTCTCCGCCCTCCACCCTCCCCAAGCCCAACCATCCCTCCCCCCTCCTTCCGGCCACCGCCGCTGCCCCCCCGCAGGCACCTCCTCCGAGCGCCGCCGCCTCCGCAGCTCCGCAGCCTCCGCAGCTCCGTCCTCCTCCACCGATCTCCGCAGCTCCGCAGCCTCCGCAGCTCCGCCGGTCTCCGAGCCAACTCCCATCCCACCCGCAAGCGACCTCCCATCCCTCCCCCGCCTTAACCTTCCCACTCCGCCCCACTCCCCTCCCAACTTCCTCCTCCGCCGACCCCATACCCCCTTAACCCTCCCACTCCGCCCGCCGACGCAACCCGCGCCCTTTTCCCCCCCCCTCCGCTGTCCGCAACCCCCGCACCACATCCTTTCCCCCTCCGCCGCCTCCCTCCGCTGCTCCGCCGCCCGCCCCCCTCCGTTGCTCCGCCACCCGCCTCCGTTGCTCCGCCACCCGGCCCCGCTTCCGCCAACCCCCGCTTCCGACTCCGTCGCCCTCTTCAGACTCCTCCGCCAACCCCCGCTTCCGACTCCGCCGGTAGCTGCATCCTCCCGCATCTCCGGGCCCGCCTCCCTCTCCAGACTCCTCGCTCCACGGCCCTCCGCCTCCGCCATAGACATCCGCCTCCGCCGACAGCCCGCCCACTGCCTTTCTCCTCCGCCTCCGCCATAGCCATCCGCCTCCGCTCCCTCTGCCCTCCCTCCGCGCCGCCGCCCAACACCCGCCCTCCGCCTCCGCAGTCACCCCCTCCTCCGCCGACCGCAGCCCCCGCCCCCCGCTGCCCTTTTTCCATTCCTCCTCCGCCGACACGCATACCCCCTTCCACCTCCCACTCCGCCTGCCGACCGCAGCCCGCAGCCCGCAGCCCGCGCCCGCCTCCGCTGCTCCGCCGCTGCTCCGCCGTCTCCCGCCGACCGCAGCCCGCGCCCGCCTCCGCTGCTCCGCGCCGCCACTCCGCCGGTCTCCGAGCCCTCCGCCCGCGCCCTACCTTCCTCTCCTCCCGCCCGCGCAACCCGCCCCTCACCAAGCCTCTCCTCTCCTCCCGCCTCCGCAGCCAGCCCCTCACCAAGCCCATCCTCTCCTCCCGCCTCCGCAGCCCGCCCCTCACCAAGCCCTCCTCTCCTCCTGCCTCCGCAGCCCGCCCCTCACCCCGCCCCCGCCATAAGCCCCTCTCCTCCCGCCTCCGCAGCCCGCCCCTCACCCCGCCCCCCGCCATCAGCCCCTCCTCTCCTCCCGCCTCCGCAGCGTTTCCTCCGTAGCCCGCCGCCGTCCTCACCCCGCCCCGCCATAAGCCCCCCGCCCCTCCTCTACTCCCGCCTCCACAGCCCGCACCGCCACCCCCGCAAGATTCCCCTCCGCCCGCATCCCCCTTCCGCCCCGCCGTATTCCCCTCTGCCCGCATACCCCCTTCCGCCCCGCAGTATTCCGCCCGCGCCCTGCCTTCCGCCGCACCCCCCTCCATCATACGCCTACGCCCGCCCACGCCCTGCCTTCCGCCGCACCCCCCTCCATCATCCGCCTCCGCCCTCCGCCCCGGGCCTCCGCAGTGCGCCACCGTCCCGCCGATCAGATCCCGCCTCCGACTTGGCCACGCCGCCTCTTCAATTTTTCGCCGCCCCCTCCGCCATCAATAAACCTCAGCCGTCCTTGCTCCATTCACCTTCGCCGTCCTTGCTCCAACTATCCGCACCCAAGCTCCGCCAATCCACCCGCTATCCGCACCCAATCCACCCGCTAACCCGCCATCACCGTCCAACCACCCAAAACGACCCCTCCGCCGTTCCCCGGCCACCGAAACCCAAACCACTCCCCGCGGCCAACTCCTATTCCAACACCACCAGGGACTTCATCCTCCAACCATAATCTTCTCCATCTCATCCAACCATCAGCCACATCTCCTTCCCTTACCTCCCCGCACCCACATTCCCATCTCTTAAACGATTCCGCGTCCCCTTTCTCGGCATCCTCCCAATCCTTTTATGGCTAATCCACCCCCGCCGGATGATCCTTCGGCGTTTCCGACCCCCACTCCTACTCTGACAGTGCCCGCCTCTCTGACCCCACTGATTCCACCATCCGCCATCACCAACTCTCCTCCAGCTTCTGCATCGCCTTCCGCTCTTCATCCTCCCCTTATTAATGTTCCTACTTACTCAATTCCATCAGAATCCACCGACCCTTATTCTCCCCCTTCGCTACCTCGCCCCCCTTCACCTTCTCCCTCTCCTTCTGCTTCCCATAATTCAATCCCTACAGGCGATTATATGAGCCTTTTCCTCCCACCTGATCTACCTATCCAAATAAAAATTCATTTATCTCCACCTCCAATTGACCTCCGCAATCTCTTCTCGACAGAAAATCTTCGGTATGCAGGTCTTTTAGGCTTGGCGGACGTTCTGTTGCAGGACCCTTCCAACCTTAATGACGTCTACGAAGCTCTTCGGCTGTTCCCCCAATTTCGTACCGGCACTCTTACCATCCAGGACATTGCCAACCGTATAGGATCCTCCCTCATCGACTTCATCAATCCTCCACTCTTATATTCGGGAGTGTCACCCGCGAAAACCATTGCTTTTTGTAAAGAGCGATTTGCTAACCAAGCCCGTTTTTCCATCCGCATGCAAGCCATTCTGACTTCCTTTATCTTCTTCTTTTTACTTAGAAGCCCCACCGCTGCGCTTCCCCTCTCAGACATTCGTATTGCAGATCCACTGTACTGCTTCCTCACTAGCCGCCCCTACCCTTACGCCGCCCTCCTCTATAGTTCCTTGAGCGTGCGCTCCCGTAGACTCCGTGAGGCTGTCCCTCGCCGCTCTCGTACCTTTAACATATATTCTGCTCCCCTCCTAGCTTGGGTCTATCAAATCCCTGCACAATTGGCTAACCCTTCCACTATTTCCCCACCCCCTCAATTCCCGGTTAGCAACCCGCCCAGCGATCCCCCTATCCCTTCCATATCCCGGCCTCCCCCCTCCCCTTCACTCTCCACTGGCTCAACATCCGCTTCCACCCAACCCTCTGCACCCCCGGATATCCCTCCACTTAATCCACGGTCTCCTTCCCCTATTCTCACCACATCTCCTGCCACGGCCCCCATTCATCCTCCTACTCCTGTTCCCCCACATAGCTCTTCTTCATTCCGCCCACTCATTCAAACCCAGCTGAACCCGCACAACCCTACCTGTACTCCCCCACGTCCCCCTGTTTCCCAATTTCCTACTCCAAGCAATGCACCTCCCACCCAACCCCACCATTCCAATCTTCATTCCACAACCGGTCCCTCTCCCATTCCAACCAATTCTCAAACTCCGCCTGTAGCACCTGTTCCTCCATCTGATACCCAGGCTGAACCCTCCTTTTTCCTATTACTTCGCGAAGCCTGTAACATTGCTCAGGGAAGTGCTGACGCTTCCAAGTTGTCCATGGATTCCATTTCAACTGCAGCCAGCATTCATCAACAATATATTTCGACTATAGACAAGATAAATCGCATGGCCACCTCACAGTGGCAATCTCTTACTGAATCCGCCCGCTTGCTCAAGGAGGAGCGAGATAGGTATCGAGATATTGTGGATTCTGCGCTCCAAACTTTAGAGGATCTTCAAACTCGTTTACCGTTAGGTTTATGTGACAATGCAGCGTGTCGGCGTATCAAGCGCGAGCGGGACCATCTTTGCAATTGCCTTAGTTCTATCCAAAACATTATTGAGCAAGCTTCCGTTCCCCTCCCATCTTCACCTCAGCCACCTCCGCAATAATCTCAGTCCCAGTTTTAATACTGCTGGCCACTTTTCAATAAATTACTACTTTTCAATAAATTACATGGCTTCTGCCTTAGTTCTAGCTTCCCAATAATTGTATCATCCTTCTGCTTTTGCCAATCAGCATTCAATAATCATCGGATATTGTTCTTCCTTTCTCTAGTAATCAATAAAAGTACCCTTTCTCTCTTTTTCGGCTTTACCTCCTCTCTGTTCATATACATGTTCCTTTTGGTTCTTCAACAGTTCTTGTATCCAGCGTGTTGTCTCTCCGGGTCGGAGAGTCCTTTAGGTGGTGGGCATTTGTTGAGCCCATAAAAGTCATGTTCATCAAGCCAACAGGTGCAAAGTCAAAGTGCCTAAGTGACAATTAATTGTCCCGCAAAGGGTAAATTGGAGAAGCGGGTTGCGTATTTGAATGTGTTTTAAAGTATTTGGGAAGGTTTAGGTGAACCCCCCTTAGTACACAAAGGAAGAATTAAAAGGGAATGTGAAGGCATGTGAAGCGGAAAAGTGTACGCACAAGTGAAAGTATGACCCCCATTAACATTTTTTGGTTTTACACTAAAATCACTACAGGACAAAGGGCAATTCATTGGCCGCCAACTAAAAAGAGAATCTTGGGACATCAAAGGAAGCAAAAGAATCCATGGCAGTTAGAAGTCACGGGACCGGCGGGTTCAAGAGGAAGGACAAAGGCTATTCTTGGGGACACATTGAAAGTAAGGAGCAAGAGAGAGCTCAGAAGAAGCAAGAAAGAAAAGGAAGAGCCACCAGTGTGCGACGACACTGAAGAGTGCAAGAGGTGCCAAGAGGAAGGTGTGCAGAGAAGGCGGATTGGATTCCAAGAGTCCCAAGGTCTATTGTGTGTGTGCGCTGAGATACCAATTCCTTAGCTTGGCGGAAGCTTAGTGCAAGGTGTGCACAAGGGAAGCGTGAAGCAAGTGAAGGATTGGTGCAGGAGAGGCCGCTGCCAGAGGACTTGAGATAATTGGTCTTCAGTAATTGATATTCTCTGAAGTTGTATTTAGTCATTGATTAGACTGTGTGCAGTCATTGTAATTGTTGCAAGATAATCAATATTCAAGGTTTCCAAGAGTATTCCTTTGCAGAAGCTCTCACTCTTATTCCATTTTCATCATCTCCTTTTTCTCCTACAAACCCTCAAACTCCTTCTTGTCCACGGATCCCCAACACACTTCATTGAGCTTTATTAGATTTATCTACCGAGAGTGATGGCACATTTGTTCCTTGCCAGTTCACTCATTCATGGACATTAGGTTTATCTTTATGTACTGATCTTTACATATTGCACTTGTTGTATTGTTGTTTTTAGGTCATTCTTGTACATTCCTTTTTATGTAATAGAAGAAGAAGAAGATCATCATTCTTCATTGCCTCAATCTGTGTGTGTGCTTCTCCTTGAGAGTGAGAGTGTGTGTGTGAGCTCTCTTCCTTGTCTCCTTCCTCCTGACAAATAGTACACTATGTACCTCAAGGTACTATAGCAACACCAAATCAAAGCCTTTATTGTTCCACACACACCAATCTCAATGGTGGAGGAATGGGCTAATTCCGAGACTATTAGCCAATAGTTTCTTAGCTAAAGATGTTTTTGAAAACTTCACAAATCTAGCCTTAAATGTGAATATCTCCTTCATCATGGATTGACATTCTACTTTGAAACTGATTACCTACTTGAATCGATTAGTGGACTTAATTTGAAACCAACAATGTGAAGGAGTGGTAGAGTGCTAGAATTGGTGAATATGGGTGGTTAGACAAGTGAAGGGTGAAAATGGGTAACAGGAGCTAGGAAAGGATGGGTATAGGAGGGAGAAAATAGTTAGGTAAAGGAGGTTCGATAAGGGTGGGTAGATGAGAGTGAAAAAGATGAGCAAAGGAGGGTGAAAAATAGAACAAATAAAAGGGGGAGAGAGAAGGAGGTTTAAGGATAAAAAGGGGGAAGGTCTAAGTGGACTTTGAATGTTATAGGTTTTTGAGGTGAATTTGGGGGAGTGCATTAGAGTATTAGGGTGAATAGGCTAGGGGATCTTGAAGCATGAATTTTGAATGGAGAGGGTTGAGTAAAGTACAAGAGATCATGACGGATAAATTTTGGACGCTTTAGAGGAATAACTTGAAAGTCTGAATATGGGCAAGTATAAATATCAAGGGGGCTAATTTTGGGCATCTAGAGTGTTAAGGTGCATGAGGGGAAGTTCTTGTCTGAATTTAAATTCTAAGGCAACTTTGTTGGAGTTCATGGCGAATTAAGTTGGACGAATTTGAAGGCCTCATGGACAAATTGAGGGGGTTTTATGGACATTTAGGGGACTTTCAAAGGTGAACTGAAGTGGAATTCAAGGTCGAATTTGGGTGTGGTGGGGCCTTAAGGGATTTTCTAGGATGAAAAGTGGATTCACTCAAGGGCAGAGCAAATTTGGACCTTAAGGGTTGAGGAAGAATTCTCAGAAACATAAGGTGGTGATTATGAAGAGAACTCGGATTTGCAATGGGTAAGGGTAAAAAATACATGGAGTTTGGGAAGATAAAAACAAAAATAAGTATAGAACGGCAAATGTTTTAGTTCTTGGGGGTGAATTGGGATGCATTTCGTGCTAAGGAAAATTGAGGGAGTATCTAGAACGAATTGAGGGGCTAAGATAAATTTGGTGGAGTAGTAGAATATGAGGACAAATTTCTTGGAGTAAAGATGAAGATGAATTCCTTAGAGTAAAGATAAAGAAAAATTCCTTGGAGTGGAGTTCAATTTGGGAAGGACTAGAGAGCTAATTTGGGATGGATTATGGTTAGTTTAGGGAGTCTAGAGGCCAACTTATGGGGCTATGGAGGGTTGAAAATTGTTCTCAGATGAGTTTTAGTGAGATTTAGGGTAGATTGGAGGTCCAAAATGAATTTGGGGGAGGTCTAAGGGTGAGAGGACGAATATGGGATGGTTAAGGAAAAATTTTGGATGGTTAAGGGTGAATTTGGGAGGACGAGGGTGGGACAATCGGGACAAAGGGGAAGAGACAAGATTTTGGTGGGCTAGAGATGGGATGAATTAGGGAAGGGAGAGAGGGCCGGATCCACGGGAAGGATAACTGTGGGTGTATTGGGACAAAGGGGAAGAGGCCAATTTGGGTGCTTCAAAGGTGGGATAAATTATTGGGAGGATGAGGAAGATGGATTCGGGATTTGGAGCTAGCCAAATTCCTAGTTATGGAGTGGAAGCCTTTTGGATAGATCGAAGGTTTGAGGTTCTAACATGAATTTTGGGGATGATTTAAAGAATGAATTGAGGGTGGGGGCGAATCTGGGAAGCCTAATGGGAAAATTGAATGGGGCTAGGAATTCTAAGGCGAGTTTGGGGACTCTAGCAAGGTGAATTTTGGGATGCTGGTGGAGGAATTTGCATGATTGGTGGATGAAACTCCATGACTAGTGGATAAATTTGCATGATTGGTGGACAAATTCAAGTGGTTCAAAGGACAAATTTAGTGTACTATAGTTCGTGCCATATCCTAACAAAATGGGATAGCCAACACTATCCCATGCCATATTTTCTTTTCTTGTAGGCAAATTTTCCAATTATATATCAATGCAAGATGGATGTGTTTTTCTACTAAACTATGGTCGCCCACGTTAGATCTTTGCACCGTCTTAGTGCAAATTCCTTCTTTATTTGCAATGAAATGGGAACCAAGGTATATATAGTGAGTGAATTCTCCCTAGATTTAGTCTTCACCCTAGAAATGTTAACGAGGGGAAATTTTTCACCTTGCAAATCTTCCAATTCTAATGCTCCTTGTGGGAATATCTTCACCACTTTGTAGGATCATGACCACTTTGGTGCAAATTTAAAAGGTATTGGTAGAATTTGATACACAAGGACTAAGGATCCCTTCTCCGTTTCATTGGCCCTTAAATGCATGTCATGAATCCATTTCCTCTCCTCTTGCTTTACCCATAATCTTTTCCTAACAATTTCTGGCATTCTTCCAATGCTAAAATTCTCCTCATATGAGGTCAATTCTGATTTTTTTCGTTTGAATTTCTTTCCGGATGATGAATTGGAAAGGGGCTAATGCCTTGTACCATAAACCAGGAAGAATGAACTTTCTGATGTGGTGCCTCTTCTTGTTGTTTGAAAAGCCCATATTGCACCAATAAGTGCTTGTTTCCATGAAATTTGGTGATCAAAAACTACATTTTGTAGTAGCCAAATCAAGATTTTGTTAGAATTTTATGCCTTCCCATTTTCTCTAGGATAATAGGTGCACAAATTCTTGTAGAAACGTTTTTATGTGTCAAAATTAAATCTTAGAAATTGACTTACAAAATGTGTGCCTCTATCACGAGTAACTTCTAGTGCACAACCAAATCATCAAAATATTCATTTGCTCATAAACTTGGCCACTATTATGAGAGTACAATTAGTAGTACCTTTATCTTCTACCCACTTAGTGGATTAGCATGTGACCATCCAAATATATTGTTTTACCACTAGATTGACTAATTAAACTGATGGGTCCAATGCAATCAAGATCCTATTGTTCCAAAGGTAGCCATCCCATGGAAATGACTAATGGTTGTCTAGTGGGTCTAGAAGCACATCTTTGGAATATGTCCAAACTCATAGAATCAAGGTTTCATCAAAATCAATTCCTCTTTCCTATGCATAACCCTTTGCAACAAGCCTAGCCTTATACCTATCAACTTTACCATCCGGTTTATGCTTCAGCTTGTATACCCACTTAGTGCCAATGGCCTTCTTGCCTGGAGGCAAGTGACATAAAGACCAAGTATCATTCTAGATTATAGCATCATATTCAGATTGCATAGCAGCCATCCAATTTTCTAAATTTTGTGCTCCATCAAACGAAACAGGCTCATTCTCATCACAGAGACTAGATGCAACCATAGCATAGCAATCTGATGCAAAAGAGGCTCTATGAGAGCCTCAACGAGTACGATATGACAGAGGTTCATCTAATTTGCTATCACGCAAAGTCTACGCCAACCATTTTGGCATAGTTTTTACCTGCTCAATGTCAGGTCTCTCATCCACTAGTGCATCATGTAATCTTGATAAAAAATGGAATGATCTACATCATCACATGAAACCTGCAAAGGTTGAGAAGTTGCCTCATTGGGACCAACACTAGACTATCCACCTATAAAAAGAGGCAGCAAAGTATTATACATGTCTTTGGAGCTAACAGATGTCTCCTTAGTACATGAAAGCAATGGATGAATAGTATCTTTCACAAAAACAACATCACGGCTAACCAGAATGTGTTGTCTATGGATGATACAGATGATAGCCTTTACTTTCAAAATTGTACCCAACAAAAATACATTTTATTGCTTTATCATCCAATTTTCTACGATCTTGTTCAGGCACTAATGCATATGCCAAACAACCAAAAACATGCAGATGAGCAACAGATGGCTTGCGATCATGCCAAGCCTCATATGGAGTGATAGATTGCAGCGCTTTAGTGGGACACCTGTTCAGTACATATGTTGCACACATGATAGCCTCAAGCTAGAAACTATGTGGTAAAGCCTGACTCTTGACCATACACCTCGCCATCTCCATGAGTGACCTGTTCTTTCATTAAGCAACTCCATTCTATTGAGGTTTATATGGCACTGTACACTAGTGTTTTATCCCACTTTCAGCCAAAAATGAATTAAAATCAAAAGACATATATTCCCCCCCTCGATCAGAACGGAGGGTGCCCATTTTACATGCTAACAGATTTTCAGCCAAAACCAAAAACTATTTGAAGCACATGAACACTTCGGACTTTTCCTTCAATGGATATACCCATGCATGCTTGGAAAAATCATCGATGAAAGTCACGATGTAAAGATAATTCCCAAAAGAAGGTGTCTGCATAGGATCACAGACATCACTATGTACAAGCTGCAATTTTCTGAGTAGCCCAAACTGACAAACATTGCATTTTGCCCAAAATACAACCTTCACAAACATGTTTTCCAGGTGCCTCAAGTTTGGGCAAAGAGGACACCACTTTAGATTTCTACAGGCATAGCAAACTAGCAAAATTTAGATGACCAAAGAGTCCATGCCAAATCTTTGCATCTGACATCGCCTGAGAATCATTTACTGCACATGCCAAATCATTTACAAATCTTTCATAGTCTATGAGCTTATACAGCCCACGACATAAAATGCCAGAAGCAATAATCACATCGCCATTTAACAGATCATGAATTGTACTCCTCTCATCAACAAATTTCACAACCCAGCCAATCTTGGCTAATGCAGAAACTGATAACAAATTCTTCTTGATCCCTGGCACAAATAAAGCATTTGACAAAGTGAAAGAACTACCATCAACAATAGTCAAAATGATCTTACCAACTCCCATAACAGGATAAGAGGAGTTGTTGGCGCATGTTATAGTATTCCGTGTAGGGGCAAGCTCGAGTGAAGAAAAGAAACTGTGCTGCGAGGTAATATGTTTAGTTTGCCCACTATCAAAATACCAAACATCTAAGTCTACTATTGTCGGGAATTGAACTCACAACCTCTCGGTTAGGAGTGCGATGGGCTAACCACTTGCCCAAAAAGCCATGGTTGAGGATTACTTGCTAATCCTCTCTCTTAGAGCATGGTTCAACCATCTCCTACTAGGATTATGTTACATTCCTTCCCCCTTAGACTGAGCATTGCCCTCAATGCTCACTTGTGGACCTTCCTGAATCTCTTGGACCCACTTTCCATGCATGAGTGCTTCCACCAACCTCAAACTCCAGCACATGGACCAAATTTGGACCTATCTCACCCTGCATGGGTGCCCAAATGCCCATGCACCTTCATCCAAGATTAGTTTCACACTCACCATGGATAAGCACTTCCAAGTGCCCACGGATGTACCCTCTGTGGATGTACCTTGGTAGGATGTACCCTGGCAGGACTGGGACTGGCAGGATGTACCCTGGCAGGATGTAGTCTGACAAGTGTACCCTGACACGCACCGCATGGCGCCATTGTCATGCCCAATTTCGCAACTAGGCTCTGATACCAATGTTAGGAATCGAACTCACAGCCTCCCGGTTAGGAGTGCGATGGGGTAACCACTTGCCCCAAAAGCCATGGTTGAGGATTACTTGCTAATCCTCTCTCTTAGAGCATGGTTCAACCATCTCCTACTAGGATTATGTTACAACTACAGACATGCACTGCTCATGAGAAGATGGGTCAAAACTACAGACAATACTAAACGCCCATTCTTCTTCCTACACAAGATTAGCAAACTCTATTTTTGGTGTAGAGGCCTCTACAACAACCATTCCAGCCTCTTTCTTCTTTGCCTTTTTAGCAGCCAATTTTGGACAGTTCTTTATGATATGATCATTCCCTTTATAGTACTTACAAAACAATTTCTGCTTTTGTGATTTCTTCTCATTATTATCTTCCTTCTTCGAATGTGCAGAATTAGCAGATTTTTGTTTACTAGTTGAAGAGCTCAATTTTCCTTTGCCCTTCTGACTAGCCACGAAATCTTGACCTGCAACTCGCATAATGGACCTGTTCTGTCTGGACTGATCTTCCTACAACAAAACAAAGACTAACCCCTCAAACGATAAGGCATTTGGATTGCCTTTCATCATCAACCAAAGAGTAGAAGCAAAACTTTGATATGAATCAGGAAGATCGTTCAGAACGGTCTGCACAAGTGAGCTATGTGGTATAACCTCATCAGTAGAAATCAACTGTTCCTTTAAGTCTTTGATCTTCGTTAGGAAACTATCCATAGAGTCACCTTCATTCATGTGCTCACTCTCCAACTGTTTTCGGAGGTAAGCAACACGAGCCTCATTCCTAGCTTGGTACAATGTGGTAAGTGTATCCCAAGCATCCTTAACTGTTGTGCAAGAGCGAATGTGAGGAATAATGGCACGTTTGACAGACAAAGCTATCAATGCATGTGCCTGGGCATCTCTACCATCCCAGCAAATGTGCTCTACAGTAGGTGCATCAAAAACCATAGCACGAACACGAATCTGCAAAATATCATCATCTCCGACACCTTCTGCATCAGCTTCAGTACCTGTAGTTGTAATAGTTGCAGGTGTGATATGACGTTTTTCGACACCCTGCATAATGTTCCATAGTCCTTTTGCAACCAACACATGTCGCATCATATAAGCCCATGACGGGTAGTTGGTACCATCCAACTTATACTCAACAGCCAACATACGGAATACATCACTACTTTCAGCCATGGCCGATGACTAAAATACCTTGATGCAGAAAATTGAATGTATCTAAAAAAGTTGAACAGAACTACTGAGACGAATTATGCTAGACCTATAGTAGACTTCGATACACTCATACTAGCGAATAGAAACTGGTATATACCTTTGGCACAAAAAGATGAAATAGCCTACACAAGCATTATGATCAGATTACAATTTCGGCACCACAAAGTGAAGATGTTTTGATCTCGAAAACACGCTGAGTATGCTCACCAAAATTCGTGTGACTCTGAGACTGCAAACGGAGGAGTGTCGACGGCACCCTAGATGAAGCGACGACCTGCTCTGATACCAATTGTTGGATTTAGATGTATGTGGGATTTAGACATTTGGAGACCTCAGATTGCAATTTCGGCACCACAAAGCGAAGATGTTTTGATCTCAAAAACACGCTGAGTATGCTCACCAAAATTCGTGTGACTCTGAGACTGCAAACAGAGGAGTGTCGACGGCACCCTAGATGAAGCGACGACCTGCTCTGATACCAATTGTTGGATTTAGACGTCTGTGGAAGCACACGAATAGCACAAGGAAGAAGAAGAAGCTTGGAGCACAACAGACAATACTGAATGTATTACTAGAGAATGTACAAAGATAAGTAGCCCATTAGGGCAATAGATGTATATACAAGCCGGCAAAAAAGAACCTCCTAAAGAGGGAAAAAAGTGCCGCGGCGGTCCTAGTGTGTTCACACACATCACTACCTAAATATGTCAAGAATATGTCTAAAATGTCAATCACCTCAACACAAGGAGGAAAAATATAGAATTCGAAAGAATGTTTTGAGATATTTTCCATTAGCTACATGAATCAAGCAGATTTTTCAAAGAAGATAAATATCAAAGCTCTTGAGATAGGGATTTTCATCATAAAAGCACAAATGGAATAATGTGAAATCTAAATATAGTCCATAATTTCAACACATTGATTCTAGATGCTTTGATATCACAGAAGAGCCACACAATTTAAAGTTTGGTGTTGCACTAGATGGAGTTAATCCATTTCCAATACAATCTAGTAAATGTTCCACACAGTAAGTGGTGTTCATCAACTATAATCTTGGTGTTCATCAACTATAATCTTCTGGCACATCTTAGACTTAAGAAAGAACATTTAATGTTGTCACTTTGAAGTAAAGGAAAATGAAAAGTTAAATACATAAATACATATCTTCCTCCTTTCATCGAAGATCTCCAAGAGTTATGGAGAGGTAATGATGTCATTGATATGTCAAAAGAAATTGACCAAAGAAAAGTTATGATTCATGGAATTGTTGCATAGACTATACACAATTTTCCAAGATATGTATTTTTAAGGTAATGCAATGATTTTTTGATTTAGTCTATTTGCATTATCATATGGGTTAAGCTAAGTTTAATGTTAAGTTTGTTCATGGATGCAAGATTATCTACTAATTAATATATCTTTTCCTTATTGTGATGATCAGTAGAGATCAATTTATAGTAAAAATCTCAACTAAAATATTTTTCTTTGACATTATGTGTGCAACATATGTACTTAGCAGGTGTCCCATTAAAGCATTGAAGTGGATTACTCCATATGAGGCTTGGCATGGTTGCAAGCCATCTATTGCTCACCTGTGTGTCTTTGGTTGTCTAGCATATGCATTAGTGCCTAAACAACAATGCAAGAAATTGGATGATAAAGTAGTGAAATGTATTTTTGGTCGGGTATAGTTTTGAAAGCAAAGGCTATTGTCTGTATGATACATAGACTAAACACATTTTTTTTAGTTGTGATGTTGATTTTGTGGAAGATGCATTTCAACCATTAGTTTCATGCACGAAGGAGACATCAATTAGCTCCAAAGATGTGTATGACACTTTGCTACCTCTTTTTACAGATGGATGGTCTAGTGCTAGTCTGAATGAGGTGATTTTGCAGCCCTCGCAAGTTCCACATGATGATGTAGATCATTCCATTTTCGATGCAGATTTACATGACGCACTTGTTGATGAGAGTTCTGATATAGAGGAGGCAAAAACTATGCCTAAATGGTTGGTGCAAACTTTGGAAGATAGCAATTTAGATGCACCTCTTTCATATTGTACTCGTTCAGGTTCTCAAGTGCTTCTTTTGCATCAGATTGCTATGCTATGACTACCTCTAGTCTTTGTGATGAGAATGAGCCTATTTTGTTTGATAAAGCACAAAATTCAAAGAATTGGATGGCTGCTTTGCAATAACAATATGAAATGGTACCTAGACTTTATGTGACTTGTCTCATGACAAGAAGGCCATTCGCATTAAGTGGGTATACAAGTTGAAGTGTAAACCCAATGGAATAGATGGCATGTATAAGGTTAGGCTTGTTGCTAAAGGTTATGCTCAAGAAAGAGGCATTGATTTTGATGAGACCTTTGTCCTTCATGCCGAATGACTACTCTTCGTAGCATTTGTGCACTTTTAGTTCATCATGGTTGGATCATGCATTAGTTGGACATTAAAGCTGCATTTTTTAATGGTGACTTGCATGAAGAAGTGTATGTTTTTCAGCCCCCTGCTTTTGTACAAAAAGGGCATGAGAACAAAGTGTGCAAGTTGAACAAGGCCTTATACAATTTGAAGCATTAGGGGAAAATATGAGCCCCATTTGGGCCTTGTAAGGAATGGGATTAAGCTTCTTACTTTTCGTGATTAGAGAGCCACACAAAACTACTAGTGGTTTTAGTCCTTAAAAATATTATTTCTCAAAAATATGCTCAGCTTGATATGGACAGTGAGGATTGTGATGGGAGTTTCTGGCACAAAAGGACAAAACTTGTCCTCTTTAATGCCTCATGTGTAGAGAATAGACTAGTAGAACATGACAAATGCGTGGCGCAGTCCGCGAGATTTTCTGGTAGAAAACGACGAAATAGGAGGCAGGGAGTCGCTCATTGATTTTGGAGGGAAAATCGGAGCGGTCCGATTCGTGCTAGATCCAATGAATCACATTATGCTTTCTTGACAACCATTAGATGAAGCCACAAATCAATGGCTGTGATCGATGGACACACGCCTGGCAAATAAGGACAAAACCTCTTTGAAATTGTGGCGAGGAAGAACGTGAACCGTTCGATGCATCGTCTAACCAACAATAGATCTTTGATGGAATAATTACCTTTTTAAAATTTAAAGAGAACCATTAGATTTTTGTTGCATCCAATGGTCTAGATTGTATGCAATTATTTAATTGTGATTTAACAATAGCCTTTAGATATTTATGTCAATCCGACGGTTATGGTTAAAAGCTGAAGCCTCAAAACCCATGTTTCAAGACAAACTAGTGGTTTCTATCCTTCAATACCATCTTTGACCACATAAAAACAAGGGAACCCTATGTCTAGCCTAGGGGATTAGTGAACTAGACTGTGGCCACTGCTCACATCCTATTGGTGGATCACTAATCACTCCTCAAGCTAAAAGGCCCAAGGAGGGTTCATTTTTTCCCCTAATGGCAAGCACCAGGTGGTTAATAAAAAGATACATGCCTACTTGATTGCACATGGTTTTGAAAACAGTCTAACTAAGAGCACCTTATATGTTAAGTGTGCAAATGATGTGCATCATATCACTGTTGTCTATGTTGATCACATACTGCTCATTGGTCCTAATGAGAAGCATATTGCTGATTTTTAAGCTGATTTGCATTCTTTATTTGAGATGTTAGATTTGGGGTGTTTGCATCATTATTTGGGCATTCACTTTATGCAAGTGGATGCTAGAATAGCTTTGGGTCAAATAAAATATATTGACACATTATTGTAGCATTTGAGCCTTGAAGGTTTCAAACCTATTGCAACTCCTATGAAAATAGTTTTACGGTTGAGTCTTCATGATGTTAGAGATGCATTTGATACTGTTCTCTATCAACAAGCTATTGGATGCTTGATTTACTTATGCATTACTTGGCCAAATATTCAATTTGATGTCTCATAGATGATGAGGTTTATGCTTTGCCCAAGTGTTAAGCATTGGTAGGTGGTGAAGCGCATCTTTTCCTACTTGAGTGGTACCCGACTACTTGGATGGTTTTATCCCAAGTGGGGATCACTACTTCCATATTAACATGCTTCTTCTGACTCTGACTGGGCTAGTTGCTATAACACTTGTGTGTCCACCAATGGTTTTTACTCCATGCTTCGTAGCTCATGCATATCTTGGTTGAGCAAGAAGCAGCTTAGAGTGGCCACTTCTAGTTGTGAGGCTGAGTATATGGCAGCTTTCACAATGATTCTTGAGTTTGTGCGTGTGGTGGAGATGCCTTATGGCTGATTTGGGTGTTGGTCAATCTTCTTCCACCACCATCTTTACTCATAGTCAGAGTGCATTAGCTGTTGTGAGGAACCCTATGTTCCATGCTCGCACTTAGAACATTGAGGTGCACTATTATTATGTTTAGGATAGGTTCTCTACTAGGGATATTAGTTTGGCATAGCTTGAATCTTCCTTATACATGAGGGCCAGCTCTTTGTTCAGCTCTTTGTTTGGCATAGCTTGGATCTTCCTTATACATGAGGGCCAGCTCTTTGTTCAGCACATCACTATGAGGGGGTATTCATTAATATATTTTGGTAGTGATGTGTGTGAAGAAACTAGGACCGTCGGGTTACTTTTTTCCCTCTTTAGAAGGTTTTTTTGCCTCGCTTGTATACACACCTATAAGCTTCTTCTTCTTCCTTGTGCAATTCGCATGCTTCCATAGACCTCAAAGTCCAATAGTATGTATGTATCTCTCTCTCTCTCTCTCTCTCTCTCTCTATATATATATATATATATATATATATATATATATATATATATATATATATATATATATAAAAGAGAAAGATAGATACCCACACACACAGAGAAATTTACATATAATATATATTACACATACACGCGCGCGCATATATATATATGTGTGTGTGTGTGAGTGTGATGTTTATGCATGTGTGCGTGATGTCTCTCTGTGTATCTCTCTCCCTACCCTTTCTCTAAGTTCTCTCTCCCTCTCTCTCTCGATTAAATTTCTCTCTCTCTCTCTCGTCCATTCTCTCTCTCATTCCTCTCTCTCTCTCTCTCTCTCTCTCTCTCTCTCTCTCTCTCTCTCCGTGCGATCCTCGCCTTGGTCTCTTGACATATAATGTTATGACTAGAAATTAAAATTCTCTTTGTGTTAATTTTGTAGTCATTTATGTGATGGCGTTTCATTGCTAAATTATAATTAAAATATGAGTAGCTTTGGGACCTTTCGTGGGAAGAGATCTTTTTTATCTCATGAATGACACTCTTATCCATACAGAAGACACTTTTTATTTTTCTTCCCTAATGTCTAAGGTCTTGTATGTCACATTGTCTTAATAGGCTATCATGTATGGGATCCTTCCCTATGTCTTCTTGTAATGGTCGCGGCTCCATGAGTTCTTTATTTCAAATCAATATTTCTAGCGACTATGAGATAATATCATAGTCCATGGTAATATGAGAGTACACATCATCAATATTTCTAGCGACTATGAGATAATATCATACTAGTCCATGGTAATATCATACTAGCCAATGCTTTTCTAATGCCATACGGAGGCATCTTATGAGATAAATAAGCTTATCATCAGCTAAGTAAGCTTATAAGTAAAAAAGTTTGCGAGAATTCCCAACATATGTTTCACAAAAAGTATCAAGTGATTGGCAAATATCTAAGATATACTCTATGGGGAATATAGAATTTAAACAATATGGCTCTTTTTCAACCCCATATGCAAGGGATTGAGAGGCTTATGCATTCATTCTTGATGTCATTATATTTGTGTAGGAAGGTCTTCAGTATGCTAAAGATCACAACATTGATACTTACTTCTTCAAAATAGATTTTGACAAGGCCTAGGACAGTATTAAGTGGGAATTCATTCTTCAGTCTTAACATGATATAGGTGCTCGTAAAAGGTTTATTAAGTATACCAGAATCTTTTTTGGGGATGTCAATTCTAGAGTAGCCATGAATGGTCAAATTTCTGAGCCCTTTAGGCTTTACATATCTATTAGAAAAGGGTTACCCCTTGCCCTTCTTCTATTTTCCATTACTAGTGATTCCCTTGGGTGGTTAGGCAGAGACTGTATTGAGAAACACACCATTAATGGTCTGATTGATCCTTGATTCCCCTACTCAGTGAGGATTGCAAATGTTTGCTGATGAGACCAACATGATTACCAAGGCTGATAACTTATCTGCTGAGTACTTTCTGAAGTGTCTTGACTTGTTCTGATGTGCTAATGGATCCATTGTCAACCACAAGAAAACTGGTTTCTTTCCACTAATAATTGCATTCTTGGTTGTGTTTCTAAAAAGAACTATGAAACTATCAAGAGAGGTGTTGTGTTCAAGTTGCTTGGCATACCTATGGGCTTTGACATTACTATGGAATAGAGATGGCTATAGATCATGGATAAATTCACGAAAAATGTCTTTCATTGGATGGGGATGCAACATACTTTATCTCAAAGGATTTTTGTTTTGAAGCACTACATATTGCCTCTCTCACCTATTTCTTTGCTTTAGGGAGGTTCTCAGCTTGTCAAGAAAATCCCTAAGGTGGCTTGGAGCACCTGTTGCATGATTAAAGAAGAAGGAGGTCTTGGACTTATTTGGCCTACTCATATGGCACCTCAGATGGCTGCTTAATGGATATTAAGGGCCTCTCAGAGCCAAGTCTATTGGGCCTACATTATCAAAAGACATATCCAAAATTTCCATGTCAAAGATCATAAGAATTGGAATAACCCTAGTATTTGGGATGTTGTGACCTCTCCTCATCTGTCTACTCCTAAAGGAAGCCCTCTTGTTTTTTCTTTCTACAATGTTTGCATGAGGATTAAGAAAGAATATGTTTTGCCTCAACATTTTTCTAACAACCTCACTTTCATTTTGCAGTGCTCTATTTGGATTGGTTGGTTTGACTTTACCAACCCGCTGACTATTAAGGCTAACGAATGCAAAAAATTCAATTTCAATAATTGGCCTTCTCTTTTCACTGACAATGGGATCATTAATAATAATGTCATCATGAGTATTTATTCTCTATCTATGGCTTGTAAGGAGATTTTGATAGGGAAAAAGGATTGGCTGATTGACAAGAACTCTAACTACCTTCATCCAGGAACATAACAATTCTACAAGTTGCTGAAGACATGTTCAACAGATTCAAGAAGATTGACATTGGTATTCAGTCCATTCTTCCCAAACTCAGTTACTCCTTTGTCAAATAGTCTTGCCTTCTCTGGATGATCCTGCACAAAGGGCTTTGGACTAGTTGTAGGGCTAGAAAGTTTGACATAAGTTATGGGAATTGCTCATTCTGTGGCATCCTTCAAGACATTCCTCATGTGTTCATTCATTGCCCCAATGCTCAGAGGTTCTAGAAGTGTATCATCTCCTTTTGTAATAATCATGGTTTGCCTGCTCCCTCCTTCATGCAAATCCTTCTGGGTGAATCCGGAAAATTTGATATTGGCCTATGGCAGCTGTTGAGAGCTCAAATCATTTGGTTCATTTGGAAAAATAGGAGCCAGAAGGCTCTTTCTAAGTCTCCAAATAACTTTTTGTAGTGCATTAACCAGGGATTCAAAGCCTCTGTAAAAACTTATATGAACTATATGAATGATGCCCTGGAAGACTCTAAGAGCCCTCATGATATCTTTAGGAATGATAGCTTCAATAAGTGGAGAGATAAGATTCTGTCTTTGTACTATGAAAAGAGACTGACTCTTTTTTTAATATAAAGGAAGTTCGGCAATAGCCTACTCTCCCGGACTTGAATTAAATTAAGAACCAAAGGTACAAAAGAAGGGGACTAGCGCCCACGGGACCCCCCAAATCCCACAAAGCAGGGGAAACTTGTATGAGTTCTAGGTTGCATTACATAGAAGGTTGATCACCCTCTCATCGCCCTCATGTGGGGCCCACTTGGGTTTGAGCTTGTTGTTGATCAAAATGAGGACTTTATGGTGCCTGAAGGGGGGGGATTTCTTACAGTTAACAATCCTTTTGCCAAGGAGGAATAGTGATTTCTCAATCGACCATTCCTTGGGGGTATCGCCGAAGTTGAGAGCACACCTCTCCCGCCATATTTTCCACAAGACTTCCCCTCTGATGGCGTTCCAGAGTGTCGCGGAGCAGCCGATCGCTTCTCCCAAAAGGACTTGTTTCCAACTAAGCTGTTTTTGAAGTCTGATTTTCTTTTCAACCGTCTGCCAGATTCTGAAGGAGCTGGGGCAAGAAAGGAAGATGTGTGCGACATCTTCAATCGCCCGGTGACAGCGTTTGCACCAAGGAGGGACTCCGCAAATTTTGCTAGCCTTGTGGTTAGTCCAAATTCCACGATGTAGAATTTGCCAAAGGAGGACAGACTTCTTAATCTCGATCAGAGGGTGCCAGATACCCATGAATTTCATGTCCCATCGAAGCCGCGTCCAAGACAGGCACCACTTCTTGTTGAGACTGATCTGATGGTCAGTCGTCTCTTTGATGTTCGGGATTTTGAGTAGGTTATTTCCATTGTGCCATTTGAGACCGAGCGAGTTCGGTGCATCGTGTCCCATGAGAAGGCGAATCTTGTGCCGATCCCATGCGAGGCATCTGCTTTGCAAAGTGTTCCACTCTTCGTAGGAGATGTTTTTGCAGGGATCAATATCCTCGAAATTGATCCAGTCGTTGGTGTCATGTTTCCAGAGGTGTTTCCATTTTTTGAATCCTTTGTGCCATAATCTCTTGGCATTTCGAATGTTCCACGATTCCACACTCCGGATGCCATGTATCGGGAACCAGATAGAGTCGTTTTGTCTGATTCCGGCCGCCCACTTCCAGTCCTCACTAATTCTTGTGAAGCTTTTGACTTTATTCCAGCCCTTCCAAAGGGAGCACACGAGATTGGAGCCTTTCGGGAAGACAGGGATCGGGGAGAATAGCAGGGTCATGATGTCGAGATTCTTCCAGTTTGGGAACCCCATGAGAGCCAACTCATTCTTGTTTCTGAAGATCAGCTTGGCCCACGAGGCCTCCCTGTTGCACCAAGCCTTAATCATCCATTTGGCAGCCAGTTTGTTGGCCAAACTCCCAATGTCCAGGATACCAAGCCCCCCGCATTCTCTGGGGCTAGTGCAGATGTCCCATTTGATTTTAGGCACCCCCCTTCTGTTGTGATCGCCCGTCCAAAGGAAGTTTCTACAGGTACTACTCAATTTGGACAAGCCTTGCTCGTTCGGTCTCCAGCAAGAAAGGAAATAAATGGTAGAAGAGAGGAGGAACGTGTTGATAACCATCGCCCGCCCAGCAAGATTGATTTGCATACCTTTCCAATAGTTAAGCTTGGTTTCGAGTTTGGCCAACACCCAACTCCAACGCTGCTCCATAGAGACGCCAAACCCCAAGGGAATTCCCAGAAGACGAAAGATTTGGCCCTGAGGAATGATTTGGCAGCCATGCTCAGTGAGAAGGCCCGGATGATGTCCCACAATGGCCCTAAAGGCGGTCTTAGAGTGGTTGATTTTGGATCCAGAGGCCTCACAATAGATAGCAAGACACCTCCAGAAAGTCTCCAAGCTGGTATTATCATTGTGAACAAACGCGTTCATATCATCGGCAAATAGTCTCATGGTGATTTGACTGTGGTCGTGGGGCAGCCGGAGGCCTTTGATATTGCCAGTCTCCACATGATGCGCGACCAGTCTGCTCAGCCCCTCAGTGGCAATGGCAAACAGAAGGGGGGCCAGAGGGCATCCTTGTCTAATAGATCTTCTAAGATGGATCGCCTTCGAAAATTTGCCGTTCACGTTAATTTGGGTCGTTGCGTTTCCAAGCAGGGTCGCGATCATCTTGGTGAATTTCTGACTACATCCGAGATCTTGAAGCGACTGCAGAAGATAGTTCCATTCCAGTCTGTCGTAGGCTTTGTCAAAGTCGATCTTAATGAAAACCACATCTTGTTTAGACTCATTTGCAAATTGAATACCTTCCCAAATATCCATAATGGTTTCCAGGATAGACCTGCCTTTGATGAAGCCTTTTTGGTCCTCGCTAAGCCAATATCTCAAGTGGCACGAGAGTCTGTTGGCAATGACTTTAGCGATGATCTTGTATCCTGTTTGGAGCATCGTGATAGGTCGCCAGTTCTCGATTCTGTTCTTTTCCCCCTTCTTGTGTATCAGCTTGATAATTCCATTATTTAGACAAGACGGAAGAGCACCAAACTTTAGCGCTTCTTGCCAAACCAACCGAAGAGGGGTGGCAACCACCAGCTTGAAGGATTTAAAGAATTCGTTACTGACTCTTATACTGTAGCTAGACAATATATTGTAACTGTTCTCCTGCTCTGTGGGAGTCCTCCCTTTTTCTCTCTTTAATTTACTCATCATTCCTGTTGTCTTCGAAAAATAAAATATATGGGCGCTTTCTCAGGTATACTTTTGGTTTCAGGCTATGGAGCCCACTCGTCGAGCACTGTAGTATATAGTTTAAACTCACAAATCTTTTCAGCAGAAGATCTTGTAAGGCGATATGTACTTGAAACACGACAAAAGGTGTCAGGAAACCATGGCCCGAGTAGCGTATTCTGCATGTATACATTGAAGGTAGAGATTGAAATGCAGAGGTAGAAGTTCTTGTCTTCGGCGATGCGTACTACGAAAATCAGCTTCTTCACCCAAGTACAGGAATGGGGTCAGTGATCGGTTTACGCCATAGAATTTCTGAATCAACAGTGATTGTATTTCTATGCTTTTCTTTTTTAGAACCAGTCATGCGCTGAAGCGGAGGAGAAAGACACTATGCATGTATATGACGAACAAGTATCCACGTGCTTATATGATGAACAGATAGATATACTTGCAGGTACGACGGTGTATTGGAAAGCTAAAGCAACATGTTGGAAATTGTTTGGCATGGCGGCAGCTCAGTGATTGATGAAAAGATAGATATATACATGCACTTAGAGGTGCGACAATATATTGGTTAAGTACAGAAATATGACTATGTTCTTTTGCATGGTGGTAGTTGAGTGAGAAGAGTGGCCAAATGTTCGGTAGGCCATACTTGACAATGGTTTGAACATCTACATCCACCCTTCATTTCCTCAGCATTGGAGAACACTATACTAATTATCACCGTAAGTGTGAGCCGCATTGGACCATTGCATTGAATGGTACATCGTTTTAGGTATTTGGTTGCATCGTTAGAACGTTTTCTCAGATGCATGTGATTATTTGAAGACTTCCATCGCATAATTGATCAAAATTTTGGGCGATTCTTGGGCTTTTGAAAATCATTTGGATGCTATAAGCCCAATCGTCCATACACAATATATTTTTCCTTAAGTAGCAAATACTGCGAATAATCTAACTACCAATTTCCCAGGCCGAGTTAAACATCCGATTAACCATTTCATTTTGCAATCTCTTTAGTGGCTATCTCTTATGAAGAATGTTTGTAGATGATCAGCATATCTCAGGTACAAGCTCGCACAGCCTCGAGTCTCTGGGAGGAAGTTCTGAGTACAAATCTTGGCCGGAGATATCTCTGAGTTCTAATAAACAGAGGTCTGTCTCCCAGTTTCATTATCATCCAATCAGATATATTTTCACTTTCAACAGAGTGGGCATGTAAATGTTGGATGCTATTCGCTTACCTTTCCACATTTCTACTTCTTGTTTCATTGTTTTTTACTTCATATCGTCTTCTTTTTATCTCTCAACAGAGGTTGGAAAATCGGGCATGAAGAGAGTGACAGATTCACAAGCTCTTTGTAACTCTTTGTGACGTGTGTTTGTTTTCTTAATTTATTGTAAATAAAGCTTTTGTTCATGAATATAAAAGGAAGAGGGAGCTGGAGGGTATTCCGAAGACGACAAGGAAGCTTGGATCCGCTACGATCCTAAATTACAAAACAAAAAAACAGTCGTACGAGGATAATACTTCATTTGTTTGAAGGTGGTTGACTGAAAAAAGGAACTAGGTGAGAGCCTTCATGAGAAGCTTCTTTGATAGTCTGCATGTTTTTAAGGTCAATGTTCTTCAATCCATACAAGAAAGAAAACTTGAAGTTTTTTAACCTCATTCTTCAAAACTTTTTGGTTCTTGCTAATCCATATATCCCTCAAGATATGAGATCTCCATAGCTGCCACAGGACCATGTCCATCTTAAAGCAACCACGCAACAACATTTCTTGACATCCTCGACAATAGCCTTCATTATAGTCAGCAAAAAGAACTCCCAAGAATTATTAGCATTTACACAATGAATTAAGAAATGAGATAAATCGTCTACCCTCTCAAAAAGAGCACATCTCCCTCCATCAATGTTAATCTTCTTTCCTCGGCTACCAATCCATAGAATATTGTGTATAGTTAGCCACTGAAGAATAGATTGCTTGAAGCCAAGTTATTAGCCATTGTAATGGGATAGAGAATGTCCAACCCGCACACTCTCTATGGCAAGAAATATATTTATGATGAAACTTCAGGTATTTCACTAACTTTAGGTCTGTCTCTGCAAAGGAATCTTTTGGCTAAATAAATAACGTGCAAAAAAGGTTTTTAGTGGCATCCAACAAGCAAGAAAGTAGTTCTAACAGGGTAGAATAAAGTTGTTCAAATCAAAAACCCTATAATCTAGATTACTTGGAGAGCATAACATCTAAAAATTTTGGTTCTAAGTTTACTTATGACCCACTCCCATCTTTGGTTGAAAGACATGTTGAATCCCATAGGAATACCCAATGAAAAAGAGGCATCCCCTTCTTCGAATTATCTCACAACCATTTCAGTAATACAATGAGGCACAATATTATTGGAAGAATTGAGAGGAATTTTGTTGATTAATTCGAGACCTATTTGTCAAGAGAAAAGTATTCAAACATTCCTAGAAAGATAAAGCAGAGATTTCATCAACATTAGTAAGCGTTCGAGTATCATCAAGAAACATTTTTAGATCAAGGGAAGAAGGTGAATTAGGAAGATCTATACATTTTATGAGACTATTAGTCATCGCATCATTAACCAACCAAGGGAGTCATTCCCAATGGCAATGAGTAATCCAAGGTAGACTTCTCTCTCTCTCTCTCTCTCAAAATAGAATCGACCATCCCCTAAATAAGTGTGTGATCCACCAAATTTAGAAAACTTCAACTTTCCTCATGTTGCATGCAAGGCTTTTGCAAAGACATGAATTTTTAGTAGTCAGATGCTTTCTTTAGGGATGAGAGTCCAAAATTAGAAGAAAATCTTTCCAAAGGCATCCGTAAGTATGCATGACAAAATGCAACTCAAAAACACTTAGGAGTTAGCTTAAGCTTGGTAGCGGAAGAAATGTTGAAATCTTGATCTAACCTAGGTCCAAATCCACCTCCACACTTTTGAGCCCTCTAAGTGTAGAGTTTCTACAGAGAGAATAAAATCAAGGCATTTTCTTACAATGAACTAAGTGTAGGGCTTGAAATAAGGTACTTAAAACATGATCAAAAAAATTTCATAGAGACACTTTTATTCTCTTATGCATGCTCTACCTTTCTCTCATACAACATTTTTCTTAATTCTTTCATCTTCTCATTCAATTTTCAACTAGAAAACATCATGCAGATAAAGATTAGAGAGAAAACATAAAACTTGTCATCCCTAAATTTTGCGTACATGCATAAGAAGACCTAATTATTCATTCTAAATGTCATCCCCACAATGTAATTCAGAAAAGTTCAAAATGAATTATTCCCCTATTAAAAGTACTATTACACACATATGTGATGCTAAAAAATATTGCATATGTGACAATCAGTAACATTGCTTATCAGAGGCCTCAGAAAATCACATATACAACACATGCATATCGCTTATGTGGCAATATCTTTTGACCAAAATAGAGAAAAATGCATGGCTCTTCGATCATCATTTTGTACGCATGCAATTGAAGAGCGATCCAAAATTCATATCTGCAATGTGCATACGAGCTTGAGCTCTCTCTTTCTCAATCTCTCACTCTTCTACTCTTTGTCTCTCTCTATCTCTCCCTGTTTCTCCCTCTTTCATTTTCAATTTCTCTCTCCCTCTCTATATATAAATATATTCTCTCTCTTTCAATCTCTCTCTCTCTCTCTCTCTCTCTCTCTCTCTCTTTCTCTCTCTCTCTCTCTCTCTCCCTCTCTCTTTATTGTAGGTTCTTCAAGAAGTTCAGCACAATTTTCATTGTTTGTATATCATTTAAATTCTTTTGTTTTCTTTAATTAACATACTCACACTTACACATTCACATGCACATGCATGCACATACACATGTACATACACACATATACACATACATACACATGCACCTACACACACATTCACACATACACATACACATACACACACATACACATACACACATGCATATGCACAAACATATCTACATGAACATGCATGCACATATACACATACACATACATAGATAATCACATACTTACACACATACACATACATATGCACATACACACACATGCACATATATATACATATTCATATGCATATGCACATGCATGCACATACACATGCACGTACATGCACATGCACATGTACATTCACATGCATGCTCATACATATGCACATGCATATAGACACATACACATACACATGCATATACACACATAGACATACACATACACATACACATACACACATAATCACATACACACACACACAGTGTCGGGGCATGCATGAATACCATCAGGCAGATGAGTTCCCATTTTGCAACAGCCTTATTGTGTGACTACACATGGGGTGTTAATGAGTGCACTTTAGGACTTGAGATGTGAAAATAGTGCTATGGAAAGTGTTTTTTTTTTATTTGAGTGGTCTATGTAGATGGAAAACCTCATTTGATTACATGCAAAACCTTTTTCATTTTTAGATGAGATGGAAACATTCATGTTTGTATGGTGAAAAAAATAAATCTATACAATTTAGGCAAATATAAGTACAAAGATCCAAGATAATCTTCAAGTTTATCTAAATGAGATGGTGACATTCATATTTGTAAGGAGGAAGTGAAAACTAACATAACAAAGAACCCTATACAACTTATGAAAATATAAGAGTTTTAGGTTCTAAGACAATGGGATTTCAATCTCATTTGCTAGAAAAAGTCTAGATAGAAGGATTCGAGGGACTTCAACTTCGATCTTCTATGTGACCCTCCACCTTTGTGTTCATAATGCTCATCAATATCTCATGCTTTTCAATGCTTTGAAGCAAAAAACATTAGGAAAAATCATATTATAGCCACACATACATGCATATAGGAGTCGCATATGCATGCACACACTCCACTTTTAGTAAATACATGCATGTCAATCTTTTAGAATACATACTATGCTTATGCACACATATCTATAAATAGACACACACCTAGACTCACACATACGTATTCTTGCCTTTCTTTTTTTTTTATATATATAAAGGAAGTTCGGCATTAGCCTACTCTCCCGGACTTGAATCAAATAAAGAAAAGTACAAGAGAAGGGGACTAGTGCCCACGGGAACCCCCAAAACCCACAAAACAGGGGAAGCTTTTACAGAGCTTAGATGGCATTACAAAGAAGGTTAATTACCCTCTCATCACCCTCATGTGGGGCCCACTTGGGTTTAAGCTTGTTATTGATCAAAAGGAGTACTTGATAATGTGTGAAGGGGGGGAGGGACTTCTTACAGTTAACAATCCTTTTGCCAAGGAGGAACAATGATTTCTCAATTGACCACTCTTTGGGGGAGTCACTGAAGTTGAAAGCACACCTTTCCCGCCTGATTTTCCATAGGACCTCCCCTCTGATGGCATTCCAAAGAGTCACGGAGTAGTCGATCGCTTTTTCCAATAGGGCTTGCTGCCAATTGAGATGTTTCTGAAGTCTAATTTTCTGTCTAACCGTCTGCCAGAGTCTGTTGGAGTTGGGGCAGGTAAAGAAGATGTGTGAAACATCTTCGATAGATCGGTAACAGCGTTTGCACTAGGGATGAATCCCACAAAATTTTTTAGCCTTAAGGTTGGTCCAGATTCCATGATGAAGAATTTTCCATAAGAGGACATACTTTTTTATTTATATGAGGGGGTTCCAGATAGCCATGAACTTCATGTCCCACTGAAGCCGCATCCATGACAGGCACCACTTCTTGTTGAGAGGAAAATATGAGCCCCATTTGGGCCTTGTAAGGAATGGGATTAAGCTTCTTAATTTTCGTGATTAGAGAGCCACACAAAACTACTAGTGGTTTTAGTCTGTAAAAATATTATTTCTCAAAAATATGCTCAGCTTGATAAGACTCATGGAATTTCTTGTTCATTGGATCTTCGTCATGGACGGTGAGGATTGTGATGGGAGTTTCTGGCACAAAAGGACAAAACTTGTCCTCTTTAATGCCTCATGTGTAGAGAATAGACTAGTACAACATGACAAATGCGTGGCACAGTCCGTGAGATTTTCTGGTAGAAAACTACGAAATAGGAGGCCGGGAGTCGCTCATTGATTTTGGAGGGAAAATCGGAGCCGTCCGATTCGTGCTAGATCCAATGAATCACATTATGCTTTCTTGACAACCATTAGATGAAGCCACAAATCAATGGTTGTGATCGATGGACACACGCCTGGCAAATAAGGACAAAACTTCTTTGAAATTGTGGCGAGGAAGAACGCGAACCGTTCGATGCATCGTCTAACCAACGATAGATCTTTGATGGAATAATTACCTTTTTAAAATTTAAAGAGAACCATTAGATTTTTGGTTAACCTGATACTCAATCGTTTCTTTGATGTTTGGGATTTTTGATAGGCTATTCCCATTGTGCCATTTGAGACCAAGCGAGCTCGACGTGTCGTGTCCCATGAGAAGGTGAACTTTGTGCTAGTCCCAGGGGAGACATCTGCTTTGCAAAGTGTTCCATTCTTCATACGAAATGTTGAGGCAAGGGTCAATATCCTCGAAGTTGATCCAACGGTTGGTGTCCTATTTCAAGAGATGTTTCCATTTTTTGAAGCCTTTGTTCCATAACTTCTTGGCATTTTGAATGCTCCAAGATTCCACACTCCGGATGCCATGGATCAGAAACGAGATAGAGTTGTTTTGTCTGATACAGGCTGCCCACTTGCAGTCTTCACTTATTCTTGTGTAGCTTTTGACTTTATTCCAACTCTTCCATAGGGAGCACGCGAGATTTGAGCCTTTCGGGAAGACGGGGATCGGGGAAAACAACAAGGTCAAGATGTCAAGATTCTTCCAATTTGGGAAACCCATGAGAGACAACTCATTCTTGTTTCTGAAGATCAACTTGGCCCAGGAGGCCTCCCCATTGCACCAAGCCTTAATCATCCATTTGGTCGCCAGTTTGTTAGCCATGCACCCAATGTCTAGGATTCCAAGTCCCCCACTATCTCTATGGCTGGTGCAGATGGACCATTTGATTTTAGGCACCCCCTCTTATTGTGATCGCCTGTCCAAAGGAAGTTTCTACAAATACTATCCAGTTTGGATAGATCTTGCTCTTTCAGTCTCCAACAAGAAAGGAAATAAATGGTAGATGATAAGAGGAACGTGTTGATAACCATAGCATGACCAGCAAGATTGATTTGCATACCTCTCGAATAGTTAAGCTTGTTCTCGAGTTTGGCTAGCACCCACTTCCATCGCTATTCCATAGAGATGCCAAACCCTAAGGGAATCCCAAGAAGCCGAAGAATTTGGCCCTGCAGAATGATTTGACAGCCATGATCAATGAGAAGGTCAGGTTGTGACCCAACAATATCTCTAAAGGCGATCTTAGAGTGGTTGAATGTGGATCCAGAGGCTTCACAAAAAGTAGCTAGAAACCTCCAGAACGTCTCCAGGCTGGTACTATCATTGTGAACAAATGTGTTCATATCATCGGCAAAAAGTCTCATGGTGATCTAACTGTGGTCATGCAGCAAACGGAGGCCTTTGATATTACCAGCTTCCACCTGATGCTCCACTAGCCTACTAAGCCCTTCTATGGCAATGGCAAAGAGAAGGGGAGCCAATGGGCACCCTTGTCTCATAGATCTTCTAAGTTTGATCACCTTCGAAAGTTTGCCATTAATGTTAATTTGGGTCGATGCGTTTCCGAGAAGGGTCGTGATCATCTTGGTGAATTTTTGACTACATCCAAGACCTTGGAGCAACTGCAGAATATAGTCCCATTCCAACCTCTCGTAGGCTTTAAAAAAGTCGATCTTGAGGAAGACCACGTCTTGTTTAGACTCATTTGCAAATTCAAGACCTTCCCATATATCTATAATGGTTTCCAAAATTGACCTGTCTTTGATGAAACCTTTTTGGTCCTTGCTTAACCACGCTATCCAGTGGCAAGAGATTCTATTGGCAATGACTTTGGCAATGATTTTGTATCGTGTTTGGAGCATCGTAGTAGGATGCCAGTTCTTTATTCTCTTATTTTCCCCTTTTTTGTGTATTAACTTGATAATGCCATTGTTGAGACACTATGTAAGCGCACCAAACTTGAGCGCCTCTTGCCAAACCAGACCAAGAGGGGTGGCAACCACCAACTTGAAGGATTTAAAGAACTCATTAGTGTTGGAGCAAGTCTATGACAAGCCTAAGTATTGGCTTGAGTCTCACAAAGTCTTAGAAGAAGCTTTAAAAAGAAGACTATGTAAAGTTCACTTGTGAACTACCTCTTGTAATTTTTTTAAGAGTTTACTTAATGTAAAAGTAAGAGAATCTTAAGTGGTTGAGTCCACATGATCAAAAAGGGAAAGAGGAGCCACGAATTCGTGATTTGTGGTAGGTAGAGAATCAAATCAATCATTGATTGATTGGAGAGTGATTGAGGGAAGTTAGCCTCCCAAACTCAACTATAAATAGATGGCAGTTTTAGTCGTGGTTAGAGAGACATATGTGAAGACCTCCAAGAGCTGAGCTTTATGCCATATCAAGGTGTGATTACAAGGCACACATATGTATCAGTAAGTCATTGTATTGTACAAGCAATATACTTTCATTTTCATGATTATTTGGTTTCATCTTTCCATGTTCTTGTGAAGTGTACTACTCACTGCCATTACTCTCAGTTTTCTCAGTCAGCTTTCAGAGATGTTTTCTCTAAGCTTGGTGCATCATTTTCAGTGATTTAACTTGGTAAAGTTAGCTCTATAAGTTTACTATATGCTCACAAATTTTCATGTCATTTGGATGTTGCAATCTTCAGTTATGTTCATTTGAAGTCAACAGGGTCTGTTCATCTTCACTTCTCTGTCAGGTACCCGACTTTTTCACTCATCTTGTCAGAGCCATTTCTCGGTGGTTACTTATCCAAATTCAGTGATTTAAAGCTTGTTGGATTAATCTTACTATCGAGTATAACCATACAAATTTGCATAATCATTAAATTCCTACATTTTGAGTGATGTTGATTTTTCTACTCACTGGTCTCAAACTGTAGCAGCCCGTGAAAATCGGGATGATGTCATTAGTTGTTAAAACTCATTCTCAGTGTGTGGTTCATTATTTTTTATGAGATTACTCCATAAAGTTAGCTCTTTAAGCTACCTAGACTTCCCCAAGAGGAATTAAACTAATTGCTGTTGTGCTCAGAGAATTATGTAAAACACTGGACAGGTGTATGAACCAAGAATAACAAGTTTTCACCTCTGAGCTAACTCCAACTTATCTGTTTTGATCTATCTTTTTGAGAGTGATCTTCCAAGGTACATAGGGTGTCTAATACATCCATTGGCAAGCTAAAAGGGCCCACCATATACTCTTGGAGTTCATTTGGCTGGTGTAGATCAAGGATTTTGCAACAGCTCTTCATCTTCAAGCACATACCTATCCATCTCTTCACAGTGGTATCAGAGCAAGGTTGGACAACATGGCAGATGGATTTCCTTCATCAATTGACAAATTGGACAGAGGTAACTACTCAGCTTGGTCATTAAGAATGGAAGCTTATCTCCAAGGTAGAAGTTTATATGGTTATGTGGCTGGAGATGAAGTTATGCCAAGTTTCAGGAACAAAAGTCAACCAACACAATAAGAGCAAGAAAGATTGAGCACATGGTGCTCCAAGGATGCACTTGCAAGGTCTTATCTCCTCAACTCTATCTCAGATTTTTTGTTGCCTCACATTAGAAGTTGTAAGACATCTCAGGAAGTGTGGGATGCACTTGAAGCTTTCTTTTCTTCAAGTACCAAAGCTAGGAAGCATCAACTATGGCTGGATTTCACAACTCTCAAGAAGGCTCCCAAACAAAATGTGACTGATTTTGTCACAAAGCTCAAGGACATAGCGGATAAATTGGGAAGCATTGGAGAGCAATCTTCAGCTTTATACACTGATAAAAGCAAGTCCAAAGATAACAAAGGAAAGGCAAAGAAAGTGGATGATGAAGCAGGTACATATCAAGCTAACTATGCAGGTAGAGGAAGACATGGCAGAGGTAGAGGAAGAGGAGGTAGGCAAGGCAGGGGGAGATCCCAAGACTCCAACTCATGTTCTATTTGTGGATTAACTAATCATACAACTAAAAATTGCTTTAGGAATTCCAGGAATCAAAGAGGCAGAGGATACAATAGAGGAAGTTATGGCTACTCAAGAGGAATGTTCAACAACTACCATGGCAACTACAACAACTACAATCATTCAAACTATCAAGGAGGCTACAAAGGAAGGAGAGACTACAATAACTACATAGAAGACTCAAACAAAGAGGATTCATTATTGATCATGAACATGGCTATGCCACAAGGTAAATCTGATGAGCATGTTTTCTACATAGATTCAGGTTGTTCAAATCATGTGGCAGGAAATGTGGCACTCCTATCAGATTTAGAAGATCCAAGGAATAAGCATGAGGTACAAATAGGAGATGATACAAAACATCCTGTGGAGAAAATAGGCAATGTCAAAGCACCTGATGGAAACATCAACCTACTCAGTAAGGTACTCTATGTCCCTACCATTACAAAGAATTTGATAAGTGTTGGGCAGATAGTAGAGAAAGGGTTTCAAGTCAGGTTCACAAAAGCAGGAGCATTTGTTAAAGATCCAAGTCAAGGATTCAGAAGAATTGCAAAAGGTGAAAAGATAGGTAGATTGTTCACATTTGAATTACAGGACACTAGAAACATTGCTCTCTTTAATTATGGTAGTCAGACACTCACAGAATTGGAAGTATGGCACAAAAGGTTAGCACATATTGGTGAAAGGTCATTAAACCAAATCTGCAGGGACCAAAGTGTACTTGGACTCCCTAATTTGTCAAAACAACATATGATTTATAAGTGTAGTGCATGTCAATTTGGAAAGTCTCACAGGTTACCATTCATGAAGAAAGGTTATATGCATGGAGATCTCTTGGAGTTGGTTCATACAGATGTATGGGGACCTAGCAAGGAAGCTTCAATATCTGGATCAAGGTATTATGTTTCCTTTATTGATGATTGCAGCAGATGGACTATCCTATTCTTTATGAAACACAAAGATGAAGTTTTTTCATGTTTCAAAAGATATTTGGCTCTTGTGGAGAATCAAACAGGTAAATCACCAAAAAGGCTAAGGTCAGATGGAGGGGGAGAATACTTCTCCTATGAGTTTGATTCTTTTCTTCAAGAAAGAGGAATCAAAAGAGAGGTAACTACAAGGTACACTCCTAAGCAAAATGGAGTGGCAGAAAGGAGGAATAGGACAATTATTGAAGCTGCAAGGTCTATGTTAAATGAAAAGCATTTACCTAATTACTTATGGGCTGAGGCTGTATCTACAGCCATTTACTTGATTAACAGGTTGCCTTCAAAATCCCTTGATGGGATGACTCCATATGAGGCTTGGAATGGAAGAAGACCAAGCTTAGATCATTGTAAAATTTTTGGATGTATTGCTTTTGCTCATGTTCCTTCACAGGTTAGAGGCAAGATGGATCTAAAGGCAGAAAGGTGTGTATTTATTGGATATGACAACAATCAAAAGGGCTACAGGTTATACAACCCTACCAACAAAGGATTCTTGGTAAGCAGAGATGTAGTTTTTGATGAGAACAATTCATGGTATGAAGATTCATGCAGGAAGGTCAATTTACCATATGATCTTGAAGAAGATTTTCCAAAGCTTGGTAGAGAACAACCAAAGATTGAAGAACAAGACACCTCGGAGGATGATGAAGAATCTCATATGGAAAAGATCAAAGCATGGAAGTCTAAAGGTAAAGCAAAATTGCAGGAACTTGGACATGAGGCAGAATCATCACATCATGGCCTAAGAAGATCTATGAGGGAAAAGAAAAAACCAGAAAGGTATGGGTTTGACACCTCATTAGTAACTAAACATTCTATCTACATAGCACAGGACATAAACCAAGAGGAGCCATCATCATTTGAAGAGGCCAAAGCAAAAACAGAATGGAAGCATGCAATGAAGGAAGAGATCGAAGCACTTGAAGAAAACAACACTTGGGATTTGGTGCCCAAGACTTCATCCATGAAGGTAATAGGCTCAAGATGGGTCTATAAACTCAAGAAGAATTCTGATGGCTCCATTAACAGATATAAGGCAAGGCTTGTAGCAAAAGGCTTTGCACAAACTCAGGGAATTGATTATGAGGAGACTTTCTCTCCTGTGGCAAAGATGCCTACTATTAGGGTTTTGCTTAGTATTGCCTCTTCCAAGAATTGGAAGATACTTCAACTAGATGTAAAGAATGCATTCTTGAATGGTTGGATAACAGAAGAGGTATATATGGCACAACCACCTGGTTTTGAGAATCAAGTTTATCTTGATTATGTGTGTAAACTTAACAAAGCATTGTATGGTCTCAAGCAAGCTCCAAGAGCTTGGAATTTCAGGCTTGTTTCATTCTTGCAGGACAAAGGCTTTCAACCAAGCAAGGCAGATCCTTCACTCTTTATTAAAAAGAGTAATTATGAGGTCATCTACCTATTTGTATATGTAGATGATATTATATTGACAGGAAATGATTCAGATGGTATGAAGAAGATCAAAGATCAGATGAGAGAAGAGTTCAAGATAAGTGATTTGGGTTCACTTACCTACTTCCTAGGTTTGGAAGTTGTCTACAAAGATCATGGTTTGTTTCTCACTCAAAGAAAGTACATTAAGGACATGTTGGAAAAATTCAAGATGCAAGATTGTAAGATTGCAGGTACTCCAATGGAGGTCAATCACAAATTGAGCTCACATGAAGGTGAACTCATAGAGGACATCACATCATATCAAAGTCTAGTGGGTAGTCTCAATTATGCCACATTGACAAGAGTAGATATATGTTACAGTGTGAGTGTGCTAAGCCAATTTATGCACACACCAAGGAAACCACATATGGATGCTGCCAAAAGGATTCTCAAGTATCTCAAAGGAACCATAAATGAAGGACTTTATTATCCTTATGTATCTGATTTAGGTTTGAAGCTATTTTCTGATGCAGATTGGGCTAGCTCCAAGGAAGATAGAAGGAGCACTTCAGGTTATCTTACCTTTGCAGGTTCAAAGCTTATTTCATGGTCATCCAAGAAGCAACCCACAGTTGCTCTCTCTTCTACTGAAGCTGAATATAGAGGTCTTGCCATAGCTACTCAAGAAGCTATGTGGATGAAGACATTATTCAAAGATCTTGGATTGGAGTTTGGAACTCCAACTATTTTTGGTGACAATATGAGTTCTATTCACTTGGCTGCTAATCCTATTTTTCATGCAAGGACTAAACATATTGAAGTTCATTATCACTATGTACGAGAAAAGGTTATAAGCAAAGAGATTCAAATATCATATGTGTCCACTCATCAACAATGTGCAGATATTCTAACCAAAGCATTGGATGGTACAAAGCTTTGCAAATTCAAGGCTATGATTGGTTTGCAGGTAATCTTGGAAGATTGAAGACCTCAAGCATACTTGGCTTGAGGGGGAGCTGTTGGAGCAAGTCTATGACAAGCCTAAGTATTGGCTTGAGTCTCACAAAGTCTTAGAAGAAGCTTTAAAAAGAAGACTATGTAAAGTTCACTTGTGAACTACCTCTTGTAATTTTTTGAAGAGTTTACTTAATGTAAAAGTAAGAGAATCTTAAGTGGTTGAGTCCACATGATCAAAAAGGGAAAGAGCAGCCACGAATTCGTGATTTGTGGTAGGTAGAGAATCAAATCAATCATTGATTGATTGGAGAGTGATTGAGGGAAGTTAGCCTCCCAAACTCAACTATAAATAGATGGCAGTTTTAGTCGTGGTTAGAGAGACCTATGTGAAGACCTCCAAGAGCTGAGCTTTATGCCATATCAAGGTGTGATTACAAGGAACACATATGTATCAATAAGTCATTGTATTGTACAAGCAATATACTTTCATTTTCATGATTATTTGGTTTCATCTTTCCATGTTCTTGTGAAGTGTACAACTCACTCCCATTACTCTCAGTTTTCTCAGTTAGCTTTCAGAGATGTTTTCTCTGAGCTTGGTGCATCATTTTCAGTAATTTAACTTGGTAAAGTTATCTCTATAAGTCTACTATATTCTCACAAATTTTCATGTCATTTGGATGTTGCAATCTTCAGTTATGTTCATTTGAAGTCAACAGGGTCTGTTCATCTTCACTTCTCTGTCAGGTACCCGACTTTTTCACTCATCTTGTCAGAGCCATTTCTCAGTGGTTGTTTATCCAAATTCAGTTATTTAAAGCTTGATGGATTCAGATTACTGTCTAGTATAACCATACAAACTTTCATAATCATTGGATTCCTACATTTGGAGTTATGTTGATTTTTCTGCTCACTGGTCTCAAACTGTAGCAGCCCGTGAAAATCGGGATGATGTCATCAGTTGTTAAAACTCATTCTTAGTGTGTGGTTCATTATTTTTTATGATATTACTCTTGAAAGTTAGCTCTTTAAGCTACCTAGACTTCCCCAAGAGGAATTAAGCTAATTGCTGCTGTGCTCAAAGAATTATGTAAAACACTGGACAGGTGTATGAACCAAGAATAGCAAGTTTTCACCTCTGAGCTAACTCCAACTTATCTGTTTTGATCTATCTTTTTGAGAGTGATCTTCCAAGGTACATAGGGTGTCTAATACATCCATTGGCAAGATAAAAGGGCCCACCATATACTCTTGGAGTTCATTTGGCTGGTGTAGATCAAGGATTTTGCAACACCTCTTCATCTTCAAGCACATACCTATCCATCTCTTCACAATTAGTGGGCCCGTCGGGTCTTGGGCTTTTACCAGAAGGGATGGCATCAATGATCTCAATGATTTCTCCTTCAAAGATAGGGGCATGTAGCAGGGAGCGAAGGTTGAGTGGTATCATGTGGGGGGAAACCCTAGATATGGCTGCCATACAGTCCCTTCTATGGTGGGAGAGGGGGTTCGAGGTCCCCAGGAGTCTCGTGAAGTGCCCTTCAATGATCCCAAAATTATCTTCTTCTATATTGCATACATTGCCATTTAAGTCTAGCAATAAGGGGATCACTTCTCTGTTATGTTTCCTTTTAAGGATACGACACATCTCTTTGGTGGGTTTGTCGGCTTTGCCAGCCCACCACTCCTTGAAGAAAATTTGCAAATTTTTCCTTTGTATTTCTTCCTCGTATCTCATCAACGCTCTGATTTTTCTAAGACCGTTCTAGGCTTGAGATTTTCCTTTGTTCACTTCCTCCTCGAGCCTCCAAAGTCTATGATATAGAGCTTCTCTACGAGCCCACAGCACAGTCTCGAGCATCTTCCTGGATCTAATCATGATCTGTGGTGACTTATCGACCGCACTTCTCTAGCACTTGGCTGGGGACAAGCTGGAGGCGAATGCCTCCTTCCACACATCAGCAATTTCTTGATGGATGGAGGGGAGAGAGAAGGAGGGCGCACTAGCATGGAACCAAGGAGCCTTACGGATCTTGGTAAAAGGTTGGAAAGGGATAATGATCAGGTAGTGATAAGAGATGGTGAGGTCGGTGCGTTGCGAGAGGGAAGGGTGGCCCCACTGATGAGTAAAACTCTTACAAATGTAGCATCTATCAAGTCTGGCTTTCCTCAGGTCCTCGCCCACTTCGAGATTTGACCAAGAAAAGCCATTCGAATCTTTGAATTCAACCAAATCCAAGTGCAGTTTGGTTTTGTCCCACGTTTCTTTCTCTCGACTATCGATGACCCTGCCCTTGCCCATCCATCTGTGCATAGGGTCCTCCATCATGTTGAAGTCACCAAAAATAAGCACATTGTGGGGGAGCGAGTCCAAGGAGGCCCAAGTGTTCAGTCTCTCTAACTCCCCATTAGGGGCATACAAAGAAACTAAAGTAAAACAAAAAGGAGCACCAAAAGAAACAGCAATCCATCGACGGCATTCATCTTCAATGGAGTTCTCAAGCTTTTCAAACCAGAATTGATTAATACCGATTACCGTTCCACCGGACCCCCACTGGTGCGCCGTTGAAATCTAAACATGGGTCGAGGAGACGTGTCTAAGCCGTTTCTGGAGGTCTTCTCCGTCAATTTTAATCTCTTGAATACATATCATTAGGGGAAAAAATGAACCCTGAATGGGCCTTTTAGATTAAGGAGTGATTAGTGATGGACCAATGAGAAGAGGGTGGTGGACACAGTCTAGTCCCTCAAACACATAGGCTAGGCATAGGCTTCCCTGGTTTTTGTGTGGTCAAAGAGCAAAAAACCACTTAAAACTCCTAGTATTTTCCATTTGAATGGTTTTTGAATTCTTGAAAATGATTCTTAGCCCTTGGATTGACTCAAAGATCCAAAGGTAGAGGTTAAAGGGGAAAAGTCAAGGCGCCTTTGCTTTATGGCCCTTGGATCTCCTTCAAAACGAGTGGCTATGATCAAACAAATCTTGAAATGGGCGCGAATGAATATGTGCCCTTCGATGGGCTTGAAATCGGAGGGCTCTCCTTGA
Organism: Ceratopteris richardii; assembly: GCA_020310875.1. Lineage (NCBI taxonomy): Eukaryota > Viridiplantae > Streptophyta > Polypodiopsida > Polypodiales > Pteridaceae > Ceratopteris > Ceratopteris richardii. The sequence goes on from CM035429.1 coordinate 47,329,470, forward strand.
ATTGCATGATGGTTGAGTGCCTTCATTTCTAGCCCTTAGATAGGGCCTCGATCCAATGGTTGAGATGGGTGCCCATGATGATCTTGGGTGCCTTTTCTCCTCCCCCCTTAGATCAACAGCAGATCGGATAGCTCCAATCACCCATCGTATGAAGATCAGCCCCAAATCCGCTTGTCCATCAGATTTGGCGCCATCCAACGGCCTAGGATTGTGCAGAGAATGCCCAAAAAAGCCTGTGCAAATAGGACAAAATCCCACAAAGTCCCACGAATTTTTCTAGCTTCTCTCTCTAGAGAACCTTCAAATAAATCTAAGCCATTGAATTCAAATATCCAAGGGCTCAAAATGTTTCGATTTGGTAATTCAAATATGGAAGCAATCAAATACTATTTTATTTGAGAATACCAGTGGTGGTTTTGTATGCTCCCTCAAACCACTAGATTAAGCATTTTAATCCCTAAAAATTAGGAATCCTTACAAGGCCCATGCAGGGTTCATTTTTTCCCCTAATGTAAATTCTGGGTTTAGGCTAATGTCGCGAAGCCATTGACCAATGATGGTCGTTCTTGAGGGGTCGGTTAGCCCTCTAGCATTTAAGGAGATGATGATCATTGTCGTAGTGAGCCCTCTTTGGGGGAGGGAGCTTTGTCCTTTCTTTTCTTGGATTCATCTTTCTTTTTTGCTAGGATCGGATCCCGAATTAGCAATAGGTTCTTGTGGGGGATTTTCTAGGGTAACTCCATAGGTTGTTTTCCTTTGCCGGATGCCTCCTGCTAGGAAGGACTGGGCACCATTTTCAACACCGTTTCCGGAATAGTCGATCCGATGATGGAACTTTCACTATCCATGTTATCTTCGTTACTAGTAGTAAAGCCTTCTTCTTTGCTTGTAGTGTAACCCTCCTGGGAGGTTTCTTTATTGTCAAGGATCTCTAGGGCTTTGTTGTTGGTGTCCACCTCAAGTTGGTTCCCACCTAGGTAGTCAAACTCATTGATCTCCTTTTCCAGATTGCAATACAAGTTGCTAGAGGGGGTAACTGACATGTTGTTTCGCTCAGCAGTCGCCCTAGGACTTCTTTTCCTTCTTGTTTTGACTTCGATGAACCCGTCTGCATCAGCTTCTGGATTACGAGGGCCCTTGACATCCTCTTCCTTTGTCGAGTGAGTCAATGCCCCTTTGTTGTCTTGAGCGTTTTTGGGGGCTTCTTGATTTTGCTTGCTTTTTTTTTCTCAAAGGGCAATCTTTAATCCTGTGACCTTGTTGGCCACAATGAAAGCATGCATTGAGAAGGTTTTTGTAATTGATGTCTTGCTCCCATACATCCCCTTCGCCCAAGTCCACTTTGATCTTCGATGGAAGCGGCATGCTGAGGTTAGCCTCAACACAAATTTGAGGGTGCCACCGAGCATTGAACGAGTGTCTTGCACCTTCATAAATGAGACCACCAATGTCCTCACGTGAGGCCAATGGATTGCCGATAGGAAAAACAATGTCCCACACGAAGTTTTACAAGAAGTATGGCAGGTTAGGGAGCTCAACCCAGAGAGGGTACCGAAGCGATTTTGATTTGTCACGAGTAAAATCAGGGGACCATCTGAATAGGCACAGGGTCGCTCGGTCGAGTTGCCAGGTTCCGACACTTAGGGCTCGAAATGCCATATCTTCATTTTCAAAGACTAGCAACATGTGACTTGCTGGTAATAACTGACACTTACAAACAATTAGCCCACGGGGGAACCTTTCTTTTTGTTTTGACTTATTCTTTCTCTTTATCCTTTATTGTTTAAATTCACTAACATTACTATATACATAAGATATTAAATCACATTTATTCATATCTACACATACCTAAAAAAACACACATACACACATTCTAAAAGCACACTTCTCACATATACACACATGCTTTTTATTTGATTTCTTTTTTTTATTTTTAATGTTTTCTTCAATACTTTGAATTTATATCGAGATTAAGGTTTTAATTTCAATAGATGTCTTGTTATTGACAAACACATACATTAGTTTTTAGGATAATATACACTAAACACAAACACATATGGTTAGTACATCACATAAGCTTAATTACCTTACATAAATATTTAAGTTTTTCACTCATTCATAGTCATAATTAATGCCCAGATAATCAGATACACATAGACATTTAATCACATATCATATTCACAACACATCAGATAGCCAGATACATAATTATGTATTCATGCATATATTTGTAAACACATTCAGATGCACATAATCTCATACATGTAACCCATTAATCCAAAACAATTGAACAAGTGACAAAGTCACAAATATCACTATCAAGGTGAAAAGAAAGAAGAATCGAGTGTTAGTCCAAAATTTCTTTTTTAAGGTTCCATAAGGAAGTGGCATGAATGCAATATCAATATATATGCATACATATAGGCACATGTTCAATTATATCCGGTTCACATAAGCACATATGTACATGGTTAAATGCTCTTTCTCATAGGATAATATCTAAAAAATCATCGGGTACCTTACACACATCACTCACGTACCTAGGGTATGCTCACATGTTCTTAGTCTCATATCCATATCTGCATATGTACCACTAGAATACCAAAGCTTCTAGACACTCACATAGGCATATATAGATATTCACACTTATGGATCATATACAATCATCGATGATTATCCATGCATATATGCATGGATAGAAATTCATTCATATCAACTTAATTGCTCACATTCTCACAAGTTAACTCATATGTAGGGTTTTCCATCTTTGGGACTCTCAAGAACATATAGAAAGAAATACAGTTACCTAAAGCAATACATACTTGGGGTTTCTTCATTTATATATATATATATATATATATATATATATATATATATATATATATACATATATATATATATATATATATATATACATATATATATATATATATATATATATATATATATATATATTATAAGGTTATGTATAAAGGGTAAATAAAGATGAAGTGGAGGGTTCCAATGAAGGTTTAGTGATGTCTTCCTCTTCTAATCAAAGCACATGTTTCTACTTCTTTAGCTTGTAGGCACTCAAGAGAGAGATTCAGTTGATTCAACAATTCATATCAACAATATTTTTAAGAGTTTAGAGATGAACACTTTGGAAAGATTTTTTTATTTTTTTTCGAATGGTGGTCGGAGTGATGAAATCCTTCCACCATCTGCCCCCACTAAACCTGCACATCATCCCGATGGGCCAATGTGCAGATCAAGTCATGAACTATACACAAGTATCAAATAGTTATGGATAAATGATAATCACTTTTCAGAATTTAGGAATAAATATACGTGTATATCATGCGAATTTATGAAAATTAGTACAAGTTTAGAAAATAAGTAGATTCGAGCTTCACATACATCTTATTATGCTTCTCTTTTTGCAATTAGACAAGCAATCATATGAATAAATTGTTGGCTTCGTAGATCTTTCATTCATTCAACATGTTGAGTTCTAACAACTTATGCTAAGCACTTATCCAGAAACAACAACATAATGACCAAACCATCTCTTAGTTAGTTCTCATCGTGCATCGATTTTGGTTTCAAAGGTGATGTCATAACAAGTACCCAATCCCTAGACTCTATCAATCATGTCCTAAGTCGATGTTTCTTATCATAATCAATCTTATTTTTCAGACATGATTCTTTTAATTTTTTTCTTCTTGTGACAAAATGTCTTCCCAATCTAAGTTCATCCAGTTTATTATTTGAGTGTGTATAGGAGAAATCGGTTTTTGAACATACATGATTTCAGCTGGCATTAAGCCAATTGATTTCGTATATGTCATCTGATCGGCCCATAAAGCAAATGGTAGATATCTTGTCAATTGCCCAATATCTCTCTTGCATGCTTTCAAGATCCCCTTCACTATGGAAGGATGAGCTCTCTCAATCATCTTATTCACTTCTATGAGAGACCAAAGAATCCCATGGTGACCAAAGAATTCTCTCGCCTCTCTAGCATCTAGTTCACCTCGATTTGCTACTACTTTCTTGACATATCAAAATCTGGATATAACTTCTTCAAAAAGGAATAGGCATACAATATAAGTAGTGTTAGACTGAAGTGCATAACCTTTTACATGATTTGTCAAGTCTCCATGTGAAAGTACTATATATCTCATGCCATTACTTCTTTTAGGCATAGTCACAAGGTTGACTAGCCACTTGTAATGAATACAAGGTGGATAGGTCACGTGCAAGGGATCTCTATGTTTGACTGAGGAATGTAACTCGCATGTGGCACATGTGATCACCAAACCCTTTACAATTACGTACATCCTCGACCACCAATAACTTTCCCGAATCTTTTCATACATTGCTACAAAACTCTTATGACCAGCCCATAGGCTTTCATGCATATCTCTCATAACTTGTACTTGCAAACTTTTTAATCCTAATACTCTTTCTGGGTTTTTCCCTTTCCCTTTTGCACATTGCCAAGGATATCCATCTTTCATAAAGAAGTTAAAAGAAACCTTTTTGATGTTTCGAAATCAATTTGTCAAACAACTTGGGATAGGTTGAAAGGTACTTAGATAATAACCTATATCTTTCGATTCTCCCTCATATTCTTCATCTCTAAATTGCTCATATGTAAAAGTAGATGGATCATAACTAATCAAGTTTATTACTCGATCTGTTTCTTCTTCATCATCATCATATTTTTCTCGTGAGAGCATATCAGCAATAGTATTATGTTTTCCAACAATATGTACAAAGTTTGGATTAATAGATTTGATCAAAGCAATTCACCTCAACATCACAATGTCAGGAGATGAACAGGTAGCAATCATTCTTATTAATGGAAGAGAATCATTTTCAATGATTACATTAGCTCTAATAAAATATTCTTTATCTGTTTTCAAGGCAGTGACTAATCCCCGTGACTTTCTTTTAATATGAGGATATTTTCTTTGTGTATTATGAAAACATTTTGCACCAAAGCAGATTGCATATCTTTGCCCCTCCTCATTATCTTGACCAATGACCAAGCCTATACCAATCACCAAGCCTATAATGATAGGTAGTATCAATGGTTAGGATTACACAGTTTATTTTCTGAATAGCCAATCCTTTTCAAGATTGGTGCATTCTAGGAAATTGCTTCAGTTTTCACATACTTTTACTATGTTCCTTTGTCCAGAAAAAATTCTTTTTCTTTTTTAATAGATCATATAATGGGTTCGCAACATGAGAAAAGTGAGGAACCCAAATCACATACACGACACAAGCTCCTACCTCTTCACTTCACTAACATTGCAATAGACATTTGAAATCTACTCATGGCATCAACTTCTTTTGGATATGGTCCATGGACATAATGTCCATATATATGTCCAACAATCAAAACTTTGTTGACACCAAAAGTGGATTTCTCTAAAGAGAAAGTAAATCCAACCTCCTCGAATCTCTGAATGATTCTTTCACAATTAGAAATGTGGTCAGAGACAAACTTTCTACATCTAGATGAATCTAAAGTCACATCTTTTTCTCTTTCCATACACCCTTTTATCAGAATATGATTGATAAAAGGCATAGTCACTTTGGGAATGAAGTCATGTAAGACTAGGTTCATGGTGTTCCACATGTATGCCATGGAATTGCTTGCTTCCTGTGGTAAAGTACACATATGTACTAGACCCAAAGGCATTTTCATCATGGTTATATCTGTATTTTTGATGGCTGATTAAAACTAGTCATATCCTACATATAGATCACCTATTGAATAGATGGAGTGTCCAGCAAATGCCTCCTCAAATGCATCTACAATGTATCTTCTTTCTACATTTCTAATAGTGAATTTGTTAAGAGGCTGAAGATCTTGTATGAAGTGTAGCTTCCCTTTCTTTTTAGGTACCATGAACCATCAGTTTGAATATGAAGCTCATCATGGTTCTAAGATTCTCATGGAAATCTTCTCCTTTAAACATCTCATCAACTCAAGTAAATGAGCGTTTGGGACTAGTATTGGTTGAAGATTCCATTGAATATGCAGTACAGTGAATATGATCATAGGATCTACAAGCTTTCGATCAGCGCATCTTATTTCATGTGGGAATAAGGAAAATTGCTTTTCCATCATCTTTCTAAATTGATCTTTTCAAGTTTTCAAAGAAATTCTTCTCGGAACTTTATATATTTCATAGTCTCCTCAGTATATGTATGTCCTATCTTTTTTCTATCTCTAAGAATAGGATCCTCATAAACTCATCTAATTATGTCATAAATTTCCTTTGGCAAAAGTTAAGCTATAGGTTTAGCATTCTTTTCTACTATTTTATATTTGATATCAATCTTGACTTCATGTTCTACTAAGAAATTAGCAATCAAGTGATATTCCTTAACAGAGTCAAGAATGATAAGTTTTGAATCAAGTTTATCTTGAAGAGCATTCTCAAGTTCTTCTATAAAGGTAGGACTTTTTGAAAGCTTGATCATACATTCACTATTTTCTTTAGGTGAAATTAGTCCTAAGTTTGTGAAGTACTTTTCGTTTCTTTTTCTAGATTTAGTTGTAATTTTTTTGTTTATAATGAAGTGTAAACTAGATGTAGGGGTACAAACTAAAAAGTTCTCAAAGCCATATACATCATTAGGTGAGACATCTATCCACTATCCACTATTGTTTCACTCAATAGTGGAATCTAATAGAAATTTTGATCATAGTAGGCCCTAAATTCTCTTAGGGGTTGTGAACTTCACCCACAAGTTTGTAAGAGTCAACGGGATTTCTTTGTAGATTTTTCCTATTTCTTGAATGAATGGGATAGGCTGTTATTACTTGCAAAGAATCCATTCTAGATTTAGAACAAACTCTTGCATATGTTGACCCATCATGCATGGATTTTGTTTCCATCCTCATTTTTGCTATAAATGGTTATCCGCGAATCACTTCATACGAGTAGTTATCTTGCACAAAGAAATGAAATTCCTCTAGAACACCTTCTATTATAATAGGTACATGTGGACATGCACCTAACAAGATCGTTGACCCATTATTGGCTATTCTCATTCTCTAGCCATGGACTTTGTCAATGGAAAATGTAAATTTATCAAATAATTTCTTTGATATTACATTTATCTCTAAGCTTGAATCAATCAAGGTTAGAGCTAATCATTTTCATCACCAATCCAAATTTGTTCTTTTGGAGTTCCCCGTGCGTAGAAAGGCATATCGAATTGGATTTCACCCTTAGTCATTTCAATATCAGAAAGAATTAGACCCAAAAAAAATTGTTTACACTTCTTATCGTAATCTCTTATTCCTCATCATTATCACTATCACTTAATGTGATAGCTTCATTCATTGCAAGGGTTACATGTCCTCACCTTTAGGCAGTGGAAATTGTCTTCTTCTAATAAGTCTTGTAAAGCTATCCTTGAACTCGGGTTTTGCAATCAAAAACACTTGCTCAAGGGACATGGTAACTTGGCTTTTCAATAATATATCATTCAGAATCTCTCTAGCATTATTTTTGTTCTTGAGCTCTGAGATCAGGATTGCTCTTAGAGTCTTCCTAACTTTCTTTTTCCCTTTTTCCTCTCCGTGCTTCTGATCATCTTTTTTATTTCTTTTGTTATTTTGATTTTGATTATTTTTAGTTGGGGTTTCTTTCCCTCTTTAATTGCTTTCTTCTTTTCTTCTTTAGTTTAGGGATTTTGATTTTCTTGTACTTGAGTATTCTCATCTAATGGTTTCTTACCTTCTTTCATAGCATTTCTTTTCTCCTCTTTAGTTAGGTTTGTAATATCTTCAAACTGCACTTTCTTTTCATTATTGGTATTTCTCTTTTCCTTTTCCCTAATCTTCCTTCTTGTCACTCTTCTATCTCCCTCATCTACCTTTTCTTGCATGTCATCTTGTCTACGTTTCTCCTCCACATTGGAAATATTAGAATATACAAAGGATTGGTCAACATCATATTGCCATGTAGTTTTACGCATGATTTTGTCCCTAGCTCTCACCAATGCCTCAATAGAATAGGGACCTTGACTTGACAACTTTGATCTTTTGCGTAGCTCTCCACCTCTGTGTTTGTAATGCTTGTCAATATTTGATGCTCTTCAATGCTCTAAAGCAAGAAAATTAGGAAAAATTATATTATAGCCACACATGCACGTGCACACACTCCACTTTTAGTAAATATAGACATGCCAATCTTTTAGAATACATACTATGCTTATGCACACATATCTATAAATAGGCAGACACCTAGACTCACACATATATATTCTTGCCTTTCTTTTTCTTTTGACTTATTCTTTCTCTTTTTCCTTTATTGACATACACACATATACACACAAATACACACATATATACATACGTACATACACATATCATACATTTATGATTTTTTATGTGTATTTATATATCAACATGTGTATCTATGTATATGTGAATATGTGTGTATGTGTAAATGTGTACATGTAAATATGTTTGTATGTAAATAATCAAATTATTAATATTTCGAACCTTTTTTTTCTACACAATCAAATTCTAATTAATAAGAGGAAATTCCACCACCATCTCCTAACTGCGCAATGACTACCGATTAAAAGTATACCAAACTTTTAATTCTGATATTTGATAGATACATACATGATTGATATATGTTTTTATTATTATATTATATTCATATTTGATTAATTAAAGGGTACTCCACCACCTCCTACCCATGCAAGGACTTCACATCCGATTGGAATTTGGATGATTTTTACTATCAAAAGCATATTATGTTTTGGCATAATTTTTGCTATGGCACATATATGATCAATGTGATAATGATTGGGTATTTATTGATTCCATAAATTAATGTCATTAAATTATTTTTAAATCATATACAAAATAAAATTATAATTAATATACAAGAATATTTACTTAATGATGATGATGATTCTCCTACTAATAATGCTAATATTCCTCTTATACATCATGGCATGTCGTTTATCAATTACAAGCTAAGGTTTCTCAAAGTCCTCTACCTCTATGTTTATAGAGTAAAATGGTTAGATATTACCCATTCGACTCGTCATCATCCTCTAGTATAAAAATATGATAGAGGACCACTCCCTTTAGATGGAGAGGTTCTTAATGTTTTGGATAATTGCTATAAGATTGCTCCCTCCACTCTCACTGGTGCTGCTTGTGGTATCTTTATTGTAGAGGATTTGTATTTGACTTCAAACTCTGAAGTCAATGTTATGTCATTCTGTGGTCCTATAAATAGATAGGGAGATTGGCATCGAATCACACCTTACGTTCAAAGCATGAGTAGTTATTGATTATGCTTGAATGTAGCTTCTCTTGCTAGTAGAGGGATTACTCATGTAGAAAATGAAAGATTATATGTTGATGGAAGACCTTACATGCATGGAAATATAGCAAGTTTAATAAAGAGTAGTTGAGGATATAATAGTTCAATGACTAATTGCACATTTGAAGAGCGTGAAAATAGTCATGAATGACCATACATGAGTAGAGTTGTAGCAAGATACAAGGTTTTCAATGCTATTACGTGATTACATGTTGGTGATGCAATATGAGTGAATTATGGATGGCGTAGACCTCCAAGAGCATCTTTTAGAGAGCAATGAAGAATTTTTATCCACCTACCCTTTGTTGAAATGAAAAACTATAATTAGTTGAGACTCTTTTCAAATTATCTTACGTATTGAAGTTTCTATTTCAAGTTTATTTTTTTTATTCATTTATGGAATACTAATGATTTCTATTAATGTACGTAGATTCCAATGTATGATTTGATGATCTTCCACCACATCATTTAGAGTTGCTAGTAAGACCTCATTTATCAAAAGCATCCATGAGGTGGCTATGCAAAGTTATCTTGTAGAATATGCAAGATTGAAAGAACTATATTTTGAAGAAGATAAACTACAAGATTTTTGCATTGATGATGATGATGATGATGGCATGCCAAATTTTATTGAGGATTGGTATAAAAATGACAGTGAAAGCGTTGATATTTCAAAAAATGAGAAATTATCTTTGAGAAGAATATCTAAAGCATATATATCAAAGATGTCTCTTGCACTAACTAAGTGCAAGCTTACTTACTCACAAACTTAAAAATCATTTTGGATGTGATAATGTATCTCTATCAAAACTTTTAAGGTATACTTTTTTATTCATCTATCCATTTATATATATACATATATACACAAACACATGTAAATATATACATACACACACACACACACACATAGATATATATATATATATATATATATATATATATATATATATATATATATATATATATATATATATATATATATATATATATATATATATATATATATATATATATATATATATGCACATTTTGGAGAAATTCGACTCCACCATGCAAAATGGAAGTTAGAGAGCCTCTTCTAGAATCTACCATGTAAGACACATGCTTACAAAAACCTGATTCAATCACAACTCACAGATCCAATGGCTCTAAACTTTGCTCCACACATAGACTCTCTTAGCTTTCTAACAAGCTAAAGGACATTCCATTTGGAGCTCATACAACTTGGCAATAGACTATCCAAAGATAGACTACCTATCAACTCAGGTTATGCAAAAAATTGAGGTTCACAAGAAATTTTCCCTGTCACTACTAGAGAGTCATCTGATCGAGATATTTGCAATACAAAGATCTTGGGAGATAAGCTTTCCAACAAGATATCATATCCATTAAATGGATACATACATAGAGAGATATGACCTTCACAAGGAGGCTATGTATAGAAAAGGTATGCAGCTCGAATACATATGTGCATTGTAGCATCTGAATGAGGTACCCTCTGATATCCATTGGTGAGAAAATGACCAACATCTGCTTCTAGAACATCTCCTTGTCATCTCCACAAATTTTCACGTTCAAGTGGCTTCTATATGTGGAGGTATGGGCATGGGACTTTTCACCTATGCTTGCATCTTCTCTCACTTCTTGACCTTTCAGTTCATGTCCTTTGTCCTTCCATTGCCTTGGGTGACTTTTGATGCTTCAAATCACTCCATATAGATAAGGTCATGACTTTTTTGAGTATTCCATCTCTCTAAACATATTTCGGATTTTACCCAAGCCATAATAACTTATCCCCTTTTATTTCAACACTCTACTTTAAGGTTATGAGTGTGCCCTTTATATTTTTAGGGCCTAACTTCATTTAGGGCTTACAAAAAATACATAAATGATCAAGAGGTAATTAATGAGAGGTGATTATGTACCAAGACTCACAATTGGAGCTTGCACAAGTTCCATAATTTTCAACACTCCCCCTCAAGATACCATTGGGAGTCCATGCTACTCTCCAATTCTTGTCCTCTTCACCTTTTGCTTCTTTTGCCCTCGTATCTCTTGCTTTGATTGGTTGGTGATTTTCCTTCTTTGTGTTGAAGCTCCTTTGGCTTCTCTTTAGCTTAATGCTTGCTTCTTTGGCTCCTTGCAAGATCTTTTCTTCAATCCCTAGCATAAGACATGCTTCAAACAAACATTTATAAAATGAAGAGGATCACCATGGATGTACATATCTCTCTTTGGAACTTTCTCTCTTTGTATGCCTTCATGGCTTCATTTACTCTTGGCTTGCATGCTTTCATTTGATCCTTCTTTTTCTTTGGATCATCTTTGACTTTGTCTTTGGGTGCAATCTTTGCATCTCCTTTTGACATCATCATGGTTTTCATGCTTCCTTCTAGCTTGTCTTCATGGCTTTTTTTGTGCATCATGGTTGCACCTTGCCTTCTAGGAACTCCTTTCATAGTGGTGTCTTCTCTTAGTCCTTTGGAATTACCTTTTGTGGCTGCTCTTACTCTTTCTTTGAGCATGCCTCCTTCTCTTCCAAATCTAAAATTTGTTTTTGCTCAGCTTTGTCTTCTTTGGACTCGTCTTGGATCTTCCAATCCTTGTAAGCTAACTCCCCCTTGCTTCATAATATTTTCTTCATTCTTCATGTCTGATTATGCACCTACAAAATCAACAATGGGCTGATCATACATGAACTCTTTCATGAGTTCCTCTTTATGTGAAGCATTCATAGCTTCCACACCTTCCAAGCTTTCTTCATCACCTATAAGAAAACAACACAAGCCATTCGCAATGTGAACAATGGTGCCTCTTGCACCTAACAAGGCTTGCCATTTGTCTTGGGATGGACTTACTTGCCTTCACATAGGCTTGCCATTCCTCTTGGGATGGTCTTACTTGCCTTTAGATAGGCTTGGCACTCTCTTTGGTGGTCTTACTTGCCTCAACTTCACTAGACCTTCACTTGGTCTTTGGTACTTCTTGTACCTAACAAGGCTTGCCATTCCTCTTGAGGTGGTCTTACTTGCCTTCACATAGGCTTGCAATTCCTCTTGGGATGGTCTTACTTGCCTTCAGATAGGCTTTCGATTCCTCTTGGGATGGTCTTACTTGCCTTCACATAGGCTTGCAACTCCTCTTGGAATGGTCTTACTTGCCATAGGCTTGCCACTCTCTTGGAATGGTCTTACTTGCCTTTACATAGGCTTGCCACTCTCTTTGGTGGTCTTACTAGCCTCATTCTTTGACTATACGTTCACATACAATTTGCTTGGAACTTACCACCACATAATGTGGATTTTTAAAAACATTTAGCTCAGCCCTTAGCATTGCAAATGCACTTCTTTATCTTCCTTTGCTTCAGCCAACATGTCACACCTCTATGAGGGACTGTTTCTTCTACCTTGCACTTTGCTCATGCCCCTTGAACTTTGGGGAGTATCTTCAAGTCCTTGTTGAGCCTTCAAAACTTTTTAGCAAACTTCTTTTAGAGTTTTCTACCCCTACTAGCACTCTTCAATAGTCTTCAAAAGGCCATCCTTGCCTTGACCACCTTCAACTTTGCTCCAATCTTCAATTCTTCAAAACTTCAAGTGTTTGAAAAACGTGTAGCTTGGGCTCCTTCCTTGACTTTGGCTCCAAGCTTTGCATCCTCACATCATTAAAGCTTTGTCCACTTTGGCTTTTTCAAATAGGATTATCATTGTATTCAAATCTCAACTCAACAATCAAACACATTTATTCTTCATAACATGAGCATACATATTTTCTTTTGCATTTTTACCTCAATGGGTTTCAGTCGCAACAAGATACATCCACAAACTTCATACATGGCAACCTTTGCATCTTACCAATCTTTATGGCACTCAAACATATGTGCTTTTAGCTCATCTATGTCTGAACATTAGCAAGATTTAAAGCTTCAATATCATGCTAAAAAATCCACATAAGGATGTATACAAATAACCAATTATTTGAGCTTATATTCAGCTCTTTTTATGCCAATTCATATGGCTACATAGACCTATAATTTTAAGGATATATAGGCTTTATAAATTAGTCCTTTATCATCAACACATCATGGAGCATGCATGCATGTTCTCCTTGACCACATGTGCATACATTATTTCATGATAGACATCAATCATGGACTCAAAAATCAACTTATAATTAGCTTAATATCCACAAGCTTACATATAAGATTCAACCTTCAGATATCCTGATAATAGCATATTGTACTTCATTCAATTGACATCAATATCAAGAGCATGCATACAATGCTCATATACAACTATATGTACTTGCTATTCCAAGATTCTTTGCTTGAATCCTCCTCTTCTTTTATAGGCTTCTCATAAGTATTCAACCAAGTGATTAGCATTTGTTTATACCATGACTCAATCATCAAAATATGTAGTAGAGAGTAGGACAAGAGAGTGTATCACTTCAAATAACATAAAGCAACAAATGTTTCTTACATACATAAGCTTCAGCTCCATAGCTCATGAGTGTTGCACACTCCATAGGCTCATAGCTCACATCTTTTCTTTGCCATCTCTACATCTTCTTCAAGATCTCTTTGTGCATACATGGGCTCCAATACCAATGCTTTGTAACCAAAGCTCTAATACCAAAATGTGGAGAAATTTGACTCCAATATGTGCAATGGAAGTTAGAGAACCTCTTCTAGAATCTACCTTGTACAACACATGCTTACAAAAAACCTGATTCAATCACAATTGAGAGATGCAATGGCTCTCAACTTTGGAGCACACATAATAGACTCCTTTATCTTTCTAACAAGCTAAAGAAATCTCCATTTTGAGTTCATAGAACTAGGCAATCGACTATCCAAAGATAGACTACCTGTCAATTCAGGTTATGTAGAAAATTGAGGTTCCCAAGAAATTTTCCTAGTCACTATTGAAGATGAATCCGATAGCGATTTTCAGGATACAAACATTACGAGAGCTAAGTCCGACAAGATATGATGCACATTAAATGGGTAAGTATATAAAGAGATATGACCTTCAAAAGGTGGCTATGTATATAAAGGGTATGCAACTCGAAATACCGACGTGCATTGTAGCATCCAAATGAGGTATCTTATTATACCCATTGGTGAGAGAATGCCTACCATATGCTTCTCATTATCTCCTTGTCATTTCCACAAATTTTCACGTCCAAGTGACTTCTATATATAGAAGTATGGGCATGGGATGTTTCACCTACCTTTGCATATTCTTTCACCTCTTCACCTTTCACTTCATGTCCTTTGTCCTTCCATTGCCTTCGCTGACTTTTGGTGCTTCAAATCCCTCCATATGAATAAGGTCAAGCCTTTTTTGAGTATTCCATCGCTCTAAAAATATTTTGGCTTTTATCCAAGCCATTCATAACTTATCTCCTTTTATTTCAACACTCTAAGGTTATGAGTGTGCCCTTTATATTTTTAGGGCCTAACTTCATTTTGGGCTTACAACAAATACATAAATAATGATGAAGAGTTAATTAAAGAGAGGTGATTATGTGCCAAGCCTCACAATTGAAGCTTCCACAAGTTCCATAATTTTCAACACACATACATATACACACACACATACACATATATCCACATACACATACACATACATTGTATATACACATACATATACACACATACAACATGTCCTACATCAAGACATGAACTATTTCTCCACTTTGGTAATTATGAAAGTAAGGCAAAAGTGAGAAAATATAAGGTGAGAATAAGAACCTGCATCAAATGAAGACTTTATGTCCGTTAGGTATTAGGTTATCGAAAAGATAGAAGACATACAAGAAATTTAGTAGTCTAGAGGGACCACCTGAAGCCTGCATGCCTCATTATGTAGAAAGAAAATTAGAAACAAAATGAAAGATTTACATAGACACACACACACACACACACACACACACACATATATATATATATATATATATATATATATATATATATATATATATATATATATATATATATATATATATATATATATATATATATATATATATATATATATATATATATATATATATATATATATATATATATATATATATATGTGTGTGTGTGTGTGTGTGTGTGTGTATGTATGTATATATATATACATATATATAGCCACATACATACATACGCATACACATACACACACATCCACACACATACACATACACATACACATACACATAAAAATACACACATGCATATTTATTTATTTGTTTTAATTCATAATTATTCTCTTCATGAACTTGGAGGTTAATATTTGAAACATTTTTACCAAGAAAGAATATTTCTCCTACAAAACATAATGAAATGAAGAAGATAATCAAACACCTTTGTATATATTATCATTGTATACGTGCATGTCCTTTTGATTGTATTTTATATAGAGGTGAATATGTAGGCTCTTTGAAATTTCCAAAATTTCAATCTCCTTGGTATAAGGATGACAATGGAAAAATCTCAAAAATGATATTGAGACATTTTCCATTAGCTCCACAAATTCAACATATGTTTCAAAGCCCTTACTTATCGAAACTTTTGACATGGGGATTTGATCATAAAACTATGGATGGAGTAATGAGAATTCTAGCAGATAGTGCAACTTTTCAACATATTGATTCTAAATGGCCTAATTTTGCACAAGAGCCATACAATCTAAATTTAGGTGTTGCACTAGATGGGGTTTATCCATTCTCAATAAAGTCTAGTAAATGGTCAACATGGCTAGTGGAAAACATAAAATACAATCTCTTGCCATACCTTGGCATTAGAAAAGAACATTTAATTCTTTCACTTTCAATCTAGGTAAAAAGACAAGTTAAAGATATGAATGTATGTATAGCTCCTCTCATTGACAATCTCCAAGATTTATGGAGAGGTACTCATGTCATTGATGTATAAAAAAATCATTAATCAAAGATACATTATGGTTCTTGGAATGTTCATTTGGACTACACACGATTTTCTAGAATATGAGGTCTGTTCACATAATGATGTAATTTTTTATTTAATATATACACAATTGTATGTGAGTTAACCTAATTTTATTTTTATGATTTTCATGCATGAATGAGTATCTATTAAGGGATACATGGCTTTTCCTTACTATGGTGATTGGATGAGATCAATTCATAGTAAGAATCTCAAAAAAAAAATCTTCAACATCGACCATTCTTGCTTGAAGATAATCCATGATGACACAAAAGAGAAACGATATATTTTAATGGAAAGATTGAAATAGGTTAGTGTATAAAACCAATGATACTGTTGGAGTTAGACGTCTGCGGAAGCACGCGAACAACACAAGGAAGAAGAAGAAGCTTGGAGCACAACACACAAGACTGAATGTATTACTAGAGAATGTACAAAGATAAGTAGCCCATTAGGGCAATAGGCGTATATACAAGCCGGGGGAAAAAAACCTCCTAAAGAGGGAAAAAAGTGCCCCAACGGTCCTAGAGTGTTCACACACATCACTACCTAAATATATCAACAAATCCCCCCTGGGAGTGATGCGGTGAACAAGGAGCTGGCACTCATGTATAAGGAAGTGCCAAGCTATGTGGAAATCACTCCACAAAAGGAAGTAAGCCCAAAACTTTGCGGAAAGCTTCAAACTTCTCCCTAGGCAGAGCCTTCATGAAAAGGTCTGCAATGTTCTCCTGCATGGGCACATATGCCAAGCTGATCTCCCCAGCAGAGAACCTCTACCTGACATAGTGATAATGCACCTCAATGTGCTTAGTGCGAGCATGGAACACAGGGTTCCTCGCAACTGCCAATGTGCTCTGACTATTAGTGAAGATGGTGGTGGCAGAAGACTGGCCAACACCCAAATCAGCCATAAGGCGTCTGAGCCGCACACACTCAACAGTCGCTGTGAAAGCTGCCCTATACTCAGCCTCACAACTGGAAGTGGCCACAGTAGGCTGCTTCTTGCTCCACCAAGATATACATGAGCTACCAAGCATGAAGCAAAAACCATTGGTGGACACACGAGTGTCATAGCAACCAACCCAATCTGAGTCAGAAAAAGCATGCAAATCTAGCGGTAGTGATTCCCCCTTGGGATAAAACAACCCAAGTAGCCGAGTACCACTCAAGTAGCGAAAGATGCGCCTAACCGCCTTCCAATGTGTGACTCCTGTACAATGCATAAACTTGCTCATCTGTGAGACATCAAACTGAATATCTCGCCGAGTAATGCATAAGTAAATCAAGCATCCAACAGCCTGCTGATAGAGAACAACATCAAATGCATCTCCAGCATCATTAAGACTCAATCGTAAACCTGTCTCCATAGGAGTGGCAATAGGCTTACAATCTTCAAGGCCAAAATGCAGCAATAATGTGTCAATATATTTCGTTTGACACAAAGCCATTCCACCATCAACTTGCATAAATTGAATGCCCAAATAGTGATGCAAATGCCCCAAATCAGACATCTCAAATGAGGCATGCATGTTGAAAGTTTTTCAAGCTCAAGAGTGTGGGAACATGCCCCAAATTGAACCTTCCACATCATCCACAATCAAAGGAGGCTGATTTCTACGAGTTTGAGGCATCCAATTATGCCCATAATGGAAAGAAGTTGATTAGAGAAGATTTAGCTCACCTCTTGATGTGATTGGACCTCACTTTTGACATGTATATGTTTTTGATTGGTTAAGGAGGTTAGTAGGTGGTCTTTAAAACCTCTAATGAGTTGTATTATGACTTAGAGTCGTGGAAATACGTGCCCAAGCTGCCCCCTTGCTTAAGCACACCCCCTACTAGCTATTCTCTGCATATTTTGCAGAAATTTCACTTTTACACACTCTATCTATCTAGATGTTTTTGGCAGACCCCCCGGTCTTGTAATTGTTGTTTCTCCTTCATCAAGAATCCATTTGCAATGATTTTTGTCTTGTTGGAAAGCTTATAAGTTCTACTTTGTCTGGTATAAGTCTCAGGTTCAGTGCCTGCACATGTGCAGAGAAATGTCCAGAACAGTGTCTGTTTAGTTAGCTCATACTCTGTGGAGAGATCAAGTTGTTTGTTTTGTTGCAGCTGGTTGAGGCATCATCCAGTATCCAAATGGAGTGATTTTACTCTCATTTGAAAGCTCTTAAAGTTTAGCTTATGCCTGCAAAATTTCATTTTCAGTCTCTGCATATACTCAGAGAAACTCAGAAAATACAGAGCCTATGTCTGAAAAATTTCAGGATCCTAGGAGGGTTCATTTGCTTTTGTTGTGCACATAGGAGTGTTTATCCTCCAACAGTGGTATCAGAGCTATAAGTGGAGTATCAAAGAGAGAAGAAGGAGCTACTGAAGTGAAGTGAAGACTTCATCAAATTTTGAAGGAAGGAAGCAAAGAACGGGCACGTCAACAACAAGGGGGAGGTTCAAAAGAGTTAGGAGGCACCATGGCTCATCTCAATGCTCAGATTGAGAAGCTCGAAAAAGGAAACTACCAACCATGGCGATTTAGAATAAGCAATTTTTTGATGGGGAAAGGTTTGTGGGGACTTGTGAGTGGTGGAGAGCCAAAACCCTACATAGATGAGGTAAATCCAACCAATGACCAGAGAAGAGCAGTAAGAGAGTGGGATGAAAGGGACAAAAGGGTCATTTTCATTTTATCTCAGCATATTAGCAACTCTATGGTAGGGCATATTCAAGATTTGGATACATCGAAGAAGGTGTGGTAGTGCTTGGAGAGATTGTATTCAACCTCCACAAAAGCTAGAAAAATTCAGCTCAAGAATGAGCTAAATAATCTTAGAAAAAGCCCCTCTCAAGGTGCTAATGATTACATATTAAAGGTTAAAGAGCTTGCAGATGCACTAGGGTCAATCGGTTGTGCCCTAGATGATGACGATCTTGTCGCCCACACCCTAAATGGACTTAGGGATGATGAAAAATGGAGGGCTTTCACAACTTCAGTGTATGTAAGGGACTCTCTTCCTGATTTTGATCAACTAATCACTCTCATGGTGACAGAGGAGATGAACCTTGGTGGTCATAATGCCAAGGATAGCCAAGGGCAATTGTTGTATGCAGGTAGAGGAAGAGGAAGACACAACCGAGGTGCTACAAGAGGAAGAGGAAGATATCAAAGCAACCAAGGAGGTCAAGGACAACAAGAAAATGCAGGTCAAAGAGGTGGAAGAGCCACAAATAGAGGAAGAGGTGCAAGATTTGGTGGAAGAGGACAAGCCACTTCAAATGGATGCTTTGTATGCGGTAAGCCCGGTCATTTTGCAAATGAATGCTATCATAGAGCTCAAAGACAAGGGAATCAAAGCAACAACAACAATTATAGAGGGCAAGGTAATTATGCAAACACATCATCCAGCCAAGGGAATGATTATTTACTTGCCATGAGGTATGGTGAAGATACAACTCAAGCTAGTGAAGATGTATGGTATGTAGACAGTGGATGTAGCAATCATATGTCATGTCGAAAGGAGTTTTTTAGTAATTTGCAGGTTCCAAAGCATCAAGGGCATGTGGAAACAGGTGATAACTCAGAGCATATCATTCAACATGTGGGAGATATCAGTTTGGAAGGAAATCAAAGAGCAAAGTGCTTATCAGAGGTATTACATGTCCCTACTATTACCAAAAACTTGATTTCGGTAGGCCAAATGGTAGAAAAAGGCTATCAAGTTAGGTTCAATGAAAGAGGATGTTTTGTTGAGGATCCAAGGGCAGGTTTCAAGCTCATAGCAAAAGGAAAGAAGCAAGGGAGAATGTTCACAATGGACATAAATCAGCCACACCATTCAATGTATGTCACATATGGAGACAAGAGGATAGCAGATTTGGATCTATGGCATAAACGAATAGGTCACATCAACCTACAAAAGCTCAAGGACATGCAAAGGAGGAGCTTGGTAAGAGGCCTACCAAATTTTACATCTAAAATGTTGCATGAAATTTGTGTAGCTTGCCAACAAGGGAAACAATCAAGGCTTCCCTTCAAGAAGAGTACATATGTAAGTGCAAATGTTTTAGACCTCATTCACACGGATGTTTGGGGTCCAACAAGAGAAGCATCCCTTGTTGGAAATAGGTATTTTGTAACCTTCATTGATGACTTTTCAAGGAAAGTGTGGTTGTATTGCATTAGAAACAAATCAGATGTGTTCCACTACTTCAAGAAATTCAAAGCACAGGTGGAGAAGGAATCTGGCAAGTTTATCAAAACTTTGAGATCCGATGGAGGGGGAGAGTACTTCTCCCATGAATTTTCTGAATTTTTGCAGGTCAATGGCATCAAAAGACAATTTACATGCAGGTATACCCCTCAACAAAATGGGGTAGCAGAGAGAAAGAACAGACACATAGCAGAGGTAGCAAGGTGTATGCTCAATGAAATGAATATGCCGCATTGTTATTGGGGAGAGGCTACATATACAGCCACATACATCATGAATAGATGTCCTACATCAGGTATACATCATCTAACCCCTGAGGAAGCATGGAGTGGAAGAAAACCTTGCATTTCACATCTTAGAATCTTTGGTTGTATATGCTATGTACATGTACCTCAAGAGTTGAGGTCAAAGTTAGATGCCAAATCTGAAAGGTGTATTTTTTTGGGATATTCTATGGAACAAAAGGGGTATAAATGCTATAATCCCATCACCAAGGAGCTGAAGGTAAGTAGGGATGTTGTCTTTGATGAGTTGAAGCCTTGGTATGCATGCACAAGTCCATTGCAGGTTGAAGACATAGGTGAGACAGATTTGAAGAATGATGATAGAGTTCAAGAAAGCATGGATTTGAGTGGTCCAAGCAACTCGTGCAACACAAGGACACCCTCACCATGGAGTGGAAGGCTTAGGGAAAGAGAGACCAGCTCTGAAGAAAGCAAAGTCAAAGGCAAAGAGAAGATTTCAGTTGAAGAAGGAAGCTATGTGGACGAGAGCATGTTGGAAGATGAAGAGATAGAAGAAGTTCAAACTCCAGGAGTGGCCAAACAAAGAAAGAAGATGGCAACCACACCAACAAGAAGTGAAAGAAGGTCTTCAAGAGTAAGATATCCAGTACAAAGTTTAACATATGATAATTTCATTGCAAAGCATTATGCATACATGACTCAGGTAATCAAGGACAAAGAACCAACTAGTTATGAAGAAGCTAAGGATTGCAAGGAATGGCAAGAGGCAATGAAGGAAGAGCTCAAAGCACTTGATGAGAACCATACTTGGAGCTTGGTACCAGCTCAAGAAGGCATGAAGGTGATAGGTAATAAGTGGGTTTACAAAATTAAAAGAAATTCAGATGGTTCCATTGCTAGGTACAAAGCAAGGTTGGTGGCGAAAGGCTTCTCCCAAAGCTACGGGATAGATTATGATGAAACTTTCAGCCCCGTAGCCAAGATGTCAACAATTAGGACTTTGATTGCAGTGGCCACATCAAGGAAATGGAGCTTATATCAGTTGGATGTGAAGAATGCCTTCCTCAATGGAGAGCTTGAAGAAGTAGTCTACATGAGCCAACCTCAAGGATTTGCTAGTATGAGGTACCCAAATCATGTTTGCAAGCTAAGGAAAGCACTATATGGACTAAAGCAAGCCCCAAGGGCCTGGAAACAGAGGTTAGTGGATTATTTATAAAGTTGTGGATACAAAGAAAGTGTTGCAGATCCATCACTTTACATGAAGAAGCAAGGAGACAAGACCGTATATATATGCATCTATGTGGACGATTTGATCATCACAGGAAGTGATATTGCAGGTATTAAAGATATCAAATCAAAGCTAGGAACGGAGTTCAAGATATCTGATCTTGGAACACTAAAATACTTCTTGGGAATAGAGGTAATCTATGCACACAATGGCATCTTCTTGATTCAAAGAAAATACTTGTTGGATGTGCTATACAGGTTTGGTATGAGTGGTTGTAAGCCACTTTCTCAGCCCATGGAGCCCAATACAAAGTTGGTTGCAGGTCAAGGAGAGGCTATACAAGATATTACACTATATAGAAGCATAATTGGTTCATTAATTTATGCTACATTCACTAGACCTGATCTTGCATATGTAGTAGGTGTTCTCTCTCAATTTTTGCATGCACCTACTCATGATCATCTTATGGCGGCAAGAAAGGTGCTTCGTTACATCAAGCACACCATCAACCAAGGTCTATTTTACTCATATGATGCTGATCTAAGTGTCAAAGGATATAGTGATGCTGATTGGGCAGGTAGCAAGGATGATCGAAGGAGTACATCGGGTTATGTTTTCATGATAGGTACAAAAGTGATCTCTTGGAGCTCTAAGAAGCAACCCACTGTTGCTCTTTCATCCACAGAGGCTGAGTACAGAGGTTTAGCATTGGCTACATGTGAGCTATTATGGCTTAAGAAGATACTTAAGGACTTGGAAGTGGAAGTGGAGGAGTTTCCTCTTTATGGAGACAACATTTCAAGCATCTATCTAGCTAACAATCCCATGTTTCATGCAAGGAGCAAGCACATAGAGGTTCATTACCACTTTGTTAGAGAAAAGGTGATGGCAAAAGAGCTAGATATAAGGTATGTGAACACTAAAATGCAGGTTGCAGACATGACCATAACCCACAGGTCCCAGGATCCTAGGAGGGTTCATTTGCTTTTGTTGTGCACATAGGAGTGTTTATCCTCCAACAATGCAAATCAGCCTTGAAATCAGCAATATGCTTCTCAATAGGACCAGTGAGCAGCATGTCATCAACATAGACAACAATGATCAGAAGCACATCATTAGCACGCTTAACATATAAGGTGCTTTCAGTTGGACTGTTCACAAAACCATGTGCAACCAGATAGGCATGTATCTTCTCATACCAAGCACGTGGTGCTTGCTTTAAACCATATAACGCCTTCTTTAACTTGCACACCTGGTTTTCATGCCCTTTCTGCACAAAGCCACGGGGTTGAAAAACATACACTTCTTCATGTAAGTCACCATTCAGAAATGCTGTTTTAATGTCCAACTGATGTACATTCCAACCATGATGGGCTGCAAGTGCACAAATGCTCCGAACAGTAATCATACGGCATGTAGGTGCAAAGGTCTCATCAAAATCAATGCCTCTTTCCTGTGCATAACCCTTTGCAACAAGCCTAGCCTTATACCTGTCAACTATACCATTAGGTTTACGTTTCAGCTTGTATACCCACTTAGTGCCAATGGCCTTCTTGCCAGGAGGCAAGTCACATAAAGACCATGTACCATTCTTCATTATAGCATCATATTCAGATTGCATGGGAGCCATCCAATTTTCTGAATTCTGTGCTTCATCAAAAGAAACAGGCTCATTCTCATCACAAAGACTAGACGCAGCCATAGCATAGCAATCTGATGCAAAGGAGGCACTATGAGAGCCTGAACGAGTACGATATGATAAAGGTGCATCTAATTTGCTGTCACGCAAAGTCTGCACCAGCCATTTTGGCATAGTTTTTGCCTGCTCAATATCAGCTCTCTCATCAGCAAGTGCATCATGTAAATCTGCATCAGAAATGGAATGATCTACATCATCATATGATACCTGCAAAGGCTGAGAAGTTGCCTCATTAGGACCAGCACTAGACTGTCCACCTGTAAAAGGAGGCATCAAAGTATCATACATGTCTTTGGAGCTAACAGATGTCTCCTTAGTACATGAAAGCAATGGCTGAATAGCATCTTCCACAAATACAACATCACGGCTAACCAGAATGCGTTTAGTCTGTGGATGATACAGGCGATAGCCTTTACTTTCAGAACTGTATCCAACAAAAATACATTTAACTGCTTTATCATCCAATTTTCTACGATGTTGTTCAGGCACTAATGCATATGCCAAACAACCAAAAACACGCAGATGAGCAACAGATGGCTTGCGGTCATGCCAAGCCTCATATGGAGTGATAGACTGCAACGCTTTAGTGGGACACCTGTTCAGTACATATGCATGAGAGCCTCAAGCCAGAAACTATGAGGTAAAGCCTGACTCTTGACCATACACCTTGCCATCTCCATGAGAGACCTGTTCTTCCGTTCAGCAACTCCATTCTGTTGAGGTGTATACGACATTGTACACTGGTGTTTTATCCCACGTTCAGCCAGAAATGCATTAGAATCTGAAGACATATATTCCCCCCCTCGATCAGAACGGAGGGTGCCCATTTTACATGCTGACAGATTTTCAGCCAAAACCAAAAACTTTTTGAAGCACATGAACACTTCCGACTTTGCATTGAGTGGATATACCCATGCATGCCTGGAAAAATCATCAATGAAAGTCACGAAGTAAAGGTAATTTCCAAAAGAGGGTGTCTGCATAGGACCACATACATCACTATGTACAAGCTGCAATTTCTGCGTAGCCCGAACTGAACCATCTTTTGGAAAGGAAGAACGCTGCATTTTGCCCAAAATACAGCCTTCACAAACATGTTTTCCGAGAGCCTCAAGTTTGGGCAAAGAGGACACCATTTCAGATTTCTGCAGGCGTAGCAAACTAGCAAAATTTAGATGACCAAAGCGTGCATGCCAAAGCTTTGCATCTGACATAGCCTGAGAATCATGAACTGCACATGCCAAATCATTCACAGATCTTTCATAGTCTATGAGCTTATACAGCCCACGACATAAAATTCCAGAAGCAATAATCACATCACCATTTGAGAGATCATGGACTGTACACCTGTCATCAACAAATTTCACAACCAAGCCAATCTTGGCTAATGCAGAAACTGATAACAGGTTCTTTTTGATCCCTGGCACAAATAAAGCATCTGACAAAGTGAAAGAACTACCATCAGCAGTAGTCAGAATGATCTTAACAACTCCCATAACAGGATAAGAGGAGTTATTGGCGCATGTGACAGTATTCCCTGTAGGGGCAGGCTCAAGTGAAGAGAAGAAACTGTGCTGCGAGGTAATATGTTTGGTCGCCCCACTATCAAAGTACCAAACATCTGAGTCTACTGTAGACATGCACTGATCATGAGAAGATGGGTCAAACCTGCAGACAGTAGTAAACGCCCATTCTTCTTCCTGCACAAGATTTGCAGACTCTGTTTTTGGTGTAGAGGCCTCTGCAACAACCATTCCAGCCTCTTTCTTCTTTGCCTCTTTAGTAGCCAGTTTTGGACAGTTCTTTATGATATGATCATTTCCTTTACAGTACTTGCAAAACAATTTCTGCTTTTTTGATTTCTTCTCATCTTTATCCTGGTTCTTCGATTGTGCAACATTTGCAAATTTCTGCTTACTAGTAGAAGAGCTCCATTTTCCTTTGCCCTTCTGGCTAACTAGGAAAGCTTGATCTGCAACATGCATAATGGACCTGTTCTGCCTGGACTGATCTTCCTGCAACAGAACAGAGGCTAACTCCTCAAATGACAAGGCATTTGGATTGCCTTTCATCATCAACCGAAGAGTAGAAGCAAAACTCTGATATGAATCAGGAAGACCATTCAGAACGGTCTGCACAAGTGAGCTATCTGGTATAACCTCATCAGCAGAAATCAACTGTTCCTTCAAATCTTTGATCTTCATTAAGAAACTGTCCATAGAATCACCTTCATTCATGTGCTCACTCTCCAACTGTTTTCGGAGGTAAGCAACACGAGCCTCATTCCTAGCCTGGTACAAAGTGGTAAGTGTATCCCAAGCATCCTTTGCTATTCTGCAAGAGCGAATGTGAGGAATAATGGCACGTTTGAGAGACAAAGCTATCAATGCATGTGCCTGGGCATCTCTGCCATCCCAGTGAATCTGCTCTGTAGTAGGTGCAACAGAAACAGCAGCACGAACAGGAATCTACGGAATATCATCTTCGACACCATCTTCATCAGCTCCAGCACCTGTATTTGCAGTACCTATCGTTACAGGTGTAACATGACATCTTTCAACACCCTGCACAATGTTCCACAATCCTTTTGCAACCAATACATGTCGCATCATATAAGCCCATAATGGGTAGTTGGTACCATCCAACTTATCCTCAACAGCCAACATACGGAATACATCACTGCTTTTAGCCATGGCCGATGACTAAAATACCTTGATGCAAAAAATTGACTGTATCTCAAAAAGTTGAACGAAAGTGCCCAGAGGAGTTCTGCTAGACCTGTAGCAGACTTCGAGACGCTTAAACTGGCGAACAGAAACTAGTATATACCTTTGGCACAAAAGGACAAAATAGCCTGCATAAGCGCTGCAGTAGTGCGTTCGAAGGCTGAAACGAGCTCAGATCGCAATTTTAGCACCACATTGCGAAGCTGTTTTGATCTCAAAAACACCCTGAGTATGCTCAGCAAATTTCGTGCGAATCTGAGACTGCAAACGGAGGAGTGTCGACGGCGCCCTAGAAGAAGCGACAACCTGCTCTGATACCAATTGTTGGAGTTAGACGTCTGCGGAAGCATGCGAACAGCACAAGGAAGAAGAAGAAGCTTGGAGCACAACACACAAGACTGAATGTATTACTAGAGAATGTACAAAGATAAGTAGCCCATTAGGGCAATAGGCATATATACAAGACGGGGGAAAAAAACCTCCTAAAGACGGAAAAAAGTGCCCCGACGGTCCTAGAGTGTTCACACACATCACTACCTAAATATATCAACAGATACCTATGGATTGGTATCAAAGAGGGAGAGAAACACCTCTTATAGATCCACAATCTAAAATCTTCTATGATGATGAAGATGATGAGA
This sequence comes from Ceratopteris richardii, assembly GCA_020310875.1. Taxonomy (NCBI): domain Eukaryota; kingdom Viridiplantae; phylum Streptophyta; class Polypodiopsida; order Polypodiales; family Pteridaceae; genus Ceratopteris; species Ceratopteris richardii. The sequence goes on from CM035429.1 coordinate 47,356,543, forward strand.
ATGTGAAATTTAGAGGTAAAGGAAAATTATCACTAGTAGAGAATAGGTTGATGTGGTATTCTCTAGTGTATTAGAGAGAGTTAAAGATCTTTCATGTTTTTGATCCTATGCATATATTTAAGAATGTTGTTTATTCATTATGGCATAATAGTCTTGCATTAAAAGGCACAACAACATCAACAAACGACTTAAAGGATCAAAAATCAAAACCAAATCTATGGCCAATGATTGATAAAAATTGAAAAGAATCAACTTACGAACTTGCTCCTTGGATACTTATTTCAAAAGAGATGCAAACTATCAACAATAGGATTTCATCGATTCAAACACCTACAAGATATGGAGCATCTTTCCAAAACATGTTTATTTTGGGTGAGGTGAGATTATATGGGTTAACAAAACATGAAACACATAACTTTTTGAAGCACATTTTAAATATTGTTATTGATGGATGTGCAACAAAAGGAGAACATGACGTGATCTATCATCATGGATTTCTTATAAGGTAATTATTATACTTTTATGTATAATATACAAGGCTATTTGATATATAATGATACAAACCTTGCAGATAGAGAACTTTGCTATGTAGGAGCTCTTGTTGGTATCAACAAAATATCATCTTTTATGCTCAAATGGCTAAATCAAAAAATTATATGTTTTATGATATATATTATTATTTTCTTAGGCACATAATAATGAAGTTTTGGTTTTTATATTTTGATAGGTTATTTTGAAGTTTGATTGGTTTCAAGCCGAGTATGAAGGTAATAATTCCATGTTGAGAAGGGAATTATCTAGTTTTAGGTAATCGACTCTTCAAAATAAAAACCCCAATGATCATCCTTGGTGGCAAGTCATTCATGTTCAACCTAGAGGTCATTCATTGTTTGACAACTTTATTGTTATAGAGATCAAATAAATTCATGTTGAATCATCATCATCAAATACTAATTTATGGGCATCTCAAAGAGAAATTAGAATCATTCTACATGACAATGATAATAATCTACTTGATGAGAATGATGATCCTCTACATGCTGATTCTAGA
>CM035429.1:47360093-47690093 GCA_020310875.1 Ceratopteris richardii
TCTCCATACTCATGCATGACTACCCCTAAGAAATCAGACAAAACTTTTCCTCTCATAAGATCCTTTATGAGAGTGGGTTTCATCTTTCAGTCTCTACTATGATCCATCATATATGTACATATAAAACAAAATGGAGTATAAATCTATCTGTGTGTGTGTGTGTGTGTATATATATATATATATATATATATATATATATATATATATATATATATATATATATATATATATATATATATATATATATATATATATATATATATATATATATATATGTGTGTGTGTGTGTGTGTGTGTGTGTGTGTGTGTGTGCATGTGTGTATATATGTGTATGTGTGTATGCAAATGTATGTGTGTATACATGTGTATGTATGTATGCATGTGTTTGTGTGTATCTGTATCTATGTATGTGTATGCATGTGTGTATGCATGTAGGTGCGCATATATGCATGCATGTATGTATGCATATGTGTATGTATGGATGTATGTGTGTGTTTGTGTGTATGCATGTGTATGTATGCATTTTTGTATGTATGCATGTATATGCATCTATGTATATATGTGTATGTGATTGTATGTGTGTGTTCATATGTGTATGTGTGTGTCTGTGTGTGTAGGTACATGTGTGTGTACGTGTTTATATGCATATATTTATGTATGTATATGTGTATATATGTGTTTATGCATGTGTATGTATATGTGTATGTCAGTGCATGTGTGTGTGTATATGTGAATGTAGGTGTGTATGTGTGTGTATGCATGTTTGTATGTATGTATGTATGTATGCATATGCATGTGTATGCATTTGTGTGTATGTGTGTGTGTATATGTGTATGTGGGTGTGTCTATGTGTATGCATTTGTGTATGTATGCATGTATATGCATGTATGTATATGTGTGTATGATTATGTGTGTATGTGATTGTATGTGTGTGTGTATATGTGTATGTGTGTGTCTATGTGTGTATAGGTACATGTGTGTGTACATGTTTATATACATATCTTTATGTATGTATATGTGTATATATGTGTTTATGCATGTGTATGTATATGTGTATGTGAGTGCATGTGTGTGTATATGTGTAATAGGTGTGTATGTGTGTATATGCATTTTTGTATGTATGTATGTATCTATGCATATACATCTGTATGCATTTGTGTGTATGTGTGTGTGTGTATATATGTGTATGTGGGTGTCTCTATGTGTGTGTATGTATATGTGTGTGTATGTGTGTGTATGTATAGTGCGTATGCATGTGTGTATATGTTTATGTGTTTATATGTATGTGTGTGCATATGCATGTGTGTTTGTATGCATGTGAGTGTACATGTGTGTGTCCGTTGGAAATCAATGTCACATAAGTCCAAAATCCTATTAGGGCAGAAACCCTAATTTTGGTACTTGGTCATTTTTGGCACAAAATTTGGGTAAAAATTTTTTGAACCTATCTTGTAGAGCTTCATGAGAGCTTTCTAATGGTATACAACATTCAGTCATCAGAGATCAGATGTGGGAGAAAATCTTGATCAAAGTTAGTTAATAAAAAGCTTGTGAAAAGCTATTTTTAGTGATTTAAAAAAAATAGCTTTTGGGGATTTTTAGTGATTAAGAAAAATAGCTTTTGGGGAATTTTTTTCAAGAATTTCGAAGTCTATATAAGAGAGGTCGTTAGGCACATGTTGGTTATCCAATACCATCATTTGTGGTGATTTTGGCGATGGATGTGTTGATGCACACATGGGGCAGCCATGGTGCACATATGGGAGGCTATGGAGCAACTTTTGAAGCACATTAGGAGCAGCCTTGGAGTTCTTCTTGGAGCAGAGTGTGCTCACACTCTTGCTTATGGAGAAGACTTATTTATCAGCAGCTTGGTGGTGTGGATCATCCATCTACATGATGTATTTGAAGATTGTCTTCTACATGAAGATTATGGAGTACTTCAAAGACATTGGATGGAGCTTAACATAAGATTGCACCTTATGTTAACTATTTAGGTACATATTCTCTTTATGCACATAGGTACTACTAGGAGCTTATGGAGGTGGTGGTATTCATATCTAGAGGAGTCCTATTCAACATACATGGAGGGAGTGGCATCCATAAGGGAGAATCAGTACATGCATGCTACATGCATCAGATGAGATGTTAGAGAAGGTGTTTCCACATGAGTATGAGGATTTCTATCAGCAACATGTTAGCATTCTATGCTAATTTTGTAAGTATGTGATCTATCACACACACATCTGATTTAGGGTCTTCCATAGCCTAAATTTAAATTGGTTTGCTGAATATCAAACTGATCTTTCCTCTTTTTGTCACTCATATTCACTCTTCTACGACCTATCAAGACATACATCTCATACATATTTAGATTTATATTTCTATGTCTGAATATTCTTGTAAATTATGTACATTCACTCTTCCATGTATTTCTATTCACATAGAGTGGTTGAGGTTTTTGCTCCCACATTGTAAAGTGACATTTGTATATATGATGGTATGAGTAAGTAGTGGCTTATGTAACACTTTGAACATGTTGTCTAATCTCTTTGTATCTTTGTCTCATCATTGTATAATTAAGTGTTGTATGCTCATGTTTGTCAATTTTGGAAGATGCTGGAATCTATGTTGTAGATCTTCGACCTATGAGACCTATGGAATTTGTTATGGGCTACCTAATTTCCAACATTTGGTATCAGAGCTCCCAGACTACTGTTGATATATTCAGGTAGTGATGTGTGTGAACACTCTACGACCGCCGGGGAACTTTTTTCCCTCTTTAGGAGGTTTTTTTCCCCCGGCTTGTATATACGCCTATTGCCCTAATGGGCTACTTATATTTGTACATTCTCTAGTAATACATTCACTATTGTGTGTTCTACTCCAAGCTTCTTCTTCTTCCTTGTGTTGTTCGCATGCTTCCGCAGACGTCTAACTCCAAAAATTGGTATCACAGCAGGTCGTCGCTTCATCTAGGGCACCGTCGATACTACTCTGATTATAGTCTTAGAATCGCACGAATTTTGGTGAGCATACTCAACCTATTTTCGAGATCAAAACAGCTTCGCTATGTGGTGCCGAAATCGCGATGTGAGCTCATTTCGGCCTCCAAACCCACTATCACAGTGCTTGTGTAGGCTATTTCCTCCTTTTGTGCCAAAGGTATATACTAGCTTCTGTTCGCTAGTATAAACATCTCAAACTCTACTTTAGGTTTAGCGGAATTCGTCTGGGTAGCTGTGTTCAACTTTTTGAGATACAATCAATTTTTTGCATCAAGGTATTTTAGTCACCGGCCATGGCTGAAAGCAGTGATGTATTCCATATGTTCGCTGTTGAGGATAAGTTGGATGGTACCAACTACCCGTTATGGGCTTATATGATGCGACATGTGTTGGTTGCAAAAGGACTGTGGAACATTGTGCAGGGTGTCGAAAAACGTCCTATCACACCTACAATTGTTACAACTATAGGTACTGAAGATGATGTAGAAGGTGTTGAAGATGATGATATTCTGCATATTCTTGTTCGTGCTATAGTTTTTGCTGCACCTACTACAGAGCAGATTTGCTGGGATGGCAGAGATGCCCAAGCACATGCATTGATAGCTTTGTCTGTCCAACATGCCATTTATCCTCACATTTGCTCTTGCAGAATAGCTAAGCATGCTTGGGATACACTTACCACATTGTACCAAGCTAGGAATGAGGCTCGTGTTGCTTACCTCTGAAAAGAGTTGGAGAGTAAGCACATGAATGAAGATGATTCTATGGAAACTTTCCTAATGAAGATCAAAGACTTGAAGGAATAGTTGATTTCTGTTGATGAGGTTATACGAGATAGCTCACTTGTATAGACCGTTCTGAATGGTCTTCCTGATTCATATCAGAGTTTTGCTTCTACTCTTCGGTTGATGGTGAAAGGCAATCCAAATGCCTTATCATTTGAGGAGTTAGTCTCTATTATGTTGCAGGAAGATCAGTCCAGGCAGAACAGGTCCATTATGTGATTTGCAGATCAAGCTTTCCTAGCTAGTCAGAAGGGCAAAGGAAAATGGAGCTCTTCAACTAGTTAGCAGAAATCTGCTAATCTTGCATATTTGAAGAAGGAAGATAAAGATGAGAAGAATCAGAAAAGTAGAAATTGTTTTGTAAGTACTGTAAAGGGAATGATCATATCATAAAGAACTGTCTGAAACTTTCTGCTAAAGAGGCAAAGAAGAAAGAGATTGGAATGGTGGTTGTACAGGCCTCTACACCAAAAACAGAGTCTGTTAATCTTGTGCAGGAAGAAGAATGGACGTTTACTACTGTCTGCAGTTTTGACCCATCTTCTCATGAGCAATGCATGTCTGTAGAAGACTCAGATGTTTGGTGTTTTGATAGTGGGGAAACCAAACATATTACCTCGCAGCGTAGTTTCTTCTCTTCACTCAAGCCTGTCCCTACAGGGAATACTGTTACATGCACCAACAACTCCTCTTATCATGTTATGGGAGTTGGTAAGATCATTTTGACTACTGTTGATGGTAGTTCTTTCACTTTGACAGATGCTTTATTTGTGCCAAGAATCAAGAAGAACCTGTTACCAGTTTCTGCATTAGCCAAGATTGGCTCGGTTGTTAAATTTGTTGATGACAGGTGTACAATTTGTGATCTTTCAAATGGCGATGTGATTATTGCTTCTGGCAATTTATGTCGTGGGCTATATAAGCTCATAGACTATGAAAGATCTGTAAATGATTTGGCATGTGCAGTAAATGATTCTCAGGCTATGTCAGATGCAAAGCTTTGGCATGCATGCTTTGGTCATTTGAATTTTGCAGGTTTGCTATGCCTGCAAAAATCTGAAATGGTGTCCTCTTTGCCCAAACTTGATGCACCTAGAAAACATGTTTGTGAAGGCTCTATTTTGGGAAAAATGCAACGTTCATCCTTTCCAAAAGATGGTTTAGTTTGGGCTACTCAGAAATTGCAGCTTGTACATAGTGATGTCTGTGGTCCTATGCAGACACCTTCTTTTGGGAATTATCTTTACTTCGTGACTTTCATCCATGATTTTTCCAGGCATGCATGGGTATATCCATTGAAGGAAAAGTCCGAAGAGTTCATGTGCTTCAAACAGTTTTTGGTTTTGGCTAAAAATTTGTCAGCATGTAAAATGGGCACCCTTCGTTGTGATCCGGGGGGGGGGGGGGGGAGTATATGTCTTCTGATTTTAATACATTTATGGCTGAACGTGGGATAAAACACCATTGTACAGTGTCTTATACACCTCAATAGAATGGAGTTGCTAAACGAAAGAATAGGTCACTCATGGAGATGGCGAGGTGTATGGTCAAGAGTCAGGCTTTACCACATAGTTTTTGGCTTGAGGTTGTCATGTATGCAGCATATGTACTGAACAGGTGTCCCACTAAAGCGCTATGGTCCATCACTCCTTATGAGGCTTGGCATGACTGCAAGCCATCTGTTTCTCATCTGGGTGTTTTTGGTTGTTTGGCATATGCATTAGTGCCTGAACAACATCGTAGAAAATTGGATGATAAAGTAGTGAAATGTATTTTTGTTGGGTATAGTTCTTAAAGTAAACGCTATCGTCTGTATCATCCACAGAGTAAACACATTCTGGTTAACCGTGATGTTGTTTTTGTGGAAAATACCATTCAGCCATTGCTTTCATGTACTAAGGAGACATCTGTTAGCTCCAAAGACATGTATGATACTTTGTTGCCTCTTTTTATAGGTGGACAATCTAGTGCTGGTCCTAATGTGGCAACTTGTCAGCCTTCGTAGGTTTCATGTGATGATGTAGATAATTCCATTTCTGATGCAGATGTACATGATGCACTTATTGATGAGAGAGCTGATATTGAGCAAGCAAGAACTATGACAAAGTGGCTAGTGCAGACCTTGCGTGACAACAAATTAGATGCACCTCTGTCATATCGTACTCGATCAGGATCTCATAGTGCCTCTTTGCATCAGATTGCTATGCTATGGCTGCATCTAGTCTCTATGATGAGAATGAGCTTGTTTCGTTTGATGAAGCACAAAATTCAGAAAATTGGATGGCTGATATGCAATCTGAATATGATGCAATAAGGAAGAATGGTACATGGTCTTTATGTGACTTGCCTCATGGCAAGAAGGCCATTGGAACTAAGTGGGTATACAAGTTGAAGCATAAACTTGATGGTACAATTGACAGGTATAAGGCTAGGCTTGTTGCAAAGGGTTATGTATAGGAAAGAGGCATTGATTTTGATGAGACCTTTGCACCTACATGCCATAGGACTACTGTTCAGAGCATTTGTGCACTTGTAGCCCATCATGGTTGGAATGTACATTAGTTGGACATTAAAACTGCATTTTCGACTTGCATGAAGAAGTATATGTTTTTCAGCCCCGTGGCTTTGTGCAAAAATTGCATGAAAATTTAAAGCAAGCACCACATGCTTGGTATGAGAAGTTACATTCCTATCTGATTGCACATGGTTTTGAGAACAGTCCAACTGAAAGCACCTTATATGTTAAGCGTGCTAATGATGTGCTTCTGATCATTGTTGTCTATGTTGATGACATGCTGCTCATTGGTCCTATTGAGAAGCATCTTGCTGCTTTTAAGGTTGATTTACATGCCTCATTTGAGATGTCTGATTTGGGGCAGTTACATCACTATTTGGACATTCAGTTTATGCAAGTCCATGGTGGAATGGCTTTGTGTCAAACGAAATATATTGACACATTATTGCAGCATTTTGGCCTTGGAGATTGTAAGCCTATTGCCACTCCTATGGAGATAGGTTTACGATTGAGTCTTCATGATGGTAGAGATGCATTTGATGATGTCCTCTATCAGCAGGCTGTTGGATGCCTGATTTACTTATGCATTACTAGGCCAGATATTCAGTTTATTGTCTCACAGATGAGCAAGTTTATGCATTGCCAAGGTGTCAAGCATTAGCAGGCGGTTAAGCGCACCTTTGCTACTTGAGTGGTACTCGACTACTTGGGTTGTTTTATCCCAAGGGGGGATCACTACCGCCAGATTTGCATGCTTTTTCTCACTCAAACTGGGCTGGTTGCTATGACACTCGTGTGTCCACTAGTGGCTTTTGCTTCATGCTTGGTAGCTCATGTATATCTTGGTTGAGCAAGAAGCAGCCTACTGTGGCCACTTCCAATTGTGAGGCTGAGTATAGGGCAGCTTTCACAGCTACTATTGAGTGTGTGTGGCTTAGACACCTTATGGCTGATTTGGGTGTTGATCAGTCACCATCTTTACTGAAAGTCAGAGCGCATTGGCAGTTGTGAGGAACCATGTGTTCCATGCTTGCACTAAGCACATTGAGGTGCATTATCATTATGTTAGCAAGAGGTTCTCTCCTCAGGAGATCAGCTTGGCATATGTGCCCATGCAGGAGAACATTGTAGACCTTTTCATGAAGGCTCTACCTAGGGAGAAGTTTGAAGCTTTTCACAAAGCTTTGGGCTTACTTCCTTTTGTGGAATGATTTCCACATAGCTTGGCACTTTGTTATACATGAGTGCCAGCTACTCATTCACCACATCACTCCCAAGGGGGAGGGATTTGCTGATATATTTAGGTAGTGATGTGTGTGAACACTTTAGGACCGCTGGGGCAGTTTTTTCCCTCTTTAGGAGGTTTTTTTCCCCCGGCTTGTATATACGCCTATTGCCCTAATGGGATACTTATCTTTGTACATTCTCTAGTAATACATTCAGTATTGTGTGTTGTGCTCCAAGATTCTTCTTCTTCCTTGTGTTGTTCGCGTGCTTCTGCAGATGTCTAACTCCAATAACTACCAACATATGGTTTCAGAGTATCTTCTAACATTTGACATATGACATACACACTTAATCTAGATGAGTAGAGATTTGAGAATTAGAAAATTCAGTCACATGTTTATTTATCAGTGTGGAGTCTGAAGTTGATAATCTGTTAGCAGCCAAATACTTTTGGAAGTATGAAGATACTTTACAAAAGTGTTGCTTGAAGACCAAGACTTGATGAAGAGAAGGCTACTTCAAATTCAAGGAAAAACAATGGTTTGGAGAAGATTAAGGAACCAAATCAACATCAAATACAGGTATTAGTTTTTACTATGAGATTGTCATTTGCAGGTCATATCTTAGAAGAGCAATTATGAAGAGATTTTAAGGATTCAAAAAGTGCTTTTAAAAACTTTCATTCTTTGAAAGTTAAAGCATTAGCTACATCAAAACAGGTATCTAGAGGTTGTTCTTGACAGTTTTGATAGATGATCTCTTTCATGGCAAGAAAGCTCATCTAAGAAGATAAATTTAGAGGTTAGATCAGTTTTGTTTTCACCCAATACAAGGTTGGAAGCTTTTTTATCAGATTTTGTACCTAGAGAGGTAATTCAGCATTCATCCAACTCAAGGAAAAGATTGAATTCAGTCATATAAGTCAAATTTGAAGCAGAGTGTTGATTCAGCATATGAGGAGATGGTAGAAGCATGTTTTATCTTCTATGTTCACTTCCATTTATATATCATGTTTGTTTTGTCTCTTACTCTTAGCACTAGAGGAAGAGAAAAAAATCATTTGAAGAAGTTAAGACTGCTTGCTACTTCAAGATGAAGAGAACAAAAGGTATGGAAGAGAAGTTTGAAGATGTTGACATCATAATCAGGTGGAAGAAAGATGCAGAAGAAGAAAGTCCAACAATGCCAAAGGCAAAGTAAGACTTCCTTTTCTCTTATATTTTCCATATACTTTTCCTACTTTTATCCTCTACATACAAAGACATGTCTACGAGAGCATCTTGTGTGAAGAAGATGTGTAAAGAAGAAGTAGTTTCTTGTTTTGCATTATACTTGGTCATGTATTAGTAGGTTTTGACAAAGAATTGCACTGAGAAGAAAGAAAAGCAGCAGATATCTAAGACAACTTATATGTTTTAACTCATATGTGTATGAGTTATGTTTTAGTTGAAGATTTTTGAGCAAGTAGCTTATATGTTCCCTCAAAGAATTCTTGGAGTGTCAATTTAGAGCTACTTGGTATATGAAAAGTTGCATAGATGTATTTTTCTTCTTTATGTAAATCTTGAGGTAAAAGAGTATTTGTAGCAGATGTTGGAGACTTGGAGTGAGATTTTTTGTTTGGAAAAGATACCTCATATTTAGTATATTCAGTATACTCAAAAAATTCAGAGTTTTTAGGAAGAAAATTTAGAAAATTCAGTATTTTCAAAAAACTCAAAAAATTTTGTATTTTTAAAAAGTTCAAAAAAATTCAGATTTTTTTTTTTGTGTACCAATTAGATGGAGAATCTACTTTCAAAGTTTTTCTTGATTTTTGGATACATGCTTGTATTCAAAAAGGTGGTCCATCAAATCCTATCACTTTATTAAGAAGTGGAGTTAGCCAAAAGAAATTCAAGCAAATACTTTCACATTTCACCCTGGTAGAATATCAAGATATGAGGTATCAACTTGCAGCTTTTGGAGTTCTCAAGGTGAGAGTTTGTCCACTTATGTTTTCAGTAGGAGTCATAGATTCTTGGGAAGGATTTACTCGAAAAAAGTTTTACAACTTTATGTAAGAAGCATGGGCTCTTAGAGACATTCCAGTAGCAAATCAAACATTCAGTCATGAAGGTTTGAAGAGAGCAGATTCTACACAAGTATTTTGTTGGAGAGATCTTGTATGATCTAAGAAGATCTTGAGTTTTTTTTTTGAGAAGATTTCTTTCCTTTGTTTGTAAAGTTTTTAGCATTGGAAGAAGTAAGTCAAAGATTCAAATTCTATGAGATCAATATTGCAAAGAAATAGAAGAAGATACTTGTTATGTTGCAGAAGATTATGAATCCTAAGTGCTTTCAGCAAGGTTTTTTGTTATGTTAGGATCAGCTAACCTTATTCTATAATATGGAAAGCTAAGGAGTGACAGTGAAAGCTATTGGCAATTGTAGAGCTAATAAAAAGGGTTCAGATTAATTGTTTCAAACAAAGGTATTGATGTTATGGAAGCAATGCTAAATCATTGCGATAAAATTTATTGAAAAGAAGGAAGACGTTCCAGATTTCATAAAGTTTGATATACTTTGAAGAATTTTGGATACTTTTGTTAAATCATCTAGGGGGGTGATGAAACATGAAGACTTATTTTTAGCCATATGTGAAAGAATGCAGAGTCATATCTATACGTATTCCTTTATTTCCTTTGTCAGTTTCTTTATGTTCCAACTTTTGAAGAAGAAGGAAGAAGGAGAATGTCTAGAGAAAGTTCTTGCAAGGTGTTCTTGTTTGGGAGAAAGTTCCAGAGTTCTATTATAGAGAATCTTGATATTTTAGAGAGGTCTGTTACTTATGAGGTGCGCAAATATATGATTATACGAGACTTTGAAGGAAAGAGGTATGAAGGACTTATAGATAAAACAAGGATGAAGACAAGATGACATCATAGATATGAAATTTTGGTGAGACTCATGACAGTTGAGTACAGTTAGAGATGAACCAACTAGTGTTCATAATATACTAAGTTGTGAGTTATCAATCACGTCCCAGGATGGATTCAATTTCTGATTTTGTTTAGTGTATCTACATGACACAACAGAAGTATGTTGAGAAAACTTTCTTAAGGTAAATGCAAATATGTGAATCCTAGTGTATGCTTAAAGGTTTGAGAAGATAGGAGATAGCAGATTTAGAGTCAAGTCATGCTACATATGATGTCAAGCAGTGATTTCTTGATGTATGCTAACACTATTGGTGTGTATGTGTGTGTATTTGTTTGTATGTATATGTGTGTGTATGTGTGTGTATGTGAATTTATGTTTTTGTATATGTGTATGTGTGTGTATGTCTATATGTGTGTATGAATGTACACATCTACTTGTGTATGCATGTGTGTGTATGTATGCATGTGACTGTATGTATGTATGTACACATCTACTTGTGTATGCATGTGTGTATGTATGCATGTGAATGTATGTGTGTATATACATGTGTGTATATGTATGTCTATGTGTGTATATGTACGTGTGTATATGTATGAGTGTGTATGTATATGTGTGTGTATGTCTTTGTCTGCATGTGTATGTGTATGCGACTCTTTGTGTGTGTATGTGTGTGTTTGTATGTGTATACATATGTTTTTTGTATGTGTATATGTATGTATGCATGTGTGTATGTATGTATGCATATGCATGTGTATATATGCATTTGTATGCATGTGAGTGTATGTGTGTGTATGTGTGTATGTCTATGTGTGTGTATGTATATGTGTGTCAATATATCTGTATGTATATGTGATTGTATGTGAATGTGTGTATGTGTGTGCCATTGTGTGTACATATGCATGTGATTGTATGTATGTGTGCGTAGATGTGTATGTGTGTGCCTATGTACGTGTGTATGTGAGTGTGTGTGTGTCTATGTGTGTGTATGTGTATCCTCGCATGTGCGGATACGTGTGTGTATGTGTATGTGTGTTTTTGTACATGTTTATGGGTGTATGTGATTGTATGTGTGTGCATATATGTGTATGTGCATGTATGTATGTGTATGCATATGTGTGTATGTTGTTGATGTGATTGTATGTGTGTGCATGCTGTTAGCAGTGGACAAGGGAGAGAAGGCACAAGCAGACATGGGAGTCAACGAAGATCTGGCAAGTAGGCCAACAATTTTCTTCAGAAAGAAGCACTTATGAACATTCACGCAGATTTAGCACTAAGGCAACCTTAATCTTTCAAAACCTCTACACCCATTAAAAGTGATTCTCATCACTAAGCACCATTGTAAATATCATTTCATCTTTTTTGTAGCTCCATTTTGTGCAAGCCAAGGAGTCCTTGAGCTTGAGGAGCATTAGAAGTATCTACCTGCCAATTTTCGTAATTTTTGGATATCGTTTGAGCCCCCAAATAAGCCCTGGAACCTAATTTTTAACTAGGCCGGACACTAGGTCTGAACAGGGCCAAAGCTAGTCAAAAACTATAAAAGGAGCTAGAGAGCTCATTTTTGGGGTTAGATTGTAATTGAAACAAACTTGTAAGAGCTTGTGAAAGTAATCTAAAGAACTCCATTGATTCTCTCTCTTTGTCTTGCCGTGTGTGCGCGTGTGTGTGTATGTGTGTGCATGCTTGTGTGCTTCTCACTCACGCACTTGTGCCGCCACTTGCTCGGGGTCTTCATACCATCCTCACGTCTTCCCGGATTGACATTAAAGGAGGTGCTACTCATCACTGAGCTACACCAAATTTTGGCGCCATTGCCGGGGATCGAGCTTTGAGGACGAGCGTGTGATGGTAAGACGTAGAGTTGACGCGTTGGAGTTGTAGGTATTTTCTTCACTCTCATCGATTTTCTTTTACTTTCTTCACCATCTTCATCACCATCATCATCATCACCATCTCCCACCTCCATCTCCATCATCGCGAAAATTTTCAGTTTTGATCATATCACCATCTCCACCTCATTTCCTCCATTCCACTTGTGAGAAAGAGCGAGAGAGCGATATTGCTTGCACTGTTTTTGCATGTTGTTGCGATTCTTGCAGGTACTGCCATCATCATCATCCCCAGCACGCTGCGCGCAGGTACGAAAATCTCAGAAACTGTCTCGCGGTCGCAGGTCTCTGTCGATCGCGATTGACAGAAAATTTCAACTTTTGACAAAACTAAGTGCACCATGAGAACAAGCACAAGGAGCACATCCTAGATCACTAAAAAGTTTTCAAAAATTCCGTGTTTTCCTGTCAATCGCGACCGACACTGTCGATCACGATCGACAGCCACGATCGACAGATTCTGTCGATTGCGACCGACAGACCCTGTCAATCGCGACCGACAGACCCCCGCGACCGACTGACAGCCACGACCGACACCCCTGTCGATCGCGATTGACACCGTCGATCGCGATTGACTGAAATTCCACGATTGATTGACTTTTACGCGTAGCCACGTGTCCATCGCGACTGATAGGCCCCCGATTGACTGAAATTTCGGCGAAAAACCCGGAAAACGTGTCGATCGCGATTGACACCGTCGATCGCGATTGACAGCCACGATCGACTCTGTCGATCGCGATTGACACTGTCGATCGCGACTAACAGGCCCGACGGACACTTCTGTCAATCGCGATTGACAGACCTGTCGATCGCGATTGACAAGCTTTTCGGCCAAAAAATTAGGGATTTTTTATTTCAAAATTTGGGGCAATTTCGGGGCACAATAGTCAATCCATTAGCATTTTTGAGGTTCCTACACTTGTGAATTGGGAGAAAACTCTAGGATCTGTCAGCCAGTTTGAATCCTGTTTTAACCCCCTAAACCCTGAACAGTCATAACTTTTCCATACGAAATCCATTTTTTGAGCTCTTGGGCTTGTCGGAAAGCTCGTGGCATATACCCAGGGGGACCAAAGTCAGATAGGGTATTTTGAAGTGGACCATACCCAGGGGGATCAAAGTCAGGGATCTCTAGAATTATTTTCCAAAAAACATCATAGTGAAAATTGGTGTTGTGCTACCTGAATGAAAATCATTGGTTCTGTCTTTGGAGTTTAAGTCTTGAGCTAACTTTGGAACTCTTACAGATCTATTGAGAGCATCGCAAGGCGTTTTGAGCAAGTGTAAGTGCAAGCTTGGGAACACACTTCCTGGGCATCCAAAGGCAACCAAGCAGGAAACAAAAGGTTGGAAATTCTCAACTCCCTTTGTCAATTCCTAGCTTAGGCTAAGAACGACTAGTGATAGGAGTCAGCCAGGGCGACGGTAGGCAGTTATCAAGTTGAAGACTACCTAAAAACTCAAGTTCAAGATAAAAACATAATCTCTGTACTGTCGATAACCTTAAGATAAAGAACCTAACCTGGAATGATCAATTTACAGTGCGGAAATACACTCAAGTATACCTGTCGATGCAATTTCAGACAAGGTCATAAACACGATAACACACTAAAAAGGAATCAAGTGACTGAAACCAATTGATCAGCAACAAGGTTGTACTCTGGGCAAAATTGGGCTACTGAAATAGGCATATGAACCTTAGATCGGGACGACATCTAGTAAGGGAGAGGCAAAGCCTTAGATCTTCAGAGGCCAGTGTTAATCACACTGCTAGGTCTTGGGCCCAGCAGTTGAGCCACCACTCGTACTACCCTAGCTCGGAGACCAGTGAGTCAGAGATGTCTCAAGGCATGGACAGACCTACGGGAAGTTCAAGAGTGCCTTACTTGTACAGGGTAGAAGGCCCTTACAAAACACAGTTGGAATACCTGAGGACCAACCGATTAGGTGCTAGCATCTATGAGGACGGCCTAGGAAGGTCCGTGGTCCAGATTAAAAATCCTGACCAATCCATTGGACTAGAGCACCCGGTAGTCAAGTTTGAAAACGGGGCATACCTGGACAAAGAAGGAACCATATACGTAGTCACCAGTCACCCAGATAGGGCAGACGAATTTGGGAATGTAATCTCAGAAGCAGACTTAGGTGACTTGGAACAAGGAAACATGGGTGTAGAACCTAGAACCCCTAGAGGTAAATCAGTTCTCACTAGGATTATCACGCCTGAGTGGGTCCCCCAAGACAACAAGAACATAGAGCTACTCCTCAATCGAGAAACTGACGAAGCCTTTTGGAGGTATAAATCTAATCAGCCAACGGATATAGGAAATATCATGATCTATGAGTTTAAGGATCCGGATAGCCCAGGTAGAGTGACCTACTTAGATCACACCTCGGAAAGGATCTTTGTGGTGACAGAAAATGATAGGCATGCTTACACTTGGAAGGGCGAATTCATTTTTCCCCAACCAAGATCAAATGTATCCTATGGTCACCCTGGGGCTGGAACATCCCAAGCTCATGGAATGCAAAGAGACAGAAGTAGAGATAGACCAGAAATAAACTTTGCCAACCCAGTGGGCAGAGAAAGAACGAGGACGGAAACGAATAGGGTAGAACCTGAGACGCTTAGAGCTCACAGGAACCAAAGAAACGTGGATGGATTTCCGCTGCCGAGACCTAGAGAGCATACAAGAACTCTGAGACCGACCCAGCTAGTTAAGTCCATGAAGAATTACTTTGATGGCACAGGAGATCCCTATGATCATGTGGCAGAGTTCAAGCAAGTCTTGAGAGCTGAACAAGTGGAGGATCTATTCACGCAGTACAATGCCTTCGGTCTAACCCTGAGGAACACGGCACTTACATGGTTTCAGCCATTGGATGAGCGGCAGTTCAGGAGCATAGACCAACTCCTAGAGGCTTTCATTGTAGAGTTCTCTAAGAGCGGCATAAGACACAATACCTCCTCATTGATTCACAGCTTCAAACAGACCCCCCAAGAGACTGTCAGATTGGCCAGAAGAAGATTTAGACAATATCTTGAAAGGTGCCCTGTTTCGGAGCTACCCACATCTGCTAAACAAGTAGCCTTATTCCTGGATGGATTGCTGAGTACGAAATTGAGATCCTATGTGTATCTGAAGGACCCTAGGACTATAGAAGAGTGTGTACGCATGTGCATTGATATTGAAGATAACCTAGGGGAAGAACTAGAGCTTTCCAAAATCTACAAAGATTCAGATAGTGCATCTAGTCACTCTTCCACGCAGTCCACATCAATTGAGGAACTTGCAGAGAAAGTGGCACAAAAACTAGGCGTCTCTAGCAAACAAATTCCAAGGTTTGCCCCTGTGAAAAGATGCTATACGTGTGGTGGCGACCACATGGCGAATGTATGTCCCATTATGGCTCAACCCCAAGTTAATCCTAGTAGCCAGTACTGCACCATAGAATGGAAGTACACCAATCACACTGCGCAAGATTGCCCATACAACAGGCAGGCGGTTAGGCAACCCTACCCTCAGCCATACCCTCAACAGGGAAGA
Organism: Ceratopteris richardii; assembly: GCA_020310875.1. Taxonomy (NCBI): domain Eukaryota; kingdom Viridiplantae; phylum Streptophyta; class Polypodiopsida; order Polypodiales; family Pteridaceae; genus Ceratopteris; species Ceratopteris richardii. The sequence goes on from CM035429.1 coordinate 47,375,991, forward strand.
TACCAGAACCAGTACCCTCCACAGCCATATGGCAGGCAACAGCAACCCTATCCGCAACCATACCAAAACCAACAGAGACCCCAACCAGTGCTAGTTCAACAGCCTCCAAACCCAGCTAATGTGATTCCGGTCAAGTACGCTGTTGCAGAAGAAAACCTGAATAGGGCCATAGTACCAGTAACCCCATTGATCTCAGAAAGTGACCCTAGTGACCATAGCTTTGATTCTACCCATGTTGATAGTCCCCAAGCGTACTACATGCAGTCTCCAGAACATGGTGAGTCCTATTACAACGAAGAGCCAAATGAACCCAGTTGGGAGTCAGATTATACAAACGTTATGTATGCAAACCCCAACCCTAGGCCTCAACCTAGGCAAGTAAGACCTCCATTCCCAAGAGGACCATGCTACAGATGCCAAGGAGATCACCTCATTCGTGATTGTCCCTTACCTCCACCTACACAACCCCAGTCAGTGACGATTCAAGGTTTTTGCCAAGATTGTGGAAAAGAGCATCTTTTACGAGATTGCCCAAAGAACCCCAATAATATGCCAAAAATCACTCCTATCAATGTGATTGGTTTGGTTGTAGATTCCTCAGGAAGTGTCACTTCCACTGCACCAGTACAGGTAGTCACTAGAGCTCAGGCATTGCAGCAAAACCAAGAGGCAAGCCAGGAAAAGGGCCCAGAGGCTAGTGAAACCGAGAGCGTGACAAAGAAAAGGACTAGAGCGTGGAAAGATAGTCGAGAAAGAATGAAAAGACAATGGGCTAAAAAGATGAGTGAGCTTGAGGAAAGCATAAGAGAAACCAAAGCGAGGATAACTGAACTCACAGCTCAAACTCCCTCTCACATTACCCCGCCTCCACCACTCCCAACTCCATCCGTACCACCACCTTCCCCACCGCCTCATCAAATCCCACCACCCCCTAGAGTAGGATCAGTCCTAGCTGATCCCACTCCCGAAGACCTAAACATGATGCTGAAAGCATATCAGGCCAGAATCCAAGAAGGGCCAACCATAACCGATCATGAAAAATGCTACCCTAGAGCCGAGCTAGAGCTTGAACGAACAAAAATTTGCGCAAAGATGGTGGAATTGGCCCAAGCCATGTTCGAAGCTAGCCGCCTCTTTAACATCTCTAGCTCAGCTAAGACTCAGTTACACTTTGATGGACTGCTAGAAAGAATAGAGAGGCTAATTGCACAATCAGAGAAGGAACCTGCCCCTCAAAGAAAGGAAAGGGCGAGAGAACGGATAAGCCAGCCTCTTCAGGAAGCCCATGTGCCTCCTCAAGAAGCTTATCTTCCCCCCCAAAAGGCACATGAGCCTCCCTCGAAAGCTTACATACCCCCACAGGTGGCCTACATTCCTTCTCAGAGAGCGTATGAGCCTGTTCGGAAAAGTAATAGAATAAGTAATCCTCCCCAAGAAGCTTGCGCCCCAGCCATCTATGAGAACGAGGAGAGAGCCAATGATAGAATAAGCCCTCCTTCCCAGGTTGCTTATGCGCCTAATTCTACAGAGCCAGACACTTCTTCTTCTATGAATCGGTTTGCACCAGACTTCCTACGAGAGATTCAAGAAGACAAATGGGATAATGAAAGTGAAGTCGCCCCTCCTTTTGAACTTGTGGATGATGCACACGACCAATTCCCACAAGACATCCCATCTATTTACGGGGAACATGAGAGTACTCAGTCTCATGAGAGATTGGACTTTGAGTCTAATTCCATACAGGAGCTACCCCACTTCACAGGCCCATGGGAAGCAAAGTCCACATGTATGAGAGCACCCACAGTCATGGTAAGGAACGACGACTCAGTCATACCTAGGAACACGGAGGTAGTAAAGAACGCCAGGGAGCAGTGCGATCTCACTTTGGAAGAACTGCCTGAGGATAGACCAAACGCTCGGAAACATGTAGCCAATCAAGTGACTGAAGTTGCAAAACCACGTTCCCGGGTAGGATCCCATAGGACAGTGCCAGAAATTCCCTTGGACAAGATAGGAGATATGTGTGAAGGTGAAGAAGGGAACACCTATCTTCCCATCACCTACCAGGAGTACACCACCAAGGCAATTTTGGACTCAGGTGCAGGAGTTGCAATTGCCACTACTTCCCTATGGAAGCGTTGGGGCAAGCCGGCACTCAGGCCAACGAGAATGAAATTGCAGATGGCCGATGGTCACATAGAGAGACCCCTAGGATTGCTAGAAGGAATAACTCTCACCACTTGTGGTGTCGAGTTTGAGCATACATTTGCTATATGTGACTTCAGCAAAAATCATGCCTATGAGATGATTTTGGGAAGACCATTCATGCGACAGTTGCAAGTGGTACAGGATTGGGGAGCCAATTCTTTGTACCTGCAGCACTTAGGTGTTACGACCAAAGTCAATCTCAAAGATTACTCTCATAGAGATGTACCTCCTATCCAGTGGAATCCCATCCATAGAGCCAAAGATGATACGGAATCTGTGCATTCCATAGGGTCAGGATCCTCATGGATGCATGAAGACACTCACTTATGGATGTGCAAAGTAGCAGTGGAGGAAGAGAAGAGAGAAAAGGCCAGAGAAATAGGTGCAAACGAAACCCATAGACCCATTCAAGACCCAGCCTATGCACCTGTAGTTTTTCCAGACGAGGAATTTGAACCCCATGGCTGGGCAGAAATTTTAGCAACAATGGACGTAGCCATCAATGAAGAACAATGGACACCTCACTGTGATGAGGATGGCTATGACATTTCAGTCTTCTCCATAGAGCCAATCATGGGAGAGGCAGTTCTAGAAGAATGCGAACCTAGCCCTGATGCATTTGAGGATGCAAGTGACTCCGATCTAGAGTCAATCATTATGGACCCACCATTTGCATCAGATGAAGAATACTTCCATGAAGTAGAATTTCAACCCCAGAGGCATGGAGAGGTTACAAATGATGTAAGATTAGCAACACATATGACCCCGAAGGAAGAAGGAAAGAAACGAAAGAAGAAAGAAGTCTCACCAGAGGAGGAAGAATCTTTGTTTGAGGTCCCAGAAAATTTTAAGAAGTATGAGATAGATGACAGGAGAGTCATGATAAGAATGCCTAAACGAGAGGCACAATCAGGAGAGGCCTATGATAACAAAGAAACTACCAAGAAAATCGTAGTGGCCCTAGAAGAAGGAGAGGAGAGATGTACGTACATAGGTCATGACCTAACAGAGGAAGAAGAGCATGCGTTGATAGCCTTGCTAAGAGAATACAGAGATGTATTCGCTTGGAGTTACAAGGATTTGAAAGGTGTTGACCCCGATATATGCTCACACACTATCCCCATGACCTCAGATGCCAAACCCTCTAAGCAAAAGCCTTATACATATAACGATAATTACGCTGCTAAGATCAAGGAAGAGATAGATAGACTGGTCGAAGCTGGATTTATCTATGAAATTGAGCACACTGAATGGGTATCCCCCATCGTAGTGGTGCCCAAGAAGAATGGCAAGCTGCGTGTGTGCATTAACTTGAAAAAGGTTAATGCCGCCACGATTCGAGATAACTATCCGCTTCCCATCACAGAACATCTCTTAGAAAGAGTGGCAGGCAAGGAAGTGTACAGCTTCCTTGATGGATTTTCGGGCTACAATCAAGTAGCCATAGCTCCAGAGGATCAGCATAAGACAGCCTTTGCCACAGAATGGGGCATTTTTGCCTTTAGAGTAATGCCATTTGGGCTTACCAATGCACCAGCTACCTTCCAGAGGCTGATGTGCCATGTGTTTAAGGAGTTCCTGAGGAAGAGTTTAGAAGTCTATGTTGATGATCTTTGTGCTCATTCCAATATTAGACAAACCCATATTCTTGAACTCAGACAAATCTTTGACAAATGTAGAGAATATCAAGTCTGCCTGAACCCAGAAAAGTGCGTTTTTATGGTCAGGCAAGGCAAGATTCTAGGACATATAGTGTCAAAGAATGGCATATCTACCGACGAAGAAAAAGTGAGAGCCATAGCAGAGCTACCTAGGCCAAAGAATGTCAAGGAAGTACAAGCTTTCATGGGGCACTGTGGTTATTACCGACGATTTATACACATGTATGCTGTCATTGCAAAGCCCATGTACGGACTTCTGACAAACTTTGAGTGGACGGATGAATGTGAGAATTCCTTCCAGGAGCTTAAACGAAGATTATGTTCAGCACCAATCTTGACCACACCAGATTGGAATAAGCCATTCCACGTTCACGTGGATGCATCCAATTATGCCATTGGATGTGTGCTGGCACAACCTACTGGTGAAGGTAATATGGATCTTCCAATTGCCTATGCCAGTAGACAGTTGAATGCAGCTGAACGGAATTACACCACCACAGAGCGAGAAGGATTAGGCATGGTATATGCAGTTAAGAAATTTAGACACTATTTGCTGGCAAATAAGTTTAAATTTTTTACGGATCATCAAGCATTGCTATACCTCGTAAACAAGCCTTGCAATACAAGAAGATTAGTGAGATGGTTTCTCTTGGTAATGGAATATGATTTTGAGGTTGTGGTAAGGAAAGGGAGGACTCACTTGAGAGCAGATCACCTCTCTAGGCTCACATCAGGAGAAGCCCCACAAGGAGTGTCAGATGACCTTCCTGATGCTTACTTGTTTAATTTGGAAGTGGTGCCGCAGTGGGCTAAGCCATTGGTACCAGTATTGACATACGGGCCTAATCATCCAGTGGTAAACACACGGAATAGAGAGGTTGTAAAAGCCCAAAAGTACCACATCATGGCAGGAAGCATGTACAAGCACACAGATCAAGGGATCTTGGCTTGTTGCGTAGAAGAGGATGAGTACGCTAAATGGTTGCAATTAGCACATGTAGGTGCGTTAGAGCAACACCATTCAAAGCAACGAACTTTACAGACTCTAAAGAGATTCGGAGTACATTGGCCAACTATGGAAGCTGATGTCCAAAAGTTGTGCAAGGAATGCCCAATCTGCTGCACTAAACCACCTGTGGAACACGCCACTCTTTATCAAGTATCCATTGTGCCAGATTGGAGCGAACCTCTAGTATTCTTCCTGAGGACAAACACATTCCCTCCAGACATGACTCTGGCTAGGAAAAAGGAGTTTAGAACAAGAAGCCCAGGATTACTCACTCATCGGTAATAATCTATATAAGCGTGGTAAAGATGGTTACCTGAGATTGTGTGTCCATGAAAGTGAATATCTTAAGATCTTAGAAATTGCTCACCAAGGTGTAGCAGGAGGGCATTTTGGACCAGATCGAGTGATCAAGGCCATACTATTTGCGGGCTTCTGGTGGCCTACCCTTCACATGGATGCACATACCTATGTGAAACGGTGTGATGTCTGTCAGAGGACTCAGTATCCTATACGCAAAGATGAGATGCCACTGAAACCTATGATGGGTGGACGTGCATTTTCTAAGTGGGGAATAGACTTCGTAGGTCCTATTAATCCCCCAGCTAAGGGTTCTCATGCGGAATACATCATTGTTGCAACAGACTATCTAACTAAGTGGGTAGAGGTAAAGGCTACGACAAAGAACGACGCTCAAACAACTGCTAAGTTCTTGTTTGAGAATGTGTTCACAAGATATGGGCTACCTATAGAGCTTGTAAGTGATAGAGGCACTCATTTCTTGAATGAAGTGATTGAAAATCTACTCCAAGAATTCTTGGTAATACACAAGAAGTATGCCCCTTATCACCCTCAAGCTAATGGACAAGCTGAGAGCACTAATAAGATCTTATGCAATGTACTGACGAAATTAGTGAACACTAAACGCTCTGATTGGGACAAACAGCTACACCATGCTGTTTGGGCATATCGAGTTGCCTACAAAACGGTACTCCAAGCCACCCCCTTTCAGATGGTATTCGGCCAAAACGCTGTGCTACCCTTGGACTTCCTGATTCCTACATTAAGAGTAGCACAAGAGCACGAATGGACGGGTCATGAGCTCTCCTCTAGGATCTTTGACCTTGAACGATTGGGAGAAACAAGACTGAGAGCAGCTGCAGGAATATATGCAGCCAAGAAGAGACAGAAGGCATATTTCGATGCCCATGTGAAGGATAAAGGCTTGAAAGCAGGAGATCTAGTCTTAGTCTATACACTGAAACAACACGCAAGGAAACTAGAAAAGAGAGGCTACGGACCTATGATCATCAATAGGATCTCCACGAGTGGAGCAGTACAACTGGCCACGTTAGAGGGTGATGTTCTCCCTAACTATATCAGCGGTTGCAGAGTCAAGTTGTATCAAGAACCCCTCACAGAGGAAATGCTTAGCCGACTCAACACTGCTAAGCAACGCAAAGAGGAAGAAAAGCGAATTAGAGAAGAAGCTCAAGCAGAAGCTTTAGAACGCATCAGAAGGATGAAATTACGAAGGCAAGGTAGAGATCAGCCTAGAGCGAATGACTATGCAGATCAAGGATTTCCTATGGCCATGTGTGAAGTTGCAAGAACAAGCTCGCATAGGATAATTGATAGACGTCCTTTCATAACCCTAGATATAGGACAAGGAAAGAGTGCAAGGAACGTAAGAGCCTTGATTGACTCAGGCGCAGCCACTAGTGCTGTTAGAGTGTCTTACTGTCAAGAGTTACAGTTAACTGTCAATCCTGTGGAAGCATATCTCATAGGATTGGGAGGCGTGGAAACCCCTTGCATAGGCGAGGTGGAACTTCCCCTCTACATTCAGGATGAGGAAATGACTGTTAAAGTACTGGTGTGTCAAGATGAGGATCTCACTGAACCTCTAGTCTTAGGTCAAGATTGGATCTATGACCAAGCAATTAATTTAAACCTAAGAAGTGGACTTCTCCAGGTTTGGGTCAATCATAGTCGAGTTACAGTAGAATTAGACAATGGAGCACTCAAGGAACTAGGAAAGGCACAGACTCCTGGTCCTTCTAGGGGTACACATGAAGATGATCATGCTGTTCTTGTTCAAAACCATGTGTTGCAGAGGAATGATATTTGCAAAAAAGGAGTCAAGGATGCAACGGAACTCCCTTCTTTTCCAAAGGCCAGAAGGAGGTAGCAACCAAAGGTGGATCAAAGGCAGAAGAAGCAGAGTACTACCTATATCCGAGATCAAAAGTACCTGCGCAGCAGAATGTCCCAGAAAGTAAACCAAGTGTGGGTGCGGAAAGGCGAACACCCGGTTGCACTCACGACAACCACACGGGCAAAGCCTCTTACTAGTAACCAACAACGTGACTCCACTAAGAAGTTTGTCAGAAATTCTTCTGCTAAAGTGAAATCCATTTGGGTGCCCAAAAAGTCGATGAAGGCTAGCCCACAATCAAGACAAATTTGGGTGCCTAAGGCTTGTTTGCGGGCTCAAATAACTAAACCAAAACCACACCCTATACAGCATGATCCACTCACTCGCACAACCACTGCCCACTCATTTTCAACACGCAGGAACACACCAAGGCTCATGAGCACGAATAGAATCACTTGTAAATGGGTCCCTAAAAGGCCCCATTTTCAAACCGCGACACCGAGAAAGCTCTCTAGAGTCTCTACGAAACCGAAAGCAAAGCCCATCCACTGCATTTGGCAGCCTAAGACCTGTAATAAACCCCCCGACCCCAATTTGTAAATTCATCCCCACTTACTAACTTCATTAGTCTCCTAGGACTATCCAAGCATTAACTACACACACGTGCACCGAACACTTACTAACCCATTATTCGCTCCTGACCCTCATGTTAATATTATGATGGGAACAACAACGGTCCTCCCTTGTCCTGTACAATATTAACACATGTTTGTATCTTCTCACAGAGACAGACAACAAGAAGTAAAATGGCAGATACAGTAGGAACTAGCTCCCAGGCAGGCACCAGCCCCCAAGTGGTGGACATTGAAAGCCTTCCGGTCGAGGAGGAATTAAAGGAAAGACCAGCGGCATTACGGGCATTACATGCCATACCAATCCAGAATCCTCCACAGGGTCATACCATGCCGGTGGGCAAAACCTCACACTGGTTCAGTGACGTTGTTGGACCTCTGGGTGAAGGCACATATATGTGGGAATCCGAGGTCGAATTCAATGGACGTTGGGGCAGATACCATTTCTTTACCAGGGAGTTTGAAAAGCTACAGAACAACGAAGGACTGAAGCCGATATGGAAGAAGGCTGGGCTTTATGATTATTTCAAATTCCAACTACCAAAGCCAGATTTCCTAAGATGCTCATATCTAATTAGTACCCTCACCCCCAGCAAAGACAAGAAAGGATACAGCTCCTTTGTGCTCCCATCACTCACAAGGGGCAACGAGCTGAAGCGTTTCCGCTTGACTATCAACCTGGTAAGAGAAGCACTCGACATGACTGGTATGCACATTCCATCAGAGAAAGAGACTATGGTTCCAGACAACATGAAGAACCGAAACCTGACGAAGCTGAAGGACATGGTTGCAATGACGCCCACGATCGCCATCCACTTACGTATGGTCATGCAACATTTTGCCTTCCCCGCGCAGGAGAGGTTCACAATGCCTCCCAAAAAGATCTGGTTTAGCCTCTACCTGGCGGATGCTTTTGAGTTGACCATCAATATGCCCCATTGGATTATCGACCAGATTCATATGGCTCATCAGAGATGGTACAAGAAGCAAAAATCTGTATTGTATGGTTGCTGTGCACTCACAAGAATTGTATACAGATGTCTCGCATATGATGTACCGGTGCAGAGGGCTCTGATCTGGTCCAGAGCACAGGAATTTCAATGCAGATTGTCAGCTGTAGGGCCTCCCTCAAAGAAGATGAGAGGCTCTGTCCAGATGCCTTGCGCACAAGCTCGCGGTGCTACCCTGACGCCTGAGACCACCCCAAGACTCCCCCGACGAGTGCAACCATTTACTATCAGGCTACCCAGGCACAGCACAGATGGCCCTAATCTTGTGTTTCCACCAGTACCGACTGATCTGGAATTCCCGCATGGGTTCACTCTGGAGGATCTAACGGACGAAGAAGTTGCAAGAATCATTGAAGCTATAAATGCAGAAGTTGAAGAAGAGCAAGCCAGTGGACAGCAAACGGCCCCAGACCAAGCACAGCCCAGCCAACCGGACGTAGTCAACGTGGACGATGAAGAAGAAGCTCATGGGGAGACACAGGGTGGACAATCAGAAGCAGAAGAACAGGAGTATGATCAAGAAGCCCTACAAGTACTAGAAGGTGCCCCCGCCTACACTAGCGCGTTAAAGAAGCTTTACGATACAATGAACCGAGTTCAAGAGCAACACAGGCTCTCATTAGCTGCAGGTAAAGCTCTCATGAACCAGATTCTGGAGGAGGAAGGTGTGGATGAGCAATACCGTGCCACCTTGGAAATGATATCAGATGCTTTGGGAGTATCGGAAACAGTGCATACCGCACTAGCGCAATCACGAAGGACAGAGAGAAGATATGGAAGACGCCCCCCACGAACAGGAAAACGAATGAATGTATTAGGTTCAGGACCACAAGGCACCCCCACAACCACTGGCACAGCACACACAGTTCACGACACCGAGGAAGCCCACACATCGAGTGCACCCCCATCACCTCCCTTGCCACCTTCCCCCCCACATCCACCTCACTCACCTCCCTCTACCACTGTAACCTCCACTGTCACCACCTCTGAAACCACTACGCACACCAACACACAAACCATCAGCCAACCCCCACACTCTACTTCCACTGAAAACACGAGTCTAACTACGGCCACGGTACACCTCACTACCCCGAGCACACTTCCTAGAAGTTCACAATTACACACACCTCTATACACATTCACAACCCTCACCGCTACCACAATCCCCATGTTCACAGTCACTCCCACCACGATCCCCACTTTCATGGAGGTGTCACCCACCTCTGCACCTCTCCCATCCCCCATGTACCCACAATCTCCCATTCCCCCACCTCCCCCCTCACCCGTCCCCAGTATTGCATCCACAATCCCCTTTCCCTTTCCCTACCCCTCTGCATTCAACACTATTCCTCTCAGTAACTTATTTAATAATATGCATCAATGCATGGCCCAACTTCAGCAACACTACCAACTTCAGCAGCTACTCGAACAGCAGCACGTGACATTACAGGAGCAATACGCACAATTAGAAGCCAACCCACCCCAAGCAGATGATGAAGAACGACGACATATGGACGAGCTGCTACATTCTCAGATCACGGAAAACCTGAAACTTCGACGGAACTTGGGCCTCCTCCGCAAGCATATGTCGACCGCGTTAGAGGAGAATAAAAGATTACAGAAACAGAACGAAGAAAACCTGGAGGCGGCCATGGAGGGCTCCCCACAGGAGATTGACCCAGAACGATTCAAGGCAATTCCCTCGAAGAATATGCAGGTGGTGTTAGAAACTCATGCCGATCTAATGGAGGCCCATGCCGCTTTAGAAAAAGACAGAGATGAGTTACGAAGACAGTTGGCCACCCGACAGACAGAACCCAGCCCGAGCATAACCGCAGAAGAAACAGCTGAAGAGGTCACTAAACTCCGGGCCGAACTTGAGGAATTACGCAGCAAGGTTATGCAATATGAGCGTCAGCCCTCCCCTCTGGTAGACCCCGAGCCTGACGATCTGGTGCCAATTGAAGTAGAAGAAACATTCGAGGATCCCTATGTACCAATGCCAACACCCGGCGGTAATCGCACAGAACAGGGCATGGACACAATTGAGATCGAGGCACCAGAATGGATGCAAAAGTTAGAGAAAGTAGCCACGACGCATGATGACAGGGTGGCAGTCCAAATCGCATTGATGTCAAAACTGGAAGAGGTGGTAATAAAATCTGATTATTTTCAGAATCTTTCACACCATAGGTGGATCGGCCCATCGGATGATCTGTATGTACCTTTTTGCGTGCTAATGGCGGATTATAATGCGGAGATCAAGCGCCACACCTCAAGGGAACCCACCTCTGCCACCCAATTTGCACCCGATGACATCCCAGAGAGTGCCAAGCAAGGACATATCCGCCAACCAACGTGGAGAATTCGGCTGCTCGAAACCTACCCGGAAATGGTAAGAACATGGAACAACATGCCATTGTACATCAAATATAATCCATGTTATTGCCCTGTGTTTTGAAGGAGATCCTGGCCGGAGTACACACATACAGTGCTGACGATTAAAGGATGTGAGAAGTGGCTAAATTACGTGTACTTCGCACCCCCTAAAGGCGCACCTACAATTGGCTATATGATTTCAACGATCCGACATTGGGGGGTCCGTTTCAAGAATGTTCCTGATATCATGACTCAGATGTGCTTGAAAATTTTCGAACTTATGCTGGTCACCTTCAGGACCTTCAAAAATGTCAAGGAACCGCATCTCTCAGCACTAGGATTTAATGAAGGGAACCAGGACCTTGTATACGACATGAGCACAACTCCATCGATCAATGTGGTGTATGCATGGCACGCTCGCATCAAATATCTACCGGCCTGCTTCAAACAAACGTTCGAAGAGATGTTTGTCACGGGATTCTGGGAATATCACTCCGAGATATTCATTCCCAGACCATCCCATCTCTTGCAGTTGTTTGCAGTGGAACAAGCTCTCCACTCCGAAAAGCTACGCATGCCACATCCAGAGGTTCCTGGGCCGGTAGACTGGGATGCTCTTCTGACAGACTTGGCCAAAGGGTTGCGAATTGCTGAACATCATTTAGCGCAGGACGTCGTCGAGTACTACATCCAGAAACCCTCTCAACAAGGGTCTGTCAGGGACGACAGATGCGAGAGAGGGGGGGGTGTTAGCAGTGGACAAGGGAGAGAAGGCACAAGCAGACATGGGAGTCAACGAAGATCTGGCAAGTAGGCCAACAATTTTCTTTAGAAAGAAGCACTTATGAACATTCACGCAGATTTAGCACTAAGGCAACCTTAATCTTTCAAAACCTCTACACCCATTAAAAGTGATTCTCATCACTAAGCACCATTGTAAATATCATTTCATCTTTTTTGTAGCTCCATTTTGTGCAAGCCAAGGAGTCCTTGAGCTTGAGGAGCATTAGAAGTATCTACCTGCCAATTTTCGTAATTTTTGGATATCGTTTGAGCCCCCAAATAAGCCCTGGAACCTAATTTTTAACTAGGCCGGACACTAGGTCTGAACAGGGCCAAAGCTAGTCAAAAACTATAAAAGGAGCTAGAGAGCTCATTTTTGGGGTTAGATTGTAATTGAAACAAACTCGTAAGAGCTTGTGAAAGTAATCTAAAGAACTCCATTGATTCTCTCTCTTTGTCTTGCCGTGTGTGCGCGTGTGTGTGTATGTGTGTGCATGCTTGTGTGCTTCTCACTCACGCACTTGTGCCGCCACTTGCTCGGGGTCTTCATACCATCCTCACGTCTTCCCGGATTGACATTAAAGGAGGTGCTACTCATCACTGAGCTACACATGCACACCTGGTTTTCATGCCCTTTTCGCACAAAGCCATGGGCTTGAAAACATACACTTCTTCATGCAATTCATCATTCAAAAATGCAGTTTTAATGTCCAACTGATGTACATTCCCAACATGATGAGCTTCAAGTGCACAGATGCTAGCAACAGTAGTCATTTGGCATGCAGGTGAAATGTTTCATCAATTGTAAATGTGTGTGTATATGTGTGTCTATGTGTATATGTGGGTGTGTGTAAATGTGTGTGTATGTGTGTGTATGTGTCTATGTGCATATATGTGTGTGGTTGGACTCCTCACAAAACCATGTGCAATCAAATAGGCATGTATTTTTTCATACCAAGCACGCGGTGCTTGTTTTAAACAATATAATGTCCTCTTTAATCTGCACACCTGGTTTTCATGCCCATTTTGCACAAAGCCATGGGGCTGAAAACATACACTTCTTCATGCACATCATCATTCAAAACTGCATAATGTCCAATTGATGTACATTCCCACCGTGATGAGCTTCAAGTGCACAGATGCTACGAAAAGTAGTCATTTGGCATGCAAGTGCAAAGGTTTCATCAAATTTTGTGTGATTCTGAGACTATGACCGGAGGGGTGTCCATGATGCCCTAGATGAAGCGACAATGTGCTCTATTACCAATTGTTGGAGTTTGAGGTCTGCAGACACATGCGAACAACAGAAGGAAGAAGAAGAATCTTGGAGCACAACACAAAATACTAAATGTATTAGAAATTTGACGACATTATATTGTTTAAAACAAGCACCACATGCTTGGTATGAAAAAATACATGCCTATTTGATTGCACATGGTTTTGTGAAGAGTCCAACTAAGAGAACCTTATATGTTAAGAATGCTAATGATGTGCTTCGGATCATGGTTTTGTATGTTGATGACATGTTGCCCACTGGTCTCATGAGGAGCATATTGTTGATTTTAAGGCTGATTTGCATGCCTTATTTGAGATGTTAGATTTGGGGCATTTGCATCATTATTTGGGCATTCAATTTATCCAAGTTGGTCCTGGAATTTGGCTTTGTGTCAAACTAAATATATTGACACATTATTGGAGTGTTTTGTCTTTGATGATTGTAAACCTATTGCCACTCCTTTAGAGATAGGTTTATGATTGATTCTTCATGATGTTGAAGATGCATTTGATGTTGTTCTCTATCAGCATGCTATTGAATGCTTGATTTACGTATGCATTACTCGGCCAGATATTGAGTTTGCTATCTCACACATGAGCAGCATTATGCATTTCCTAGCTGTCAAGCATTGGCAAGTGGTTAAGCTCATCTTTCGCTATTTGAATGGGACCCCAGTACTTGGATTGTTTTATCCCAAGGGGGGATCACTACTGCTAGATTTACATGCTTTTTCTCACTCTCACTAGGCTGGTTGCTATGACATGTGTGTCCACTAGTGGCTTTTGCTTCATGCTAGGTAGCTCATGTATATCTTGGTTGAGCAAGAAGTAGCCTATTGTGGCCCTCCAATTGTGAGGCTAAGTATAGGGCAACTTTCACAGTGACTGTTGAGTATGTGTGGCTCAGATGCCTTATGGCTGATTTGGGTGTTGGTTAGTCTTTTGCCACCATCATCTTCACTAATAGTTAGAGTGCATTCGCAGTTGTGAGCAAACCTTGTGTTCCATGCTTGCACTAAGCACATTGAGGTGCATTATAATTATGCTAGGGAGAGGTTCTTTATTGGAGAGATCAGCTTGGTATATGTGCCCATGCAGGAGAACATTGTAGAGATTTTCACGAAGGTTTCTACGTAGGAACAAGTTTAAAGTTTTTTGCAAAGCTTTGGGCTTACTTCCTTTTGTGGATTGATTCCACATAGCTTCGCACTTCCTTATACATGAGTGCCCGCTCCTTGTTTAGTGCATCACTCTCAACGGGATTTGTTGATATATTTAGGTAGCGATGTGTGAACACACTAGGACCACCGGGGAACCTTTTCCCCTCTTTAAGAGGTTTTTTCCCCAGCTTGTATATATATATATCTATAGCCCTTATAGGTTACTTATCATTGTACATTCTAGTGGTAATACATTTAGTATTGTGTGTTGTGCTCCAAGCTTCTTCTTCTTCCTTGTGTTGTTTGCGTGCTTTTGTAGACCTCAAACTCTAACATATGGGTATATGTGTGTATGCATGTGTATATGTATGTATGCATATGCATATGTATACATGCATTTTGCATGCATTTGAGTGCATATGTGTGTGTGTATATGTGTATGTGTGTGTGTGTCTATGCATGTATGTATGTGTGTGTGGATGTCTATGTGCATATATGCATGTCAATATGTGTGTATGTATATGTGTTTGTATGTGTATGTGTGAATGTTCATGTGTGTATGTTTGAGAGATAGAGAGAGAGAGATCGAGCACATGCACACAACCACGTAGCTAGCGACGGTCACAGAAGCAAGAAGGTATGCTCACACACACATATACACACAGATTTACACACACATATATACATGCATACACACACATATATATACACATAGACACACATATACACACATGGACACACACACATATAGACATAGACACACACACATACACACATAGACACACACACACAAACATAGACACACACACACACATAAATGCATATACACATGCAGACACATACACACACATACACAAATTTACACACACATACACATGCATACACACACACACACACAAATATATGCACCTAGACACATACACACACATACACCCACACATACACACACATTTACACACACACACACATACACACATAGACACACACACATACACACATACACACACATATACACACATACATACACATACATACACACATACACACATATTTACACACACACATACACAGATTTACACACACACATACACATGCATACACACACATATAAACACACATAGACACACACATACACACATAGACACACACACACACACGTAGACATACACATATACACACATAGTCACACACACACACATACACACATAGACACACACACACATACACACATAGATACACACACACATACACACACACACATACACACACACACATACACACACACATACACACATAGACACAAACACACATACACACATAGACACACATGCATACACACATAAACACACATACACATACACACACACACATAGACACATACACAAACACACATATGCACATAGACACATACACACACACACATTTACACACACCCACATATACACATAGACACACACACATACACACATAGACACACACACATACACACATAGACACACACAAATACACACACATACACACATACACACAGATTTACACACACACACATACAAATGCATACACACACATATGTACACATATATACACACACATACACACATAGACACACACAAACAATCACAGATAGACACACACACCCATACACACACATACACACACATACACACACATACACACACATGGACATGCATACACAGACACACACATAAACACACATAGACACACACAAACACACACATACACATACACACACACAGACATACACACACACAGACATATACATACACACACACACACACACACACATATATATATATATATATATATATATATATATATATATATATATATATATATATATATATATATATATATATATATATATATATATATATATATATATATATATATATATATGCACATTTCCACACACATATATACACATACACACGTATATGCACAAATAGATACACACATACACACATACACATGCATACACACACACACACATATACATACATATATATATATATATATATATATATATATATATATATATATATATATATATATATATATATATATATATATATATATATATATATATATATATATATATATATATAGACACACACACACACATATACACACACACATACACATACATACACACATACACAGACACATGCATACATAATGCACATGCATCTGCATACATACATGCTTACATGCATACACACACATACACACATAGACACATACACACACATACACACATAGACGCACATATTTACACACACACATACACACACATATATATACACACACAAACACACACATACACACATAGACACACACACACACACATACACACACATATTCACACACACATACACACATAGACACATGCACACTTGCACACACACACATACACACATCCACACACATTTACACAAACACATACACATGCGTATAGACACATATATACAGATACACACATAGACACACACATGAATACACACACATGCATACATAATGCACATGCATATGCATACATACATGCTTACATGCATACACACACATACACTCATACACACACATATATACACACAGATTTACACACAGATTTACACACATACACATGCATACAGAGACACATAGATACACACATACACACGTAGACACACACACACACATATGTTGGTGCATTTTACCCAAGCCTACATGCTTGATATATTTGATATCATCCTCATTTCTAAGTCACATGAGGAGTCATGTGAACACCTCTTGTAAAAGAGTTCATTTTTATCTCTTGTAATTGAAAAAAGAAAAAGGAAAAGGATGGCTTACCTCATGCATGATGTAAAAGAAATTTCGTGGCTCTAACTACCAAAAACCACGACTTTTTGAGCTGAGGGAATATCTCCTAACGTTGGGGATCACTTTTAGGTGGAGCCATTCGAATTCGAATTCAAAACTCCCTCCAAGAATAGCTATAAAAGGAGCAAGAAGGAAGAGGCGATTAGCAAGCCTTGTACGTGACCACTTCATGTCATTTTGTAGAGATTGAAGAGCTTACTCCATAGCTCTATCATTCTACTCCCATTGTGCAAAGATTCATTGCCAATGTGGTTGTAATCATATATGAATTTATACATTTATCATCATTCACTTATTTGTTTTGTTCTCTGCTATACTCACTCAGAGCAGTACCTTTAGAAGGTCATATCTCGAGTTCTACTGATCCTTTTTCTGTGATTTAATGTGCGTTGGATAGCTCTTACTTTCTAGTGTCTGCATATCAATGTTCAAGGTCATTGGAGTTATACTTTTAGAGATATATGCATTTTACTGCTCACTGGTCTATCTCTGCAGAGCCCCGAGAATGATGGGCATGTTCCAGAGATTGATGAAACTTGTTCTCAGTGCTTAGTCCATCATTTGAAGTGTTTTAACTTGGATTGGGAAGCTTGCTAAGTCTATTTGCTATGCCCAAAAGGAATTTTTCTAATTCCTTCTAGGTTGAGAGCACTGTTCATTTTTTCTAGCAGGTGTATGTCCAAAAATAGCAAGTTTTGGGAGCTAGTCATTTCGCAACTAGTCTATCTTGACTTAAACTTTTGGGATACATGTTCCAAAGTACTTGGCTGATATTTTGGTGGATTTAGGAAGCTTAAAGGGTCTACTAATCAACTCTGAAGTCTCACTTGGCTGGTGTGAAGCTGGTTGTAGCAGCACCTACTCATCTTTGGATTGCATCCACCATCTCTCTTCACAGTGGTATCAGAGCATAGTCAAGCAACATGGGAGATGGATTTCCATCAACAATTGACAAATTGGATCCAAACAACTACCCGGCATGGTCTCTAAGGATGGAGGCTTACCTTCAAGGGAGGAATCTATATGGATTCATATCCGGAGATGAAGCAATGCCAACCATGAGGAACAAAGGGCAACCATCACATGAAGAAGTGGAAGGACTTTCGAATTGGTGTTCGAAGGATGCACTTGCAAGGTCCTATATTCTAAACTCAATCTCTGATTTTCTTTTACCTCATGTCAAGGGATGCAAGACATCAAGAGAGACCTGGAATGCACTTGCTTCTTTCTTCTCTTCCAACACTCGAGTAAGGAAGAACCAATTGTGGATGGAGTTTACAACAATGAAGAAAAGCCCGAAGCAAAATGTGACTGATTATGTCACAAAGATGAAGGAGATTTCCGACCAACTTGGAAGCATTGGAGAGGTAATTGAAGAGGAGCAAATCATAAGACAAATCATGAATGGAATCAAAGCAGACGACAAGTGGGAGTCATTCACAACAGCCATGGATTTATACATGGATATGCATGTACCCGACCTCAACACACTCATGGGCCAACTCTTCACTCATGAAGCAAAGATTAGCAAAGGTGGTGAGTCCTCAAGAGGTAATCAAACTTTTGCCTTATATTCTGATAAAGCTAAGGTCAAGGACAAGTCAAAGAATAGGAAGAATGAAGATGAAGGAAGCTCTTTCCAAGCAAACTTTGCAGGTAGAGGAAGAGCTAGAGGAAGAGGCAGAAGTGGAAAGCAAGGCAGGGGAAGATTCCAATCATCTCAAACTTGCAAAATATGTGGCTTATCTAACCATACTACTGAAGAATGTTTCAGGAACCCGAGGAACTCAAGAGGAAGAGGATTCAATAGAGGTGGCTATGGATCAAATAGAGGTAGATACAATGGAGGCTACAACAATAACAACTACTACAAACAACAACTACAACAACAAAAACTATCAAAGTGGCCATAGAGGAAGAAGAGATTACAATAACTATGCAGAGGACCAAAGTCAAGAAGATTCATTATTGATTATGAATCTATAAGCGAAGAAGGGTAAGGATGATGATCACATATTTTACATTGATTCAGGATGCTCGAACCATGTAGCAGGAAATGTGGCTTTACTTTCTGATTTGGAAGATCCTCATAACAAGCATGAAGTGCAGACAGGAGATGACACAAAGCACTCAGTGGAGAAGATAGGTAATGTGAAGACATCAGATGGGAATATGAACCTCTTAAGCAAAGTCTTGTATGTCCCTACAATTACCAAAAATTTAATAAGTGTTGGACAGATTGTTGAAAAAGGATTGCAGGTTAGATTCAATCGATTTGGAGCATATGTTGAAGACCCAAGGCAAGGCTTTTGAAGGATTGCCAAAGGAGAAAAGACAGGAAGGCTTTTCACTTTTGAAGTGGAAGATACAAAGAACATAGCTTTGTTTAGCTATGGATCTCAAACTCTAACAGAGTTGGAGATATGGCATAAAAGGCTTGCTCACATTGGTGAGAGGACACTCAAACAGATTTGCAGGGACCAAAGTGTACTTGGTTTGCCTAATATCACAAGGCAACACATGATTTATAAGTGTGAAGCTTGTCAACTCGGCAAGGCTCATAGACAACCTTTCAATAAGAAAGGATATATGTATCAAAATCCTTTGGATCTAGTGCACACGGATGTGTGGGGTCCAAGTAAGGAGCCATCTATATCAGGCTCAAGATATTATGTGTCTTTCATAGATGATTGTAGCAGGTGGACCATTTTGTTTTTCATGAAGCACAAGGATGAAGTGTTTAATTGCTTTAAGAAGTATATTGCTCTTGTTGAAAACCAAACAGGTAGGACTTTGAAACGACTCAGATCAGATGGTGGAGGAGAATACTTCTCTTCTGAATTTGATGCCTTCTTGCATGAAAGAGGCATTAAAAGGGAAGTCACTACAAGGTATACACCCGAACTCAATGGTGTAGCAGAGAGGAGGAACAGAGCTATTGTCGAAGCAGCAAGGTCCATGCTCAACGAAAAGGGATTGCCAAACTACCTATGGGCAGAGGCTGTGTCGACAGCCACATATCTCATAAATAGACTTCCATCTAAGTCACTAGATGGAACCACTCCATATGAAGTGTGGAATGGAAGAAGACCTAGTCTAGAACATTGCAAAATCTTTGGATGCTTAGCCTATGCTCACATTCCTTCTCAAGTAAGAGGGAAATTGGATCCCAAGGTAGAGAAGTGCGTATTTATTGGTTATGACCAAAACCAAAAAGGATATAGATTGTAGAATCCAACCAATAAAGGATTTTCTGTGAGTAAAGATGTAATTTTTGATGAAAACAAATCATGGTTTGATGATGACAGGAAAGTGAAGCTGCCATATGACTTGGATGAAGATTTTCCATCACTTCAACCAAAGGAGCCAAAGCAGATTGAAGAAAGTGATTCGGAGATTGACCTAGAAGACTTGGAAAGACTAAAGCTATGGAAGAACAAAGGTAAAGCAAAGATGCAGGATGCTACCTATGGACCGGAGAGCTCACATCAACCACTTAGAAGGTCTTCAAGGGAGAAGAAGAAACCAGAGAGGTTTGGTTATAATACTTCTTTGGTCACGAAGCACTCAATCTACATTGCAAAGGATTCAACCAATGAAGAACCTACGACATTCGAAGAAGCACAAAGCAAGAAAGCTTGGAGAGATGCAATGGATGAAGAAATGGAAGCCTTGAAGGAGAATGACACTTGGGAGCTTGTACCTAACAAGCCATCTACGAAGATAATCGGATCTCGATGGATATACAAAATCAAGAGGAATCCAAATGGAAGTATAAATAGACACAAAGCAAGGTTAGTTGCTAAAGGGTTTGCTCAAACCCATGGTATTGATTATGAGGAGACTTTCTCTCCTGTTGCAAAAATGCCTACAATTAGGGTTCTCATTAGTCTTGCTGCATCTAGAAATTGGAATCTTTATCAACTTGATGTAAAGAATGCTTTCTTGAATGGATGGATTTCTGAGGAAGTGTATATGGCACAACCTCCTGGATATGAGGATGCACATCATCCTAACTATGTATGCAAACTAAAGAAAGCTTTGTATGGACTGAAGCAAGCTCCAAGAGCTTGGAATTTCAGATTGGTGACTTATTTACAGGACCAAGGATTCAAAGCTGGCAAGGTGGATACCTCTTTGTTCATAAAGAGGAATGGATCTCAAGTGATCTATTTATGTGTGTATGTTGATGATATTATTATCACAGGCAATGATCTTGAAGGAATCAGATAGGTAAAGAGTCAAATGAAGGAGGAGTTCAAAATAAGTGACCTCGGACCACTCACTTATTTTCTTGGATTGGAGTTGATCTACACAGATTCAAGTATATACATCACACAAAGGAAGTATGTCCATGACATGCTCGTCAAATTCAAGATGGAAAATACCAAGTGTGCAGGTACACCTATGGAGAAAAATCATAAGCTTAGTGCTTATGAAGGAGAGCCAATTGAAGACATCACAAGCTATCAAAGCTTGGTTGGAAGTTTGAACTATGCAACACTCACAAGGGTGGATATATGCTATAGTGTTAGCATATTGAGTCAGTTTATGCATAAGCCGAGAAGACCACATATGGAAGCGGCCAAGCGAGTCCTCAAGTACCTAAAGGGGACCATGAATGAAGGTTTTTTTTATTCATTTACTTCAGATATTGAGCTAAAGGTCTACTCAGATGCAGATTGAGCCGGATCTAGAGATGATAGAAGAAGCACATCCGGGTATATATCATTTGCAGGTTCAAAAATCATTTCTTGGTCATCGAAGAAGCAACCAACCGTGGCATTATCTTCTACCGAAGCTGAATATAGAGGTTTGGCTAATGCAACTCAAGAAATCATGTGGTTAAAGTCGTTGTACACAGGTCTTGGACTTCATTCTTCAACACCTCATATTTTTGGTGACAACACAAGCTCACTACATCTAGCAGCTAATCCGGTATACCATGCTAGAACCAAGCATATTGAAGTCCACTACCATTATGTAAGGGAGAAGCTAATGAGCATGGATATTCAACTATCCTATGTCTCTACAGATATGCAATGTGCCGACATGTTGACTAAAGCTCTTGATGGTACAAAATTAAGTAGATTCAAGTTGATGATTGGCTTGCAGGAAATCAAGGACAATTGAAGACTTATTTGAAGGCCAAGCATGTTAGGCTTGAGGGGGAGCTGTTGGTGCATTTTACCCAAGCCTACATGCTTGATATATTTGATATCATCCTCATTTGTAAGTCACATGAGTAGTCATGTGAACACCTCTTGTAAAAGAGTTCATTTTTATCTCTTGTAATTGAAAAAAGAAAAAGGAAAAGGATGGCTTACCTCATGCATGATGTAAAAGAAATTTCGTGGCTCTAACTACCAAAAACCACGACTTTTTGAGCTGAGGGAATATCTCCTTACTTTGGGGATCACTTTTAGGTGGAGCCATTCGAATTCGAATTCAAAACTCCCTTCAAGAATAGCTATAAAAGGAGCAAGAAGAAAGAGGCGATTAGCAAGCCTTGTACGTGACCACTTCATGTCATTTTGTAGAGATTGAAGAGCTTACTCCATAGCTCTATCATTCTACTCCCATTGTGCAAAGATTCATTGCCAATGTGGTTGTAATCATATATGAATTTATACATTTATCATCATTCACTTCTTTGTTTTGTTCTCTGCTATACTCACTCAGAGTAGTACCTTTAGAAGGTCATATCTCGAGTTCTACTGATCCTTTTTCAGTGATTTAATATGCGTTGGATATCTCTTACTTTCTAGTGTCTGCATATCAATTTTCAAGGTCATTGGAGTTATAGTTCTATAGATATCTGCATTTTACTGCTCACTGGTCTATCTCTGCAGAGCCCCGAGAATGATGGGCATGTTCTAGGAATTGATGAAACTTGTTCTCAGTGCTCAGTCCATCATTTGAAGTGTTTTAACTTGGATTGGGAATCTTGCTAAGTCTATTTGCTATGCCCAGAATGAATTTTTCTAATTCCTTCCAGGTTGAGAGCACTGTTCATTTTTTCTAGCAGGTGTATGTCCAAAAATAGCAAGTTTTGGGAGCTAGTCATTTCGCAACTAGTCTGTCTTGACTTAAACTTTTAGGATACATGTTCCAAAGTACTTGGCTGATATTTTGGTGGATTTAGGAAGCTTAAAGGGTCTACTAATCAACTCTGAAGTCTCACTTGGCTGGTGTGAAGCTGGTTGTAGCAGCACCTACTCATCTTTGGATTGCATCCACCATCTCTCTTCACAACATATACACACACATACACACATAGACACACACACACATATATACACACACATAGACATAATGCACATGCATATGCGTACATACATGCTTACATGCATGCACAAACATACACACACACTCACAACAAAGAAATATCTTTTAACTAGTTATTACAAATCTTGCCCCTTACAGGGCCTGTTAAGCATTTGGTATTAAGAGAGAGAATTTTTATGACATCCATTAGAAGTAAAGTCTCGAAGAAAAACAACAGAACTTAATGCTCAACAAACTGACATAGGAGCAACACCAAAGGATCATCATTTTTTGTGACTTCTGGGGGCTTAACGCCTAAACTAGACACCCTAATTATTTCCTTCCTTTTACTCTTGCCTTTACTATCTTTTTGGAACTTACCATGATTCATGTCAACTTCAGTAGTGATGTTCTGATGTTGATGCATTTCTCTCATTTTTTCATTATCATAATGGTTACGTTGCTTAGAAAAAATCTCATCCTCTTCATTAAGAGGGTTAGGATCATCTTCCTAAGAGGAAGAGTTCTGATAGGAGTTACTTGAGTTGTGGTTAATAGGTTGAGTGAGTCTACCATCACTCATCTAGGGTTCCCCATTTCCCTGAGCTTGATGCTCTACTTCTTGCTAGATGGAGAAGTTATCAAGTTTAACATCTGTCCTAACCTACTCTTCATCCATATCTATCACTTCAACTTTCAAAATGTCATCTAGTACACTAAAGGGTTTACTAAACTTTTCAAGCAGGACATTATTTTTGTTAAGCCAATGAAGGGATTTCCTTTTATTTCTATTAATCACTTTCTTAAAGCCGAAGCGAGGGATGCTCTTGGCCTCCACATTCTTTTCAGTGACATTCCCAATATAAACTTTCCTGTTCAAGGATCCTATGTCGTCACTTTTATTAGCCAACAAAGTATAGTCCTTAATGAGGTGTCCTTGTTTAAAACAATTAAAGGAGGCATTGGGGAGCCTCTTATACAAGAATTTTTGCTCATGCAGCATGCAACCATCATAATCCTTAATAAAAAGAGAGGTCTTAACTTCTCAAGGTAGATTAGTTTCAATCACAATTTGTGGATCCCACTTAGAGTTAAAATTGCTTCTAGGTTTTTATTGTAGAACCTTGCCCAAGATCTTGTCAAGGTGTTCTATCCATGGGTAATACTCAATAGGCAGATCTAGAAACTCAATCCAAACAAGGACCTTGTTAGGTTTGGGCCCTCCAGGGTTAAACCAATGATGCCACCTAAAAATAGATAAGGGGGTTGTTTCTTATAAGCCAATGGCCTTCTGACAAAACTTGTATAGCACTGTTGGCATCTTAAGAAAAAAAACAGAAAGAAATTATTGGGAAGATTTTGCACATGGCTAACATGGAGCTCTTTGCTCTCCCAATTCATCTTGATCCAAGCTCTTAAAATTTCTTAAGGCAGCCTAGGGCCATGAAAAAGGCCCACCACAACTGGTTATGCCAATTAGTTAAAATATTTCTATCAATGACAAGAGTAATGTCATGTTTGTCAACCATATCAAAGTCTAGATTGATTTTGTTCAGATGATCACCATAGATATGTTCCCTATTTGACACATTACTCTCATGAACCTTTTGTTTGCCTTTATCCCCAAAGTTAGGGTTAGGGTTACCTCGATAAAAAGTCTTGTCAAACATAAAAAAGAAATCCTATGGCTGGTTGGTTCTCAACTCTTTAGTCTTTTTGTGGTTAGCATGATTCAGTCCTCCTACATCAAAAACATGCCTGTTAGCTAAATCATCACACGAAGAGCTCATACATACCTGTTGACCATTGTTCCCCTTGTTAATGGTCCAGATATTCTCCTTCTGCATGACTGATTCTTGGAAGGGATGACTTGAGGTTGACCCTATTCTATCCAGAGATTCCTCTTTTAGGTCGACATACCCATTTCTCACAGCCTCTTGGAGGGCCATTCCTCCCCGACAAGGGAGGAAAGACGAGGGGGAGAGAGCCAATCAGGTCCTTGATGTGAGGGAAAGTTCGCAGATGAAAGAGAGGGCCACCGGGATCCTCTCCACATGCATGCAAGGGAGGCAATGCACAAACAAAGAAACCCTAACCCCCGAGAATCCAAGGAGTGCCGTGTTGTCTCCAAAGTCATCATTGCACCCATATTTTTCAGACACGCTAGACATAGAAGATGTTCACTGACTCTATTTTATCTAGAATCTATTTTTTAAGTGCTCTCCTGCTCTGTGGGAGTCCTATCTTTTTCCTCTTTGTTTAATCGAGTCCTATCTTTCCTCTCGATTCTTCTGGCTGTAGGGGATGTCCGGCAATTGATTCCTTAAGAAAACACATGATAGCACATGTTTCCGTCCAAATTTTCTACGTTGCCTCACCTTTGATAGGAATGTAGAGGGTGCTATGACACCCAGCACCTCCTCAAACACCAGATGTTGCAAAGAGATCTCCATGTTGAAGAAGTAGTCAATATGAACAGTAGCTTGTGTGTCTCTGAGGCAGCAATTCCGTTTCTCCTTTGAGGCACCTTTGGCATTTTCAGATGCTATGATGGAGAACCTGCCTTAAAATTACAAATTTTTCCTCTCAATCAGTGGCTACTAAGTAAGGCATTCAAAACCCAACTGCCACATAATACAGGTCCAGTTAATCGTCTATGCTGAACTTAATATGACTGTTCAGTTTTTCACTAATTATTGCGATTTCATTGATGTTTCTACCATTGCATCACCTTCAGCCTGTCGGGTGACCAGCAGATTTGAATTCGCAACACACGATTTTGTGAGGCAGTGTTTGACCAATTATATATAATGAATCTGAAAACCGACAAAGAGAAGAAGATTCCGTTTTTGGATCCATGTAATCATATCTGTTATCAGTCTCTCTCTCTCTCTCTCTCTCTCTATATATATATATATATATATATATATATATATATATATATATATATATATATATATATATATATATATATATATATATATATATATATATATACATATATATATATATATATATATATATATATATATATATGTGTGTGTGTGTGTGTGTGTGTTTTTTTTTTAAGTTTTCATTTAGTAAGAAAATTCAAATATTTACAGATGGTAAGCAAGGAAAATAATAGGGGCAATTTATATCCCAATGGGGAATTTATGGGATTTTTGCAAAAAAATGGCCATTCATCATAAGCTTGAGGATCTTAAAATAGCCCAATGAATTACATATTACAAGCCTAAAAATTGGGTACATTGTCCCTTTTCATGTAAAGTAGGTATGTCTTATATGATATAATTTTGTCAAAATTATAGATTCCATAATATTTTGGGGATCTTCCCTCCTCTCCCATCTTGTCCTTCCATGGCGCTCCCGAGCTAGCAGGAGCCTTTATCCCACATGTGCTAGCTTTTGGCGATCACCTACATAAAGGGGGCCCTTCTTTATCCAACAGGCAAGTCTCAAGGCAGCTCCCTATTGGAAGAGCGTCTATCCCTTGAGCTCAAGCATGAGGAGAGTAAGAAGCAGATTCATTACTCCTCTTCCTCAACGTGAGTGGAAGGCTGTCATTTGCATTGTGTGTGAGAGAGGGTAGGATGTCCTTCTACCTTTGTAACCATGCATATGGGATTGAGGTGGATACATACTGTAACTTGTGACAGAGGAAGGCAAGGTTGCATAAGCCTGTCAATCCCTTACATATGGGGTTGATAAAGAGCCATACTCTTTAAATTCTAATTCCTCACATATGTTAGCTGATGGTAAGCTTATTTATTTGGAAGATAGTATTCATTAGAAATATTCATGATGTGTACTTTCATTTGAAATAAAGAACTCATGGAGCCACAACCATCACAAGAAGACATAGGGTAACGCGGTGCTACTTTAAAAAAAAATCGGGAAGTATCCCATACATGATAGTCTATTAAGACAATGTGACATACAAGACATTAGACATTAGGAAAGAAAAATAAAAAGTGTATAAGGTCTCGTTTGACGAAAGGTCCCAAAGCTAAAAACAAGATCTCGTCCCACGAAACGTCTCAAAAGTACTCACATTTTAATTATAGTTTAGCACTGAAACGCCATCACATGAATGACTACAAAAATAACACAAAGATAATTTTAATTTCTAGTCACAACATTCTATGTCAAGAAACCAAGGCGAGGATCGCACGCATAGAGAGAGAGAGAGAGAGAGAGAGAGAGAATGGACGAGAGAAGGCATAAAGAGGGAGAAAGAGAGATAAATTTAATCGAGAGAGAGAGGGAGAGAGAACATAGAGAGAGGGGGACGGAGAGAGAGATACAGAGAGAGAAAATTTAATACACATCACGCACACATGCATAAATATCTCTCACACACACACATATATATATATATATATATATATATATATATATATATATATATATATATATATATATATATATATATGTGTGTCTATGTGTATATGAGTGGGTGTATCTCTCTTTCTCTCGCTCTACACACACACACACACACACACACATATATATATATATATATATATATATATATATATATATATATATATATATGTGTGTGTGTGTGTATGTGTACTATATAATATATGTAAGCTTTTCTCCACCTCTTTCTCTCTCTCTCTCTCTATATATATATATATATATGTGTGTGTGTGTGTATGTGAGAGAGAGAGAGAGAGCCATACATACTATTGGAGTTTGAGGTCTACGGAAGCACAAGGAAGAAGAAGAAGCTTGGAGCACAATATACAATACTAAATGTATTATCAAGACAAAATCACAAAGATAAGTGACTTATTAGGGATTATAGGTGTATATACAAGCAAAGCGGCAAAACATCGTAAAGAGGGAAAAGAGTAACCCGATAGTCCTACTGTTTTCCTACACATCACTACCAAAATATATTAACGAATACCCCCTAAGAGTGATGTGGTGAACAAGGACTTGGCCCTCATGTATAAGGAAGTTCCAAGCTATGTGGAGTCAGTTTGCAAAAGGAAGTAAGCTCAAAGCTTTGTTGAAAGCTTTAAAATTCTCCCTAGGCAGAGCCTTTGTGAAAAGGTCTACAATGTTCTCTTGTGTGGACACATATGCCAAACTAATCTCCCTAGTAGAGAACCTATCTTGGACATAATGATAGTGCACGTCAATGTTCTAAGCGTGAGTATAGAACATAGGGTTCCTCGCAACTGCCAATGAACTCTGACTATGAGTAAAGATGGTGGTGGAAGAAGACCGATTGACACCCAAATCAACCATAAGGCATCTGAGCCACACACACACTAAAAAATCACTATGAAAGTTGCCATATATTCAGCCTCACAACTAGAAGTGGCCACTTTAGGTTGCTTCTTGTTCAACCAAGATATGCATGAGCTACCAAGCAGTAGCAAAAACCATTCGTGGACACATAAGTGTCATAGCAACCAGCCTAGTGAGAGTCAGAAAAAGCATGTTAGTATGGGAATAGTGATTCCCACTTGGGATAAAACCATCCAAGTAGTCTGGTACCACTCAATTAGCAAAAGATGCGCTTCACCACCTCTAACAGATAACAATATCAAATGCATCTCTAACATCATGAAGATGCAACCATAAACCTATTTCCATAGGAGTTGCAATAAGTTTGCAATCTTCAAGGCCCAAATGCTACAATAATGTGTCAATATATTTTATTTGACACAAATCTTTTCTAGCATCCACTTGCATAAAGTGAACGCCCAAATAATGAAGCAAACACCCCAAATATGACATCTCAAATGAAGAATGCAAATCGGCCTAAAAATCAGCAATATGTTTCTCATTAGGACCAATGAGCAGTATGTGATCAACATAGACAGTAGTGATCTAATGCACATCATTTTCACACTTAACATATAATGTGCTCTTAGTTGGACTGTTTTCAAAACCATACGCAATCAAGTAGGAATGTATCTTTTCATACCAAGCACATGGTGCTTGCTTCAAATTGTATAATGTCTTGTTCAACTTGCACACTTTGTTCTCATGCCCTTTTTGTACAAAAGCACGGGTCTGAAAAACATACACCTCTTCATGCAAGTCATCATTCAAAAATGTAGCTTTAATGTCCAACTGTTGTATGTTCCAACCATGATGAATTGCAAGTGCACAAATGCTACAAAGAGTAGTCATTTGGCATGTAGGAGCAAAGGTCTCATCAAAATGAATGCCTCATTCTTGAGCATAAGCTTTTGCAACAAGCCTCGCATTATACGTGCCATCTATTCCATCCAGTTTACGCTTCAACTTGTATACCCACTTAGTGCCAATGGCCTTCGTGTCATGATATAAGTCACATAAAATCCTGGTACCATTTTTTATAATAGCATCATATTGTGATTGCAAAGCAGCCATCCAATTCTTTGAATTTTGGGCTTCATCAAACAAAATAGGCTCATTGTCATCACAAAGACTAGAGGTAGCCATAGCATACCAATCGCATGCAAAAGAGGCACTTGAGAACTTGAACGAGTACAATATGAAAGAGGTGCATGTAAATTGCTATCTTGCAAAGTGTGCACAAGCCATTTAGGCATAATTTTTTCCTGCATCAGACCTCTCATCAACAAGTGTGCCATGTAAACCTTCATAAAAAATGAAATGATCTGCATCATCATCTAGAACTTGTGAAGGCTACAAAATCACCTCATTGGGACTAGCACCAGACTATACATTTGTAAAAAGAGGTAGCAAAGTGTCATACACATCTTTGGAGCTAATTGATGTCTCATTAGTACGTGAAAGTAATGGCTAAACTATATCTTCCACAAAATCAACATCATGACTAAAAGAATGTGTTTACTCTATGTATGATATAGATAATAGCCTTTGCTTTCAAAACTATACCCAACAAAAAATACATTTCACTACTTTATCATCCAATTTCTTGCATTGTTGTTTAGGCACTAATGCATATGCTAGACAGCCAAAGACATGTAGGTGAGCAATTGATGGCTTGCAACCATGGCAGCCCTCATATGGAGTGATCGACTCCAATGCTTTAATGAGACACCTATTAAGTACATTGCACACATAATGTCAAAAAAAATATTTTTGTTGAGATTTTTATTGTAAATTGATCTCTATCGATGATCATAACGACAACATTAACGTTAAATTTAGCTCAAACCATATGATGGTGCAAAAAGACTAAATAAAAAATCATGTCATTACTTAAAAAAAAACTATGTCTTGGAAAATTGTGTATAGTTTATGCAACAATTCCATGAATGATAACTTTTCTTTGTTCAACATTATTACCTCTCCATAACTCTTGGAGATTGATGAAAGGAGGAAGATATGTATTTACGTATCTAACTTGTCATTTTCCTTTAATTCAAAGTGGCAACATTAAATTTTCTTTCTTAAGTCTAAGATGTGCTAGAACTTTAGATTGTGTGGGCTCTTCTGTGATATCAAATCATCTAGAAACAATGTGTTGAAATTATGGACTATATGTTAGATTTCACATTATTCCATTTGTGCTTTTAGGATGAAAATCTCTATCTCAAAAGCTTTGATATTTATCGTCTTTGAAAAATATGTTTGATTCATGGAGCTAATGGAAAATATCTGAAAACATTCTTTGGAGTTATATATTTTTCCTCCTTTTGTCAACGATTCTGGTGAATTCCGGTGTGAATCCGATACTTTATGGAGAAGTACAGTGACGTCTGGTTGTACAGAGACGTAGTGCGCAGTTACTCCAATACTATCTGGATAGAATTCGACCCTTTCCGGTGATAAAGTTGTGTTACCAAGTGAGACCGTTTCCAGTGAAAGGGTAACCTGGTTCGGTAAAAGTTTGACAAGTTCTAATGGAAGTTCGGTACCCTTTGGTGGGAATTTGAAATTTTTTGGTGATAGTGTGGTGCTACCTGGTGGACCCTTATTAGGTTCATCACTTTTTGGGGCAAGCCTACCTAACTTCGATAGGACATGCTATTTGCTGAAGGATAGGCTATTTGCTGAAGGATAAGAGACACCCCCTCAACATACAGATAACACCACACTACAACATATCAAGGGCATACCGACATTGCCCATACCAACGGTCACGCCTCGGCATCGGTATGACCATTGAAAATGCTTGAAAAACCACAGATGCAATACCGACGGTCATTTAATCATCGGTATACAGGCGTCGGTATGAGCACCGGTATAGACGTCGGTACTTTGCTGTAAATTACCAACGCTTATACCGATGCTTATACCGACGCTTATACCGACGCTCATACCGACGCTCATACCGACGCTTATACCGAGGCAATGTTTTAACCGGGCCCGAGAGCAAAAATTCGACATTTGCTTGCATTTTGAACCAAAGTTTGCTACTGTCGAGTTTGCACGCGTGAACTACATTCTGCACCTATTGTGTACACACATCTCTCTCTTTCTCACTCTTTCTCTCTCTTTCTCTCTCTCTCTCTCTCTCTCTCTCTCTCTTTCTCTACATCTCTGTTTCTCTAGATCTGAAATTTTTCTAAGAATTGCACACACTGTAGCACCCTTTATCTTTCTTGTTTTTTCCCTTTTCTAATTTCTCTTCTCTTTCGTTTTGCAGGAGCTTTTTGGCATCAAATCTTTGGAACTCGATGAAGGGCAACATTAAGTGGACCTTTAGGACAACGATCCAAACAATTACATCGATGTAAGTGATTGTTTTGTTTTCAATTGATATAGAGTGAGATAGAGAGAGAGATGAAAGAAAGAGAGAGATCTAGAGAAACATAAAGAGAGAGAGAGAGAGAAAGAGAGAGAGATGAAAGAGAAAGATAGAGAGAGAGTGAAAGAGAGAGAGATGAAAGAGAGAGAGATGAAATAGAAAGAGAATGAGATAGAGAGGTAGATGCATACATACATACACACACATATGCGTACACATACTCACATACATATTACATGCACAACATATTACATACACACTCACCTACATATTACATACACACATGCATATACATACACATACAAATTACATACTCACATGCATACACGCATATACATACATACATGCATATTACATACAAACATGCATATTACATACACACATGCATACTAGATAGACCCATGCATATACATACACACACATATTCATTCTCATACTCACATACATACATACATGTATACACACATATACATACACACATGTACACACACACATGTATACATACATACATGCATATGCATACATACATACACACATATTTGCATGTACACACACACATACATACATTAACACATGCATATTACATACACACTCACATATGTATACACACACATATGTGCATACACACATGCATATGCATACATACATACACACACATATGCATGTACACACACACATACATACATACACACATGCATATTACATGCACACACAAATATATATACACACTCACATCTGTATACACACTCACATATGTATACACACACATGAATACATGCACATACACATACACACACATCACATATACATACACACATACACACATACACACATATACATGTTTTAGGGTTAGGGTTTTAGGATTAGGGTTTATGAATTTCTCTTTTCTTTTGTTTTGCAGGAGATTTTTGGCATCCGTTCTTTGGAATTCGACGAAGGATAACATTAAGTGGACTTTGACGACAACGCTCCAAACAATTACATGGATGTAAGTGATTGTTTTGTTTTCAATTGATATAGAGTGAGAGAGAGAGAGAGAGATGAAAGAAAGAGAGAGATACATACACACATATTTGATTGTACACACACATACATACATACACACATGCATACTACATACACACACACATATAAATACACACTCACATATGTATACACGCACATATGTGCATACACACATGCATATGCATACATACATACACACACATATCCATGTACACACACATACATACATACACACATGCATATTACATACACATGCACATATATACGCACATTCACATATGTATACACACACATACACACACCACATATACATACACACATATACATGTTTTAGGGTTAGGGTTCTCTTTCTCTCTCTCTCTCTCTCTCTCTCTCTCTCTCTCTCTCCCTACACACACATCTCTCTCTCTCACACATCTTGGTAAATGATGTGTGTACTCTTTCACTGTCTCTCTTTCTCTATGCCTTCTATTTTTTAATTTCTTTTTTCTTTTGTTTTGCAGGAGCTTTTTGGCATGGATTCTTTGGAATTTGACAAGAGACGACATCGATTGGGCTTTGAGGAGAGCGATAAAAAGAATTGCATCGATGTCAGTGATTGTTTTGTCCTTTTTTATAAATAGAGAGAGAGAGAGAAAGAGAGAAAGAGAAAGAGAGAGAGAGAGAGAGAGAGAGAGAGACAGAGAGAGAGAGAGAGATGAAAGAGAGAGAGAATGAGAGAGAGAGAGAGGGAGAGAGAGAGAGAGATGAAAGAGAGAGAATAAGAGAGAGAGAGAGAAAGATATATACACACATGCATACATACATAGATATATACACACATAGATATATACACACATGTATACATACATACACACATGTGACATATACATACACACATATTCATGTTTTAGGGTTAGGGTTTTAAGATTAGGGTTTTTGGCTTTTACTTATATACACACATGCATACACATATACATGTTTTAGGTCTAGGTCTTCAGGATTAGGGTTTTAGGGTTTTTACATAGATACACATATGCATACACACACATACACATATATATGTATATATATATATATATATATATATATTTTTTGTTGGTGCAACTCAAGCCTTCACAATTTGGCTTGGATTACTTCATGAAGACAACACTTGAAGGAAGGACCATAGGAACTTATGCTTATAAGTTCTTACCATTTTACTCCTTGTAAAAGTCTAAAATGACTTGGCATTCTTATGTAATCACTTACCTAATAGATTCGTGGAAAATTAGATGGTATATGTTGAGAGAATATCTCCCTACTTTTAGAGGAGTGATTATAGGGAGCCTTAGATTTGAATTTGAAATTCAAATCAATCTCCAACTCATATAAAAGTGAGAAGAAAACTCGCGGGTAGAGAGAGAGAGAGATTCCGAGCTTCATTTCTGCTATCATTGAGTGTGTGAGAGTGCTACACCATAGCTCACACATCTCTACCTCATTAGGCAATGCTTGGCATGCCAATGAGTTTGTAAACTAATGTGAATCAATACACACATTTACATTCATCAACTCTGTGTACTCTGAGTGTACCACTTCAAGATTGTCAACTTCAAAAAGGCATATCTTAGTGCGTACTCCACCAAATCAAGTTATTCAAAGCTTGGTAGATCCAACTCGAAGCATACGAAGTTTGAAGCAACTTGGTTCAGCCAATCTCGAGAAATTGCGGTCGAAATGCTCACTGGTATTTGTCTGCATACTTCCTAAAAAGTCGGGGATGTCCATAATTTTGCTAAAGTGATTTCTCTGAGTATAGTCTATCATTTTATCTCATTCCACTTGCAAATGGTAGCTTACTAAGCTAATAGAATACCTCTAGAAGGAATTTTGCCAATTGTAAGTGTACTGGTCATACTGAGCATAACTCTGAGCAGGTGTCAATACCAAAATAGCAAGTTTTCTTAGATTTGTGAAGTATCAAGTAGTCTGTTTTGATTTGATCACTACACACATCATTTGCAAAGTACATATATGATCTCTTGGTATCATTTGGAAGCTAAGGGTGTCTACTAATCATATCTGGAGTCACTGAGGGCTGGTGCAAAGCAGGATTAGCAGCACCAACTCAATCTTCTGAAGGATCCATCCATCTTTCCCAACATATATATATATATATATATATATATATATATATATATATATATATATATATATATATATATATATATATATATATATATATATATATATATATATATATATATATATATATATATATATATATATATATATATATATATATATATATATATATATTCACATACACATATATATACACAAAAATACACACATACACATGTTTTAGGTCTAGGTCATTAGGATTAGGGTTCTAGGGTTTTTAAAAATTCATACAAATATTTACACATATACAAATATACACACATAATACATATACACATACACATGTATATACATAGGCATACACACATATACATGTGTTCTGATTGTTGTTTATAAATATCATTTCAATGTGTCTCATTTCTTTGTACATGGTTCATGATTGATTTCTCCCATGTCTTTTGTATTTGACAGTATGTTTTGCTTTAACAAATCATGTTTCTGTTGCCTGTCATACATGTCACATGTTCTCCAGTTTTTCTTGGGCAGAGTGTATTGTCTTTTGCTACACAGCAGCATGGGAATGTTGCTGTAGCAAGAGACAACATACTCTGCCAAAACTTTTTTTGCAGATATGGTCATCGGTATAGGCGATGGTATAAGCGTCGGTATCCCCAGGCAGATACCGATGCTTATACCGACTATTCTGCCCAGGGGCATACCGTCGCTTATATCGATGCTTATACCGACGCATATACCGACGTATATACCGACACTCATACCGACGCTTATACCGAGGCTTATACCGGCGCTTTGGTTCCAACGCCTACACCGACCCTTACACCGGCTTCGGGGCAAAATTACGCCCGTTCATTTTCCTCGGTAGAAGCCTCGGTATACCCCCGATATGTTGTAGTGCCAATACTACCCACAATAGCACTATGAGTGGTTCACAGTCACAACAACAAACACCCCCACAGCCGCAACCACAGTTTTAGCAGCAGCAACAGCAGCAGCCACAACTAATCATTCCACCTAGACCGGTTCCAACTGGGGTGACATATACCAAATTCAGTGGATTTCCAGTGGATGATCCCGACACACATGTCCGCACATTTGAGATCAGTTATGTAGTGTTGAATCATCCACCGGATCCAGTGTACAAGGCCATTGTATTTCAGGCCACATTGGTTAATGAAGCAACAAAAAGGTTGACTGAATATGATATTAACCATTTCGGTAATTATGATGATGTGAGAAATGCATTCTTATAGAGGTTTTGTTTGAAGAAGAACCCTGCAAAAATCTTTGACTATTTGCAAAATAATCGACAGAAACCACACTAGAGTGTCCAGGAGTATGCGACACTGTTTAGAACTCACTTAAGGCCGCTGCCTCCAGCACATGCTAACCTGCCAGATGATGTCATAACACAATGGTTCATTAATGGACTGAATCCACGATTAAGACAAATCATGATCATTCACTGTGTGGGTGGAATGACATTGGACGTTGTAATTGTGATGGCCTTACAGTTGGAGCACAAAGTTGGAGGTTTTATGGAGGACCTGGAATGGCTCAAAGCAAGTAAGAACATAGCTGATGATCCATCCAAATAGGTGTATTGTATTAAGTGCAAGAATCTAGGTCACACCAATTCTACATGTGCCCTCAGTCAGATGTATTGTGCCATCTATAACACAACAAGACACTCAACAGAAACCTATGCATATAATGCAAAGGTGCAGGGTAGAGCGGCCATAAATGCTATAATACAGGAACCAAGTACAGCCATCCACCCATTACGTGCCACCACAATTGCGACCCAACCAGCAGCAGGGATATAGGAACTATCGAGGACCGCAAAGTAACAACTTTAATCAAAATCGATGGCAAGTAGGTACATCGGCGGAAGATACTTCATTCCCGCCCCCTCGATGCCATTTTTGTGGTGAGGTTGGCCATATCCGTAGATTTCGCAAGGAAGCGGTAGAGTACGACAAAAGAAAGAAGGAACAACAAAATCTGATGACTAACATGGTTTTATTTCCCCAGTTGAGTCACAAGCAGCTGTAGTTCAGACAAGATGAGGTGAAAAGTTGTAACCAACAGTTGAAGTTTTCGAGCTTGGAATTCGTGAGCAGCAGCGGATGTTTGCAAAGGCTAGTCAATGGACAGCTAAGGAGCCGACTATGTTTCTTGATCCAATTCTGGTAACACAGGTCCCTCTACCACAGGCAAGATCGAATGAACCAAATTCTGCCCCAACAACATTAGAATCACCACTAGATTCGGTGATAACCACAACCCAACCAGATCAGGTATGTGACATCATATCTAAGGCTTCAATCACACTCCCTTTCAGACACTTGCTTGCCTTAGTTCCAGGAGTAAGACAACAATTCCAACAACAGGTTAGTCCCAGACCTTCATGTACCCCAGTGACTGCGACCATACAACCGGAAATGGATTCTACGGTGGACCATTCAATTCCATTGATCACCGTCTGGTATAAAAACCAGAAGATTACTCAAGTTTTTATTGATGGCGGGTCAGGTGTGAATATTGCAACAACCGCACTCTGCAAGAAATCGGGTTGGACCCAAATTGAACGCTTACAATTCTTTGTGCGAATGGTAGATCAATCATGAGTCCATCCGGTGGGCTTAGTACAGAACATTCCCATAACCCTGTAGGGAACTACATTTCATATGACTTTCGGCATCTTGGAGTTTCCTGAATCTAGCCTCAACTACAACTTACTTTTTGGTCGACCATGGCTCAAGCAAGCCAAAGTCGTATAGGATTGGTCAGCTCAAGAGTTAATTTTTAAGAACAATCACCAGAAATATGTAGTTGCACTGGATGCTATGCAACCCTGTGATCTACACGCACGGACATATGTAGCAGAACTAGTCCATATGTTGGATGGGCTATCTGATGATGAGGAAGAGACTTTCCTCAAGACCAATAAGGATCTGATCCCATTAGGTACTGTGGATTTACAGTCCGTAGTAGACAATTGGAGTCCGACAGCTTGTACGGTCGTACTAGCGATTGGAGAAGCAGAAGCCGATGACGGCTTAGCAATGAATGAAGCAACCTTACAACAAATGTTTCACCCAGCTGATGATTTTGTCAAACCGCATCAATTTTATGTACTCGAAGATCAATTGGTAACGTACAACTTGGGAGACAAGATCAACCATAGGCCTGTAAAAATTAAGGCAGGATTAGCGGAGAAATTCCAAGATGATTTGGTACAATTTTTGCGTGAATTCTCAAATGTTTTCGCTTGGGATTGCAGAGACATGAAAGGTCTTGACCCACGGATTTATCAACATCGAGTAGTGCTCAAGCCGGAGGCGAGGCCTATCAAACAACCTAGTTATCGGATGAACCCTAATTATGCGGCACATGTGAAAGCTGAACTTGATCATTTATTGAAGGTGGGATTTATTGTACCAATTGAGCATGTTGAGTGGATATCACCAATAGTAATAGTGCCGAAGAAAAATAAATAGTTACGCATTTGTGTTGATTACCGGAAACTGAACGCAGCCACTGTACCGGATCTGTTCCCTCTCCCTTTTCTAGATATAATGTTCGACAGGGTAGTAGGTCACGAAATGTATTCTTTTTCTGGATGGCTACAGTGGATATAATCAAGTGAGGATGGTCGAACAAGATATACCGAAGACAACTTTTATCACCAACTGGGGTGTATATGCTTGCACCATAATGTGGTTTGGTTTACAGAATGCCCCGAGTACATTCCAAAGATGTATGCAGGAAGTGTTTTCACCTTACTTGACCACTTTTATGCAAGTATATCTGGATGATTTTTCCTTATTTGGCGACACTTCGGCGCACCTGTATCATTTATGGTGTTGCTTTGAAAAATGCCGAGAGTACCGATTATGCTTGAATCCTACCAAATCCATTTTTGCGGTCTCCTGTGGCAAACTACTCCGTCATATGATTTCTCAACAAGGAATACAGGTCGATCCGGATAAAGTAGTAACCGTGTTGAAGGCACCAATCCCAAAGACACCGAAAGAAGTTATGCGCTTTCTTGGCCAAATCCGATGGCATGGCAGACATTTACGGTGGTTAGCTCATGTAGCGACACCACTTAATGGGCTTATGTCTAGCGCTCTGCAGAAGTACGCATGGACCCACCTTTGCATATGGTCTGGCTGAAAGTACCAATAAGACTCTGTTGAATATGCTCCGCAAATTGATTTTGGAATGTGCAAAACGTTGGGATCAACTCTTACCTGTAGTCTTATGGGCATACCGGACCACGTACAAAGTGGCAACCGGAACCAATCTATTTAAACTTGCTTATGGAATGGAAGCTATTGTGCCAATAGAAGCAGTGATACCAAGTCTGCGTGTTGCCTTATCTCAAAAATTGCTACCGGAAGAATCTTTGTCATTTCGGTTGGATGCACTTCGTTCATTGGATGAACAACGCTGGGAAAGTTTCCTGATTATTCAAGAAGTTCAGCTTCATCAAGCCCGTACTCATGATTAGTTCCTCAAAACCCCGGTCTTTACGGTTGGCCAACTTGTTTTATTCTATAATGCTAAAGCCAACAGATCTGCCGGAAAATTTAAATTACGGTGGTTCGGTCCATACCGGATTGCTGAACAAGTGGGACCAGCAACTTTTTGGTTGGCAACTTTAACAGGTGTTCTCCTTCCAAACGTGATAAATGGTTCTAAGCTCCGCCCATATCACTAGCCGTCTGATAACCGAAGACGTGTCCTTAGTCTTTTTCGTGTGTCACTTGTTTTTCTTTTTATCCCCATATTTTGGTTGACCACTGACCGTAATCTCCTCGTTTTGATCTCTAAATATGATTAATCGCTGCCCTGTGTTACTATTTCTATTCATGCATGCATGCCGTAATTATGAAGGACATCTCTCCAATATGGTGCTATGATTAAGTTTTTGCCGCCTGATGTTTCCCGTGCTCTTACTTACTCTTTTTTTCTCTATTGATAATCGCTATTGTGTTTGTGTGATTATGCATTCCTTGTTTCCTGTGTTCTCGTGTTTACTTGTGCGCCATGGAAGCTCTCACGAATGTCGCAACCTTCTGTGCAAGACTCACTCCCAAAGTGAGTGAGTATTTGCGCACTCGTGGTCTGTTAGCCTTCACTGAATTGCCTTCGCATTCAGTGGAGTGTCACCCATTCTATGCGTAGATTATTTCTGCTATTGCTTCCACACCTGCCACAGAGCAATGTTGGCCCGTTTCTTGTTTACCATCTCGTGTTGTCATTACTTTAGCTACGTTTGCTGAAGCTTTTCGACTCCCTCGGGAACAATTGGATAATGGTCCCCTTCTTTCCGTGGCTATCATGCAAGAATTTTTTCCTCGGCACTCATCTAATGAGTATGCAATTCTGTGTAGACCTGAACCAAAGCATATAGATCTGTAGTTTTTGGTAGCCACCCTGAATTTACAGAAAACGTACATAAGGTATTTCTCAACCATTCTATTCGATGATAGATACTGTGTCCTGTGAGCCTGTTAATTTTACATCTTTCTTTTTTTGGCATATTCACCGTGATTGTGTGATGGTTATGAAACAAATAGCTAAGAGTGACTTTCCTCCTCGTTTACTCCACATCCTCACTTTCCTCTTTCCGGTGCTCCAAGCTGCGCAACCTCCTCCAACCGCTCCCTTCTTGTTACATGAAGAATATACTCAAATGCTCGAGGACGAGGATGATGACGATGAAGATTTGCTTCAACTAGTTCGCCGAAAACGCAGATGTGTTAGCCCCTCTGAAAGTCAAGTGTAGGGATCTACTGCTGGTCATGACACTGAAGTCTTCCATGACATTGCCACTTCCCTCCACGTCGAATCATGAGTTCGCTCTTCTCCAGCCAAGCAGCAAGAACACGATGTGCGCATGGAAGAATCCAAAGAAGTATCTTCCCAGGAGGACTTTCATCAACAAGATGAGGCAACTGTGAATGAAATTGTTGCAGAAATCATCACAGAAGTGATTTCTCCTGCTAAGGCCGTGATCGATAAGGCTGAGGTGACAAATCAGCATACACCAGGAATAACCCTGATGCCGAACACTCTTCTCCCCCTTCCTCCACCGACTAACCCTGCTGAGTCCGTTGCAGTGTGTACTAGTGCAATCGCCGATGTAATTCCCGACGCTCCTACTCCTCCATCCTCGTCTCCCCACTACTCTCCACCACCCTCCCCTCATTTGTTGTCCGCTTCTTCATCCCAACCACTTCCTGTTGTTCCTCCTCCACCCGTTTTGTTTAGCGAATTAGAATCTATGGGTCGTCTCCTG
The DNA here is from genome assembly GCA_020310875.1 of Ceratopteris richardii. Lineage (NCBI taxonomy): Eukaryota > Viridiplantae > Streptophyta > Polypodiopsida > Polypodiales > Pteridaceae > Ceratopteris > Ceratopteris richardii. The sequence continues at coordinate 47,417,520 of CM035429.1, forward strand.
CTCCAGTTTTCTCAACAATTACCTTTTCAATTGAAGCTTGCAACCGAGAATATCTGGCAAGAATTGCAAGGCAAGGTTGATTAATTGCTAGAAGTAGATATTGCTCCATTACAAGAAGAAGCTCATGCAGTCAAAGCAGAGAACCATGCTCTGCAGGTTCAGCTCCAAGTACTCCGAGAGCAATTAATAGAAAGGGACACACTGATTGCCCAACGCGACGCAGCAATTGCTGAATTAAACAAAAAAAACATTCTTTTAGCTGCTCGTGATGAGGAAATATCTCAATTGCAGTGAATGGTGCAAGACATAGAAGATGCTCCTGTGGCACTTAGCAATTTGCTGGACAAAATTCACGCAACGCTTGCTGAGGTCATGCAGAAAGGACAGGAAATGGCTGACCTGGCCATGCAAAATACTGTAGAATTGAAGACAGTGTCTGCCGAATTATTTCAGAAGAGCCGTGATTTGGAAGTGGAAATTGGTAGGACAATACACTTAAAGAAAGAACTTGATGGTATGCAGAGAGCGAGAAGCTTATTATAAAACAATGCAGTTTCAAAATGAAGAGTTGGACCGAAGAGAGAAGCAATTAGGCTTGCAAGCAAAAAGGCTATCACGGACTGATGCAGAAATAGCTGAGATGAAGATCGCACGGGATGCTCCAATAGCCAATGACTTTTATTTGCAGGAGTCATTTTTACATACCCAAACAGAACTATTGATGAGTCAAGTCATTGCGACTAGTTCAGTCAGAATAGACGCACAACTAATAGAACTAGAAACTTTAAAGATTATGCTGGATTCCCTGAAACAAAAGATCACCCGAACATTTAAATTAGCTAGAACACTGTACATACAAGGCATAGTTGATGAGCCTTAGTTTTATTTTTCTTTGCAGGTTCGAGTCCACCGTGTGTGCCAGTTTTAGGCCGCCAGATTGGCATATGTAATCCTATTTTTCATATACTGCACGCACCGAAAAGGCATAGCGAATAGATGTAACTCTTACCCATTAATGAAAAGGCATTACTGTGTTCTTCGGTGAGAGACGGGTTCGCCAGACTGTCTGTCTAGGTGACCGTGTGGGGACACTGTGTTGCAGATTTGCAGATATCTGGAGTATTGTTATTATGTTCTTATTGAATTGCAGTAATTCATTATTAATGCAATAATGTTGCCTTAACATTAAGAGTCACTACGACTGTGTGGTTGCTAATTTGCACGATAAGCTACTGTGTAAAGATAACTGTAATCGAAGAATCATAACTGCACTGCGGAAGTTGTTGCCTTGACATATAGTTAGTGTTTAGTTGAATAGTTAGATTGGGAAAATTAAATAAAGGGCCTCTGCACTGTCAGACCCCTAACTATCCCCAAGAACCTGCTTACTCAAGAACACTCTTACAAGCTCAAAATAGATCTAAGCTCTTCTCTACTCATACAAGCAAACCTAAAAATGAGCTCTCTAGCTCTATTTATAGTTTTTTGACTAGCTTTGACAAGTTTCACATCTAGTGTCTAACAGAGTTAAAAATAGGTTCTAGGCACTATTTGAAGGTCTAAATGAGATCTAAAAATAACCAAAATTGGTATGCTCATTCTACCTAAGCTCCTCAAGTTTGAGGACACCTTGGCTTGCAAAAAATGGAGCTACTAATTACAAAAGTGGTTGTTCTATGATACATATGGTACAAGAGTGATGAAAATCACTCTTGAGAGTTTTGAATAATTATTATAAAACATGTTTCTTTAGAAAAAATAAACCGTTTGCCTCCCCACTACTTTGTTGTAATCCACCTTCACATGCTTCCTCATTGTGTGTGCCTTTGGCTGCTGCCAACACCCCCCTCCCTGTCGCATTTGTCATCCTTGATAGAACCTTCAGTCGTGACACCTCCGCTTGGGATGGGTTGTGGTTCGTAGGCCTCTTCATAAGTTTCCTCCACTGAGATAGACACAGATCCTTTATCATTTGTGAGTTGAGGTGGGGAAGCAAGTCTAGGGGGCTTGGAGAAAATAGCAATTTGTGCTTGAAGAGTAAGTACTTGAGCATGTAACGTGTTGAGTTCCTCTAGAATCTCTAGAGAGATGACTTAAGGAGCTAGTGGTGGTTGTTGTGCCGGTGTGCACAACAGTAGCATTTTATGGTCATCTTAGAGTTTTTGATATGCTTCATTCATATTTTCATAATCTTCTAAGAGTCAGGCATGATCTGCTAATAATATCTGCATGGACTCCGATGGTACTGATTTAAAGCAGTTGGGACTTAGAGGTTCATCCAGTTGATCTAAGGCTACTTCAAGATTTTCTCTATTTTGTTCTTGCAATCTTTGATTTCCTTCCTTGGCTGCTATGCGGTGGCATCGTAAGAGCCCCATATTTTGAGTGAGGGTTGCATTTCTGACTGTTTGAGCTCGTAATAGTTTGTCGATATCCGTAATGGCTTCCTTCATCTTCTATTCGCTTTGTAGTTTGAGGGTATGGTAGGCCTCGCATAGCTCTTGGTAGCATGCATTAAGGGAGGCATTCTTGATGGATAAAGAGTTTAATTGCACCTTTAAGTCTATAGTTGTTTGTTGCAGTGCTTGGTAGCTAGTCCCGAGAGATGCGAATTCATCTCAAACTTGTGTCATGTAAGAAAACATCTAGCAGAAAGCGGTGTCGATAGTGGGTGACAATATTAATGGTGGAGTGGGTGAAGATGCTATGGATGTGGGTGTTGATGTAGAAGGAAAGGGAAAGAGGGATGGGAAGGTGGATGTAATGGTGACCAACACCAGCCATTTTGGCATAGTTTTTTCCTGCTCAATATCAACTCTCTCATCAACAAGTGCATCATGTAAATCTGCATCAGAAATGGAATGATCTGCATCATCATATGAAACCTGCAAAGGCTGAGAAGTTGCCTCATTAGGACCAGCACTAGATTGTCCACTTGTAAAAAGAGGCATCAAAGTATCATACATGCCTTTGAAGCTAACAGATGTCTCCTTAGTACATGAAAGCAATGGCTGAATAACATCTTCCACAAATACAACATCACGGCTAAACAGAATACGTTTAGTCTGTGGATGATACAGACGATAGCCTTTACTTTGAGAATTGTACCATACAAAAATACATTTTACTACCTTATCATCCAATTTTCTAAAATGTTGTTCAGGCACTAGTGCATATGCCAAACAACCAAAAACACGCAGATGAACAACAGATGGCTTGCAAATGCCAAGACTCATATGGAGTGATAGATTGCAGTGCTTTAGTGGGACACATGTTCAGTACATATGCTGCACACATGGCAGCCTCAAGCCAGAAACTATGTGGTAAAGCCTAACTCTTGACCATGCACTTTGCCATCTCCATGAGTGACCTGTTCTTTCGTTCAACAACTCCATTTTGTTGAGGTGTATATGGCACTATACACTGGTGTTTTATCCCACGTTCAGCTAGAAATGCATTAAATTTAGAAGACATATATTCCCCTCCTCGATCAGAACGGAGGGTGCCCATTTTACATGCTGACAGATTTTCAGCCAAAACCAAAAACTGTTTAAAGCACATGAACACTTCGGACTTTTCTTTGAGTGGATATACCCATGCATGCTTGGAAAAATCATCAATAAAAGTCAAAAAGTAAAGGTAATTTCCAAAGGAGGTTGTCTGCATAGGACCACAGACATCACTATGTACAAGCTGCAATTTCTGTGTAGCCCAAACTTAACCATCTTTTGGAAATGAGGAACGCTGCATTTTGCCCAAAATACAGCCTTCACAAACATGTTTTTCAGGTGCCTCTAGTTTGGGCAAAGAGGACACCATTTCAGATTTCTGTAGGCGTAGCAAACTAGCAAAATTCAGATGACCAAAGCGTGCATGCCAAAGCTTTGCATCTGACATAGCCTGAGAATCATTTATTGCACATGCCAAATCATTTACAGATATTTCATAGTCTATGAGCTTATACAGCCCACGACATAAAATGCCAGAAGCAATAATCACATCGCCATTTGACAGATCATGAACTCTACAACTATCATCAACAAATTTCACAACCAAGCCAATCTTGGCTAATGCAGAAATTGATAACAGGTTCTTTTTATCCCTGGCACAAATAAAGCATCTGACAAAGTGAAAGAAGTACCATCAACAGTAGTCAAAATGATCTTACCAACTCCCATAACAGGATAAGAGGAGTTGTTGGCGCATGTAACAGTATTCCCTGTAGGGGCAAGCTTGAGTGAAGAGAAGAAATTGTGCTGCGAGGTAATATGTTTGGTTGCCCCACTGTCAAAATACCAAACATCTGAGTCTACTACAGACATGCACTGCTCATGAGAAGATGGGTCAAAATTGTAGACAGTAGTAAATGCCCATTCTTCTTCTTGCACAAGATTTGCAGACTCTGTTTTTGCTGTAGAGGCCTCTGTAACAACCATTCTAGCCTCTTTCTTCTTTGCCTCTTTAGCAGCCAGTTTTGGACAGTTCTTTATGATATGATCATTCCCTTTATAGTACTTACAAAACAATTTTTGCTTTTCTGATTTCTTCTCATCTTTATCTTCCTTCTTCGAATATGCAGAATTAGCAGATTCTGCTTACTAGTTGAAGAGCTCCATTTTCCATTGCCCTTCTGACTAGCCATGAAAGCTTGATCTGCAACTCGCATAATGGACTTGTTTTGCCTGGACTAATCTTCCTGCAACATAACAGAGACTAACTCCTCAAATGATAAGGCATTTGGATTGCCTTTCATCATCAACCGAAGAGTAGAAGCAAAACTCTGATATGAATCAGGAAGACCATTCACAACGGTCTGCACAAGTGAGCTATCTGGTATAACCTCATCAACAGAAATCAATTGTTCCTTCAAGTCTTTGATCTTCGTTAGGAAACTATCCATAGAATCACCTTCATTCATGTGCTCACTCTCCAATTGTTTTCGGAGGTAAGCAACACGAGCCTTATTCCTAGCTTGGTACAATGTGGTAAGTGTATCCCAAGCATCCTTAACTGTTCTGCAAGAGCGAGTATGAGGAATAATGGCACGTTTGACAGACAAAGCTATCAATGCATGTGCCTGGACATTTCTGCCATCCCAACGAATTTGCTCTGCAGTAGGTGCAGTAGAAACAACAGCACGAACAGGAATCTATGGAATATCATCTTCGACACCATCTTCATGAGCTCCAGCACCTGTATTTGCAGTACCTGTAGTCAGAGGTGTAATAGGACATATTTCAACACCCTGCACAATGTTCCACAATCCTTTTGCAACCAATACATGTCGCATCATATAAGCCCACAATCCTCAACAACCAACATACGGAATACATCACTACTTTTAGCCATGGCTGGTGACTAAAATACCTTGATGCAGAAAATTGATTGTATCTCAAAACGTTGAACAGAACTGCCCAGATGAGTTCTGCTAGACTTGTAGCAGACTTCGACATGCTTAAACTAGTGAACAAAAACTTGTATATACCTTTGGCACAAAAAGACGAAATAGCTTGCACAAGCACTGTGATAGTACGTTAGGAGGCCGAAACGAGCTCACCAAATTTTGTGCGAATCTGAGACTGCAAACGGAGGAGTCTGAATGGCACCCTAGATGAAGCGATGACCTGCTCTGATACCAATTGTTGGACTTAGACCTCTGTGGAAGCACGCGAAGAGCACAAGGAAGAAGAAGAAGATTGGAGCACAAACATGCAATACTGAATGTATTACTAGAGAATGTACAAAGATAAGTAGCCCATTAGGGCAATAGGCATATATACAACCCGAGGGAAAAGAACCTCCTAAAAAGTGCCCCGGTGGTCCTAGTATGTTCATACACATCATTACCTAAATATATCAACAGATCTTTGAATTTGGTGGAGAAATGAGTGACATATGCTCTCCACAAGTTGACTGACTTCTAGAGACTATAACAGAGAACTCAGAAATGAACAATGTAGATATATGTATTAATGAACAATGTTGTACAATGCCAGAGGCATGAATATCATTTCCTAATGGTGTAGATAGGTGTGAGCTACAGTGTAGGCCTCACACAAACACACTCACAAATGAGAATGAGGAGCTCAGAATCGATGAGTCTTACTCGCTAATTTTTCCTAGAGGTTTATTTAATAGTTTACTTTCCATTTGAATTTGAATTCAAATTTTTGGCTCTCTCTAAAAAGTGATCCTCCATTATAGGAGATATTGCATCAATCAACTTCTAACTTTTCCATGAGTTCTTCTTGGTAGGTGCTTACAAAGATTCCAAGTCAAATATGACTTTTACAAAAAACTAAAAAAAGGTAATTATCTTCTAGCATTGGTTCCTATGCTTCTTCATATATGCATGGACTACAAGCCAAATGTGTAGGCTTGTGAATTGTACCAACAACTCCCCCTCAAGCCAAACGTTTGGCTTGGTTCTCATCTTCAGTCTTCATGTATATCCTGCAATCCAATCATTGTTTTGAATCTGCAAAGTTTGGTTCCATCTAATGCTTTAGTTAACAAATTTGCACACTGCATGTTGGTTGATACATATGTTAGTTGAATGTCCTTGCTTAATAGCTTCTCTCTCACATAATGGTAATGGACCTCTATATGCTTGGTCCTAGCATGATAAATAGGATTAACTGCAAGGTGAAGTGAGCTTGTATTATCTCCAAATATCAATGGTGACCTAGTATACAAACCCAATTCTGTATATAGTAGCTTGCTCCATATGGCTTCTTGAGTGGCATTTGTCAATCCTCTATACTCTGCCTCTGTAGAAGATAGGGCAACAATAGGTTGCTTCTTTGAAGACCATGATATTGGTTTATCATCTGCAAATGAAATGTATCCAGAAGTGCTTCTCCTATCATCCTTGCATCCTGCCCAATCTGCATCTAAATAAATCTTGATATCCAAGTCTGAAGTGTAAGGAAAATACAAACCATGATGTTGAGTACCCTTGAGGTACTTTAGAATTCTTTTGGCAGCTTCTAAGTGAGGTACCCTTGGCTTGTGCATAAACTGACTTAGCACACTAACTCCATATGCAATATGTATCCTTGTTAAGGTAGCATAGTTCAAGCTTCCCACTATGATTTGGTAACCTATAATATCATCAATTTCATCACCTTCATGAGCACTTAGTTTTAGATTTACCTCCATTGGAGTGCTTGCAACTTCTGCACCTTGCAAATGATACTTCTTCAACATATCCTGTATGTATTTTTTCTGAGTAATATAGATTCCAGAGTTAGTATAGACTAACTCAAGTCCAAGAAAATACTTGAGTAGACCAAGATCATTTATCTTGAACTCCTTCATCATCTAGTTCTTGATTTGTCTGATTCCATTGACATCATTACCTGTAACTATGATATCATCAACATATACACATAGGTATATTACCTCTGAATCACTTCTCTTAATGAATAGAGAAGTGTCTGCCTTGCTCATGACAAAACCTTGGTCTTGAAGGTATGTGGCCAACTTGTGATTCCATGCCCTAGGTGCCTACATTAATCCATAAAGACCTTTATTCAATTTGCACACATATGTTACGTTGTTTGGATCCTCATAGCCAGGAGGATGTGACATATATACCTCCTCTAAAATCCATCCATTCAAGAAAGCATTTTTTACATCTAGCTGATACATGTTCCAATTCTTGGATGCAGCCACACTTACCAATACCATAATGGTTGGCATCTTGGCCACAGGTGAGAATGTTTCTTCATAGTCAATGCCTTGGTTTTGTGCAAAACCCTTGGCCACCCATCTAGCTTTGTACCTATTTATTGACCCATCATAATTTCTTTTGAGCTTATAGATCCATCTGGATCCAGTTACCTTGATGGACTCTTTCTTTGGTACTAGTTCCCATGTGTCACTCTCCTTGAGTGCTTCAATCTCCTCATCCATAGCTTCCTTCCATTTTGTCTTAGTTTTTGCTTCTTCATATGATCCTGGTTCTTCAATTGACAAGTCTTTGGCAAGATATGTTGGTGATTAACTCGCTCTGATACCACTGATGGTACTGTAGCTACGACTACCACTTTCGGTATGGTAGCACTGAAACCACTGTTATGGTTGACATGGCAAAGACTCGAACTTTGTCAAGTCTGTGGAATTCGCTGTGCCACCGAAGAGGGCTAAGCTAGAGTGATATTAGAACACCTCTATAATCAGCAGTAGCTTAACACGGTTTTTGTTGCTCAAACATATAAGACTGTGTTTTGAATTTATTGAAATTCAACCGGAACTTCACCGGACTGTCACCAGACTGTCACCGTAATTATACCGGAATCTTACCGGAATCAAATCCTATTCTATTTGTAATTACTTCAAGTGATTATACAAGAATTAAGGAAGTGATGCGTGAACTTCCTTTACTGAGTGAACACTTTCTGGAGTTTAAGAAAAAACTTCTCCGGTTCAGAATGTCTCTTTTCGGTCATACTTTGTATTGTGTGTACATATCCATTTCACCGAAATCTTTGATGAACTGATAGTAGAGATGTCTAGCTATAAGATAAGCTAACTCTCATACAAAATTTTAATTTATTCTGCGAGGTATACTTCGTTGTTCTACCGGAAAATACGTTCACTGAATGAACTGTTACTGACCGAAAATGCGTTTACTGAGACAATTGTAATTGATCAAAACATTCGTTTACTGAGAAAATAACTGTTAACTAACTTTATACCGTAACACAAAAAATACTCAGGTTTCTTCACATACGAAGAATATGCACAAACTTCCACATGAACATGTGTTTTCTATTAGAGAAGATGTGTACAAAACTAGCTTGGCCTCATCTTGCTCAAGCTATGGAAACTCTCCTACACTGAGTAGTTTCTTCTTACCATCTCTCTCAGATGAATACCTGACATTTCAGGTTTCTATTATTCATCTTTACATATGCGATCTATGGCGTCTTCTAAACCTATTCTTGATCTCTATATGCGCTCTATTTCAAACTGTGCGCTCTTCTCACGCACGTTCTTGCTCGCACTCCCTCTCTCTTTTCTTATGCATGTTCTCTCTTTATATACAGTTTGATTTGGTGTAATGAACTCTAACAAACTCTGATTCTGGAAGATTCTATGCTGTACATAACGGTCGTGAATTTGTCCCTTCACTAAGGCTTTGATTTTCTGAACACTTTGATTTCGCTTTTCTTTATCTTTCTTTATATTTATGTCTATCTGTATGTCAAATTCGTGAGTGATTCTTCAACAGCTCCCCCTCAATCACTAATTTGACTTTTCCTGTCTTTCATATGTTTTCCTTTCTTTTATACCTGCCATTTCTTTGAATCTACTTGTCTTCGTTCCATCCAAGCTCTTTGTCAGAATATCTGCAATCTGATCTTTTGTCGGAGTGTATACTATTTCTATCTCCTTCTCCATTACCTTTTCCCTCAGGAAATGATACTGAATTTCTATGTGTTTTGTTCTTGCATGAAATACTAGATTTGCTGCAAGATACAACGAACTCATATTATCTCCATATATGATAGGTATACCTTGATCAATACCCATGCTTTTGAACAAGGTCTGCATCCATATCACTTCTTTAGCTGCTTCTACAAGTCCTTTGTATTCTACTTCTGTTGACGATAAAGCCACTGTGTGTTGTTTCTTCGAACACCAGCTCACTAGCTTATCTCCTAGGTATATCATATACCCATGTGTTGATCTTCTGTCATCTTGACTTCCTGCCCAGTCTGAGTCACTGAATGCTCTTAGCTTTATATCTGACGTAAAAGGATAATATAATCCTTCCTTTATAGTTCTTTTGATATATCTAAGTACTCTTTGTCCTGCAACCCAGTGTTGATGCTTCGGACAATGCATGAACTATGAGAGAACTCCCACTGCATAACTAAGATCCGGTCGTGTTAGTGTAGCATAAATTAGACTTCCCACTAACGACTGATACTTTCTCATATCTTTAAACTCTGCTCCACTATATTTGCTAAGTTTATGATTTGCTTCAAGCGGTGTTGAAGCTTCTCTGCAATTCTCCATATTAAACTTCTTTAGTAAGTTTAGGAGATACCTTTCTTGCATAACATATACACCATGATCTGTGTATGTGATTTCCATTCCAAGAAAGTATGATAACTTTCCTAGATCACTGAACTTAAACTCCTTTTCAAGCAATCTCTTTACTTCTTTAATTCCTTCCTCTGAGGTACCTGTGATTATAATGTCATCTACATAAATACAAATGTAGATCCTACCTTCTTCTGTTCTCTTGATGAGTAGACTTGCATCTGCCTTCGAACTTTGGTATCCAAGTTCATTGAGATATTTCACAAGCCTGTAATTCCAAGCTCTTGGAGCTTGCTTCAGTCCGTAAAGTGCTTTCCTTAATCTGCAAACAAAGCTGGGTATCTGGAACTTACAAACCCTTCCAGTTGTTCCATGTAGACTTCATCTGATATATATCCATTCAGAAATACATTCTTGATATCTAGCTGACTTAGCTTCCATCCTTTTGATGCTGCTATAGCAATTACTGTCCTTATGGTTGACATCTTTGCCACTGGACTGAATGTCTCATCATAATCTATGCCATGCGTCTGAGCATAGCCCTTGATAACCAGTCTAGCCTTGTATCTGGCTATCCTTCCATCTTCAAGTTTCTTAACTTTGAAAACCCATTTATTTCCAATCACTTTCTTACCACTTGGTTGCGGAAAAAGTTCCCATGTCTTGTTCTCCTCCAGTGCGCTGAACTCTTCTTCCATTGCTTCTTCCCATTGCTTCTTGCCTTTAGCTTCATCATAGTTCTGAGGTTCTTCATCATCTTTGACCATATATGCATAATTTTTCCGAGTTATATACGAAGTATCATAGGAATACCTTTCTGGTTGTCTTCTAGTCCTGCTTGACCTTCTTGGTTCAAACTCTTCATGTGTATCTGAATACACATCTTCATCAAATCCCTGTTCATCTTCATTTCTCATACCTGATCCGATCCTGGACGTACTTGCCTGCATATGATCTTCATCTCTATTCACCTGTACAATTGATTTCCCTTTCTCTTTCCTTCTTTCCTCTTCTTCAAATTCTTCCGTTGTATGACTTTGACCTGCATACCAGCTTTTCTGTTCATCAAATGTAACATCTCTGGAAATAGTGAATTGTTTTGTTAGAGGACTCCATAACCTGTAACCCATCTACTTTTCACCATATCCGATGAACACATATTTCTCTGCTTTTGGTTCGAGCTTATGTTTGAGTTGTGATGGTACATAAGCATAAGCTACTAATCCAAACACTTTGCAATGATCAAGTGTTGGTTTCTTTCCCCACCAAGCTTCATAAGGGGTCATTCCATCTAAAGTTGTACATGGTAATCTATTTACCAAGTATGTGGCTGTATTTACAGCTTCAGCCCAAAGATAATTTGGACAATCCTTTTCCTTTAGCATAGCTCGTGCAAACTCAAGTAGAGTTCGGTTCCTTCTTTCTGCTACACCATTTTATTGTGGTGTATACCTGTAGGTTATTTCTCTCTTAATACCTGCATTCCAAAGATAATCATTGAACTCTCGGGAAAAGTATTCTCCCCCTCCATCAGACCTCAATCTCTTCAGCTTTCAACCTGTGAGTCTTTCAGCATATGCATGAAAATGCCTGAAAGCTCCAAACACTTCTGATTTCTCTTTCAAAACATAAAGAGTTATCCATCTTATAGCATCGTCAATGAATAAAACATAATACCTTGAGCCACTGATTGATCCTTCTTTTGTTGGACCCCATACATCTGTATGAATGAGTTCGAGTACTTCATCATGTTTGAATCCTTTCTTCTGGAAAGGTAACCTGTGGGCTTTTCCCATCTAACATGCTTCGCACTTGTGAATCATGTGTTGGTTCTGCACATTCGGTAATCCCAGTACTAACTGATTTGAAATCATAGCTTTAATTCCTTTTTCATTAAAATGACCTAATCTCTTATGCTAGAGATCAAGTTCTGTAATGACCTTTTCACCATGTGTGAGCAATGCTTGACCGATGTTCCCTTGTACTCTTAAAGTAAAGAGTCTACCTTCCGTCTTACCAGAGACGATCTGATTATATCCGTTCTCGGGATCTTCTACAAATACTCCTTCATTTGTAAATCTGACCTGAAAACCTTTCTCAACTATCTGTCCCACACTAATCAAATTTTTTGGTATTGTTGGAACATACAAAACATTAGTTAGCAAATCTGCTCCACTTTTACATTTCACTTTTCCAATTGAATGTACACTATGTCTCGTATTGTCACTTGTTTGAACAGTATGACTGGAACTACCTTTTTCCAATTCTAACATCAGTTCTATATTTCCTGACAAATGATTAGAACATCCAGAGTCAATGTAAAATACCTTTAGGTCTTTGATATCTGATATGCTCATTGAGTTCATCATCAATGATGTATGAATTTCATTCTGTGTGTCATTTGCGTAATTGTTGTAGGTGGTGTTGTAGGATTGATTCTATCCCCAACTTCTTGCTCCACCTCTACCATAGCCTCCTCTTTGATTTTGTCTACCTCTTTGAAAGTTATTCTGATATCTTCCGCTTCTGCCTCTGCTATTACTGTTCCGATTTTGATTTGATCCTTGTTGATTGTGCCAACAATCATGAGCCAGATGATTACTGAGTCCACAAATCCAGCAAGCCTTCTTGTTGATATTCTGACTACCTCTTCCTCTTCCAAAACCTCTTGCTCTTCCTCTGCCGGCGCCTTTACCTTTTTCATAATAAGCCCGAGAACTCGACTCTTCTTCATCTTTTGACTTACCTTTGTCTACTTTCTTCTTTTTCTTCATGTACATTGCAGAACTTTGTCCTTTATCTCCATCTTCTTTCAGGTCTTGCTCATATGTGAGCATCAAACCAAGCAACTGATTTAAATCTGGTACAAAATGATTTAAAGAAAGTTTAGTTGAGAGTACGAAAGGTTTCCACCTTTCATCTCCTCTCAAACCTGTTAGCAGTTGCGCTATCAATCTGTGATCTTCGACATCTTCATTTATGGAGCCAAGACTATCTACTAGATCCTTCATTTTAGTAACATAGTCACTAATGCTTTGATTCGACTTCTTTTTGAACGTTGTGAATTCGGACCATAAGCTAGCCTTCCTAGCTTTCATAGTATTTTGGAAATGATCTTCCAACGCACTCCATATGTCCTCCGCTTTCTCCAGACCTCTGATGTGCGGTAGTAGATGGTCTGTAACGGTACTATAAATGTAAGCTCTTGCCGTTGCATCTTTCTTCTGCCACAGCTTCAAGGCTTCTAACTCTTCTTTTTCTGGTTGACTATCATCTTCGAGAGTCGGCTTCTTTTCTTCTCTGGTCACATACATCATTAAGTCCTTACTCATAAGTAAGGCTTCCATGCACATTACCCATGTGGGATAATTATCTCTGTCCAATTTATCAATTTGGACATGATCTGCCATGATCTTCTTGTTTCTGTTACTTCCGGTGACCTTTTGAGAATCTTTCTGCTCTTCAGAATCTTTCTCGTTCTGGTACCACTTCTTGGATCTCAAGGCTCTGATACCACTTGTTGGTGATTAACTCGCTTTGATACCACTGATGGTACTGTAGCTATGACTACAACTTTCGGTATGGTAGCACAGATACCACTATTATGGTCGACGCAACAAAGACTCGAACTTTGTCAAGTCTGCGGAATTCGCTGCACCACCGAAGAGGGCTAAGCTAGAGTGATATTAGAACACCTCTATAATCAACAGTAGCTTAGCATGGTTTTTGTTGCTCAAACATATAAGACTGTGTTTCGAATTTACTGAAATTCAACCGGAACTTCACTGGACTGTCACCAGACTGTCACCGTAATTATACTGGAATCTTACTGGAATCAACTCCTATTCTGTTTGTAATTACTTCAAGTGATTATACAAGAAGTAAGGAAGTGATGTGTGAACTTGCTTTACTGAGTGAACACTTTCTGAAGTTTAAGAAAAAACTTCTCCGGTTTAGAATGTCTCTTTTCGGTCAGACTTTGTACTGTGTGTACATATCCATTTCACCAAAATCTTTGATGAACTGATAGTAGAGATGTCTAGCTATAAGATAAGCTAACTCTCATACAAAACTTTAATTTATTCTGCGAGATATACTTCGTTGTTCTACCGGAAAATACCTTCACTGAATGAACTGTTACTAACCGAAAATGTATTTACTGAGACAACTGTAATTGACCGAAACATTCGTTTACTGAGAAAATAACTGTAACTAACTTTATACCGTAACACGAAAAATACTCAGGTTTCTTCACATACGAAGAATGCGCACAAACTTCCACATGAACATGTGTTTTCTATTAGAGATGTGTACAAAACTAGCTTGGCCTCATCTTGCTCAAGCTATGGAAACTCTCCTACACTGAGTAGTTTCTTCTTACCATCTCTCTCAGATGAATACCTGACATTTCAGGTTTCTGTTATTCATCTTTACATACGCGATATCTGGCATCTTCTAAACATATTCTTGATCTCTATATGCGCTCTATTTCGAACTGCACGCTCTTCTCATGCACGTTCTTGCTCGCACTCCCTCTCTCTTTTCTTATGCACGTTCTCTCTTTATAAACAGTTTGATTCGGTGTAACGAACTCTAACAAACTCTGATTCTGGAAGATTCTGCACTGTACATAACGGTCTAGAATTTGTCCCTTGACTAAGGCTTTGATTTTCTAAACACTTTGATTTCACTTTTCTTTATCTTTCTTTATCTTTATGTCTGTCTGTATGTCAAATTCGTGAGTGATTCTTCAACAAGATACACAGAATGTTTAGTAACAAGAGAAGTGTCATACCCATATTTGATAGGTTTTTTGCTCTCCCTTTGTGATCTTCTGTTTGCCTGAGTTGAAGATTCAGGTACATCTTCTAGTTTCTTCATCTTGAGTTTGCCTTTGGACTTCCATGCCTTGATTTCTTCAAGATTGATAATGTCTTCTTCATCTGAACTGGTGTCTTCATTCTGAGTAGGTTCCTCCTTAGTAAGACTTGGAAACTCCTCCTCCAAGTCATAGGGTAGTTTAACCTTCTTGCATTCATTCTCATACCAAGAGTCATTTTCATCAAAGACAACATCTCTACATACCATGAATCCCTTATTTGAAGGGTTGTAGAACCTGTACCCTTTCTGATTTAGATCATATCCTATAAAGATACATTTCTCAGCCTTAGGATCTAGCTTACCTCTAATCTGAGAAGGAATGTGTACATATGCTACACATCCAAATATCCTACAATGATCAAGTGAGGGTCTCTTACCATGCCATGCTTCATTTCATAAGGAGTCATCCCATCAAGGGATTTAGATGGCAACCTGTTTATGAGGTAAGTGGCAGTAGATACACTCTCTGCCCATAAATAGTTAGGCAATTTCTTCTCATTCAACATTGACCTAGTTGTTTCAACAATCAATCTGTTTCTTCTCTCAGCCACCCCATTCTGTACAGGAGTATACCTTGTGGTGATTTCTCTCTGGATTCCTCCGTCCTTCAAGAATGCTTCAAACTCATTGGAGAAGTACTCACCTCCTTCATCTGACCTTAGCCTCTTTAGATTCTTCCCTGTCTCATTCCCAACAAGTGCAAGATATTTTCTAAAACAATTGAACACTTCATCTTTGTGCTTCATAAAGTACAATACAGTCCACCTGCTATAATCATCAATAAAAGATACATAGTACCTTGATCCTGAGATTGAGGGGTCTTTGCTCGGTCCCCATACATCTGTATGGACACGTTCTAGGTAGTCCTCATGCATGTAGCCTTTCCTTGAGAATGGTAACCTGTGAGACTTCCCAAACTGACAAGCACCACATTTATAAATCATGTGTTGTTTGGAAATATTGGGTATTCCAATTACACATTGGTTCCTGCATATTTGCTTTGAGGTTCTTTCTCCTACATGCCCTAATCTCTTATGCCAAATCTCAAGCTCTGAAACTGTTTGATCTTTGTAATTGTAGAGTGCAATGTTCTTTGTGTCTTCTAGCTCAAAAGTAAAAAGTCTACCTGTCTTTTCTCCTTTAGCAATTCTCTTGAACCCTTGCTTGAGATCTTCCATAAATGCTCCAAATTGGTTGAATCTAACCTGCAAACTTTTTTCCACAATCGATCCAACACTCATCAAATTTTTGGTAATGGTTGGTACATATAGTACCCTACTCAAAAAGTTTGTATTTCCATCACAAGTCTTAACATTTCCAACTTTAACTACAGAGTGCTTGGTGTCACCACCTATTTGTACTTGATGCTTACCTCTTGGTTCTTCAAGGTCAGAGAGTAGAGCTACATTGCCAACGACATCATTTGAGCATCCTGAGTCAATGTAGAAGAGATGGTCATCATTTGTACCTGGTTTTGAAGCCATGTTCATAATCAGAAGAGAATCACCTTGCTCTTGTGTATAGTTGATGTAATATTTTCTAGATTTGAATCCTCCTTGATAGTTTCCATTGTAGTTGTTGTAGTTGTTATTGTAGTTGTTGTATCCTTGATAATCGTTGAATCTACCTCTTGATTGTGAGAATCCACCTCTTTGATATCCTCTTCCTCTGTGATTCTTGTAATTCCTAAAACACTCATTTGTAGTATGATTTGATAAACCACAAATGTTGCATGGTGAGGAGTTATAGGATCTCCCCCTACCTTGCTTACCTCCTCTGCCCCTTCCTCTTGATGATCTACCTCTCCCTGCATAGTTGGCTTGGGAGGTAGTGCCTTCATCTTCTCCTTTCTTGTTCTTGCCTTTATCTTTAGACTTACTTTTATCAGTGTATAGGGCAGAAGAGCTATTACCTTTGGACGAGTCTCCATTCTTGTTGAGTTTGGCTTCATGAGTGAAAAATTGTCCCATGAGAGTTCTAAGATCTAGAATTTGCATGTCCATGTATAGGTCCATGGCAGTGGTGAAGCTTTCCCATTTTTCATCAGCTTTAATCCCATTGATCACTTGCCTTACTATCTGCTCTTCTTCAATCTCTTCTCCTATGCTTGCTAACTAATCTGCTACATCTTTAATCTTAGTCACAAACTCTTAAATAGCCTGCTTAGGTTGCTTCCTTAGTGTGGTGAATTCAATCCACAATTGATTTTTTCTGGCCCTTGTGTTGGAAGAGAAATAGCATGACAGGGTTTCCCAAGTCTCTTGGGATGTCTTACAATTTCTAATATGTGGCAAAAGAAAATCAGAGATGGAGTTGATTAAGTAAGACCTTGCTAATGCATCCTTGACACACCACGCGTTGAGCTTTTCATGTTCTTCTTTTGTTGGTAGTCCTCTAGTTTTGAATGAGGGAAATTCCTCATCTCCTGAGATGTATCCATAAAGAATCCTTCCTTGTAAGTATGTTTTCATACTTACAGACCATGCCTGATAGTTTTTCCTATCCAATTTATCAATAAATTAAGGAAAACCATCTCCCATTTTACCTTAACTTTGCTCTGATACCACTATTGGGAATGATGGATACATACTTCAGAAGGATGAGTAGGTATTGCCAAATCCTGCTTTGTACCAGCCCTTTGATGCTTTAGAGTTGATAAATAGACCTTCTTAGCTTTCCAATGACACCATATAATGGCCTATGTACTTTGGAAATGATGTATGAAAAGATTGAATCAAAACAAACAACTTTGAGCTTCAAGTCTTCAAGAAAACCTTCTATTTTTTTACTAGAGATCTGTTGTATCTTTTGCTCAGTATGACCAACACAATAGGAATTGGAAAAATTACTTTTAAGAGTATGTAATTAGATTATCAAGCTAACTATTCCAAGTGGAATCACTAGAAAAGATTAACTAGGCTCAGTGAAATTAATTTAGCAAGTAAACCTTTACCCCCGTATTTAAGCATTGTTGCATACTTCGACCAGTGATCACCTTGACGGACTTTTCTCTGAAATGGCTGAATAGAAATCCTTCAGATTTTGATACAAAGTAGAAAACTCTCAGTTGGTTCCAAGAAGCTATAGAGCGTTGAATTTGGTGGAGAAATGAGTGAGATATGCTCTCTACAAGTTGACAGACTTTCAAAACTATGACAGAGAACTTAGAGATGAACAATGTAGATATATGTATTAATGAACAATGTTGTACAATGCCATAGGCATGAATATCATTTCCTAATGGTGTATCTAGGTGTGGGCTAGAGTGTAGACCTCACACACACTCAGAAATGAGAACGAGGAGCTCGAAATTGATGAGTCTTACCTGCTACTTTTTCCTAGAGGTTTAAATAATAGTTTAGTTTCCATTTGAATTTGAATTCAAATTTTTGGCTCTCTCTAAAAAGTGATCCTCCATTATAGGAGATATTCCATCAATCAACTTCTAACTTTTCCATGAGTTTTTCTTGGTAGGTGCTTACAAAGATTCCAAGTCAAATATGACTTTTACAAAAGAGTAAAAAAAGGTAATTATCTTCTAGCATTGGTTCCTATGCTTCTTCATATATGTATGGACTACAAGCCAAATGTGTAGGCTTGTGAATTGTACCAACAAGATGTCCATGTCACTAGACATGGTGTCAAGTGTAGTGACTGTGAAGAGTGGTGTGAGAGTAGCTATGAATACCGGATTTACAAAGGTTGACGAATCAATTACAAGTTGGGTTTCTCGTATTACTTGGTGGAGAGGAGAGGAGAGAGGGACAAGGTCATTGGAGGGGGAAATGGGAATATAGGTCATGGAGGGATGGGAAAAGAAGGAAAGGATGGAGTGGGAAATGGATTGGGAGGAATGGTGGGCGCTAGAGGGGGAAGGATAGGTTGGAGGGTTGCGGGAAGATTTTGTGGGGTTGATGCCACTAAGGCTTCTACTACAACACTATTGATGAACGTGGACGGTATAGGAGAGGTAGGGTGTACAGGAGAAGCTAAAGCGGCGAAAGAGGAGCAGGTGGTGTGGTAGGTACTTCAATGGTGGTGGTAGTTACAGTGGAAGGATGAGGCAGGGAGTCGATGACTATGGTAGCTTGTTCAATACGGTCTTCCAAAATAAGTCATGCTTCCTTGGTATGGTGTGAATACTAGGCATCCATTGGTATGTGGATATACTAATCTGGCTTGGATAGTAGACTGATTCGTCGTGGGTCAAACTTCACTAGTGGCTTTCATTGCAAATATCATACTGCTTCATTGGTGCCAATAGATTTCACTAATTACCTGAAGCCTTGAATGAAAGCATCTTCGAACCCTCTTGTAGCAAGTTCTTGTTCAAGAATTGCTTGACTTTCTTCTTCTGAGAGTTTTCTGCATGCCCAAACTGCTTGCATAGTGCAATATAGTTTCTTGATTGCCAAGGTGGAGGTAGCTGCTTTGAACGTGTTGTCTTCATGCGTACTTGTGTCACCTTGAGCTTCTGTTTGCTATTCTTGTTCATCATTCTGCACATCCTCTTGAGAGTCATGGCTATCCTCACTGGCTTCATCATCACCATCTTCATTGTCAGTTTCTGTCCTCTCTTCTTTGGAGCTAGAGATTGCTTGCTCTTGTGGTTGATCAGGGGGTGTGGTAGGGTAACTAGGATGTTGATACTCCTGTGAGAAAATTTGCCCTTCTTAAAATTGGAATTCACTTGAGAAAGCATCATGCATTTCAAAGTCAAACGTCATGTTTGTTGGTTCTACCTCCAAGTTGGGTATAGTGAAATTGAATGCTTCCGCACCGATGGTGGTGGGAAGTTCTCCTATTGTAGTGGTGGGTTCCTAAATTGTGGTTGCTTGAGAAGTCACCAACCTTCAGTGATAATAGGTCGTGAAAGGCATATAGAGATGCGTGTATAGGTGTAGGGGGTTCTGTTGGTGACTCTTCCAGGGATGGCTGAGGTGATGAGGACTATGGAACTTGTAAGCATGGGATAGAACTGCACGTGTTTGCCTGCCCATCCCTTGCTAGCTTTCCTAGCCTTCTTGTTAGTTCCTTTGAATGCTTTTAATTCTTCACTAGTCATTGCGCGTTCAATAGGCAAATCGTATGCCAAACACATGTAAACAATTCGAGTCAAAGCACAACAACCATTGATGACATGTTTCCTTTCCCATCTCTCCTGAGCTAAATACAAGTGCTTAATAATCCAACTAGCCAGGTCTATGGTTTGGGGCCCAATACAAGCTAAATATAATCTGAACCAAATATGCTTGTGAGGAATACTCAAGCGATCCTGAGCTAGGAATGCAAAGTGTTGTAGACGTATGCCTAACAATTTAGAGAGTTTGAGTATAATATCCGAAATGTCTTCCCATTTCACAACATCACCATGCTTCATCGGTTTTAGAACCAGCCTTTCGCATTCTGTTGCTGTGTGAGTCCTGTGGATCTTAATTGCTGCCCAAATCAGATCTTTTGAAAGATAAAACTTCTTGTACTGGGGGTCATTTACCAAGGATGGAATAATGAAAGTTCTAGGCAAGTCCTTATTCTCGGAGGCCTGATGTATAGTTACCAGGTAGTTGTCACGAGGAAGGAGATAAGGAAGAGAGCTCACACACACACTCTTACAACCAAAGAGAAGCACACACTTAGATTGAGGCAAGGAAGAATGATCTTCTTCTTCTTCTTCTTCTATTATGTAAAAAGGAATGTACAAGAATATGCACATTTGTGTGTGTATACATATGTGAGTGTGTATGTATATGTGCGCTTGTATGTATGCACCCTAATCCTAAAACCCTAACCCTCAAACATGTATATATGTGTGTGTGTATGTATGCATATGTGTATGTAATATGTATGCATGTGTGTATGTATCTCTATGTCTCTCTCTTTCTCTCTATCTATCTATCTCTCTCTCTCTATCTATCTGTATTTATAATAAAGAACGAAACAATCACTTACATTGATGTAATTTTTTTATGGCTCTCGTCAAAGCCCAATCGACCTTGTCTTTTGACAAATTCCAAAGAATTGATGCCAAAAAGCTCTTGCAAAACAAAAGAAAAGAGAAATTAAGTGAAGACATAGAGAAAGAGAGAGAGAGTGAAAGAGTACGCACATCACTTACCAAGATGTGTGTGAGAGAGAGAGAGAGAAAGAGATGTGTGTGTAGGGAGAGAGAGAGAGAGAGTGAGAGAAAGAGATGTGTGTGTAGGGAGAGAGACAGAGAGAGAGAGAGAAAGAGGTGTGAGTATGCATGTGTATATGTGTGCATGTGTGTATGTATTGTGTGTATATGTGTAAAAATCAAAAACCATAATCCTAAACCCTAACCCTAAAGCATCTATATGTGCATGTGTGTATGTATATGTGATGTGTGTGTATGTGTATGTGCATATAAGCATGTGTGTGTATAAATATGTGAGTGTGTATATATATGTATGTGTGTATATAATATGCATCTGTGTATGTATGTATGTGTGTGTACATGCATGTGTGTGTATGCATGTATGCATATGCATGTGTGTATGCACATACGTTTGTGTATACATATGTAAGTGTGTATGTATATGTGTATGTGTATGTATGCACCCTAATCCTAAAACCCTAACCCTATAACATGTATATGTGTGTGTGTGTATTTATGCATATGTGTATGTAATATGTATGCATGTGTGTATGCATCTCTATGTCTCTCTCTTTCTCTCTATCTCTCTCTCTCTCTTTCTCTCTCTCTTTCTGTTTACAATAAAGAACAAAACAATCACTTACATTGTGCAATTCTTTTGATCGCTCTCGTCAAAGCCCAATCAACATCGTCTCTTGCCAAATTCCAAAGAATTGATGCCAAAAAGCTCCTGCAAAACAAAAGAAAAGAGAAATTAAGAGAAGACATAGAGAAAGAAAGAGACTGAAAGAGTACACACATCACTTACCAAGATGCGAGAGAGAGAGAGAGAGAAAGAGATGTGTGTGTAGGGAGAGAGAGAGAGAGATGTGTGTGTAGGGAGAGAGAGAGAGAGAGAGAGAGAAAGATGTGTGTATGCATGTGTATATGTGTGCATGTGTGTATGTATTGTGTGTATATGTGTAAAAGTCAAAAACCATAATCCTAAAACCCTAACCCTAAAACATGTATATGTGTGTATGTATATGTGATGTGTGTGTATGTGTATGTGCATGTATGCATGTGTGTGTATACATATGTGAGTGTGTATATATATGTGTGTGTGTATGTAATATGCATGTGTGTATGTATGTATGTGTGTGTATGTATGTATGCATATGCATGTGTGTATGCATATGTGAGTGTGTATGTATATGTGCATGTGTATGTATGTATGTATGTATGTATGTATGTATGTGTACATGCAAATATGTATGTATGTATGTATGCGTATGCATGTGTGTATGCATACATGTGTGTGTGTACATGTATGTATGTATATATGTGTGTACATGTATGTATGTGAGTATGAGTATGCATATGTGTGTGTGTATGTATATGCATGTGTATGTAATATGCATGTGTGTATGTAATATGCATGTATGTATGTATATGTGCGTATGCATATGCATGTGAGTATGTAATATGTATGTGTATGTATATGAATGTGTGTATGTAATGTGTATGTAATATGTATGCGAGTGTGTATGTAATATTTATTTGAGTATGTGTATGCATATGTGTGTGTATATATGTATGCATCTCTCTCTCTATCTTTCATCTCTCTCTCTATCTCTCTGTTTCATCTCTCTCTCTTTCTCTCTCTCTCTCTCACTCTCTCTCTTTATGTTTCTCTAGATCTCTCTCTTTCTTTCATATCTCTCTCTCTATCTCATTCTATATCAATAAAAAGCAAAGCAATCACTTACCTTGATGTAATTGTTTGGAGTGTTGTCGTCAAATTTCACTCAAGGTTGTCGTTCGTCGAATTCCAAAGAACTCACACCAAAGAGCTCCCGCAAAACTAAAGAGAAGAGAATTTAGAAAACGGAAAAGACAAAGAAAGTGAAAGGGTGCTACAGTATGTGCGATACTTACCAAAATTTCAGATCTAGAGAAATAGAGAGGTGTATGTAGAGAAAGAGAGAGAGAGAGAGAGAGAGAGAGAGAGAGAGAGAAAGAGAGAGATGTGTGTACACAATATGCTTAGAATGTAGTTCGCGCACACAAACTTGACAGCAACAAATTTTCATTCAGAACACGAGCAAATGTTGAATTTTTGCTCTCGCGTCTGGTTAAAACATTGCGTCGATATAAGCGTCGGTATGAGCGTGGGTATAAGCATCAGTATAAGCATCGGTAATTTCCAATAAATTATCAATGCCTATATCGACGCTCATATCCTTCGTATTGCATCCGTGGGTTTTCAAGCATTTTCAACAATCATATCGATGTTGAGACATGACTGTCAGTATGGACAATGTCGGTATGCCCCTCATATGTTGTAGTGATTTAACATAGATCTAGAAAATTTTGCTATATGTCAGTTCTTCCTCTCTAACCGTGCATTTTTTTGAGGTCTATGCTTGCAAGAAAATTGTCTTTATATTCCATGGTCATGTAGAAAATCTGAAAATTCATTTGAAAAATACTATCACCCTTCATCAAATATGAGGGTCTTTATATACCTCCTTGTCTCCTTGTCCACTAGGCTTATGAACCTCTAGAACACCTCTCACTTTGTCTTCATGCAATATATCCAAGAAAATATTATGATCATCTATAAATGTGAAAAGATATATATTACCTCCAACAGATGGCTCTCTTGCAAGTCCCCATACATCTGTGTGTATTGTTGGGAGAGATGGATGGATACCTCAAGGAAGTGAGGTGGTAGTGCTAAAACCTTATTTGTACCAGCCCTGATGCACTTCAAAGTTATAAAGTAGGCCCTTTTGGCTTGCAAATGACACCAAGAAAGTACCTATGTGCTTTGGAGTTGATATATTTGAACCAATTAATTCAAGATAGACTAGTTCAAGAATAGCTAGTGTTGAAAAACTTGCTATTTTAGTACATACATCTGCTGGGTTTTTTACTTAGAGCTCAGAGTATGGTAACAATTGACTAAATTAATTTTGAGGGAATTCAATTATCTTAGATCGCTAATGATTACAAGTGGAATCATTTAAAATGATCAATTATGCTATGAGAAATAACTTTAGCAAATTAGATCTTACCCCTAACGTTTTAGGGAACAACGAGTAGATGACTATTGAGCACTTCGAAGACGCTTTCTCCTAGATTCCTAAACCAAATGCATTGAAATTTTGAAAAAATAACATAGACTTCACGCTAGTTCCAACAAGCCAAAGATTATGTAAAATCATTGAGTAGTCAGTGAGATATGACCAAAAGACGTTGACTGCTCAGAGTAGTCATAATAGAGAAGTAGAAAAAGATGTTTAATGAGCTATATGTATTATAGAACATGATTGTACAAAGTCATTGGCATTGTAATGATGCTCAATGATGATGAAGTGAGTGAGCTAAGGTGTGAGCTACTCAAGCTCTACAAATGATCAAGGAATGAGATTTTACAATGTCTTCTATAGGTATTTCTTCTAAATTTGATCAAGGAATGAGATTTTACAATGTCTTCTATAGGTATTTCTTCTAAATTTGAATTTTGAATTCAACTTTGGCTCCAATCAAAAAGTAACTCCACTAATTTAGGAGATATTTCTTTGATTTGGATTCGTATCTAGTATTCTTCCTAAGTCCACATGATATAAGCTTTTACAAGATTCTCCAAGGAATTAACCTTTTACCATGGTAGATTTTTCAAGTAGTTACAAGCTATAGGTCACATAAATCATTAAGTGCTAGTTCCACACATTGTCTTCCATGCTAAGCCAAATGTGTAGGCTTGATCATTTGAACCAACAGCTCCCCCTCAAGCCAAACATCTTGGCTTGCATTGGTTCATCAATCTTCTTGATTATTATGTAATCCAATCATGGTTTTAAACTTGCAAAGTTTAGTACCATCAAGTGCTTTGGTTAACAAATCAACACAGTGCATATTTGTAGATACATATGCTAGTTGAATCTCTTTGCTCAAGAGTTTCTCTCTAACATAGTGATAGTGCACGTTTATGTGCTTAGTTCTTGCATGAAAAATGGGGTTGGATGTAAGATGCAAACAACTAGTGTTATCTCCAAAGATCATTGGTGAATGAGTGTGAAGTCCCAAATCTGCGTAGAGCAACTTAATCCAAATAGCTTCTTGTGTAGCATTTGCTAATCCCCTGTATTCAGCCTCTGGTAAACAAAGAGCAATAGTTGGTTGCTTCTTAGAAGACCATGAGATGGGTTTATCACCTGCAAAAGATAAATAGCCAGAAGTACTTCTTCTATCATCCTTACATCCTGTCCAATATGCATCTGAGTACAACTTTATGTCCAAATCTGATGTGTATGGGAAGTAAAGACCTTGGTTTTGAGTACCTTTGAGGTACTCCAAAATTATTTTAGCACCTTCCAAGTGAGGTGCTCTAGGTTTATGCATGAATTGGCTTAGAACACTTACTCCATAACATACGTCAACCCTTGTTAATGTTCCAGAGTTTAGACTCCCAACTATACTTTGATAACCTGCAATGTCTTCAAGCAAATCACATTCATTAGCACTCAATTTATGATTTACCTCCATAGGGGTGCTAGCTACTTTTGCATCCTCCAAGTGGAACTTCTTCAACATGTCCTGCACATATTTCCTTTGAGTGATGTAGATTCTAGAGTTAGTGTATACCAACTCAAGTCCAAGAAAATATTTCAAAAACCCTAGGTCACTGATCTTAAACTCCTGCATCATTTGGTTTCTGATTTGTTTGATGCCATTGACATCACTACCTATAGGAATGATGTCATCCACATATACACATAAATATATCATTTTTGAATTACTCCTCTTGATAAACAAAGAGGAATTTGCCTTGCTCATCATGAATCCTTGGTCTTGAAGATAGGTTTTTAGCCTATGGTTCCATGCCCTAGGTGTGTGCTTCAAACCATAAAGAGCTTTCTTTAATTTGCATCATGATTTACCTTGTTTGGATCTTCATAGCTAGGAGGTTGAGTCGTACCCATATGTGATTGGCTTCTTACACTCTCTTTGTGATCTCCGTAAGGCTTGGTTAGATGAATCAGGTATGTCCTCCAACGTCTTCATCTTGACCTTGCCTTTTGATTTCCATGCCTTTAAACTCTTCCAAGTTGATGGTGTCCTCATCATCTGATTTGATGTCTTCAATTGTGCTTGACTCCTCCTTGGTGAGGCTTGGAAATTCTTCTTCCAAGTCGTTTGGCAATTGGACCTTCTTGGATTCACTTTCAAAACAAGAGTCATTCTCATCAAACACAACATCTCTAGTGACCATAAATCCTTTGTTGGATGGATTATAAAACGTATATCCCTTTTGATTCATATCATACCCAATGAAGATGCATTTCTTTGCCTTAGGGTCTAAGTCACCTCTGATTTGAGATGGAACATGCACATAAGCAACACAACCAAATATCTTGGGTTCAAGTGATGGTCTCCTACTATTCCATGCCTCATAGGGGGTCATCTCATCTAGGGACTTAGACGGTAACCTGTTAATAATATAAGTGGCAGTAGACACAGCCTCTGCCCATAAGTAATAAGGCAACTTCTTTTCATTTAACATAGATCTAGCTACTCCCACAATCAATCTATTCCTCCTCTCTCCTACTCCATTTTTCTCAGGAGTATATCTAGTTGTGATCTCTCTCTTGATACCTCTATCCTGCAAAAATGCATCAAACTCATTGGAGAAGTACTCACCTCCTCCATCTGACCTTATCCTCTTTAAACTCTTTCTTGTTTGATTTTCCACAAGTCCAAGTTACTTTTTGAAACAACTGAACACTTCATCTTTATGTTTCATGAAATACAAGATTTTCCATCTACTAAAATCATCAATAAATGACACATAGTACCTTGAGCCTGAAATTGAAGGGTCCTTGCTTGGTCCCCACACATCTATGTGGACAAGTTCCAAGTAATCCTTATGCATATAGCCTTTCTTTGTAAAGGGTAACATGTGTGATTTACTAAACGTACATGTACCACATTTATAGATCATATGTTTCTTGGATATATTAGGTATCCCAAGCACACATTGATCTCTACATATTTGCTTCAATGTTGTCTCACCAATGTGTCCTAGTCTTTTGTTGCATATCTCTAACTCAGATAAGGTTTGATCCTTACAATTATAAAGAGCAATGTTTCTAGTGTCCTCAAGCTCAAATGTAAACAATCTACATGTTTTCTCTCCTTTTGCACTTCTCTTGAATCCATGTTGGGGGTCCTCCACAAAGGCTCCAAATTTATTGAACTCAACCTACAAACCCTTTTCCACTATCTCTCCGACACTCATCAATTTTTTTTTGTGATAGTAGGTAGATAAAGAACTCTGCTCAACAAATTCTTATTCCCATTAGAATTTTTGACATTTCCTACCTTTATAAGTGAATGCTTGGTATCACCACCTGTCTACACTTGATGCTTTCCCTTGGGCTCTTCAAGATCACAAAGGAGAGCTATATTTCCTACTACATGGTTTGAACAACCTAAGTCAATATAGAAGAGGTACTCATCATTCATACCTTCTTTTGAGGTCATGTTCATAATGAGAAGGCAATCTTCTTGATCCTTTGTATAGTTGTTGAATTCTTTCTTTGATTTGTGTTCTCCTTGATAATTGTTGTTGTAGCCATGGTTCTAACTTTGATTATGATTGAATCGCCCTCTTGATTGTGAGTAGCCACCTCTTTGAAATCCTCTTCCTCTCTGGTTCTTGAAGTTCCTATAGCACTCATCTATTCTGTGATTACATAATCCACGCAGATTGCATGGGGAAGAGTTGAAAGGTCTCCCCCTACCTTGCTTACCTCCTCTGCCCCTTCCTCTTGAAGTCCTACCTCTCCTTGTATAATTAGCTTGAGAAGTAGCACCTTCATCTTCAAACTTCTTGCTCTTTCCCTTATCCTGAGACTTTTCTTTATTTATATAGAGGGAAGAAGAATTGTTACCTCTTGATGGTTCACCATTTTTGTTGAGCATGGCCTCATGGGTGAAGAGTTGCCCCATGAGAGTGGTTAGATAAGGGATTTTCATATCCATATAAAGATCCATTGCAGTTGTGAAGGATTCCCACTTATCATCTGCCTTGATGCCATTGATTATCTGTCTCACTATTTGCTCCTCTTAAATCTCTCTCCTATGCTTGCCAACTGATCAACCACATCCTTCACCTTGATCACATACTCTGAAACATGCCGCTTAGGTTGCTTCTTTTGAGTGGTAAACTCCATCCAAAATTGATTTTTCCTAGCTCTTATATTGGAAGAAAAGTGTGAAGATAGAGTATCCCAGGTCTCTTGGGAAGTTTTGCAATTCCTAATATGATGAAGAAGGAAGTTAGAAATAGATTTAAGTAGATATGATATGGCTAAAGCATCTTTGGCACACCATGAGTTGAGTCTTTCTTGCTCCTCTCTTGTAGGTTGATCTTTTGCTTTTAAATGTGGGCATCTCATCATCTCTTGATATGTATCCATATAGACTTCTTCCTTGTAAATAGGTCTTCATCCTCAAGGACCATGCTGGATAATATTCTGGTCCAAGTTGTCAACGAAAGAAGGGAAACCATCTCCCATATTACCTCAACTTGCTCTGATACCACCGTTGGGAGAGATGGATGGATACCTCAAGGAAGTGAGGTGGTACTGCTAAAACCTACTTTGTACCAGCCCTAATGCACTTCAGAGTTATAAAGAAGGCCCTTTTAGCTTGCAAAGGACACCAAGAAAGTACCTATGTACTTTGGAGTTGATACTTGAACCAATTAATTCAAGACACACTAGTTCAGGAATAGCTAGTGGTGAAAAACTTGCTATTTTAGTCCATCACCTGCAAGATTTTTTAGTTAGAGCTCACAGTATAGTAACAATTGACTAAATTAATTTGATGGAATTCAATTAGCTTAGATGGCTAATGATTACAAGTGGAATCATTAAAATGATCAACTATGCTCTGAGAAATTATAACTTTAGCAAATTAGATCTTACCCCCAACTTTTTAGGGAACAACCAGTAGATAACTAGTGAGCACTTCGAAGATGATTTCTTCTAGATGCCTCAACTAAATGCCTTGAAATCACGAAAGCATAAGGTAGACTTCAACATGGTTCCAATAAGCCAAAGATTATGTAAAATGGTTGAATATTTCTTGAGATATGACCAGACAAAGTTGACTGTTTTGAGTAGTCATAGCAGAGAAGTAGACAAAGATGTTTAATGAGCTATATGTATTATAGAACATGAATGTACAAAGTCATTGGCATTCTAATGATGCTCAATGATGATGATTTGAGTGAGCTATCGTGTGAGCTACTCAAGCTCTACAAATGATCAAGGAATGAGCTCAGAATGAGGCTCACGACCCCGCAAGATTTTACAATGTCTTTTATAGGTATTTCTTCTAAGTTTGAATTTTGAATTCAACTTTGGCTCTAATAAAAATTAACTCCACTAATTTAGGAGATATTTCTTCAATTTGGAGTCATAGCTAAGATTCTTCCTTACTCCATGAGATATAAGCTTTTACAAGATTTTCCAAGGAAGTAAACTTTTACAATGGTAGATGATCAAGTAGTTATAAGCTATAGGTCACATGAATCATTAAGGGTTAGTTCCACACATTGTCTTCCATTCTAAACCAAATGTGTAGGCTTGATGGTTTGGACCAACATGTATGAGATTCAACACTTTAGTTTTCACATGTTCTCCCTTCTTGAATGGCAATCTACTTTGTTTCCCTAATTGATACGAATGGCACAAATGTTGCATAGTTTGAGCTGCAAGATCATGTAGAGCACTCATCATGCCTTCATCCTTTGTAAGTTTATGTGGACAATTCTTCTACGTGACAAGTTCCCCCAATGGAACAATGGAAGATGAATGCCCTCCACGAGACCCACAAGCAATGATACAAAGCCTTAAAATGAAACTATGTAGGCTTAAACTAGATCCTAAAATCTATGTTAAAAGCATTGAATCATGCGAAATGAATATTCCAACTAGGGGAAGCATTCATTGTAAGAGAGGCTATCAGTTTGCAACATGCTCTACTATGTGCATAGACATAGCTTCAAAAGCTTGGTGATTTTCTCACAAGTCACTTAGTACAAGAACTTGAAACGTTTGCACATTTTGAGGTGCTATATGACATACCAAAGGAAGCTTGAAATAAATGGAAATGATTACAATGAGAAATCCAATAGTTCTCTACAATCTGTTACAAACATAATTGTGAAATTCTAATTACACCTCTAGATAGAGAGGAGAAAAATGATGGGAAAATGAGATAAACAAGCAAGGGTGATGCTTATTGGATTTTAGGACTTCAGTAAACTAGCTGGGAAACTTGTGGAACACATATAGATGAAGAAAAAAAAAGGTGATACAGTGCTTATATACAACATTGAATTTTCAACAAGCTAATCACCCACCAATCAAAGTACATGCACTTGTTGGTGGGATATTGATTAGATTTGAATTTGATTGATTTTGGTGCAATTTTGAACTGGATTCCACAACTTTGGGTCCTCCCTTTTTTATTGATACACTTGAAAAACTTGTGGATGAATACTTTTGCATGGTTGAGACTTGATTTTCAGCACTCCCCCACAAGTCTCAATGCCTAAGTCCTTCATTACAATGCATGCCTTGAAGTGTTGTAGCTTTATTTCATCCAAAGATTTAGTAAACATATCTATATATTGGTCCTTTGTACTAAGATTCTCCATCTTTACATGCTATGAAATGATATTCTCCCTAATAAAGTGGTAATGCATTTCTTTGACCTTGCATGGAACATCATAGTTTGAGCCAAGCATATGCTACTTATGTTGTCACAAAAAAATAGGTACTTTTTTAACTACCAAATCAAGATCAGTAAACAACTTCTTGAGCCACATAATCTCGCATGAGACTTGTGCTAACCTTTAATAATAAGGGATCTATTCTTGGATTGCCCTTGTGGAGCACGCCAAACCTCTTGAAAAACAAGAGTTCACGATATGGAGAACTTAGTTCACAAAAAATCATGCATTTTTCTCTTTTCCTAAGACTACTAGAATTTATGTTTTACAATTAGAACACATTGGATCTGGTGAAATATCTTGCATTAGAGGCACAACAACTACGTGTTTTTTTTTATAAGGCATCAATTCTCTATTTTTACCTAGCTTGAACTAGAGGCATAAACATGATCAAGCCTCTTTAAAGAACCACATATATCTCACAATTGTGGGTGCACAGCTATGGTAGGGCAACACTCAGACGATCGAGATAGAAAACAAAAGTCCATGGCACAGTGGTGATCAGAATTTTTTCATTACACATGTTTTTGTTTTACAAGTTTTATGCCATGCCATGTCATCAAATCTCCCCTCAAGCTCAGAATGAGCTTGAATACAAAATGAAAGAAATACATATGTCCATACAAGATGAAATAACATGAAATGAAATCTAGATACAAACTAAAGCTTTCTAACTCCTAAAGCTTCTCTAAAGTAGATGAACTTTTCTTTCGGAAGAGCTTTGGTGAAGATATCCGCCACTTATTCTCTAGTGCTGATGTGAATCAGCTCCACTTCTCCTTCGATGACCTTCTCACGAACAAAGTGATAATGAACTTTGATGTGATTTGATCACGCATGATAAACGGTTGCTCACATTGTCACAGTAGATGACCACCTTTTTGTTGATCTAGACTCCCATGTCTTCGAGTAGGTACTTAATCGATGTTGCTTCACAAACATCTTGTGTAATGCCTCTATATTCAGCTTTGGTACTTGACAAAGTGGTAGCTCGTTGCTTCTTGCTACTCCATGAAATTATTGCAGTTCCAAGTGAAAATGAAAATACACTTGTTGACCTTCAATCCATGACATTTCTTGCCCAATCGACATATGTGTATGCATATATACATGGCTGAACTTTTCTCTCACAAAATAGGACAAAATTACATGTTCCTTTCACATATCGCAATATGTGTTGCACTGCATCCAAGTGCACACTACATGGTTTATCCATAAATTGACTTACCAAACCAAATGCAAAACTCAAATCCGGTCTCGTTTTTGTTACATAAATCAAACTTCCAACCATCTTTCTATACATATTGGCATCATGCAAGTACTTTCCATCATCCATAAGCTTAACATTACCATCAAGTGGTGTATCAATAGGTTTGCAAGCATTCATACCAAATCTCTCAAGCATTTCTAGCATATAATTGTGTTGTATCATCCAAATTCCCTCTTGCATTGAAAATTACTTCAATTCCCTAAAAGTATTTTAAGTCTCCCAAATCCCACATCAAAAATTCAGATTTCAGTTGCTTTTTCAAATCAGCGATCCTCTCCTCATTGCAAGTAATGATCAAATCATCGACATAAATCACTAATAGAATCATTTCACTCATTGATTCTATACAAACAGGGAATAATCAGCCTTCGATTGCATAAATTCTAGATCCAATAACTTCTTAGTGAATCTTTCACACCATGCTCTTGGTGCTTGTTTCAAACCATAAAGCGCTTTCTTTAACTTGCATACATAGTCAGGATACTTTGGATGCACATAACCTTCTGGTTGCTGCATATAGACTTCCTCATTCAATTTTCCATTCAAGAATGCATTCTTAACATCCATTTGATACAATTTTCAATTTTTCATAGCAGCCCATGCAATTAGGCTTCTCACCATTGTCATTTTCACCATTGGACTAAACGTTTCATCATAATCCAATCCATGTACTTGTGCATATCGTTTTGAAACTAAGCATGCTTTAAATCTTTCCAATAAACCATCACTTTTACTCTTCTGCATTTGGGTTATCTGGCAACTCAGGACACTCTTCCTCTCTATTCACTAATCCCCATAATCATTCTTCTTCAATGTCTAGCAAGAAATAAACCACATTAAGAAATGCATGAAATCATTATGAAGATTTATCCTGAGCTTGCCCAAAACTCTTCTTGTAGCCATCTTGAAAAGCTCCACTGAAGCAAAGCACCAGTAGAGCAAAAGATCAAAACTCATATATTCCTTCATATTAGAGAGGCTCCTCATATCAGAGAGAATAGATGAGGGGTCTCTCTAATATCTAAAGGCAAGCCAGATACACCCTCAAAAAGGAAGCAACTTCGATCTCCTTCCACACCACCTAAATCTCATCGAAGCCTAGTGTCATATGGTGGTGGGAGTCCCGAGTCACATTCAAAATAGTCATTATACCTACTGGAGTCCTCGGAACATGGCACCCACGCTGCATTTGTTCCAGCACCAAATGCTGCAGTCTGGTTCATCCTGAGAAACATGGTTTTTTTTTTCTATGAGGCATAGGGTAAATGTTGGGAATATCTTTTGATTGTGTTTCCCTGCCATTTGGAGAAGGGATGCATTGGCATGGTTACTTATTCACAACAATCTCCCCTCTTGCAACGGCTATACAACACATTACTAGGTACATATCATAATATGATACGCTATTTGATACGTTATATGATAGTTCTAATCTTTTTCTTTGATATGATACGTTATATGATAGTTTTAATCGAGATAAAAAGTTTCTTATGGAAATGGTGGGATCAATGATAACTTTGAATAGGTAAACACCACGTCAATCTCTATTTCCGGCATTGAAAACTCAAAGGTAGATTACAAAAGAGTCCTTTTCATGGTGCTTTACTACCAGAACATGTATTAAAATTTCTCTTGATTAACAAGTATGAACTAAATAACCCACAATAATTTTATCTTTTCTTTGAATATGCTCTGATGGAGATATATAAGAAGAAATTTCTACTAAATAAAAAGCCCCCTTTTTGGGTGGTTTGGGGGACTAAATTTTAAATTCCGAAATTCAATTAAACTATGTATAATAGAAGTCCTAGGTAGATTTCTCCAAGAACATTATAGGTATAAAATTAACCCTGAATGGAACTTCTGATGTTTTATTGGAATGAATACTACTAGAGATATTAATAATTTCATTCGAATGAAGGACTAAGATGGAAAGGTGCTACTCTTACAGGAAATCATATCTCAAACATTACCAACCGTTTATTGTTTTGTCTAAGAAAATTATTTCCTCCTCTTTTTTTAAGATTCTTTATATCCTGGAGTTTCTATTTCTTCACACCCTCATCACTTATAGAGTCCATGTCTACCCATTGATGATCTTCATTATTTACCTTTTCCTTTTCTTTGCTACTTCTTTCACTTAAATGAGCTTCATTCCTTGTCTTTCCTTGCTAAGATGATGTAGTAATCTCCTTTGATTATTTGGTAATATTCGATGTCTAGGGATGTAATATTTGATGATTCTCTGCCTTGATATGGTAGCAAAGATGTCTTTTAGGTTAACAATGCATATGAAGGTGAGATAAAAATTCAAAGATCAATAGAAAATCAAGGAGATGAGTGATCAAACCAAGCCATATCTTGCTTGGGTCCTCTTCGCCATTACACTCAATTTCTCACTTTGGACACTGAATCAAGAGCACATAAATCTACTTCCTTGGAGTCTCATGGAGATGGAGAGAGAGAGAGAGTGTGTGTGTTCTTCTGCTCCTTCCCCCCTCCTCCATCGCCATGCTGCCACAGTTAGACACGAAGAAAGAGAGAGAGAGAGAGAAAGAGAGAGAGAGAGAGAGAGAGAGAGAGTTCTTTTGCTCCTTTCCACCCTCCTCCATCGCCATGCTGCCATAGACAAACACGGAGAAAGAGAAAGAGAGAGAGAGAGAGAGAGAGAGAGAGAGAGAGAGGGAGAGAGAGATAGAAAGAGAGAGTGAGAGAGAGAGGTAGAGGAAGATATGTAGTTAATTTACCTTGTTTTTTATATTGTATTATATAGCATTCGTATAGTTAAATTAATGAACAATAGTTTAATTTAAGCTAATGTAATTTATTTACTTATTGTAAGAGTTTTTTATAAGGTGAAATGTATGCATGAATGCATGTGCATAATAGTATAAGATGCATATGTGTGATGAGTATCTATGCATGTATACATATACATTGTGATGCATGTATAATGTGATGTGTGCATGTGTATGTATGATGCATGTATGCATGTGTATGTATGATGCATGTGTATTATGGATGTGTATGTATAATGCATGTATGCATGTATATTTATGATGTAAGCATGTGAAGTGCATGTATGCATGTGAAGTGAGTGTATGCATGTGATTTATGAAGCATGTGTGCATCTGCATGTATGCATGTGAAGTGAATGCATGCATGTGATTTATGAAGCATGTGTGCATGTGCATTTGTGCATGTGAAGTGAATGTATGCATGTGATTTATGAAGCATGTGTGCATGTGAATGTGTGGTGTATGCATGTGTATGTATGATGCATGTATGCATGTGTATTATGCATGTGTACGTATGATGCATGTATGCATGTGTATTATGCATGTGTGCATGTATGCATGTATATTTATGATGTAAGAATGTGAAGTGCATGTATGCATGTGAAGTGAATGTATGTGTGTGATTTATGAAGCATGTGTGCATGTGCATGTATGCGTGTGAAGTGAATGTATGCATGTGATTTATGAAGCATGTGTGCATGTGAATGCATGATGTATGCATGTGTATGTAGTATGCATGTATGAATGTGTATTATGCATGTGTATGTATAATGCATGTATGCATGTATATTTATGATGTAAGCATGTGAAGTGCATGTATGCATGTGAAGTGAATGCATGTGCATATGAAAGAGTGCATATGAATATGAGTTGTATGCATCAGTGCATGTGAGAATGCATGTGCATATGAAAGAGTGCATATCAATATGAGTTGTATGCATGAGTGCATGTACATATTAAAGTAAGTGCATGTGCATAAATGAAGTAGATAGGTGGTATGAATAAGTGTATACGCATGTGTGAAGTATGTGCATATACCTATTTGAAATAGATGTGTGCATGAGTTAAATATATGTGTTTACTTGTGCATAAATGCATAATAAGCATGAAAGGAATTGCATTAGAAGGACATGCTAGTGTATGAGTATGCATGTTAAAGTTAATAATTGTGTGTAAGCATATGAAATAGATATATTTATATGAGAATGTATGTGAGTGTGTAGTTACATATACATAAGAGGGTTAATTAACATGTGTTAACATAGGTTTAAATTATGTTAACTTTTGAGTGTTAGATTTATAAATGAGTGTTTTATATAAATGAAAACATACTAATGTTTTCATTTATATAAAATCCAATAAAATACAGTCCCCACTCTTGAAAACGCTTAAGGGGAAGAACAGGCTGAAGTGGAAAATGATGTTGGCATAAGGGTTGTCCAATACGTTGGTAGGCATCACACTGTTGAACATAAGTAGCAATATCGCGATGCATTGTGGGCCACCATAATCCACTATGCAGAATTTTTGGGTATGCAAGGTCTACCAAAAAATGGCCACCAGAAGGAGTGGAATGAGCCATTGTGATTACCAAAGAAACTTAATGGGGAGGAATACATAAGAGTGCACCAGATGGATCCATATAATACAATTGTCCCATAATGATGCAAAATCCGTGACTATTCATAGCCAATTAATAGGGATCTCTTGTTGAAGTAGTATTTGGAGGACATCCATTGGTTAGAAAAATCATAACGGTGTCATAATATGAAGGTGACATAGGTAACACATAGATGGTTAGAGTGGTATCATCAATGCCACCAGGAGGTTCACCGAAATCTAGTCGAGAAAGGAAATCTACAAGGGCATGTGCTCATCCCGGGTGATGCACAACCTCATAATCAAATTCTTGAAGAAACAACACTTAGCGAGCTAATCTGTGACCTAAATGTTGTTGGCATACCAGATAAACCAAGGCTGCATGATCCACATGGAAGGTGAATTTGCATCACAAAAGATAGTGCCAGAATTTTTTCACCGAATAGACTAAGGCATTCGAGTTTAGTAACAGAATAATTTTGTTCAACAGCTGCCAAATCATGATTGGCATAATAAACAAGATGAAACCACTTATCATGTTGCTCCATTAACACATTGTCGATTGCAATATCGAAAGCATCCACGAAGACATGGAAAGGAATTTGCCAATTAGGATCTTGTAAAATAGGAGCCTGTGTGAGAAGAGTTTTCATTCGATCAAAAGAAAGTTGACATTCCTACGCTCACACAAACTAGCGAGGGTTACTAGTAATCAAACAATTAAGTGGTATAGCCACATGAGCGAGCCATGGGAGATGTCAACCATACCACCGTATTTGACCAAGAAATTGCATAACTTCCTTTGGAGTCATACGAGGGGGTGCATTCAACACTGCACAAACTTTATCAGGGTCCACCTGAATTCCTTGTTGTGAGATAACATGACCAAGTAGCTATTTAAACAAAGATGGAACTCTGGGCACTTGGTAAAGTAGCATCTTAAGTGGTAAACATGAGCTGATGTATCACCAAATAACGAAAAATTGTCCAAGTACACCCGCATAAATGTAGTTAAGTATGGGGAAAATATTTCTTGCATGCATCAATGAAAAGTGCTTGGAGCATTGCGGAGACCAAACCACATCATCATGCAAGCATATACTCCCCAATTCATAATAAACGCAGTCTTAGGAATGTCCATTTCAACCATGCATACTTGATTGTAGCCATTATAACCATCCAAAAAGGAGTACATTTCTCGTCTTGCAACATCATCTAGCATAGTGTCCAAGAAAGGTACTGGAAAGGGATTGGGTACCGTCGTTGCATTCAGTTTCCGGTAGTCCACACAGATGCATAATTGCTTATCTTTCTTTGGGACGATGACAATAGGAGAGATCCATTTTGCATGATCAATGGGAACAATGAAACCTACTTTGATCCAGTTCAGCTTTCACTTGTGTCGCATAATTGGGATTCATCCGGTAACTCTATTGTTAAATTGGTTGAGCATACGGTTTCAGCATCACACGATGCTGGTAGATTCGAGGATCCAATCCCTTCATATTGCAATAGTCCTAAGAGAATACATCGGTAAATTCCTTCATCAACTATAGTAAATCATCTTGAAAAGTCTCAGGTAATCTAGCCTTAATCTTGATCGGGCGGAGGTTAACCTCATCGCCCAAATTGCACATGATTAGTTGATCTTCTCATACATAAAACTGTCGAGGCATGGACATATCTTCCAGTGGGGGGAGTAACTGTTGAAGATTAGCAACATCCAAAACCTGATCTACCATTGGTCCCACTTTGTCAATGTGAGGGACTACTATACAAGCGGTCAGAGTCCAATTATCCATTATGGCTTGCAAAGCAACTATACCCAATGCTAACAAATCCTAGTTAGCATTTAAAAAAGATTCTTCTTCATCATCCGAAAGGCCATCCAACATATGCATGGGTTTTGCAACATAAGGTTGTGCATGTAACTCGCAAGGCCTCATATCATCCAAGGGTACAACATATTTCTGATGATTGCTTTTAAAAATAAGTTCATGTGCAGACCAATCCTCTAACACTTTTTCTTGTTTTAGCCAAGGTCTCTTGAATAATAAGTCGTAATCCAAGCTTGATTTAGTTTATTCCAAGACAACAAAAACCATTTTGAACACTGCTCCTTGTAAGGTAATGGGTACATCATGCACAAAACCCACTGGATGTACCCTGGATTTATTAGCCATTCTTACAAAGAACTGGATGGGTTCAATCTGAGTCCATCGTAACTTCTTACAGAGTGCTGTTGTAGCAATATTAACCCCTGAACATCCGTCAATTAATAATTACATAATTTTGTGGTTTTTATACCATATCGTAATTAAAGTAATAGCATGATCCACCATAGAATCAGTTTCGAGGCTGATGGTTGCTGTAAAAGGTGTGCACCCCATGGCTGATGCTAATGTTAACGGCTTACTGGATTAAATCAACTCTTGGGTTCTTGGGATGGTCAGGGGTCTGTATTATAGAGGCCCTATGTGTATTTTCCCAAATAAAACATTCACTGCGTAGTGTTATTCATTTCCTTACTCTGACTATTCCTCAGCAGACTTGTAAATAGTAATTTCATCACCAAAATTTTTAACATTAAGCGAATTACTTGACCGCAACATCGTATGTCATTCAACTATGCAAAATAACATGAACTTCTTCAAAGATAGTTGACACGCAATCACAATTAACTAATATCTTCACCTACAAAGTACTACGCAACAAGGTCACCAGAATAACTTAATACTCAAAACAATAAAGGATCATTACACCAGTATGAGAAAAACTTGTGCTAAAAATGATCCACAAGTGCACCACCTAGACACACAGTCCAACGTCGTGCTTCTCCTGCACATCTGCTTCCACACAAATCAATGATCAGCCCTTTTGGTTTCCACCTCTCGGATTATGCTTTAACCATATTGAAGTCCCCACAAAAGATCAATTCCCTTGAATGAAAGTCTAATGTTTACTTGGTGGTGATTTTATCCAATAATATGCAATCCTTGCATGCCACACACAAGGTTCTTGTTGAAGCCCATACAAAGCACTCTCAAAACTATTCTAGATGCTTTGAATCCTCATATCTATGTGGTTAGTACATGTATACCTCTTCTTTAAACTCACCATGTAAGAAAGCATTCTTCGCATCCATCTAATGGAAAATCCATCTTATTAATTCTCCCAATGCAACAACTGCTCTATTTTGTAGCCATTCAACTACATGGATAAAATTTGCCTCATAATCAATGCCATATGTCTCTACATATCCTTTTTATAGCAATCTTTCTTTATACCTGCTTATTCTACCATCAACATTGCACTTTACCTTGTAAATCCACTTTCAATAAAATGTAGCCATCTCCTCATCCATGGCTTTCTTACGATTTGCATTTCCCATTACGTCTTCAAAAAGGAAGGTTCAACATCTTGTATTACCTTATTCATTTAGGCACAATGATGAGCCATGTGGTTATCACATGTTCATCATTGCACTACATTCTCATTAGCATGCTTGTCATGCAGAAATGATGCCCTTGACTATTCACCAAATTTACATACTTCACATATCTTCTACATCTCTGCAACCTTGAAATCTGGTAGTTAATCAACAAGCCCCTTTGAGTGCATCAACTTAAGGCTCTACAAACTTTGATGTCCACTTTGATTGTGCAAAATCTCTAAGTCAATAATAACACCTGCACCTTTGACAAGCATGGTTAAATTTATGTCAAAATTTCTCACATTCAAGGTGAACATCCTTCCCACTTTGTTTCCTTTGGTGATCACCCTTCTGTTCTTGTTATAATCTTCTAAATATAACCCATCACAATGAAGCCTCGCTTGTAATCCCTACTCATCCATTTGTCGAATAGAAACTAGGTTCTTTGTTAATTTGGGAACATACAATACATCAACAAGATGTTTTACCTTCCCATCCTATGAAAAATCACATCTCAAACCATGCAAAAGGATTCATCCACGAGTTCTGCAAGTGGCCGAGTAAAAAAGAAGCACCCAAAGTTGTGGACTAAATTTAGGAGCTCCATCAAATTCAAATATAATCAACCACCATAAAAAAGTGCACCTACATTAATTAATGGGTGGTTAGCTAGATTGTAAGGAAAGTAAAGCTTATAAGCATTCCATGAGTTTCCCACTTAGTTCACTAAAGTTCTAAACTTCTGCAAGCAACCCCTTGCTTGCTTAACTCATTTTTTCCTCATTTTTCTTCTCTCTATCTAAAGTTGTAGTTAGGTTCTCATAATTCTGTTTATACCAACTTGTAGAAAATCGTTTGATGTTTCAATTTCTCATTTTTCTTGGTTTTAAGATTCATTTGGTATATCATAAATTTTCCTGAAAGCTGCCAAAGTTTCAAGTTCTTTTACTAAATGAGTTGTAAGAAATTTCCAAGTTTGTGGAAATATATCTCTACAAATAGTAGACAATGATGTAAACAGATAGCATGTTCTAGACTGGAGGGTTCTTTGAACTGGAATATTCACTGAGCATGATTCAAATATTCTTGGATAACTTTTACTATATTTTTTAGGTTTGCAAAGGTTTATTTTAGGTATGTGTATAGGTGAAGAGGAAAGTCTAGAATAGTGAGTATATTCACTACTTGTGCACCTAGTGGAGGGTAGCCATCTTCCATTCTTGAATTGGGATGTTAGAATCATTCCCCATGAGTGGTTTTTGAGCATTTTGGAGCCTTAGAGACGTGAAGGGTTGAATATTTGAAGAGTTCAAGACAACTCAAGAAGCATAAGGAGGACTTACTAGAGCAAGAAGACATCAAGAGGGATCTATATCAATCAAGACCTCAACTAGTTGAAGATTAGTAAGGGAGAAGCTATCAAAAGGTAACATCAAGACCTTAAGCATACAAGCACTTGATGGAAAGCTAGTGGAGCACCTTAGAGCTCAGTATGGTTGATTATAGTGCACAAAAAAAGAATTTAGAGAAAAGCAACTATCAACCATGGAAGTTTGGAGTTAACAACTATCTTATTGGTAAAGGATTTTGTGGAATAATGATAGGCATAGAGTGAATGCATCATGTAAATAATTCAACACTTGAAGGATATGTCAAGGCACTTAATGAAGGGATAGAAAGGGATAGGAGAGTCATATTCATTCTATCCCAACACATAAGCAATATCATGATAGGCTAGTTTGGAGACCTTGGAGAGATTGTAATCTTCATCAACCAAGGAAGGACGATTGAGCTCAAATCGGAGCTAAATAATCTTAGGAAAGCTCTAAGTACTAACGTACATGAGTTAATTTTGAAGGTTATGGAGCTTGCAGATGCCCTAGGCTCAATTATAAGCCTAATTAAAGATCACAATCTTGTGAGGCACACTATCACTAGCTTGCAAGAGGATGAAAGGTGGAAAGAATTCACCACAATAGTTTATGTGAGGGATTCCCTACTAGAATCTCATTAATTGGTAACAGGTAACCAAGGAGATGAACCAAGGAGGATCATAATGAAAGGGCAGCCAAGCCCAAGTCTATTATGCAGGTAGAGAAAAAGGATAGAGAAGAGGATAAAAATACCAAGGTTGAGGGGAGGAAGGTCAAAATCAAGCTTAAGCAATGAAGAAGGATCCAATCAAAGCTATGGATGAAGAGGAAGACGAAGGATCAGAGGAAAAGGAGGAAGATCACATCAAAGAGAAGCATCAAATGGAAAAAGCTAGAATTCTGGAAAAACGGGCCATTATGAAAGAGATTGTTGGTCCAAAGGAGGCAGTCAATGATAAAAAATAAAACAAGGTGATAATGCTGGTACTTCAACAAATTTATAAATTGAGAGCTTGCTTATGATGTATGGCTCAAGTAAAGGAATCAGTTCAGATTTTACATGGTACGTGGATAGTGGTTCTACATTAGGGAAAAAATGAACCTTGCATGGGCCTTTTAGATTAAGGGATGATTAGTGATGGAACAATGAGAGAAGGGTGGTGGCCACAACCTAGAGCCTCAAACAAGTAGGCTTGGCCTAGGCTTCCCTAGGTTTGGAGTAGTCAAAACAACTAAAATGTGCTGAAAAAAGAGTAATTTCCTCCTTTGGTGGTTTCGTGGAGCACAAAATTCGAAGTCCCTGGTTTGAGTTTGATCTCTGCCCTTGGATATTGAGGATATCCAATGGTTGAGCTTGAAAGAAGGAAGCACAGGCACCTTTAATTGTGCACCGTTGCATGGTGTATCAAACCAAAGCATGAGATTTAACTTGCAGAAGATTGAGAATCTTTTAATAGAGTCCATTGGATATGATGTCCATGGGATGGCTCTCAGACAATGGCATTAAATAGAGGAACATCTTTCTTTTAGGCCATTAGATGAACAAAGGATCCAACAGTTCATTTTAAATTCCAGCCATGCAAAATCTGAAACCAATCGCGTACGTTGAATCTTCTTGCATCGAACGGATGCTACAAATTCTGGTCTTGAATTCAGTAGTCTCTCTCTTACTTTCTCCCCATCTCCCTCCAATGATGCGACTCTTTTTCTCCTCTTCTGCCAGACCCACGCTTCAATCGTGCACGTCCGTGAGAGATATCGAACGATCTTCAATTATCAATAGTTTGAATTCCTTTTCTTCTTTTTTTCCCACATCTTACAACTGATATGATTGTTCTTTTTTGTTGTTTTATGTCAGAGACATACTCGTCAATCATGTCTATCCATGTAGAGCATCTAACGGCTTTGAATGGCCACGAACCCAACACATTGAGCACTCTATTTTGTCCTTTTCTGCCAGACACAACTCGGTTAATCTTAAGCGTCCATGAGGAATATCCAACGACTGTTAAAAGCTATGAATCCAACACAATAAAAAACACAATTATGATGCCTTGGAAATAGTATTTTTATATTTAAAGCCACTAGTGGTTTTTTTCTTCCTCAATACCACACAATATTAATTTGAATCCCTAAAAATTAGGGAACCTTACAAGGCCCATGCAGGGTTCACTTTTCCCCCTAATGAGCAACCATATAATTTGCAATGAAGATGTTTTTTTTAAATTTACACTCAACCATCACACAAGGACATATAGAGATAGGGGATGACAGTAAGCACAAGATTACACTTGCAATGTTTCATTGAATGGATCCCAATGCTCCAAGGTGTTGAAGGGAGTGCTGCATGTGCCAACCATCACCAAGAACTTGGTTTCAGTAGGTCAAATGGTTAAAAGATGTTATAAAGTGAGGTTTAATTATTAGGGATGTTTTTTTTGAAGAACCCATGCAGGAAAATAAGCTCATATCAAAAGGAAAGAATGAAGGAAGGATCGTCGCCATGGCAGTAAAGCCATCAACCCCTCACACTATCTACTTCTTAGTTGGACATAAATAGATTGCACATATGGACTTGTGGCATAATAGAATTGGACACATAAACCTAGAAAAGATGAAGGACATGAGAAAAATGGGCTTGTTGAGTGGTCTACATGATCTTGCATCTCCAAGATATCTGGTATAAGGATTTTGATTAGAATTTCATCCTCTAAAGGTTTGGAAGATGTACTAGTTGGATGTGAAGAATGCTATCATAAATGGAGATGTTGAAGATGACATCTTCATGGAGTAGCCCCATGAATTTGAAGATGAGAGGTTTTCACATCATGTATATAGGATTAAGAAGGCTCTTTATGGATGCAAGAAAGCTCCAAGGTCTGGGAACCAAAGACTTATGGACTACTTGGTAAAATGTGGATACAATCAGAGTCATGTAGACTCATCACTCTTTGTGAAGAAGGAAGGTAGCAAAATTGTTCTCATTTGTACATATGTTTATGATTTTATCATTAAAGAGGATGATTAATCCAACATCAAAGATGTAATAAAGTGATAGGTAGGAGATGGTTGAACCACAACCTTGAAAGATATGAGATGCTTGATCTACACCCTAAGAGGGAGGATTAGGAAGTAATC
The DNA here is from genome assembly GCA_020310875.1 of Ceratopteris richardii. Classification (NCBI taxonomy): domain Eukaryota; kingdom Viridiplantae; phylum Streptophyta; class Polypodiopsida; order Polypodiales; family Pteridaceae; genus Ceratopteris; species Ceratopteris richardii. The sequence continues at coordinate 47,461,976 of CM035429.1, forward strand.
CTCAACCATGGCTTTTGGGGCAAGTGGTTAGCCCATCACATTCCTAACCAAGAGGTTGTGAGTTCAATTCTCACAATAGGTATTAGAGCCTAGGAAGTGGGCTTGGGAAAAGAAGGCACACATGTGAATTCCAAAGGTGATCTCATCAAATATTAGAGTGTATCGCCTAATCCTTAGGTCAGATTTAGACGTGTAAAATACCATTGGAAAGCTCTCGAAATGAGAATTCCAATGGAAGCACTAGATTGAGGATTCAAGATACCTAGCATTGGTGAGAACCAGGTTCAAGATACTAAGATTGAGAGCAAGGGGCTCAAGAGACCAAGGTCGCGAACAAGGCAAGTCCATAGGTAAGTGGCCAGGATGCAAAAAGGCAAGGATCAAGAGACCAAGGTTGAGAGCAAGGGTTCAAGAGACCAAGGTTTAGAACAAGAAGTTTCAAAAGACTTTGTGAGGGTGAGGACATCAATTCAAGGGGAGATCAAGGATTGATCATTGAGGACAATGATCTCTAAAAGGGGAAGAGAGTGTTAGACTCAAGAAATGATAGGAAGGAGATGGTTTAACCACACACTAAGAGGGAGGATTACGAAGTTATCCTCAACCATGGCTTTTAGGGCAAGTGGTTAGCCCATCTCTTGCTTGTCATTTCTTGAGTCTAACCAGGAGGTTGTGAGTTCAATTCCTCACATTGGTATTAGAGCCTAAGAAGTAGGCCTGGGCAAGGTGGAACGACCCAATGGCCTCTAAATAAGGTGCCTGGGCACTCTACCATGTGAGCAACTAGGAATCGGGGAGGTAGCGCTTTGAGAATTGGACCCAACAAAGACTCAAATGTATCTCTCGATCCGTAGGTCGGATTGAGGCGTTTAGTATATGGTTGGAAAGCTCTCGAAATGAACTTTCCTAGTCTAATGAGCTATCTTGGAAGTGTGAAGTCCTTGGGAAACCTTGGGTGGCACTCTTTTGATTGTTAATAATACCAAACTTGGGTGAGAACAAGGTTCAAGATACTAAGGTTGAGAATAGGGTTCAAGACACCAAGGTTGTGAACAAGGTTCAAGAAACTATGGGAGGTTGAAGACATCAATTCAAGGGTACCAAGGTAGTTCAAGAACTGATCACCGAGGCTAGAGGGATACATGAGTAGATCATTAAGGACAATGATCAACTAAGGGGGGAAGAATGTAATAAAGTGATAGGTAGGAGATGGTTGAACCAAAACCTTGAAAGATAGGAGATGGTTGAACTACACCCTAAGAGGGAGGATTAGAAAGTAATTCTCAACCATGGCTTTTGGGGCAAGTGGTTAGCCCATCACATTCCTAACCAAGAGGTTGTGAGTTCAATTCCTCACAGACAAAATACATTATCGATGTTTTGAAAAAAGTTTGGCTTCTTTGATTGCAAGCCCATTTCAAATTCCTTAGAAGTAAGTGTTAAATCAAGTGCTTATGGAGGTGAACAAGTGAAGGATGTGACCATCTATAGGTCAATAACTAGTTCTCTCTTTGAAAAGACTAGATATTGTACATGTAGTTGGAGTGTTATCTCAATTTTTTGCATGCATCTAGAATACATCATTTTGTTGTAGCCAAAATAGTACTTAGGTACCTCAAAGGATCACTACCTTAAAGGGTCTATATTATCCATTTAATGAAGGATTAGCCGTACAACCTTATTATGATGTTGATTGGGTAAGTTGGCAAGATGAAAATTGGAGCACTAGTGGATATGTATCATGCTCAGGAAGATTATCATGCTTGGGAAGAAGACTACATGGATGTCAAAGAAACAACCAAGGATGGCGCTCTCATCAATTGAATCTTATTATTAAGGCTTAGCACAAGTCTCATGTGAGATTATGTGGCTTAAGAAGTTTTTTGTTGATCTTGATTTGCTAGTTAAAAAAGTACCTATTTTTTGTGACAACATAAGTAGCATATGCTTGGCTCAAACTATGATGTTCCATGCAAGGTCGAAGAACTACATTACCACTTCATTGGGGAGAACAACATGTTAAAGCATATAAAGATTGAGAATTTCAGTACAAAGGACCAATATGTAGATATGTTTACTAAATCTTTGGATGGAGTAAAACTACAACACTTCAAGACATGCGTTGGAATGAAGGACTTAGGCATTGAGACTTGAGGGGGAGTCCTAAAAACCAAGTCTCAACCATGAAAAAGGATTCATCCACAAGCTTCACAAGTGTATCAATAAAAAAGGAGAATGCAAAGTTGTGGAATCAAGTTCAAAGTTCACCAAAATCAATCAAATTCAAATCTAATCAATCTCCCACCAATAAGTGCACCTACTTTGATTGCTGGGTTGTTTAGCTAGATTGTTGAAAAGTCAATGTTCTATATAAGCACCATATCACCTTTTTTTTTCTTGATTTATATTCATTCCAGAAGTTTTTGTGCTACATAAAAATGTTTAATTTACTGTCCACATATGTATTAGAAAATGACAACACCTAGGATCAACACATCATGTCGGCAGGGTGAAACTATGCATGCATACCATCAAACTTTGAATCTGTTGAGATTAACACACAAAATATTGAAGTTGGAAGCTAATACCATATTCTTGTAATTGGTGAGACCCACGATCTGCCAGGGCTTTGCCTTCAATGACAACTACCATGTAGCAGATCCTCTACATACCAAAAAACCCATCTGCCCAACCCCACATGTATGACCAAAAACCACTCCAAGCTTCTGTTCGGTAATCTGAGTAGCTCCCCAATCTATAAACTCTCCTCCCCTTTAACGGTTATCTTCTCTTCCTTCCTCACCAAAAGCCCTCGAGCAAAACTCTTCAATAGTGGGATGACACGTCTGCTCTCTCTTCTTTTCGAACTCCTTCTACACAGTTGCCACAAGCACATGAGGACTTCCCTTTATCTCTTCAAACACCCTTGCACAAAAGTCTCCCAGGAAAAGAAGCTTCCCTCTGAGGAACGGACCGACAACACCCACTAGCCAACTAAGCCTCTTACTCCTTTTGTTGTCTACTCCCTCGGAATGCTCTGAGAAGCCCCCCTTTCTTCCCTATACTTCCCTTGATAGAAAAACCTGATGTTGTTATGAGAACTCGAGCTTTACATCATTCTCTACCTCCGTCTCTCTGTGTCTGTGCTGCTGCTCTCCTCTTTGGGTTATCACGGTCCTGAAAAAGCAACAACTCCTATCCTCCAAAAATGTCAAGTTCCCTTTGTCACTCCTCTTGATGTCTATTTCACCCGGTTTATCACTTTTATTCCCTTGGCTGCTCTACCTGTTCCATGATCCACACGATCATCCCAAAGGACTCCTTGAATCCTTCACTTCTTAGAGCCCAATATCACGTCATCCCCCTTCAGAAGCCAGACTGACCTCCCAAAAAACTTATAGAAGGCCACCACCCCCACTACTGCTCTTCTTTGATACTTTCTTCTCCCCGAATGCTTCTCAAAGGGAATCAAGACCTCTCTCCCCCAGCTGCACACACCTAGGGAGCCCCCAAAAATAACCCCCTACTGGTCCAACATTGAAAACGAGGCCTACCTCCCCTTGGACATCTGAAAACCCCTGGCCATTCACACCCAAAACAGTGTCCTCCTTGCATCCCCTCACACGTGCCTTCATGGGGCACTCCCTCATCCATGCATAGCTACTCGTAATGCCCTCGGTCGACAAACTCCTGCCACCATCAGATATACATTTCGATATTTTTCAGAGCAGACGAAAAAATCTGATGATTAATGCTTTCCTCCATTTTTTTCTTTAGGAAAACTATGATGCCATATCTATTCAGCACCATATATGCTTCATCATCTTCTTCGATCCAAGCCTACATAGCAGCACACATTGTAGGACATTAATAAAGTGCTAAAATCTAGATGGATTCCCTTAGCCTACATGCTCAAAAGAAAGAATTACATCATGAATGTGCTCATAGTTCCCTCCGCCCACAATCAACACATTTCTAGCATTTACATCTTTAAGAGGTAGATCAAGGAATAGTTTCTATGCCCTCATGAGCAATCCATCTTTCATATACATGCTAACAACAACACAGCCAACACCAATATTTGATCCCATAGGCCTCCTACAACCTAGTTTTGCTGGTACTTCTCTACCCTTATCAATGGCCTCCGCAATGCAACTAGCTTTTAAGCTGCAAACAAAGGTAACAACATTGGAAAGACCCTTTGAAGCTCCATTTCAGCACAAATCTAGTGCTTCTCTTTCACATAGCATTCATTTTCCATCTCCATAGTACCTACATTCAAACACCTATTCCTCCCAATGAAGACATGTTACCGCAAAAAAAAATCAATCACAAACACAGTTAACATACTCCCCTCTTCTGCTCGCAAAATCGTCCTCGACGAGCCAATTAACACCTGCACTCAAACCCTTCAAGTCATCAACAATACATCAATGCACATTCACATACCTCATACTTATTCTATCTCTTTCCACTGGTGTACCTGCAACCACAGTAAATCAACATCCATTAGCCATAAAAAATCAGTCGCTTCACTTACCAATTTTGTATGCCGTTTTGCATCTTCACCTATCATGTTCACCTCTCTACAAACTCACAAAAATATTAGACCATTTTTCTTTAAACATAATGTGAGAATGGAAAGAGCACACACACATCACTCACATCACACATGTAAGCTCATCACACACAATATACATGCAAGCAGAAGACATGTCCACATTCCCCCTCGTCACTCTTCTCGACTATTCATTCAACAGGTCACAAATCTCTATTCCACATGCATACTCAACACACTTTCCACACACACCATATATAGTCAAAAACCATTCGCCACTTTCATTTTTTATACTCTCCCCACCCACATGATGATTGTTTTTTCTCATTTCTAACCGAGTTCTCTTGCCGATTTTTTTATTCCCCTTCTATCTAGGGTTTCCACTACCTGCTTTTCTTTTCATCGACTCTTTGCTTCTTTTTTTTTCTCTTTTCAACTAAATTCCAAGCTAAGTCACCACCACACCTCCTAAATTGATGGACACGTGGCAAAGACCACTCAAGCCTAACACGAGCTCACTCCAACAAGATCGCTCATCGTCGACATGCTTAAGGACATCACAAGTAGTTGGACATCCTAAGAACCAAAATGAGCACCTCCCAAGAGTTCACAGGCAAACAAAGCCACTAGCATGCTTGGATCCCTCAAGTCCAAGTCTTCGATAGACACGTCGCAGCCAAAACCCTAGCTGAGCTTAAGTGTCGATTTGACATGGCTCATCAAGAGTCCACATATTCTCAGATCCCCACAACACATACACACATATTCCCATCCGAGCATAAAGCTCTCTTGCCTCTCTTCTGTCCCCCCTTCAGCAAGGAATTTTTCTCTTTTTTTTTTTAATAATTTATGTGCAATGCTCAATGCTAGCCCTATGCAAAACCGACGTCAGCTCGTGGCTTTGACCACTCGACCAAAGTGACTCCACGTGCCTATCGATCCACATAGGCACATAGCCACATACAAGTCGGGCCTACAGTGAAACTAGCGTCAGCTTGTGGTCTCGATCACCCAATCAAGGTTGTTCCACTCGCCCACTAGCCCATTGCAGCGCACCAACAACACACATATACACAATTACTTCTTTCTTGTTTTTTTTTCTTTTTCAATTCCAAAGTCTCAAGTGTTAGGAGGCAGAAGAAAGGCCCTTTTCCAAACCCAACCAATCACAACACACACATATATCCCCTCGTGGACATCTCGATAAGACAGATCTCCTCTCTGCCGCTACTCAAGCCAAAGTCTAACCACTAATGCCATGGTCAACCTGTCCTCTCAAAACCCACACACACTAACTACCTTGTTGACTTGAAAATCCCCAAAAATGTCATTTCAGTCCTAAGCATACAGCATAATTGGTCCGCTCGTCCTCATATCTCTGACTTGCAATCCTGACAAAGCAACCCCTAATCAGACCTAAGCCGTCCCTATCAACATCCATCGCCTCGTCGATTCCTCTTTCCATCCAACCTCTGCCTCGTAGAGATTCCACATGACCTGCCAGTTTACTAACATCGTTCTCAAGCCAGGCGATGCGATCTGGAAGACCACCGTTCATTACTACACTCCTCAATGCCTCAAGATTCACCGCTAAGTCCCTTATCCCTTCTTCATGTTGCTCAATACCACCTTGGAGTTGAAAAATCTCATCATACACTTGATGGAACCGAACCCACATTTTCTTCTTGTCCTCTTCTAAATGACTCGTCTTTCTTTCTGTTTTGAGGGGAACCTCCTCCCTCCTCCCGACTAGGTCAAATAGTTTCTCAAATTCTTCTCGGATCCTTCTATCCTCCCATATTCTACTTTCATTTTCTAATTCAAGTTCATCCACCTTCTTCGCCAACTTCTCCATCCCTTCAAACCCCACTCCTAATGCCTCTAACTTGGCCAATACTGCTTTCAACTCTTCCTCCATTTTCCCTACTTTTTGGTCCCCTTCTACACATTTCCGTCTCTTGTCGTCTCTCTGACTCATCCATTCACCTAACTTACTAATGAACCTCTCATTTTCCTTCTCTAATTGTCTCATTTTTTCATGACCCTCTGTTTGGGCACACCTCATCCTTTTTAACTCTAGGTGGACATCCTCACCGGCTCTACCCACTTGATCACTATATTTATCGATCAAACTTTGCACTCTTTCCATTTATTGCTCTATTTTCTCAAGTCTCTTTATCAAGTTCTCCTCATCTCTTTCGGACTCTTCTTTGATCGCAGCTCCAAAGCAATTGGCTACCATCAAGTCGGATCTCAAGTCCAAGACCATGTTTTCACTCTAAAGCCTCACAAGGTCTTTCCTCAAGCTTTTGTTTACTCTTTTCAACTCCTTGTTCTCGCTTTCCAATGCTCGTACTTGCTTTTCCCAAGTTCCTAGGACCTCGGCCATTTTCACTTGATTTTCCTCTAATTTCTCTATTTTGATCCTCTCGTTATCTCGTTCTTCTAGTAGACACTCCTGTGAAGAGAGATGGTGGATGCAATCCAAAGATGAGTAGGTGCCGCTACAACCAGCTTCACACCAGCCAACTGAGACTTCAGAGTTGATTAGTAGACACTTTGAGCTTCCTAAATCCACCAAAATATCAGCCAAGTACTTTGGAACATGTATCCCAAAAGTTTAAGTCAAGACAGACTAGTTGCGAAATGACTAGCTCCCGAAACTTGCTATTTTTGGACATACACCTGCTAGAAAAAATGAACAGTGCTCTCAACCTGGTAAGAATTTGAAAAATTCCTTTTGGGCATAGCAAATAGACTTAGCAAGCTTCCCAATCCAAGTTAAAACACTTCAAATGATGGACTGAGCACTGAGAACAAGTTTCAACAATTTCTGGAACCTCCCCACAATTCTCGGGGCTCTGCAGAGATAGACCAATAAGCAGTACAATGCAGATATCTCCAAAAGTAATAATCCAATGACCTTGAAAATTTACATGCACAAAGTAGACAGTACAAGATATCCAACGCAAGTTAAATCACTGAAAAAGGTTCAGTAGAACTCGAGATATGACCTTCTGAAGTTACTGCTCTGAGTGAGTATAGCAGAGAACAAAACAGAGAAGTAGATGATGATAAATGTATAGATTCACATATGATTACAACCACATTGGCAATGAATCTTTGCACAATGGGAGTAGAATGATAGAGCTATGGAGTAAGCTCTTCAATCTCTACAAAATGACATGAAGTGGTCACGTACAAGGCTTGCTAATCGCCTCTTCCTTCTTGCTCTTTTTATAGCTATTCTTGGAGGGAGTTTCGAATTCGAATTCGAATGGCTCCACCTAAAAGTGATCCCCAAAGTTAGGAGAGATTCCCTCAGCTCTAAATTTCGTGGTTTTGGTAGTTAGAGCCACGAATTTGCTTTTACATCATGCATGAGGTAAGCCATTCTTTTCCTTTTTTCTTTTTCCAAATACAAGAGATAAAATGTACTCTTTTAAAGAGGTGTTCACATGGCTACTCATGTGACTTACAAATAAGGATAATATCAAATATATCAAGCATGTAGGCTTGGGTAAAATGCACCAACAGCTCCCCCTCAAGCCTAACATGCTTGGCCTTCAAATAAGTCTTCAATTGTCCTTGATTTCCTGCAAGCCAATCATCAACTTGAATCTACTTAACTTCGTACCATCAAGAGCTTTAGTCAACATGTCGGCACATTGCATATCTGTAGAGACATAGGATAGTTGAATATCCTTGCTCATTAGATTCTCCCTTACGTAATGGTAGTGGACTTCAATATGCTTGGTTCTAGCATGGTATACCGGATTAGCTGCTAGATGTAGTGAGCTTGTGTTGTCCAAGATCTGTGTACAAAGACTTTAACCACATGATTTCTTGAGTTGCATTAGCCAAACCTCTATATTCAGCTTTGGTAGAAGATAATGCCACGGTTGGTTGCTTCTTCGATGACCAAGAAATGATTTTTGAACCTGCAAATGATATATATCCTGATGTGCTTCTTCTATCATCTTTAGATCCGGCCCAATCTGCATCTGAGTAGACCTTTAGCTCAATATCTGAAGTAAATGAATAAAACAAACCTTCATTCATGGTCCCCTTTAGGTACTTGAGGACTAGCTTGGCCGCTTCCATATGTGGTCTTCTGGGCTTATGCATAAACTGACTCAATATGCTAACACTATAGCATATATCCACCCTTGTGAGTGTTGCATAGTTCAAACTTCCAACCAAGCTTTGATAGCTTGTGATGTCTTCAATTGGCTCTCCTTCATAAGCACTAAGCTTATGATTTTGCTCCATAGGTGTACCTGCACACTTGGTATTTTCCATCTTGAACTTGACGAGCATGTCATGGATATACTTCCTTTGTGTGATGTATATACCTGAATCTGTGTAGATCAACTCCAATCCAAGAAAATAAGTGAGTGGTCCGAGGTCACTTATTTTGAACTCCTCCTTCATTTGACTTTTTACCTGTTTGATTCCTTCAAGATCATTGCCTGTGATAATAATATCATCAACATACACACATAAATAGATCACTTCAGATCCATTCCTCTTTATGAACAAAGAGGTATCCGCCTTGCTAGCTTTGAATCCTTGGTCCTGCAAATAAGTCACCAATCTGAAATTCCAAGCTCTTGGAGCTTGCTTCAATCCATACAAAGCTTTATTTAGTTTGCATACATAGTTAGGATGATGTGCATCCTCATATCCAGGAGGTTGTGCCATATACACTTCCTCAGAAATCCATCCATTCAAGAAAGCATTCTTTACATCAAGTTGATAAAGATTCCAATTTCTAGATGCCGCAAGACTAATGAGAACCCTAATTGTAGGCATTTTTGCAACAGGAGAGAAAGTCTCCTCATAATCAATACCATGGGTTTGAGCAAACCCTTTAGCAACTAACCTTGTTTTGTGTCTATTTATACTTCCATCTGGATTCCTCTTGATTTTGTATATCCATCAAGATCCGATTATCTTCATAGATGGCTTGTTAGGTACAAGCTCCCAAGTGTCATTCTCCTTCAAGGCTTCCATTTCTTCATCCATTGCATCTCTCCAAGCTTTCTTGCTTTGTGCTTCTTCAAATGTGGTAGGTTCTTCATTGGTTGAATCCTTTGCAATGTAGATTGAGTGCTTTGTGACCAAAGAAGTATCATAACCAAACCTCTCTGGTTTCTTCTTCTCCCTTGAAGACCTTCTAAGTGGTTGATGTGAGCTCTCGGGTCCATATGTAGCGTCCTGCATCTTTGCTTTACCTTTGTTCTTCCATAGCTTTAGTCTTTCCAAGTCTTCTAGATCAATCTCCGAATCAGTTTCTTCAATCTGCTTTGGCTCCTTTGGTTGAAGTGATGGAAAATCTTCATCCAAGTCATAAGGCAGCTTCACTTTCCTGTCATCATCAAACCATGATTTGTTTTCATCAAAAATTACATCTCTACTCACAGAAAATCCTTTATTGGTTGGATTGTACAATCTATATCCTTTTTGGTTTTGGTCATAACCAATAAATACGCACTTCTCTGCCTTGGGATCCAATTTCCCTCTTACTTGAGAAGGAATGTGAGCATAGGCTAAGCATCCAAAGATTTTGCAATGCTCTAGACCAGGTCTTCTTCCATTCCACACTTCATATGGAGTGGTTCCATCTAGTGACTTAGATGGAAGTCTATTTATGAGATATGTGGCTGTCGACACAGCCTCTGCCCATAGGTAGTTTGGCAATCCCTTTTCGTTGAGTATGGACCTTGCAGCTTCGACAATAGCTCTGTTCCTCCTTTCTGCTACACCATTGAGTTCGGGTGTATACCTTGTAGTGACTTCCCTTTTAATGCCTCTTTCATGCAAGAAGGCATCAAATTCAGAAGAGAAGTATTCTCCTCCACCATCTGATCTGAGTCTTTTCAAAGTCCTACCTGTTTGATTTTCAACAAGAGCAATATACTTCTTAAAGCAATTAAACACTTCATCCTTGTGCTTCATGAAAAACAGAATGGTCCACCTGCTACAATCATCTATGAAAGACACATAATATCTTGAGCCTGATATAGATGGCTCCTTACTTGGACCCCACACATCTGTGTGCACTAGATCCAAAGGATTTTGATACATATATCCTTTCTTATTGAAAGGTTGTCTATGAGCCTTGCCAAGTTGACAAGCTTCACACTTATAAATCATGTGTTTCCTTGTGATATTAGGCAAACCAAGTACACTTTGGTCCCTGCAAATCTGTTTGAGTGTCCTCTCACCAATGTGAGCAAGCCTTTTGTGCCATATCTCCAACTCTGTTAGAGTTTGAGATCCATAGCTAAACAAAGCTATGTTCTTTGTATCTTCCACTTCAAAAGTGAAAAGCCTTCCTGTCTTTTCTCCTTTGGAAATCCTTCGAAAGCCTTGCCTTGGGTCTTCAACATATGCTCCAAATCGGTTGAATCTAACCTGCAATCCTTTTTCAACAATCTGTCCAACACTTATTAAATTTTTGGTAATTGTAGGGACATACAAGACTTTGCTTAAGAGATTCATATTCCCATCTGATGTCTTCACATTACCTATCTTCTCCACTAAGTGCTTTGTATCATCTCCTGTCTGCACTTCATGCTTGTTATGAGGATCTTCCAAATCAGAAAGTAAAGCCACATTTCCTGCTACATGGTTCGAGCATCCCAAATCAATGTAAAATATGTGATCATCATCCTTACCCTTCTTCGCTGATAGATTCATAATCAATAATGAATCTTCTTGACTTTGGTCCTCTGCATAGTTATTGTAATCTCTTCTTCCTCTATGGCCACTTTGATAGTTGTTGTTGTTGTTGTAATTGTTGTTGTAGTAGTTGTTGTTGTTGTAGCCTCCATTGTATCTACCTCTATTTGATCCATAGCCACCTCTATTGAATCCTCTTCCTCTTGAGTTCCTCGGGTTCCTGAAACATTCTTCAGTAGTATGGTTAGATAAGCCACATATGTTGCAAGGTTGAGATGATTGGAATCTCCCTCTGCCTTGCTTTCCACCTCTGCCTCTTCCTCTAGCTCTTCCTCTACCTGCAAAGTTTGCTTGGAAAGAGCTACCTTCATCTTCATTCTTCCTATTCTTTGACTTGTCCTTAACCTTAGCTTTATCAGAATATAAGGCAGAAGTTTGATTACCTCTTGAGGACTCACCACCTTTGCTAATCTTTGCTTCATGAGTGAAGAGTTGGCCCATGAGTGTGTTGAGGTCGGGTACATGCATATCCATGTATAAATCCATGGCTGTTGTGAATGACTCCCACTTGTCGTCTTCTTTGATTCCATTCATGATTTGTCTTATGATTTGCTCCTCTTCAAATACCTCTCCAATGCTTCCAAGTTGGTCAGAAATCTCCTTCATCTTTGTGACATAATCAGTCACATTTTGCTTCGGGCTTTTCTTCATTGTTGTGAACTCCATCCACAATTGGTTCTTCCTTGCTCGAGTGTTGGAAGAGAAGAAAGAAGCAAGTGCACTCCAGGTCTCTCTTGATGTCTTGCATCCCTTGACATGAGGTAAAAGAAAATCAGAGATTGAGTTTAGAATATAGGACCTTGCAAGTGCATCCTTCGAACACCAATTCGAAAGTCCTTCCACTTCTTCATGTGATGGTTGCCCTTTGTTCCTCATGGTTGGCATTGCTTCATCTCCGGATATGAATCCATATAGATTCCTCCCTTGAAGGTAAGCCTCCATCCTTAGAGCCCATGCCGGGTAGTTGTTTCGATCCAATTTGTCAATTGTTGATGGAAATCCATCTCCCATGTTGCTTGACTATGCTCTGATACCACTGTGAAGAGAGCTGGTGGATGCAATCCAAAGATGAGTAGGTGCCGCTACAACCAGCTTCACACCAGCCAACTGAGACTTCAGAGTTGATTAGTAGACCCTTTGAGCTTCCTAAATCCACCAAAATATCAGCCAAGTACTTTGGAACATGTATCCCAAAAGTTTAAGTCAAGACAGACTAGTTGCGAAATGACTAGCTCCCAAAACTTGCTATTTTTGGACATACACCTGCTGGAAAAAATGAACAGTGCTCTCAACCTGGTAAGAATTTGAAAAATTCCTTTTGGGCATAGCAAATAGACTTAGCAAGCTTCCCAATCCAAGTTAAAACACTTCAAATGATGGACTGAGCACTGAGAACAAGTTTCAACAATTTCTGGAACCTCCCCACAATTCTCGATCGGGGCTCTGCAGAGATAGACCAGTAAGCAGTAAAATGCAGATATCTCCAAAAGTAATAATTCAATGACCTTGAAAATGTATATGCAATAAGTAGACAGTACAAGCTATTCAACGCAAGTTAAATCACTGAAAAAGGCTCAGTATAACTCGAGATATGACCTTCTGAAGTTACTGCTCTGAGTGAGTATAGCAGAGAACAAAATAGAGAAGTAGATGATGATAAATGTATAGATTCACATATGATTACAACCACATTGGCAATGAATCTTTGCACAATGGGAGTGGAATGATAGAGCTATGGAGTAAGCTCTTCAATCTCTACAAAATGACATGAGGTGGTCACGTACAAGGCTTGTTAATTGCCTCTTCCTTCTTGCTCTTTTTATAGCTATTCTTGGAGGGAGTTTTGAATTCGAATTCGAATGGCTCCACCTAAAAGTGATCCCCAAAGTTAGGAGAGATTCCCTCAGCTCTAAATTTAGTGGTTTTGGTAGTTAGAGCCACGAATTTGCTTTTACATCATGCATGAGGTAAGCCATTCTTTTCCTTTTTTCTTTTTCCAAATACAAGAGATAAAATGTACTCTTTTAAAGAGGTGTTCACATGGCTACTCATGTGACTTACAAATAAGGATAATATCAAATATATCAAGCATGTAGGCTTGGGTAAAATGCACCAACAACTCCCACTGACATTGTATGCTTGCCAACAAACTCTCATCATTTTTGGCTTTCACATAAAGGGATGAAAGTGACATGCTAACCTCTTTTGCCACATCCAAACTTGACACACGAGGGAAAAACTTTGCAATGTGCCCAACTTTCTCGCAACACCAACACCAAAATTCGACATTGGACCAACCCGATGACATTCATATGCACAATTTCTCATTGGGCATCCAAACTCGCTTCAACTTCTAGTCCATTGGGGGGTCATCGTCCTTGGGCTTACCTTTCGAACATTTACGACTTGGGTACTTTGCGCCATTTTTCTACCTAGATCAACGCACTCAATCTAGGCCGACGGAATGTGCCGCACAAATGGGGCACTGAGCGTACTCGTGGCATGACTCTATGAGGAGTGCCAAGCCAACTCCCCAATAGGATCTCTAAAATGTTGAGTCCTAATGCCCAAGAGAAAGATGATTATACAAGCCTTTATTTTGCTCAAACTTTATGGAATCGGTCCACATGGATTACTTGGGCCCACAGTTATCTCTCTCTTGATACTTCCTTTGTCTATGCCCTACTCATATACCTCTCGCTCACACTCCCTTTCTTTTATTGGTTCAAACAATTCGTCTCTGTGTCATGCACACCACTACACTGTTTTGTCTATTCTCTGCTCTCCCTCTCTCGCACACACACTTCCACTCCTTCACGGCTTCCTTTTACTCTCCCCCTCCCAATCTCACTTACCCACAAAACCCCCAACTAGAACCTCAATCCAACACTTACTCTCACACCCTCGGCCACAACTCACTCATGCACTAACTACTCACACATACATGCCTACACATGCACATATGCACTCTTACGCATGGTTGCGCATGTAAACTCACACACACACTCACACCTATGTCCACACGCACACACTTGCGCATACATCCACTCTCACATGCTCTTCATACTTCTATGCCCAAACATACCTTCACCCTTGTTTCCCTTCACACACACACTTGCTTACACACTTACACAGCCAAACTCTTGCACACCCAAACACACTAATTCCCAATCATACACACTCAAACCTCACAACTCTCACTCTTAGAAAGTCACACGTGCACACACCCGAACTCATTTTTTTCATGGAGAGCACCTAATAGTATCCAGATTGTCCATGTCCTAAATGCCTGTAATTAGCTTCAACTCTTTCTTCAATCTCTTTCAAACATTCTAACAACCATGCATATGCTTTGGCTAAAGGGAAAAATGCGACTAAAATCACATGCGAATCTAACCTGTACAACTACTCATGAAACCAGACAGTTGCTGGAAAATATCAAGGATAAGTCACATATAGCACAAGGCAACATCTAGGGTAGGGTACGACTATGTTTGCATACAACAAGCTCGATATTGATATTCAAGTCAAACTCCTATAGCATTTTGCGAGCAAAAAGCAACTCAATACAATATGTTGCTGCATAATTTGTCAGTTCTGTCTTCAACCCATAGTGAGGAAGCTCCTAGACATGAGTTGCCTTGCTATAGGGCACTCTTTCCATCCTCATAAACCACCCATGTCTTCAAGCGACTTGTCTCATTCCTCTCACAATGTGTGAGAGACGGTGTGCTAAAATCATTGCTTGGTATCTTAGACCCGGTGGCCACTAATCACTACAAATGTGTGCCCTCGTATTGTTGTGCTTAATAGCGTACCAGATTTAAAAATTTTACGGCCTATTATGAATAGGAGCACACATGAAGAATACCCATTATTTCAGTACTTTGCGCATAATCAATTCTGCAATCTTAAGTAACAATGTTTAATTTATTGTCCACATATGTATTAGAAAATGACAACACCTAGGATCAGCACATCATGTTGGCAGGGTGAAACTATGCGTGTGTACCATCAAGCTCTGAATCAGTTGAGATTAACAAACAAAAACGTTGAAGCTGGAAGGTAATACCATATTCTTGAAATTGGTGAGAACCACGATATGCCAGGGCTTTGCCTTCAGTGACAACCCCCATGCAGTAGATCCTCTGCATATCAAAAAAACCCATCCACCCAACCCCACATGTATGACCAAAAACCACTCCAAGCTTCTTTTCAGTAATATGAGCAACTCCAAAATCTATAAAATCTCCTCCACTTCAGCGGTTATCTTCTCGTCCTTCCTCGCCAGAAGCCCTCGAGAAAAACTCTTCAATAGTGGGACGAAACCTCTGCTCTCTCTTCTTTTCGAACTCCTACCCAGCCGCCACAAGCATTGGAGGACTTCCCTTCCTCTCTTCAAACACCCTTGCACAAAAGTCTCCCAAGAAAAGAAGTTGCCCTCTGAGGAACGGATCGACGACACCCACCAGCCAACTAAGCATCTTGCTCGTTTTGTTGTCTGCTCCCCGAGAATGCTTTGAGAAGCCCCCTTTTTTTCCCTATACTTCCCTTGATAGAAAAACCTGATGTTATTATGAGAACTCGAGCTTTACATCATTCTTGGCCTCCCTCTCTTTGCGTCAGTGCTGCTGGTCTCCTCTTTTGGCCGTCAGAGTCCTGATATAACAACAACTCCTATCCTCCAAAAACGTCCATTTTCCTCTGTCACTCCTCTTGATGTTTGTTTCACCTGCTTTATCACTTTTATTCTCTTGACTGCTCTACCTATTGCATGATCCACACGAACATCCCAAAGGACTCCCCGAATCCTTCCCTTCTTCGAGCTCAATATCACGTCATCCCCCTTCAGAAGTCGGATCGACCTCCCAAAAAACCCACAGTAGGATCGCCACCCCCACTCCTCCTCTTCCCTACTACTTTCTTCTCCCCAAATCCTTCTCGAAGGGAATCAACACCTCTCTCCCCCAGCTGCACACACCTAGGGAGCCCCCAAAAATAACCCCCTACTGGTACTTCAACACTGAAAACGAGGCCTGCCTCCCATTGGACATCTGACAGCCCCTGGCCATTCACGCCCAAAACAGTGTCCTCCTTGCAGCCCCTCACACATGTGCCTTCACAGGGCACTCCCTCATCCGTGCACAGCTGCTTGCAATGCCCTCGGTCGACGAACTCCTGCCACCATCAGATATACATTTTGATATTTTTCAGAGTAGAAGAAAAAATCTAACGATTAATGCTTTGCTCCATTTTTTTCCTTAGGAAAACTATGATGCCATATCTATCCAACACCATATATGCCTCATCATCTTCTTTGATCCAAGCCTACATAGCAGCAAGCATTGTAGGACATTAATAAAAGTGCTGGAATCCGGATGGAGTTCCTCACCCTGCATGCTCAAAACAAATAATTACATCACAAATGTGTGCATAGTTCCCTCAGCCCACAGTCAACGCATTTCCAACATTTACATCTTTAAGAGGTAGATCAGGGAATAGTTTCTATGCCCTCGGGAGCAATCCATCTTTCATGTACATGCTAACAACAACATAGCTAACACCGATATTTGATCGCTTAGGCCTCCTACAACCCAATTTCGCTGGTGCTTCTCTACCCTTATCAATGGCCCCTGCAATGCAACTAGCTTTTAAGCTGCAAACAAAGGTAACAACATTGGCAAGACCCCTTCAAGCTCCATTTTGGCACAAATCTAGTGCTTCTCTTTCACATAGCACACATTTTCCATCTCCAGAGTACCTACAGTCAAACATCTATTCCACCCAATAAAGACATGTTACCACAAAAAAAATCAATCACAAACATAGTTAACAATGTGTCTTGACGTACCTGCAGAGACATCATTTGGAATTATCATTGTTAATATCTCTTATATATATATATATATATATATATATATATATATATATATATATATATATATATATATATATATATATATATATATATATATATATATATATATATATATATATATATATATATATATATCCATATAGGTTCATACGAGGGCATGTTTTCCATTTCTTAACTAACACATAACATATACTATCTCATGCATACTATATTTTAACTTAGGCACACGTAGGAATAAACTAATAGTAACTCTCACTTTAACATACACACATGTAGATTATGCAATTTAATAGTAATCATATATTTACTATGTTGCTTAATAATAAAAAATCATTTTTCTTATTCATTTACTAATTTGCTAAAGTATTTTTTAAGAAATTAAACATTATATAATATAGATTATATATATATATATATATATATATATATATATATATATATATATATATATATATATATATAAACATTATCAAGTCAAATGTACTATATATATTACCTATATATTCTTAATGTCCCTAGATCATATATAAGCACTTTGGGTTAGTCACTTGGAGATACACAAATAAAGTTCATGTAACATGAGTCTATTCACATGGTGCACATACATTAAATCTTATAGACCTAAACACCTAGGCGTACAAACAAACATATTAACACACATACACATACATTCTCCCTTAAGGAAATCTAAATAATTCATAGGTTTAATTGTACTCACATACATTATGGAACTCTATATAAATATCCACGCTTAGGTAGGCAAAAATTCATAAACACTTTGACATAGGTGCACACATACATATCTTTTAAGTATACATATGCAAATACATACATATAGGCATAAACCCTACATTCATATAACACACTCACACTTATAGACACATGAACACATACATAATTAAATGCACTCACATATATATAGATATACCCCATACATACATAAGCATAGGCACATATACATATCCATACTTAAATTCTCCTTTATTCTCACATAGATATTTTCTTTTATTATGGACACACATAAACTCACTTAGTAATCTCATAAACATATAAATTGACATAAAATGAAGAATCCAAATAAGGGTTCAATTAATCCTCCATTCTCTATTCAGAAAATATTTCGACAGATGAATGTAACTGGCACGTAATACAAGTGCTCACAAATTCTTTAACAATTACATATATCCTCTTCCACCAGTAGCTTTCTCGAATCTTCTTATACATAGCTACAAAGCCTTTAGGACTAGCCCAAAGGCTTTCATGCATTCCTTGCATAACTTGCACTTGAAAATCTTTTAAGCCTAGAACTCTTTGCGGGTTTCTTACCTTTCCTCTAGCATGTCTCCAAAGATATCCATCTTTCAAGAAGAAGTTGAAAGACTTCTTCCTGATGTTCCGGAATCGATTTAAGGACCAGTTTGGAATAGGCTAAAATGAACTCAGATAGTATCCTATATCTCGCCAATCTCCTTCATAATCATCTTCTCTAAATCTCTCATATGTATAGGTAGATGCTTCATAATTAATTAAGTTTAGATGTTTATCTATTGCTTCACTATCATTGTTAAGCTTTGCTCTTGAGAGCATATCAGCAACGGTGTTATGTTTAATAGAAATATGTACAAAATAAGGGTTAATAAATTTAATAAAGGCTATCCATCGTAACATAGCTATATCTAGAGATGAACAATTGCCAATTATACCTATTAACAGAAGACAGTAAGTCTCTACTATTACATTAGCTCCTATAAAGTATTCCTTATCTATTTTTAAAGCTGTAAGTAATCCCCATAATTCTCTCTCAATTTGAGGATAATCCCTTTGAGTATCATGTAAGATCTTTGCTCCAAAGCGAACTGCGTATCTTTGCTCCTTCTCATCGTCCTGCCCAATGACCCAGCCTATACAAATAGGACCAGTGTCGATAGTTAGGATTACAAGATTATTTCCTGTGTAATCAATACATTTCAGAATCAAAGCATTGATAAGCAATTTCTTTAGACGTCTCATCAGTCTAGTATGCTCATCAGTCCAAAATAATTTCCTTCTTTTTCATAATAAATCATAAATTGGGTTCGCTACGTGAGCAAAGTGAGGGATCGAGATGACATAGAAAACACATGCACCTAAGAATCTCCTTACTTCACTAACATTGTGACACTTCTCAAAAACTCTACTAATGGCATCAACTTTTGAAACATAAGGCCTACGACCATAAGGATCACATCAATGTGCAACTATCCGCACTTCATTAACACCAAAAGTAGATTTGTCTAGGTTAGTCCAACCTCTTCAAATCTTTGAAGGATCTTCTCACAATCAAAAATATAGCTGGAAACAAACTTTCTACAACCAAAAAAATCTAAACTTTCATCTTTTCCGTTTTCCACACACCCTTTTATTGGAATATCATCAATAAAAGGCATTGTCACTTTTGGGATAAAGTCATGTAAGACCAGGTTCATAACATTCATCATGTGTGCCACAAATTTCATCGCTTCTTGAGGTAAAGTACACATGCATACTAAACCCAAAGGAGTCTTCATAGTGACCACATCTCGACTCTCAATAGCTAATTGAAACTGATCATACCCTGAATACATGTCTACCATTGAATAGATAGAGTGACTCGCAAATGCCTTAGGAAACTCATCTACAATAGGACTTGTCCCTACATTCCTAATAGTGACTTTATTCATAGGTTGTAGATCCTGAATAAAGCGTAGTTTCCCATTCTTTTTCGGTACCGTGAACCACCTATTGGAGTATGGTGTTTAAGATGGTTCCAAGATTCTCATGGAAATCTTCTCCTTTAACAGTCTCATTAGCTCAAGTAAATGAGCCTTTGGAATTGGTATCGAACGAAGATTCCAAGGAATGTGTGGTACAATAAAAATAATCATCGGAGCTATAAGCTTTGGGTCTTCACATCCTATTTCGTGTGGCAATAAAGAAAACGCTTTACCATGATGAAGGATCATCTTTGTAAACTGATCTTTTTCTTTCTTCGAAAGAAATTCGTTGCCGAATTCAATATATTTCTTAGTTTCCTCTGTAAGTGTATGACCTATCTTAGATCGGTCTCTAAGAATAGGATCATCATATACTCGTCGAAATATATCATGACTATCCTTAGGTTTGGTTTCTATGTTAACTTCATATTCTAGGATGAATTCACTAATAAACTCATATTCTTGAGTAGAATTAAGAATAATCAGATTGGATTCTAATTTTTCTTGGGAAGCAGTTTCTAGCTCTTCTAGTAAGGTAGTACTTTTGGAAAGTTCAATTATACACTCAATTTTTTCATCAAGTAAAGTTAACCCTATTTTTTCTAAAATATTTTTAATTTTGTTTTCTAAATGTTTTTATAAGGTTTTCTTTTGTAATATAATTTAAGCTAGTTGTACGAGTAGGGAAGACATCAAAACAATATCCACTATTGTCCTGCTCAATAATGGGGTCTAGCATAAATTTTGATCATAATATGCCCCATATCCTCTCACAGCCAGTGAATCATCACATACATGACTGATCAAGTCAATGGGGTTCCTTCTTAAGTTCTTTCTATTTCTAGTATGATTTGGGCAGACTCTCATAACTTGCAAACAATTCATCCTTGATTTGGATTGAATTCTTGCATACGCTGACCCATCGTTCATTGCTTTTATTTCCATTCTCATCTCAACTATAAATGGTTGTCCGAGAATTACTTCATACGAACAATTATCTTAAATGAAGAAGTGAAACTCTTCTCGAATGCCACCTATCATTATAGGCACATTCGCACATGCACCTAATAAAATACCTAAGCCATTGTCGGTTGTTCTCATCCTCCAACCGTGCTCTTTGTCGATTGGCCATCTAAACTTATCAAAAATTTTCTTCAAAATAACGTTTATCTCTGATCCCGAGTCAATAAGAGCTAGAGCTAAACAAGAATCTTTTTCATTTCCGATTCTAATTTTCACTTTTGGTGTTTCTCCTGCCTAGAAGGTAGTGTTAATTTTACTTTCACTTTTAAACATTTCTTCATCAGATTGAATCGGTCCTAAAAAATTTTTGTTCACGCTCCCATTTGTAAACTCTTAATCTTCTTCATAATCACTCTCACTTAATGTTACTGCATCGTTCATAACTAATTTTCTTTCGCCACATCTTGTTCAACAGACATTGTTTCTTGAAGTTTTAGAAGTATATCATTCAAGATTTCCCTAGAATCATTCTTCTTTTTGAGCTCCAAAATCATTATCTCTCATGGAGCTCTTCTTCCCTTCTTTTTTCCTTTCTCTTCACTTTGTTTTTGTTCATCTTTTTGTTCGGTTTTAGTGTTATCATTTTCAGATTTCTTTTGTTCATCCTTGCTTTGAGTATTCTGATTTTCCTGTGATTGAGCATTTTCCTCTATTGGCTTTTTCCCTTCTTTAATTGTACTTCTTTTCTCTTCTTGCCATATATTTGTATCTTCAAATTGTACCTTCTTGTCATTTTTCTTTTCATTCTCTTTTTTCTGTCTCCTGGTCACCCTCCTATCTCCTACGTCTATATCATCCTGTATATCATCTCGTCTCTGTTTTTCCTCAACATTGGAAATGTGAGAATAAACAGAGGCTTGATCAATAGGAGATCTCCATGCTGTTTTACACATTATTTCATCTCTAGCCCTTACTAGTGCCTCAATCAAATAAGGATTTTGGCTTGGCATAGAAAGAGGCCTATCATTGTTGGCTCTAATCTAGCACTTGAGGTATTGGCAGTTGCATTAGAGATCGTTAAATTTTCATACAACTTTTTCATTCCTCATTTGACCCAATTGACGGATAAAGGAATTCGTGACCTAAAATCACACAATTTTTTATCAATCTTTATAACTAATTGATTTTCCTTTGCACTCTCTTCACAAGCATAAGTTGCATGTTCTTGGCTATCACACCACACACACCGCTTTCCGCAAGTCCCTTTTCTTTCAGTGTTCCTTTGAAAGGCTGGCTGAGTACTGAACTGAGTAGGTGGAGCTGGCTAAAAAATTGGTTGAGGAGGAATGTACTGTGGCATAACTGGTTGTATGGGTGGTGCTTGCCCTACAACACTACTGCTAGCTCTAGGCTCATTCAAAATCGTAAAATATACTTGGTTATTCAATTTGGCAACCTCTTTGGAAAGAGATGCCTGCAGATTCATAACATTCTCCATTTGTTTACGTAAAATGTCTAGTTGAAATTCTATCAGAGCTTTAGCGACAAGTGCATTGTTAGTCATAGCCATAGTTGTAGGCATTGGCATGTCAGTTTTCCTTGCAGTAAGTATCTCCCTAGGTTGAGAAGCATTTGGTTTTGCATACAAAATTGATTGTGTTTGCTTCATTTGGGCAACAGCCTCTATTTCCCTTTTCACTTTTTTCCCAATCATCGATAAGGCCATATCTTTTGCCTGACTCTTCTATTCGTCTCTCAACCTCAACTGTATCCTAAGGACTTAATATCTTGAGGAAATTTATAATCAGATCCGGATTTAATGCATTTCTATCCTCTTCAAGGAGTTGAGCTAATCATCTCATAAACTCACCATGAAGATGAGTTAGGGACTCATTGCTCTTTAAAGAGTTTATCCATCACAAAAATCCTTCCCAACTATGTTGGCTATAATCCTGAGGATAAAACATCTTGTGTAATTCTTTCCTAAATTCCTACCAAGGTCTATTAGCCTGAACTTGAATACTTTCTAGGATAGAACTAGAAACGACACAACCAAAATATTTCACTAAAACATCATCAGGTAAACCTTGGATTTGCACTTATTCTTCAAAAGCATCCAGGTACTATGTAATGTTTAAGCCAGTAAATTTTCCTTTTTCTCTTAAGATGGCTTGGACTGTGCATGTTTCTTGTTTCTCTATCATCATGTTTCTAAACATCTCCTCCATCTTGCGTTCTTGGAAATGCTTAGAATGGAATAAAAGATCTCTAATGGCAGGCTCTAATCGTTCTCTAAACTGCCTAAACCTATCCCTAGATGATAAAGCTAAGAATGTTGGCTTTACCAAATCCTAGGTTTTACTATTACTATTTTCTTTTCTTAAATATTTTTGCAATTTGCTTACTTTAACCTAAACTTATACTATATCTTGACTTGATCTTTTGAATTTATAAGTAGTTTTATCTTTTACTTTATGAGTTTTTAATTTTTTGACCTTACTTTAATTTTTAAACCTTTGACTATTCAATTCCAAAGGTTTCTCTAATCAATTTTATATGTATAGATGTTTTATAAGTTTTAGATATATTTTCTTAATCTAGATATTTTGGTTTTTTAATGTAATAGGTAAAACAAGAATTACTACTAAGTTCTTAAATAATATTTTCTTAAATTGATCTTAGATTTCAATAAAGTAAGAAAGAAATAAAAGCAACTACTTTAAATCAAAAGAACTTAAACCTAAAATTGTTTTTGTGCTATAAAATAAAATTCTTTTTTTTTGTGCAACAAAATAAATATGAAGCAAACAAACAATCTTTCTATTTAGAATAAAACTTTCCTTTTTGTACAATAAAAATCTTTTCAAGTATTTTATAAAACTGTCCTAAGATCTAATATGAAGCTACTTACAATACTAAGCAAAACTAATCTTTCCTAATGCAAGAATGCTTCAATGCTTTTCAAATGCAAGTATAACATGACTAGTTTATAGTGGAAATGAAGACAACCTTCTTTTTCAGTGATGTGATTCTACTAAAATAAAGAAACTTGAAAAACCACCTTACTGGAAGTTTGCTCGATGCAGAGGTTCTAATGTGCACCATGAAATTTTTTTTCACAAACTTTTTTCTTAGTAAATCAAACCTAAGTCAAAGGTAAAAGTGATTGTGTATTTATGATCTTCTTGTATGTTGATGGAGGGGGGGGGGATGAAGTGACGAAGCTCCTCTGGCGAGATAACCCTTCTTCCCATGGAGGCGCTTAGGTCATAAGACCAGCCCTCAATATCCAAGGAAAAAGTAAGCAGCAACAGAATCTTCACTTTTCTTTGCAACTTCTTCCTTCACTTTCCTGCATACAAGAAGAAAAGGTTAACTTTTGTATTAAAATTTGAAAAACACAACTAAAAACCATAAGCACACTAGCGTCACGTTTCACGTTGGGTTCACCAATGTCATCAAGGGGGTGTGCAACGAGGCAACCGTGCATCCGAACAGACTTGCGCTAACCTCACTGTGTGAGTACATGTTGTGTGTTTCTTTGTGTGCTTCAATATCAAGGTTGTGTTTTCGGTGTGTGGTATTTAATAGTTAAGAGTTTTATAATCTATTTAAGTTTAATCTAAAAAAATAAGGTTCATATGGAAGTGTGTTTTTAGCGTTTTGATATGCTGTCAAGATAAGTTCTTCTTGAGTAATACGTTTAGAAACTTCCTCATTAATATGATTCTTAATAATGTCCACCTCATTGTTTTCTGATTGAGTTTTCCTTTTAGGGGAAGGAATTTATTACTAGTTTTGTTTTCACTCATTTGACTTGACGTATTCTTAATAGGTGCGGGTAAAAGAGTACCTAAAATAAAAGAATTATCTATTTCTTTATTTTTAGTACTAGACTTACTTGGAGATGCTATATTTTCAGACATAAGAAAGTGCAATGTAAGAAATTAATTAAGTTGTATAGTGGAAACATTGAAACTTTGGAACCAAAACTATTCCTATCCAAATGCTTGTAAAAAGTTCTAATACAACTTTTAGAAGATATTCCTATACAAAAGCTTAATACACGAATTTATAATTTAAAGATCATATAATGCAACTAGGATCAATGGCATTAAAGCAGCTTCTTTCTCGTAAATCTCATCAAGTTCTCTTCAGTGCTTGTCAAGTTTTCTTCACAATGATCTGCACCGACATCATTTGGAGAAAAAACATAAGCATGTTTTCATTAATATAAAACACTCATTTATAAATCTAACACTCAAAACTTAACATAATTTAAACCTATGCTAACACATGTTAATTAACCCTCTTATGTATATGTAACTACACACTCACATACATTCTCATATAAATATATCTATTTCATATGCTTACACAATTATTAACTTTAACATGATTACTCATACACTAGCATGTACTTCTAATGCAATTCCATTCATGCTTATTATCCATTTATGCACAAGTAAACACATATATTTAACTCATGCACACATCTACTTCATATAGGCATATGCACATACTTCACACATGCATATACACTTATTCATATCACCTATCTACTTCGTGTATGCACATGCACTAACTTTAATATGTACATGCACTCTCACATGCACTCATGCATACAAATCATATTCATATGCAGTGTTTCAAATGAACATGCATTCTCACATGCACTCATGCATACAACTCATATTCATATGCACTCTTTCATATGCACATGCATTCTATCATATGCATGCATTCACTTCACATGCATACATGCACTTCACATTATTACATCATAAATATACATGCATACATGCAGCATACATACACATGCATACTTGCATACTACATACACATGCATACAACACACATTCACATGCACACATGCACACACGCACATGCACACATGCTTCATAAATCACATGCATACATTGACTTCACATGCATACATGCACATGCACACATGCTTCATCACATGCATACATTCACTTCACATGCATACATGCACTTCACATGCTTAGATCATTAATATACATGCATACATGCATCATACATACACATGCATACATGCCTCATACATACACATGCATACATGCATCATACATACACATGCATACATCACACATTCACATGCACACATGCTTCATAAATCACATGCATATATTCACTTCACATGCATACATGCACATGCAAACATGCTTCATAAATCACATGTATACATTCACTTCACATGCATACATGCACATGCACACATGCTTCATAAATCACATGCATACATTCACTTCACATGCATACATGCACTTCACATGCATACATGCACTTCACATGCATACATGCACTTCACATTCTTAGATCATAAATATACATGCATCATAGATACACATGCATACATGCATGATACATACACATGCACGCATCACATTATACATGCATACATGCATCACAATATATATGTATACATGCATAGATACTCATCATGCATATGCATCTTATACTATTATGCACATGTATTCATGCATACATTTCACCTTTTAAAAAAAAACTCTTACAATAGCTAAATAAATTACATTAGCTTAAATTAAATTATTGCTCATTAATTTAACTATACGAATGCTATATAACACAATATAAAAAAGAAGTTAAATTAACTACATATCTTTCTCTACCTCTCTCTCTCTCTCCCTATCTCTCTTTCCTTCTCTCTCTCTCTCTCTCTCTCTCTCTCTTTCCTTCTCTCTCTCTCTCTCTCTCCCTATCTCTCTTTCCTTCTCTCTCTCTCTCTCTCTTTCCTTCTCTCTCTCTCTCTCTCTCTCTCTCTCTCTCTCTCTCTCTCTCTCTCTCTCTCTCTCTCTCTCTCTCTCTCTCTCTCTCTCTTTCCGTGTCTGTCTGCAGCAGCATGGCGATGGGGGAGGGGGGAAGGAGTAGAAGAACTCTCTCTCTCTCTCTCTATCTCTCTCTCTCTATCTCTCTCTCTCTCTCTATCTCTCTCTCTCTCTTTCCATCTCTCTCTCTCTATCTCTCTCTCTATCTCTCTCTCTCTCTCTCTCTCTCTCTCTCTTTCCATCTCCACCAGACTCCAAGGAAGTAGATTTATGCACTCTTGATTTAGTGTCCAAAGTGAGAAATTGAGTGTTGTGGTGAAGAGGACCCAAGCAAGATATGGCTTCATATGATTGCCCACAACATGATTGGCCTTGGAGAAGGTTTGCATGCATGCAGCTAGCACAACATCGAGGGCGACAATGTCGACGAGGGCAAGTAGGATGTTATGCTGACGAAAGAAGGTGTAGGGTCACTACAGGTTAAGGACAAGCTGCACAATGTAAAGGCCAAGGGTTGGCTTCTGCTTCACCCAATCGCCTTTCCCCCACACAAGACAAGAAGCGAGGCCCATAGTGGGGTAAAGTAAGCTCTAGGTGAGTCTGAACAGCCATCGAGGCGGGGTTCTAGAAGGGCTTCTACAGGTTTGTATAGAACAACTCGTTAGGACCATTGAAGAAGGCATCAACACCTCCAAGTAGCAGCGGTGTACCGATTGCAAACAAAAGAGATCTGAGGCCCTTAACATGTTTCACAGAAGGAGGCACTTTTCTATTCTTGGATTAGTCCGCACCTTTGATCTTTCCAACAGGATCTTTTACTCTCTTTGCTAGTCCCTTAGATGCCATTGCACCTGTGCTGGAAGGTTGAAAAACACTGACTGCACAGCGTCCTTGTCTATAGTTTCGTTTAACAAGAGAAGAGGGGGCACTTGGAATGGAGAAAGCTCTGTAGCTATGGTGAAGGTGGAGGGGAGGAAGGAGCAAAAGAACTCTCTCTCTCTCTCTCTCTCTCTCTCTCTCTCTCTTTCTCTTAGGCAAAAGCTTTGTTCCATTTGTGCAAGCGACGCGAGCCCCCCCCCAGGCTCACGACTAAGGCGGCGACCAAGGCATAGACCTTGGCATACGTTGTCATCCGAGTCACCAAAGTCACCGTTGGCGTCGTTGGCTGCGCGCGAGGGAGGACCTAAACGATCAAGGAATATAGAGGTTCCCGGTACTTCCGGGAGGTCACCCATCCCAGTACTGTTCCCCCCAAAGCTCACTTAACCATGGCAATCTCTTGCCACTAAGCTACACTCGTGGTGTTTGAAGAAGGGCAAAGAGTAAGGTTGACATTACCTTGAACAAGTTTGGTCCCTCAAAGCTTCATTCTTTGCTTTCAAAGCCTATTTTTGAAGCAATTTTGGGGTGTCTTTTGGGGCCATTTTGGAGTACTTTTGCACATAGTTCTCTTCACATAGGTCCAAGAACATCAAGAAGAGTGTTCTTTGTACTTCTCAGACAATAAATATCAACCTTTGGGGCTGTATTTTCAGCCACACTCATAAAATTAGAGGTTTCTCGAGAGGTTTTCAGTTTTGGTGGGAGCAACCGTTGCAAATTTATCAGAGTTGACAGACGCTTGTAGGTGTTATTGACTAGTTTTTGGGCTGTGTATTTAGCCTTTTAGTGTCATTTTACTACATATATTGAGCACATACACACCATGTATGCTTTTGTGGATATCGATTATGTACGTCCATATGGTCATTGATATAGCGGTTACGTTCTTTGCATAAAGCCTTTTACGTTTGATAAAGAGGGTCTCCCCATAGGAGATATATGATAGTTGTTCATAGGTGCTCGATAAGCCTAGTTGGCTTCTATTGGGCAAGTGATTATATGCAGTGGAGTCAGTGATTCACTATGCAGGTAGACATGTGAGTACTTGCAGTTTTATGATACTTTGACACTGGTCATATGCTAATTTTGTAGAGGATACTCTGGCAAAATTTTTCCAGATTTCTGGTTTAGTTAACTATACAGTGGTTGATTTACTCCTTGATACACTTATTTGTTGGTGTTTGGACTCTTCTAGCTCCATTATCATTCTATTCTATTCT
This sequence comes from Ceratopteris richardii, assembly GCA_020310875.1. Taxonomy (NCBI): domain Eukaryota; kingdom Viridiplantae; phylum Streptophyta; class Polypodiopsida; order Polypodiales; family Pteridaceae; genus Ceratopteris; species Ceratopteris richardii. Next base: position 47,490,766 of record CM035429.1, read on the forward strand.
CTACCATCATGGCACTAGAGGTCTCAAGCACATCCGGTGAATTAGGGTCTAGTGCTAGTGTTCCGAGGAGGAGCTATAACTTGCAGGGCAAAGACCATTCTGAGATCCGAAAATTTGATGGCACAAACTTTGCTCTATGGAAGAATGAGATTAAAGATGTGCTAATTCAAAGGAGGCAATAGAAGCCAGTAAATGGGATTCCAAAGAAGCCTACTAACATGGATGAAGATGATTGAGATGAGTTAGATGAAATGGCCAGGTCTACCATTTGCTTGTACTTGGCAGATAATGTTTACTTTACAGTATTAAAGTGTGAAAGTGCAGAGGAGCTTTGGAAGAAGTTCTCCAATACATGTGAAAAAGAGACAACATCAATTTAAGTATATTTGATGAGAAAATTATATGACCTTCATATGAAGGACACAGATAGTGCTGTTGCTCATCTAAATGATTTTGATGCTATATTCTCCCAGTTACAAGCTTAGAAAATGGATATGGATAATGAAATGAAAGAAGTATTGTTGTTATGCACCCTGCCATCATCATGGGATACGTTTTGCACAACTATTAGCAACAGTGCACCTAGTGGTAAACTTGTCTATGATGACATATGTGGAGCATTTTTGAGTGAGGAGATTCATAGAAAATCTATGGTTGGCACTCAGAGTGGAGATGCATATAATGTTCGTAATTCTTAACAAGGAAAGAATTAGCAACGTGGCAGGAGCAAGAACAAGGAAAAGAATGGTCAACGGAATAAGAGTAGAAGTAAAACAAGGAAGAGGGATATCAAATTCCATTATTGTCATAAGAAAGGACACATGAAGAAAGATTGTTATGCATTAAAGAATGCTAAAGGTAAAGGACACAATGTTGATGGGCATGTTAAACAGTTACCTGCACCATCTACTTCGACTGTGAAGATTGAATAAATTAATGATATTTCTGATGATGTTGATGTGTTGACACTTGGTAGTATTGTGCCATCTGAGGCACTTATGGCTGATTCTCTTTCCCACACCTGGCTGCTAGATTGTGGTGCTTCTTTCTATGTCACACCACATGGAGAATGGTTCTCTAATTATGCAGCAAAGTCTCTTGGTATCATGAGACTTGGTAACTCTTACCAGTGTGATGTTGTGGGGATTGGAGATGTGGTTGTGCAGTTCATTGATGGTTCAAAATTTACTATGCATAATGTACATCATGTACCTCAGTTATCACGCAGTTTGATGTCAGTTGGTCAACTTGATAACCTTGGTTACAAGGTGGTCTTCTATGCTCAGTCCTTTCATATATCAAAGGGCAATATGGTTATTGCAAAAGGAAGCAAAGTTGGCTCACTTTATCCTTTATTTGTATCACACAAAGAACACTTGTTAGTTGTTACTGAATAGCCTATGGCTTGTATTTGGCATGGTCATTTGGGCCATATATCTCGTAGTGTAATGGAAAATTTTTCTCGTTCTGGCTACTTACCTGTGTTATCTTTCTCTAATTTTTCATTTTGTGAGCATTGTCAATATGGAAAGCAAACCAGAAATGTGCATAGAATGCACATTGACTCTTCAATTCAGCTTTTAGATCTTGTTCATATAGATGTGTGTGGTCCTATGCCCACTAGGTCCTTAGGCGCTTCTCTTTACTTTGTCACTTTCATAGATGATGCTACTAGAAAAGTCTGGATATATCCTATCAAATTAGAGGATGATGTATTCCCTACTTTCAGAAAATGGCTTTCTTCAGTTGAGACTGAAAAGGGAACTAAGCTTAAGGCTTTACCTTCAGACAATGGGGGTGAGTATACCTCACATGAATTCAGCCTTTTCTCTCAGTCTAGAGGGATTCGTAGAGAGTTTATAGCTCCTTATACGCCAGTACAGAATGGTGTAGCTGAGAGGATGAATAGAACTATTCAAGATAGAGTAGTCTCTATGTTGCATCATGCAAACCTCTCACAAGGTTTCTGGGTAGAAGCAGTATTGATTGCATTTCATGTGATTAACCTTTCACCTAGTACTGCCAAAGGTCTGGAAGTGGAACAAAAGTTATGGACAGGGAAACCACCATATTATGATCATCTTTGAGTTTTTGGGTGTGAAGCATATGTTCATATACCCAAGAATCTTACACAAAAGTTGGGCCATAAGTCAAAGAAATGCATTTTTCTTGGATATGGTCAAGAAGGAAAATTTGGATATTGCTTATGGGATCCTGAAACACGGTCCGTGATCAGAAGTAGTGATGCCATTTTTAATGATTCTAAGATGCATAAACAACCCATTAAGGAGGTTGAAGTGAGAAGAGTGGTGTTTGAGGATACTAGTCCTCCAGTTAGCATGCATAAAAATGCTGCACATAAGGATGTTCAAGAGAATGTCCATTCAGATCAGTTAGCACATGTTCCTGTTCAGCAACCATTGAGATGTTATGCACGTGTCTCACATCTACCTAATAGATATGTTCCAGGTTTAGATTTTTTTATGCTGTGTCGGTGAGCCTTCTTGCTACAAAGAGGCTATGCAGATAGAGGATCATGTCAAGTGGGAGTGTGCCCTAAAGAGTGAGTTGGATTCTATTCACAAGAATGGTACTTGGGACTTAGTATCTTTGCCAAAGGGCAGGAAATCTTTACCATGTAAATGGGTATATAAGCTGAAATTCACATTAGATATTGCTTCGCCAAAATATAAAGCACGACTTGTTGCAAAGGGTTTTAAGCAACAACATGGTGTTGATTTTGAGGAAATCTTCTCTCCAATGGTCAAGATGACTACTTTGTGCATGTTGCTTGGATCCGTTGTAATGGAGGACTTAGAGCTAGTCCAATGGATGTGAAAAAAACTTTTTTGCATGGAGATATTACAGATGAGATCTATATGGAACAACCAGAGGGTTATGTAGTTCCTAGCAAGGAAAGTCTAGTTTGTAAGCTCAAGAAGAGCTTGTATGGACTTAAACAGTCTCCTAGACAATGGTACCAAAAGTTTGATGCTTTTATGAAGTCCCATGGCCATTCTCAGAGCAATGAGGATCATTGTCTCTACACAAAGAGATGCTCTCATGGCACCTTGATATGCTTGATACTTTACGTCGATGATATGTTGATTGCTGGAAAGTCCTCTTATGATTTGTCAATTCTCAAAAAGAAGTTGAGTCAGACATTTGATATGAAGGATTTGGGGGATGCCAAACATATTCTTGGCATGCACATTACTCGTGATAGGAGTAAAAGATGCATATACTTGTCTCAAAGTGAGTACGTATCCAAAGTACTTCAGCGGTTCAATATGCAGGGTGGAAAGGCATTGAGTACACCTTTACCCAGATATGTGAAATTGAGCAAGGATGACTGCCACAAATCAGATTAAGAAAAGGAATTCATGACCAAAATTCCCTATCAGTTTGTTGTTGGTAGTCTCATGTATGCTATGGTAGCTACGAGACCAAACATTGCATTTGTAGTGGGAGTTGTGAGCAGATATATGTCTAATCCTGACAAGAAACATTGGGAAGCGATCAAGATGATTTTGAGATATCTGAGTGGCACTGAGGAAAAGTGTCTATGCTTAGGTAGAGGGAAAGAATCCATTATTGGTTACACAAATTCTGACTATGCTGGTTGTGCAGACAATTGTAAGTCTACATCAGGGTACATTTTTCATTTTGCTAGAGGTGCTATCTCTTGGAGATCTTGTCTTCAAGAATGTACAACTATTTCCACCACAGAAGCAGAGTATGTTGCAACAAGTGAGGCATGTAAGGAAGCATTGTGGCTTTCTCGTCTTGCTTGTGATATGGGTTTACCTCAACATGTACCTGGCTTGCTCACTGATAGTCAGAGTGCCATTGCTTTGGCTAAGAATCTGGTCTATCATGAAAAGAAGAAGCACATTGAGGTGAGGCATCACTTGATTAGAGATTGCTTAGTCACTGAGAGCATTATTCTTGAGAAGGTTCACACTCGAGATAATGTTGTAGATGCTTTGACTAAAGCTCTACCACAGGATAGCTTTCGACACTGTTGTCACTTGATGGGGCTTACTTGAATCTTGATCTTACGAAATCACTCTTTATCATTCTTTATTTTTCTCCCATAGTTACTCTGGCCATATTGGCCTTTAGTGGGAGATTGTTACTGTTAGTGTCCATGTGAAAGGCCAAATGGCCATCGGACACTTCTTTGTATATGTTCTTTAATAAAACATATAGTGGCCTCTTCAATCACAGACTGTAAGTTTGACCGCATTTGTAAGACCTAAGAAGTCTGTCTTTGTGCTCCATATGTACTGTGTTTTCTGCGGATTCTGTAGCCTCTATGTAGAGTAGTGCGTGCGGCCTTAGGAGCTTAGTTTTCTACCCCGAGCATATCGTCGTGGAGCTCTCCAGAAGGAGAGTGCACTGTGGTGCATCGCCAACAAAATACTTCATGTCTCTCTCTCTCTCTCGCTCTCTCTCTCTCTCTCTCTCTCCCTCTCTCTTCCTCTCTTTGTGTGTGTGTGTCTTGATGTACCTGTAGAGACATCATTCGGAATTATCATTGTTAATATCTCTTATACACATATATATATATATATATATATATATATATATATATATATATATATATATATATATATATATATATATATATATATATATATATATATATATATATATATATATATATAGGTTCATATGAGTGCATGTTTTCCATTTCTTAGCTAACACGTAACATATAGTATCTCATGCATACTATATTCTAACTTAGGCACATGTAGGAATAAACTAATAGTAACTCTCACTTTAACATACACATAGGTAGATTAGGTAATTTATATTAGCACACATACACATACATGCTCCCTTAAGGAAATCTAACTAATTAATAGGTTTAATTGTACATTATGGAACTCTACATAAATATCCATGCTTAGGTAGGCAAAAATTAATAAACACTTTCACATAGGTGCACACATAGGTATCTTTTAAGTATACATACGCAAATACATACATATAGGCTTAAAACCTACATTCATATAACACACTCACACTTATAGACACATGAACACATACATAATTAAATGCACTTGCATATATATAGATATACAACCCCATACATACATAAGCATAGGCACATATACATATCTATACTTAAATTCTCCTTTATTCTCACATGGATATCTTCTTTGATTATGGACACATATAAACTCACTTAGTAATCTCATAAACATATAAATGGACATAAAATGAAGAATCCAAATAAGGGTTCAATTAATCCTCAATTCTCTGTTCAGAAAATATTTTCTTCTTTTGCCTGCAGGTACCCAAGAGAAAACTTTAGTCAATTTAAACTAATGCATTAAAAAATATGTGAGAGAGATATCAACTAATCAACTTTGAATCAAAACATTTTTATTTTTCCATATGTTAAGTCAAATGAGGAAATCCTTCTGACAACATTCATCGAGTTGCCCTAGCATTCGGTTGAATATCATCCCTATTTCGCCCAAGTGATTGCGGCCATTGCCAATATCCCCGTGATGGAAACCTGTTGGCCTATTACTTGCCTTAACCCATGCATGGTAGTTACCCTTACCACTATGGCCGAAATGTTTCATTTGCCACAGGAAGGTCATATTGAAGTTTCTTTCTCCCTTTAGCAAAACTGAAGCAGTTATTTCCCCGAGAGTCCTCCAATGAGTTCCCCATCCTATGTCGACGTGAGTCCGAATCATGAAACTTCTCACGATTTTCTTGTAGATAGTAGAATTTTCTAATACTTCACGTGGTATAGTATCCAAATTCAACTTCTAATCTAATGGCATAGAAATCATCTTAGAATCAACCGTACCAGAATTCTATACCATAATCAATGCATATTTGCTTTGTGAAACCTATTTCTATAAGTATAAACTCAATCCTCAAAACGTAGCATAGCACGCTAAGACATTTGAAGTCAAATTCCTAAGTAAGGATTTACTTTACATCTTTAATTCTTTCTTCATTATCACCACCTACAATCAATCCATCAACATAAACAGCCACAATTGTGATGCCATCATCAGCATTCCTTGCATATAATGAGTGATGTGCAACACCACATAGAAAATACAATGGAGGTTAAATAATCTGCAATCCTTGCATGCCAAGCATGAGGGGCTTCTTTAAGCCCATGTAAAGACTTTTTTTAACCTACAAACATATTGTAGATGCTTTCAATTCTCATATCCTTGTGGTTGATCCATGTATACATCTTCCTACAATTCACCATTTAAGAAAGCATTCGTCAAACCCATGTAATGCAAAATCCATTTTTCTGATGTAGTGAGTGTAATAAGTGCTGTAAGAGTAGCCATTTTAGTCACATGCCTAAACCGTTCATCATAAATAATACCAAATGTCTCTGTATATCATTTTGCTACCAATATTGTATATGCTACCATCAACATCATATTTTACCTTGTAAACCTATGTGTAGCCTATGAGTTTCTTTGCTTGTGGAAATGGCACCCATTTCTATGTTTCATTTTCATAAAGTGCAGGAATTTTTTCATCCATAACTTTCTCCCAATTTGGACTTCCAATTGCATCTTCAAAACAAGAGGATTTAACATCTTGTATTACCTTGGTCATGTAAGCAGAATGATGAGTCATGTGGCTACCATATGTTAATCACTACACTGAGTTGCATCCTCCCAGATCTTGTTAGCCTTGGGTTACTTCCTCTTATTGTTTCATCTTCAGATGCCTTTCCCACTCTTGAAGTCTTTAGAGAGGCGAATCCAAGTTCTTTACCTCTCTTGAATGGAGTCAATCAATTTCTTGGATTTAAATTTACAGGCAATTTCCACTCCACGGGTTTAAGTTGGAATTATTTCGAGATGACATTCCTATTCCATTGAGAATTTGAGATTCTCCACTTTCTTTTCAAGCATTTATTTTGTTATTTGATTGGACATTAAGTCATTCTTTTGCATCACCATGATAACTAGCCATTTGAACAAACACACATCTTTGCTTACCTTCACTTGGTCTGCGATTGGTTAGTAGCATTTATATCCCTTTAGCACAAGAGAGTAGCCAATGAAGATACATTTTATTACTTTTGGATCAAGGTTAATCCTCAACTAATCTAGAACATATACGCATGAAACATAGCCAAATACTTTCAGATGTGATAAGTTTGGCTTTTTTCCTACTAGCTTCTCCTCAGGTGTAACTTGATGTACGGTAGTAGTTAGAGTTGGACTCATGGTGTATAAAACAATGTACATAACTTCTGCCCAATAACAATGAGGTATATTTCTCTCATCCATCAAGCCTTTTGCTATTTCTGCAATATGTCTCTTTCTGTGTTAAGCAATGGCATTTTTTTGTAATGTGTACTTGTATGAAAACATCTTTTCAATTCCATGCATTTTCAGTAAAATACCAAATTAATTTTATATGTATCACCTCCTTCATCACATCTTAATGTGGAAACATCCTTCCTTGTCTGCTTTTCCACCATAGCCTTGTAAGTACAAAATTTTGTAAACACCTCAATCTCTTCCTTCATGAAGTATATCCATACTTTTGGTGTATGTCTTCAATGAAAGTGACATAAAACCTACAATCATCCATAGATGTGGCCTTCGGAGGACCCCAAACATCTATATGTACTATTTCTAACACATTCTCACTAACATGCTTGTCATGTGGAAATGATGCCCTTGAGTGTTTACAAAATTGACATACTTCACATGCCTTGTGGATCTCTGCAACCTCAAAATTTTGCATCCCATTTACAAGCTTATTTTACTCCATCAACTTCAACCTCAACAAATTTGCAAGTCCAATTTCGCTTGTGTCAAAACGCTATGTCAACAATAGCACGCACAACTTTTGCAAGCATGACTGCATTCATTTAAAAAATTTTCATATTCAAGGTGAACAGCCTACCCACTTTGTTTTCTTTCGCAATAAGCCTTCCATTTTGTTTGCATCATTGTACATATAAACCATCAAACTTAAAGCTAACTAGTAATCATTTGTGAACTATTTGCCTAGTAGAAGCTAGGTTCTAATTGATTTTATTTTAATTTATTTAGCACTTATCTTAAATGAATTTTAGGTTCATGCACAATTTTATAGAAGACTAGCAAATTAACCACAAAATCTACAACAAAATTTCCAGTGAGAGGTTGCAACATTTCATTCATTAACATCATAGACATAGCACATGCATTAGTAAGACCAAATGACATAATCAAACACTCATAACAAACAAAAAAAGTCATGAAACTAGTTTTGTGTACATCCTACTCTTTCATTATAATCTATTGCTAACCACTCTTTAAATTTACCTTAATACAAACAATTGATCCTTCTATTGCATTAGTAAGATCATCTATTCTTATCATGGGGTATCTATGCTTGATTTTGGTCTTATTGAGTGCTTAATAGTTCACACACATCTGATATGACCTATCTTTCTTCTTTACTAGGTGAATAGTTGGTCTTAATGAAAACTTTCTATAAGTAATCTTCCAGGTCCTTGTGGGCTTTATTTTGCTCTTGTATACGCATGCAGAATGGTGGCTAAGTGGTCACACGAACTCTATGTACTAACTATATCCTCTACACAATATTGCAAGAACAAGGTAAACCCAAAGGTAATTCAATTAAAAATAATTCCATTATTCCACTCTCACCTTCTTTGAAAGTGCTTGAGAATTGGACTTGGAACTTCCTCGAGTTTCAGAATTCATCTCTATACATGATGAATACATAAAAACATAAAATAAATATACTTATAGTCGTTGTTGAGACCCTTGGTTGTGGCCACATATTTCATCTCTTGTCGATCTAGCTTTCCATGGATCATTAATGGCCTCCCTCATGCCCAAATTGATACAGATGCAAATCAAAATCTATTTTTTGGTAGTTTTCTAGCATGGAACTACTAATGTATACATTGAAACATGTCATTTTTATAGTCTTCAAATCCATTTGTCTGCATAGGATTAGATCTATATAGGTAGACCAACCACTCATTTCTCCCATGTCTCAGTGTCCTTCTTCTTAGCCGACTTGTTACCGTTCTGTGCCATGCGCAAGAGCATTTCATCTAGTACAAAGGATATATTCATAGTCATCATCATGGTGATTACGGGAGATCATATGGAAGATGGGGGTTCTTCAAATTCCCCATATGCATCTCTCCCTACTTATGTAGGATTTATGACTATTGTAGCTGCTATCTTTTTCTCTATACAAGAGTTTTAATTTCATTGTCGTGTCTTTTTTCTGAGGGGTCAAAATAGACTTATTGAAATCCCTCTCATTTAGAGTGGACAATTTCCATTAGCTCACAATATTATTTTGACCTTGTGCACCTACTTAGCCTCTTTCTCATGTTATGCACTAGTCAAAACAAGAGCAATGAAGGAAGAGGGCCGAAACATGTTATTACAAGAGGATGTCTAGCCTTGGGATGCTTTTCCCCAATGACCATTCTCATGAAATCAATCTATGTCTACAGCTTGTGCCAAAGAATGAGTCCTTCCCGTTCTAAATAAAGGCCAAATCATTTCTCTCAATCCCAAGATGAACTTGTAGACCTAGACAAAATCAGGACATTATTCGAACACTTAAATAATTAACTACTTATACTTGTTTTCATATTCATGGACAAGTTTTTTTCTATAACATATGAAAAAACGTGTGTCCACTTCCCTTGATCTCTCTTCAAGTAGCACAAAATAATTGTAGAACAAGACTTTAAAGTGTTCAAAAGTCATGGGGCCTTTCTTCTCTTTTTTTGAGGTCATGACATCCATAATATTACATGTAGCATGATTGATCTTAATATTATCTTCCATGATATGGCATAGGAATAACCACTCTTCCCTCTTAGTAGACCACTGCTCAATAGTATCAACCGTACATGCACTTGTAGAGGCATGATAACATAAAAGCTTAAGGTCAAGTTGACACCTAGCTGGACTAGTTGGAATGATCTCAATAGAGACATCTAGAGTGTGGTGCCCTCTTGCTCCTACATCCTCCCTATATGTTAAAAAATATGGAACATGTGCATGCTCCAATTGTGAGGCTTGACTCATATCTGTAAGACAATAGTTACGCAATATAACACAGGAGCAGTAGTAGAGAAGATAACAGATATACGAGAATCTCAACAATTTTCTACTAATAGCAAGTACAAAGATGATGGCATTGTCCATCCATGCGCTCTCAAGGTAGAGCTTAAATGGCGATCTAGACAACTCTAGATAGGGAGATACAAGGTAGAGGTATGCTGGATCAACTTGATGTCTCAGGTAGTGCAGAAGTCATGTATATATAGGATCATGGGTGGCCTTCCGTGGATGGCAATACATGGGCGGTAGAGCATGGGCAGCCACCGCCCGCGTAATTGCCATACACGGCTTAAACCGGTTGAACCGACCTAACAAATATAAATGATTTCTGACCCTGGTAACTCCCTTTCCTTACAATACCTTACATGATCCAATATGACCTTCATCCAACATGCAAGTTGGGATTCCCATCAATTGGGTAATGCACGCTTGGCTTCTCCTCATAACAGGGGCCTTACAAAATGTGCATACAATCATGAGGGGTAGACATTGATCATATACTAATACCCCCCCTCAATGTTTATCGATGAAAAATCAAGTAGGTTTTGGTCCTATGCCCATCTGTTGAAGATGTCTGTTGAGCTGCTCTCTTCCAAGTGCTTTAGTGAATATGTTAGCACAATTTGCCTCTGTTGGTCAATATTCTAGCTCGACAATTTCATCTTCAATTAGCTCACGAATGTAATGGTACTGTACTTCTATGTGCTTGGTTCGAGCATGAAATACTGGGTTCTTTGCAATAGCCATACAACTTTGATTATCTCACTTGAGTACAGTCGCCATATTCGATGGAAAGCCTAGATTTGCAAGAATTCTCCTTAACCAGACTGCCTCACAAGAAGCAAAACAAGCTGCTTTGTACTCTGCTTCAGTGGAGGAGAGTGCGAGAGTTGGTTGCTTTCTACTTACCCAAGAAAATATTCCTGAACCAAGTGAGAAACAATATCCGGAAACTGATTTTCTAGAATCACAATCTCCAGCCTAATCTGAATCACAATATCCTTGGAGTGTATCACCTGTGGTATAAAAAATACCAAAATCCAAGGTTCCTACAATGTACCTTAGAATTCGCATTCCAGCATTCCAGTGACTCTCCTTAGGTTTGTTGGAAAACCTGCTTAATACTCCAACATCATAGCAAATGTCTGGTCTAGTGTTGCACAGAAAAATAAGACTTCCAACCAGCTTCCTATACTTCTTAGCATCTATATAAGGCATGTTATCATCCATAGATAGCTTATGATTTACCTCCATACGTGTGCTAGTTGGCTTGCAGTCCATCATTCCAAATGCGTTGAGAATCGCTTTGGCATATTTTTGTTGTGAGATGAAAATGCCATCCTTCCTTTGCCATACTTCAATTCCCAGACAAAAACGGAGTAGACCTAAGTCTGTCATTTCAAACTCAGTTCCCAAGCTGATCCGAGTTTGATTGATCAGTTCCTGATGATCTCCTGTAATGATCAAATCATCTACATATACAATGACAACAACTAGCTTGCTATCCCTTTTTGTTACATACAAGTTAGCATCAGAAGTACTTCTTTCAAAACCCATATTTTTGAAAAAATGATCTATTCGTTGGTACCAAGCCCGTGGAGCTTGTTTAAGTCCATACAAAGCTTTCTTCAACCTGAAAGCTTTATTTTCTGAATTGGGCACCTCAAAACCCGATGGTTGAGATACATATACCTCCTCCTTGAGGTGACCATTCAAAAATGCAGATTTGACATCCATCTGGAAAATAGGCCAGGCCTTTTGTGCAGCGACTGCAAGTACCATCCGAATAGTTGTCATCCGTGCTGTTGGCGCAAAAGTTTCTTGAACATCAAATCCTTCGATCTGTGAAAAACCCTATACAACTAATCTTGCCTTATACTTTTCTAATGTTCCATCTGCTTTATACTTAGCTTTTCAAATCCATTTAGTACTTATTACCTTCTTCTTTGGCGGCAAGTCGACTAGATCCCATGTATCATTTTTTAGTATACTATCATACTCCGACTGCATTGCCGCTCTCTAACCTGGATCATCAAGGGCTTCTTCAATGGTGGTAGGTTCCTTTATTGAGCCCATGATATCTGCCATTAGAGCCATGTTAACAATGTGTTCTGGGGCTCTTCTTTGCTCCTCTATTCTCTTTGATCTTCGTAATCCATCCGATGATGATTCTGGTACATCTACATGTGGATTGTGATTATCAAAGAGCTGTTGTGCCCACTTCGGTAGTGGCTTACGTTGTGCAGCTACAACTGGTTGGCTTTTTATTGAGGAAATTTCTCCATCAGATGTTTCCTCCTCCTCAACTTTAACCTGTCTTTTGATAGGCACAAGGTGAGATATTTCTCCGTTTGATGAGATAGTAGATTTACCTTTATCTTCTACTAAGTGTGGTCGTTCATCAAACACCACATCTCGACTGACAAAAATCTTCCTTGCCTCAGGATCCCACAACCTGTATGCTTTAGACTCTTCATTATATCCTAGAAAGACACACTTTTTGCTTTTTGAATCCAACTTTGATCTTGTTGAATCAGGAATATGTGCATAACAAAAAAAACCAAAAATTCTGAAATGCAAAACTGAAGGCTTTTTACCAGAATATGCTTCTTGAGGAGTCATCCCCTTCAGTGCTTTTGTGTAGCTTCGATTGAGAATGTAGACTGTTGTATTGACTGCTTCTGCCCAGAATGAATCAGGCATGTCTTGAGCCTTTAACATACAACGAGCCATTTCAACTATTGTCCTATTCCTGCGCTCAACAACACCATTTTGTTGAGGGGTATGAGCTGTGGTAAGTTGCCTTTTCACACCATGCTCCTTACAGTAATTATTAAATTCTGTTGACAAGAATTCACCTCCTCTATCTGTTCTGAATTTCTTCAATTTCCTTCCTGATTCATCTTCTACATACTTATGCCATGCTTTAAATTTTTCAAAAGCATCAGCCTTCTCTCAAATGAAATAAACCCACATCTTTCTACTATAAGCGTCGACTGACAGCAAGAAGTAGAAAGATCCTCCTAAAGCAGGTGTAGACATTTTACCACAGAGATCAGCATGTACCAACTCTAGAGGAGCTTGAGATCGATTGTTGGTCTCTCTTGGAAACGCCTGTCGTTGTTGCTTGCCCATCATACAAGCTTCACAAGGTTCTTGTAACTCTGAAAATGCAGGCAAATGAGCAACCATCCCTGTTCTTTGCATCTCCTTGAAAACTGCAAATCTGAGATGCCCAAATTGTTGGTGCCATAACCTCCTTACATCTTTGTCTTCTGTAGCAGTTAAAGCACTTAACTCATACAAGTTATCCCGTCGTATGCCTTTACCTACAACATTACCTGATGAATCCATGATTTCCGCACCACTCTTATTGAAGTGAACTTTGAGTCCACGATCTGTTATTGCAGAAACTAACAACAAATTTCTTTTGAGTGTAGGTACATAGAGAACATCGAATAACTTTTTCTCAACACCTGGAGAAGTGATAAAAGAGATGGTTCCAGTTCCTTTGGCTGGACACTTGGAGTCATTTCCCACCACTACATTGATGGATTCCCGCAGAGGCACTAGAGAACTATACCAATCCTTTTTACTGGTCATATGGCGAGAAGCTTCACTATCTAAAATCCATGGTTCATCAACATGAGCTTGAGCAGATGAACATACCTCTTCAATAGCTACCCAAAGTTCTAGCTCTGTGTTGTTCGCAGACTCTTTCTTCTTCCATGATGATTTTACAGTCCCATTCCACTCATCAGCTTGCTTCTTTCTGCAATCCTTGATGGCATGGCCTTTCTTTTCACAATAGAAGCAACTTCCTGTGAACTTTTTCTTCTTTGGCTTCTTCTTTGATCCCTCAGAAGAGCCTTTACCTTTTGCATTTGCTAAGAATGCAGCATCAGTTGTACTTTGTCGATTCTTCAACCGCATCTCTTCTTCTAAAAGCATCGCACAAAACTCTTCAAATGTAAGAGGAGTTGGCCTTACCTGAGTGTTAAGGGCTGTTACTAATCCATCATACTTTGCTGGAAGAACACGTACAGATCTTCGAGCCAGCTCTTCCGTTGTTATAACAATACCAACTACAGCCAATTGATCTTGAAGATGCTTTATCCGTTTGATAAAATCTTCAGCCTTTTTAGAATCACAATGCTTTTCATTTGCCAACTGATTTTCTAAATTCTGTATCCTAGTGTGATTCTTGGTCTCATATTGTCGAGCCAATATGCCCCAAGCCTCATGTGATTTAGTAGTATGTTGAACTAAAGTAAGCACAGAATCACTTACACTAGTGACAATTGCACATAATGCATCAACATTCTGCCTCTTCCAAGCTTGTTGAAGATCTCGATCTGGCTGAATCATCAATCTTGAGTTTGTTGGATCTTCAACTGGTATAGGCTCTGGATCCAATTCCATCGGTCCCATGACAGTGTCAAGTAATTCATAGGAGTCCAAAATTGCAGAAATTTTGAACTTCTAGAGTGTATAGTTGGTTCCATCCAGCTTCCCTTCAGTGAATGCAGGTGGACGAATTCAAATAGGTGCAGCATTAACATTAGCTGAAGCACCAAGACTAGTGTTCGACGATGAAGCCATCATGTAATCCCTCGAATAATCTACTGATATTCTAGTCTGCTAGTAGGCAAAAATAGTGATACTTCTCAAGCTATTCGAACCTTACAGCTCTGATACCATGTGTAGTTCAAGCGTAAGCACCACCTCCTTTACTTATCAATCCGCGGAGACGTGAGGACCGGTATGAAGACCACGAGCAAGTGAAGGCACAAGTGCGTGAGTGAAAGCACACAAACATGCACACACATACACACACACGCGCACATAAGGTAAGATCAAAGAGAGGAACAATGGAAAGCTTCGATTGCAAAGAGTTCTCTTACAAAGCTCTATTCTCTAACAAGCTACCTTCAAAAATGAGCTTTCTAGCTCTTTTTATAGTTTTTTGACTAGTTTTGGCCCTGTCCAGACCTAGTGTCTGGCCTAGTTAAAAATTAGGTTCCAGGGCTTATTTGAGGGCTCAAATGAAGTCTAAAAATTATGAAAATTGGTAGGATGATACTTCTAATACTCCTCAAGCTCAAGGACTCCTTGGCTTGAACAAAATGGAGTTACTAAAAATAGAAAATGGTATTTACAATGGTTTTTAGTGATGAAAATCACTATTGTTGTAGGGGATTCTTCTGAAAATTTGACATACACTTCTTGGAGCTCCCTACTTGCTCCCTTTCCTTGTGTGTCCACCTTTTGATGTGCTTCCATGCTTTGTCCTTGACTTTGAGCTTCAACACTCCCCCCCTCTCATACAAAGATTTGCAGGGTACCAGAACTACCCCTTGCACATATTTCCATGGATGTTCTCGGACATGCAGTAGTTAAGCATCACTCAAGTTGCCGACCTTCAGGATCTTCACTCCTACCAAAGTAAGAGGGAACCATAGTTGTGGATGCCATGTTCAGGTGAAGTTCTTGACATCTACCAGATAAGGCATCAATTATATCATCTGCTAGCCGAGACACACTCTATCCAAACTGATAAATGCCCGGTAATCAACACTTCCATCTTCAACTAAGCATGGCTCATTCATGTTTCATGAGCCAAACCTGGGAACAAGTTCTTCCTCTCTTTCTTTTTTTCTTTTTCTCTTTTTTTTTTTTTTGAGGAACAATATCACAAAACAAGAAGACAGAGTTTAGTATCAATCAATAAAAATCTTTGACAGATGTCAATGTGCTCTTGTGCTTGGGATTCTCAAGTGTGTCTATGCACGGCCATGTAATGTGGCCCTATATTAATGCATACTTTGGAAATGCATGACCTGAATGGTGCAAAAGAGAGGGTTGTGCAAGGAGCACATGGTTGTCACTCGTCGAGGCCTGATGTCACCTGCAGATGTTGATGTCATCTTTTGTTGGAGGTATCCATTGGATCTCGAGATGACCACTGATCCTTCCTCTTGATAGGGACCCATTTTAGAACAGCATTTGGCACTGTAGAGATTACTTTAGGCGTCTTACTCGTTGGATGCTTTCTGAACTGTGGTATCCAGTGTGGTTGGCACTTTGGTTCGATGGAGGCTACTTGTACTTTTGGCTTCCAAACCCATATCCTTTTTGCGGGTCTTCCTACTATTGTTGAAGAGCTGATTTGATCTCCTTTCGGTCTCTGTACGTGGTTCTTACCCTCTTCTCCTTTTGGCTTCTTTGTTGAGACCCTTCGCATGTGGGAGAACATAGGTTGTTGTAGATGTAAGAGCTTCTTAGGTACCCACATCTGTAATCGCCCTTGTTGAGTTGCAGCTAATTTCTTAGGCACCCAAACTTGTTGGATACCTTGTGATTGAGCTTGTTCGAGCTGCTTTCTTCGTCTTCTGACTTGGTTGGCTTGCCTGGATGGGATTTGTGGGGCCAAGGCTGGTGGTTTCTCTCCTTTGTGTACCCAGATCTGCTTCATGCTCGGCACTACCTTCCTTTGGACATCTCGTTGTCTATTTGATATAGCAGTTGTTCTATTCGGTTGTGCTTGCTTTGTTGGTTGAGTTGTTGTGGTGGCATTAGTCCGTGCCCCAGAGGAGAAGTCCGCTTGTCGTTGAGCCTGTTCTTCCACGATTGACTCCTTCTACATCATAGAGCTTTTGACACATACATCTTCTTCCATATGATTAGTCTTAGAAGAACTAAGAGAGTGTGTGGTGCCATGATCTGGGAGCATGCAGTTCTCTAATTCTATTGTAATGCATTGTTCATGTACCCAAACTTGAAGAATTTGACTTCTTAGGTTTAAGTTTATTGCATGGTCATAAATCCAATCTTGACCCAAAACAAGTGGTTCTGTAAGGTTCTCATCTTGACACACTAGCACCTTGACTTTCATTCGAACATCTTGAAGGTAGATGGGAAGTTCCACCTCGCCCAAACAAGGGGTTTCCACACCTCCCAATCCTATGAGATAAGCTTCTATGGGATTGATGTTCAACTGCAAGTCTTGGCAGTAGGAAAGTCTAACTGCACTACTTGCTGCACCTGAGTCAATTAATGCTTTCACAGTCCTTGCATCCTTCCCTTGTCCTATCTCTATGGTCACAAAGGGTCGTCGGTCAATGACTTGAGAAGTCGCTATGCCTGATTTTTGGCACATATCCATGTGATATTTTGGGGCTTTTGAGTTGACATCTAGGCCTAGTCACCGTAACTTATTTCGCCTTATGCGCTCTCTAGCCTCTGCTTGTGCTTCTTCTCTCACCCTTGACTCCTCTTCTTTTCTCTTCTTAGCAGTGTTGAGTCTTGTAAGCATATCCTCTGTAAGAGGTTCTTGGTATAACTTGACTCTACATCCACTAATATAGTTGGGCAAGATATCACCTTCTAAAGTAGCCAATTGAACAACACCGCTAGTGGAAATTCTATTAATGATCATGGGTCCATATCCTCTTTTTTCCAACTTGCGGGCATGTTGTTTTAGTGTATAAACCAACACTAGATCTCCCTCTTTCAGTCCCTTATCCTTGATGTGTGCATCGAAGTATGCCTTTTGACTTTTCTTTGCAGCGTAGATGCCTGCAGCCGCTCGTAGCCTTGTCTCACCTAAGCGTTCTAGATCAAAGATCCTAGATGACAATTCATGTCCATTCCACTCATGCTCTTGTGCTACTTTTAAAGCAGGGATTAAGAAATCCAGTGGTAGCACCGCATTCTGTCCAAAGACCATCTAAAATGGGGTGGCATTGAGTACCGTTTTGTAGGCAACTCGGTAAGCCCAAACAGCATGATGAAGTTGTTTGTCCCAATCAGAGCGTTTATTATTTACCAATTTTGTCAATACGTTACAAAGGATCTTATTGGTACTCTCGGCTTGTCCATTAGCTTGTGGGTGATAGGGGGCAGACTTCTTATGTATCACCAAGAATTCTTGGAGAAGATTTTCAATGACTTCATTCAAGAAGTGTGTGCCTCTATCGCTCACCAACTCTATTGGTAGTCCATATCTCGTGAACACATTCTCGAATAAGAACTTAGCCGTAGTCTGAGCATCATTCTTTGTTGTGGCTTTCACTTCTACCCACTTTGTAAGGTAATCTGTGGCTACAATAATATATTCTGCATGGGAGTTTCTGGCTGGGGGGTTAATAGGACCTATGAAGTCTATGCCCCACTTCGAAAATGCACGCCCTCCCATCATTGGCCTCAAAGGCATCTCGTCTTTTCTAACTAGATATTGTGCACGTTGGCATGTGTCACATTTCTTCACATAGGTATGTGCATCTATATGAAGAGTGGGCCACCAAAGTCCTGAGAATAGAATGGTCTTGATCACTCGGTCAGGACCAAAATGTCCACCTGCAACACCACTGTGTGCAGTCTCTAAGACCTTTAAATAGTCTGATTCATGAACGCACAGTCTTAAGTAACCATCTTTGCCTCTTCGGTATAGGTTCTCTCCTACTAAGGCATAGCCTTGAGCCTCTTGCTCCATGCTTCGTCTTCTTGCTAGACTGGCCTCTTTGGGTAATCTTCCCGATCTGATAAACTCTACCAATGGAGCACTCCAATATGGAATTAATGATACTTGATAAAGGGTCGCATGCTCCACTCATGGTCTCTCTCTGCACATTGGACAATTCTTGATCCACTCATGTACTTCTTTGTCCATGCTAGTCCAATACACTCCTAAACGTTTCAAATTCTGCAATGTTCGTTGTTTAGAATAGTGATTTCCTATCATTCCTTCATGGGCTTGTTGCAACCAACTACTATGTTCATCGTCCTCAACACAACAAGCTAATACACCCTTAGTATCTTGTTTGTACATGCTTCCTACTAATATGTGATATTTTTGTGATTTTACAATTTCTTCTTGTGATGTTTTCACATTCTTATTTGCAGGGCCGAAGGTTAGGACTGGTACCAAATTATTTGCCCATTTCGGAACAACTTCTAAATTGAACAAATAAGCATCGAGTAGTTCGTCAGACACTCCTTGCGGTGACTCTCCTGAAGTGATGCGAGAAAGGTGATCTGCCCGAAGGTGGGTTCTACCTTTCCTGACAACAACTTCAAAGTCATACTCCATTAGTAAGAGGAACCATCTTACTAAGCGTCCAGTATTGCAAGGTTTATTGACCAAATATAACAAAGCTTGATTATCAGTGAAAAACTTGAACTTGTTGGCCAATAAATAGTGTCTAAACTTCTTCACAGCATATACCATGCCTAAGCCCTCTCGCTCAGTTGTGGTATAGTTTCGTTCAGCTGCGGTGAGCTGTCTACTAGCGTATGCTATGGGCAAGTCTAAGTTTCCTTCACTTGTGGGTTGTGCTAGCACACATCCTATGGCATGATTGGATGCATCCACATGGACATGGAATGGTTTATTCCAATAAGGAGTGGTCAGTATTGGTGCTGTGCACAAACGTTTCTTGAGTTCATTGAAAGAATTCTCGCATTCGTCGTTCCACTCAAAATTAGACAACAAGGCATAAAGGGGTCTAGCTATGATTGCGTACATGTGGATAAACCTGCGGTAATATCCACAATGGCCCATAAAGGCTTGTACCTCCTTAACATTCCTTGGCCTTGGCAGCTCCGCTATGGCTCGTACCTTATCTTCATCTGTCGAGATTCCATTCTTAGAAACAATATGACCTAAGATTTTACCTTGACACACCATGAACACACACTTTTCTGGGTTCAGACACACTCGATATTCTCTACGTTGAAGATTTGTTTGAGCTCAGGGATGTGAAATCTTCTTTCTTGGGAATGAGCACATAAATCATCCACATACACTTCTAAGCTCTTTCGCAAGAACTCTTTGAAGACATGACACATGAGTCTTTGGAATGTTGCAGGTGCATTGGTGAGCCCAAATGGCATCACACGAAATGCAAAGATTCCCCATTCTATGGCAAAAGCTGTTTTGTGTTGATCTTCTGGGGCAATGGCTACTTGATTGTAACCTAAAAACCCATCAAGGAAGCTATAAACTTCCTTGCCTGCAACACGCTCCAGTAGGTGTTCCGTGATTGGAAGTGGATAACTATCTCTGATCGTAGCGGCATTAACTTTTTTAAGGTTAATACACACTCGCAACTTCCCATTCTTCTTGGGCACCACCACAATGGGGGACACCCATTCAGTATGCTCAATCTCATAGATGAATCCAGCTTCAATCAGCCTATCAATTTCTTCTTTTATTTTGGCTGCATAAGTGTCATTATATGTGTAGGGCTTCTGTTTGGTGGGTTTGGCATCAGTAGTCATGGGGATAGTATGAGAGCAAATTCTTGGATCTACCCCTTTCAAGTCTCTATAGTGCCACGCAAACACATCCCTATATTCCCTTAATAGAGCTACAAGCTCCATTTCTTCTCTTGCACTTAGGTCATCTCCTATATATGTGCATCTCTCTTCGTTCTCTTCAATGGTCACTACAATCTTCTTGGTCTTTTCTTTATTATCATATGTTTCTCCTATGATGGCCTCTCTCTTAGGCATTCGTACCAAAATTTTACGGTCGTCAACTTCATATTTCTTGAAGTTTTCTGGTACTTCAAACAATGATTCCTCCTCTTCTTGTTTCACTGCTTTTCTTTTCTTTTTCTTTTGATTGCTCTCACTCCCATCCTTTGAATTTACCATTTTAATACTTGTGAGAGGTTCTTCTTCTTTCTGGGTGAACACTCCTATATCTTCTAGATAGTGCTTCTCTGAGTTAAAGCAACTATCCATCACAATGGACTCCAGATCATCGTCATTCTCTTCTTCTTTTATGACATCACTAGGGTCACATTCTTCTAGTAAGGGCTGAAACATGAACACTCAGATATCATATCCCTCCTCATCACAGTGAGGTGTCCATTGTTCTTCATTGACAGCAATGTCCATGGTGGCTAAGATTTCAGGCCAGCCATGAGGCTCAAATTCCTCATCTGGAAAGATCATCGGTGTATAGGCTGGGTCTTTAATTGGTCTATCTCATGGCGAAGTTCCTTCTTCTCTTGCCTTTAAACGTTTTTCCTCTTCCTCTGCGACCTTGCACATCCACAAATGAGTATCTTCATGCAGCCATGATGGATCAGGTGAACTTTCAGAATGCACAGAGATGGAATCTTCTTTCGCTTTGTGGATATAATTCCACTGTAGGGGTGGTACATCTCTGAAGGTGTAATCCTTCAAATTGACCTTGGTGGTGACCCCTAAGTGTTGTAAGTACAAGGAGTTGGTTCCCCAATCATGTACTATTTGCAATTGTCGTAGGAAGGGTCTTCCTAGGATCATCTCATAGACGTTATTTTTCTCAAAGTCACATATAGCAAATGTATGTTCAAACTCCACACCACAAGTGGTTAGAGTTATCCATTTGAACAATCCTAGAGGTCTTTCAAAATGACCGTCGGCCATTTGAAGCTTCATTCTAGTTGGTCTTAATGTGGGTTTGCCCCCTTGCTTCCACAAGGAGGTGGTCGCAATAGCAACACCAGCACCTGAATCTATGATTGCTTTGGTTGTGTAACCTTGGTAGGTGATTGGAAGATAAGTATTACCTTCTTCACCCTCACACATGTCCCCTATTTTGTCTAGAGGTATCTCTGGTACTTTTTGCTTAGAGCCTGTTTTTGGCATATTAGAATCAAGTTCTGGGACCTGATCCTTCACATGATTCCATAGCTCGGGTTTTGCTTTGAGCAGCTCTTCTATAGTGAGGTGACACTGAACCTTAGTGTTCTTCACGACATCAGTGTTCCTTGGAACCACTGAGTCTTCATTTCTTACCAGTATTGTGGGAGCTCTAATCTGGAGATTCAGATTCCCATGGGCCTGGAAATTGAGGCAGTTCCTCTAAGGTATTAGATTCAAAATCTAACCTTTCATCTTCTTGTTGTTCTGCTTCATCTCCATAAATAGATGGAATGTCTTGAGGAAATTGATCATGAAAATCATCAATCTCAGGAATAGGAGGGGAATTACCCTTCTCCTTGGCCCATTTCTCTTCTTGTATTTCCCCCAAGAACTCTTGAGAGTACTGTTGAATTGAAGGAGGTGTTCCAGCATCTGTGGAATTAGGAACATAAGCTCCCATTGGTGGTGAGCTTCCTCTTTCAATAACTGGTTGAGCCTGTGGAGGTAAAGAAACTTGTGGTTTGTTTACCAATTGCTGTAATCTTTCTAGTAAGCCCTGGAAATGCAAATCTGATTTGATAGAGTTTGTCTGATTGAACTTTTGACTAGTCTCAAGTATGGCTTGAGCTTGTTCTACCATTTTCATGCACATTTTCATCCGTTCAATCTGTAAATCTACTCTAGGGTAACTCTTGTCTAGATTTGCAGCTGTTGGCCCTTCTTGAAGACGAGCCTGGTAGGCCTTGAACATCATGTCCAAGCCTTCTGGGGTTGGATCTGCAAGAACAGACCCTGGTTGCGGTCTATTTACAATGGGTGGTGGGGTGGGCTGAGGTGGAGTGGATGGAGTTTCAGCATGCGAGGGGCTTTGAGATGCAATGTCTTCTATTTTTGTTTTCGCTTCTTTTAAGCTTTCTTCTAGTTCCGATAACTTTTTATTCCACTTGCGATTGGCCTTCTCTCTGGTATCCTTCCATGTTCTTGTTTTCCTCTTACTAGGCTCTCCTGATTCACTCGACTCTGATTGTTCTGCTGGTTTATCCTGTTTTAAGGCTTGTGCTCTAGTGACAACTTGTATAGGAGCCACATTGCTACTACTTGAACTTGAATCTGCCACTAAGCCTACCACATTAATGGGTGTAATCTTGGGTGCACTAGAGGGGTTTCTTGGACAATCTCTGGGGAGATGGTCTTTGCCACAATGAGGACAAAAAGCCTGTATTGTGATAGCCTGTCCTTGACTAGGAGATGGTGGGTGGGGACAGTCACGAATGAAATGGTCACCTTGACATCTGAAACAAGATCCTCTAGGGGCTTGTGGTCTCATTTGTCTCAATTGGGGCCTAGGGTTAGGATTTGTGTACATGACATTGGAGTATTCTGGCTCCCAATTTTGCTCCATAGGTGGTGCCTCATATTGATACGAGTAAATCTCACTATGTTCAAGTGACTCTGTGTAATAAGCATGTGGACTACCTTCATGGGAGTAGTCTGAACTATGAGCATGAGAGTCATTATCTGGTATCAATGGCGTTAGTGGCACCAATGCTCTATTTGGATTTTCCTCTCCCACAACATACTTGACTGGAATCACATTGGCAGGAGTTGGTGGTTGGTTTCCCAAGATAGGTTGTGGCCTATATGGTGCCTGATATTGCTGTTGTGGTCTATAATATGGCTGTTGGTATTGGTTCTGATACCTACCTTGTGGGTAAGGTTGCTGATAGTTCTGTCTAACAGCGTGCCTATTGTAAGGACAATCTTGAGCCGTATGGTTTGTGTACTTCCTTTCAATAGTGCAGTATGGGGTATTCCTTTCTCTCATGTTCTGGTTGTGCATTGGGCATACATTAGCCATGTGGTCGCCTCCGCAAGTATAACACCGATTCAATGGGGTGACTCTCTGTGTTTGTCTATTTTGGACTCCCAGCTTCTTGGCAACTTGCTCAACTATCTCCTCTATTTCCGTGGAGATTTTTGAAGTATGACTAGTAGAACTATCTGAATCCTTATAGAGTTTGGATAATCCTAACTCCTCACCCATGTTATCTTCTATGTCAATGCATGTCCGCACACACTCTTCTATGGATCTAGGCTCTTTCAAGTATACATATGATCTTAACTTTGTGCTCAGTAAGCCATCTAAGAACAAAGCCACTTGTTTGGCTGGTGTGGGTAGCTCTGGAGCAGGGCATCTTTCTAGGTACTGTCTAAACCTTCTACCTGCTAGTCGCACTGTTTCTTGGGGTGTCTGCTTGAAGTTGTGGATCAAAGATGAAGTGTTATGCCTGATACCACTCTTGGAAAATTCTACAATGAATTCGTCTAGCAGTTGACCTATATCGCGATAGTTGCGACTACTCAGTGGTTGAAACCAAGCTAAGGTAGTGCCCTTAAGAGTCAGACCAAATGCCTCGTACTGGGTGAACAAATCCTCAACCTGTTCAGCTCTTAACACTTGTTTGAACTCGGCCACATGATCATAAGGATCTCCTGACCCGTCAAAATAATTCTTCATTGCCTTGATCACTTGAGTGGGTCTAAGGGTTCTTGGGTGCTCTCGGGGTCTAGGCAAGGGAAAATCTTGTTCCTCTCTTTGTTGCCTATGTGCTTGATGTCTCTCTCTTTCAGGTCTTTCATTTTCAAATCCTAACCTATTCCTGCCCACGGTGTGTGCAAAACTTACCTCAGGTCTCTCTCTAGTTCTTTCTCTCTAGGCTTCATGAGCGTGGGATGATCCTACTCCTTGGAGGCCATGGGAAACATTGGATCTTGGTGGAGGGAAAATCAATTCATTCTTCCAAGTATATGCATGTCTATCATGTTCTGTTACCAAGAAAATTTTCTCTGACGTGTTATCCAGGTAGACAACTTTGCCTGGTATCTCTGGATCCTTGAACTCGTAGATGATGACTATGCCCAATTGGCTAGGTTGATCTGGCTTGAATCTCCAAAAGGCTTCCTCTGTTTCTCTATTCAAAAATAATTCTATGCTTTTGTTGTCTTGAGGGATCTAGTCTAGTGTGATCACTCTGGTCAGAACTGACTTACCTCTAGGAGTCTGGGGTCCTTGTTCTACATTTCCTTGTTCTAGGTCTCCTATCTCATTCTCATGAATGATATTTCCAAACTCATCGGTCCTATCTGGTTGGTTGGTAACCACATACATGGTTCCTTCCTTATCAATGTATGAACCCTCTTCAAACTTGACCACCGAGTGTTCAAGTCCAAAGGATTGATCTGGATTTTTGAGTTAGACCACTGATCGCCTCAGGCCATCCTCATAGATGCGAGCACCTAATCGGTTGGTCCGAATATATTCCAACTGTTTCTTATAGGGACCTTCTGGTGTTTGTAGATGGGCAGTCGCTGAGACACCTATAGGTTTCCCCATGCTAAAAGACATTTCTGAGTCACTTGTTTCTGAACTTAGTCCATAAGAATGACCACTTAGTTGTTGTGCCCAAGACTTAGCTGTATGGTTGACACTGGACTGAGAAGATCTAATGCTTTGTCTATCCTTTCCTAGGTGTCTCCAGATCTCAGGTTCATAAGCTTTGGTTAAGAGTCCAAAACTTCGCCTTGGTATGGTTCACAAATCCTTTGGAGCCCCTTGGGTTCTTGGTCCCACCTGAGGATCAACTTCAAAATATCCTATCTGAAAATCAACGCATTATTCGAAAGGAGCTTTCCAACGAGCTATAGAGCTCAAAAAATGGACTTTGGATGAAAAAGTTATGTCAAATCAGGCTTCTGGGGGTCAAAACAGGCAAACAGGACCTTTTGGACAGAATCGCGATTTTGTGATCTTCAAGAGAATCGCGATTTTGTGAACTTCAAGAGAATCGCGATTGTGTACCTTGAGAATCGTGTTTTCACAAAATCGAGTTTTGGCTGAAAATCGTGATTTGTGAGAATCGCGATGTTGAGCACAGAATCGTGTTTTTAAAAATCGCGATTTTGAGCCTTGAGAATTGTGTTTTCAAAAAATTGTGTTTTCACAGAATCGTTTTTTTCACAAAATCGTGTTTTCACAGAATCCTGTTCTAGAGAATTGCGATTTTATCTCAGAGAATCGTGTTTTCACAAAATCGTGTTTTTCACAAAATCGTGGTTCTCAGAATCGTGTTTTTCACAAAATCGTGGTTCTGAGAATCGTGTTTTTTTGACATGAAAATCACGATTGTGTCTCAGAGAATCGTGTTTTCACAAAATCATGTTTTTACTGAAAATCGTGATTGGTGAGAATCGCGATTTTGAGCAGAAAATCGTGTTTTCACAGAATCGTGTTCTAGAGAATCGCTATTTTGTCTCAGAGAATCGTGATTTCATAAAATCGTGTTTTTTGCTGAAAATCGTGATTGGTGAGAATCGCGATTTTGAGCACAACCACACAATCGCGATTCTGAGAATGACCACAGAATCGTGTTCTTTTCCACAAGCTTTTAGGCGGGAAACAGAGAATCGTGATTTTTCAAAAAAATTTGAATTTTCACAGAATCGCGATTTTCATCATAGAATTGCGTTTTTTGGTGGGAAATTCAAATTTCTGAGCGCCGACAATGGCGAGCTCCGTATGAGCAGAAAATCATGAAAAAAACACAGCGCTTGCTCTCCCTCGCACCTCCTAACTCCTTCCCACACAATAATGCATGAAAAATGGTATGAAAATGGTGAAAATGCACTAAAAAACAAGAAATTTCGAAGAAGAAGAAGATGGAAGAAGGTGGAGATGATGATGATGATGAAGATGAAGAGGAAAAAATAGATAATGAACTGAAATAACAGTTTTTTTACCTTCCAACGTCGTAAATCTACGATCTTACCATCACAACGCTCGTCCTCGAAGCTCTCTCCCCGGCAACGGCGCCAAAATTTGGTGTAGTTCAAGCATAAGCACCACCTCCTTTACTTGTCAATCCACGGAGACGTGAGGACCGGTATGAAGACCACGAGCAAGTGAAGGCACAAGTGCGTGAGTGAAAGCACACAAACATGCACACACATACACACACACACGCGCACAAGGTAAGATCAAAGAGAGGAACAATGGAAAGCTTCGATTGCAAAGAGTTCTCTTACAAAGCTCTATTCTCTAACAAGCTACCTTCAAAAATGAGCTTTCTAGCTCTTTTTATAGTTTTTTGACTAGTTTTGGCCCTGTCCAGACCTAGTGTCCGGCCTAGTTAAAAATTAGGTTCCAGGGCTTATTTGAGGGCTCAAACGAAGTCTAAAAATTATGAAAATTGGTAGGATGATACTTCTAATACTCCTCAAGCTCAAGGACACCTTGGCTTGAACAAAATGGAGTTACTAAAAATAGAAAATGGTATTTACAATGGTTTTTAGTGATGAAAATCACTATTGTTGTAGGGGATTCTTCTGAAAATTTGACATACACTTCTTGGAGCTCCCTACTTGCTCCCTTTCCTTGTGTGTCCACCTTTTGATGTGCTTCCATGCTTTGTCCTTGACTTTGAGCTTCAACACCATGTAAGACAATAGTTACGCAATATAACACAGGAGTAGTAGCAGAGAAGATAATAGATATAGGAGAATCTCAACAATTTTCTACTAACAACAAGTACAAAGATGATGGCGTTGTGCACCCATGCGCTCTCAAGGTAGAGCTTAAATGGCGATCTAGACAACTCTAGATAGGGAGATATAAGGTAGAGGTATGCTGGCTCAACTTGATGTCTCAGGTAGTGCAGAAGTCATGTATATATACGATCATGGGTGGCCTTCCGTGGACGGCAATACATGGGCGGTAGAGCGTGGGCGGCCACCACCCGCGTAATTGCCATACATGGCTTAGACCGGTTGAACCGACCTAACAAATATAAATGATTTCTAACACCAATAGGGAATATTCTATGGAATATTTCCTTTACCGTCGTGCCTGGGGTGTTGCCCCCGGACCCCCACCAGGGGGCCTACTGGCCCCCTTGGACCCCCCAGCCGGGACTGCTCCCCGCTGCCTCGGACCCCCCAATTGGGGACCCTGGTAACTCCCTTTCCTTACAATACCTTACATGATCCAATATGACCTTCATCCAACATGCAAGTTGGGATTCCCATCAATTGGGTAATGCACGCTTGGCTTCTCCTCATAACGCAGGCCTTACAAAATGTGCATACAATCATTAGGGGTAGACATTGATCATATACTAACAATATCACCTCTCATTATGTATGTCTTCATGATTTATGTATTTGTTGTAAGCCCAAAATGAAGCTAGACCTTAAAAACATAAAGGGCACACTCATAACCTTAATGTAGAGTGTTGAATTAAAAAGGTAAAATGTATTTATGGCTTATATAAAAGCCAAAATATAAATAGAGAGATGGAATACTAGAAAAAGTTGTGACCTTATCCATATAGAGTGATGTAGAGCACCAAAAGCCACCCAAGAAAATGGAATGACAAAGGCCATGAAGTGAAAGGTCAAGAGGTCAGAGAAGATGCACAGGTAGGTGAAAAGTCCCATGCCCATAGCTCTATATATAGAGCTCATTTGAACATGAAAATTTGTGGAGATGACAAGGAGATGGTGTAGAAGCATATGCTGGTCATTCTCTCACCAATGGAGATCAGAAGGTACCTCATTTGGATGCTACAAGGCACAAAGGTATTCCAGTCGCATACCTTTTTGATACATAGTCACCTTGTGAAGGTCATATCTCTCTATGTACCTATCCATTTAATGCATATATGTCTTGTTGGAAATACTATCTCTCATACTCTCTATACCTCAAATATCCCTATCATATGATTCTCTAGTAATGACTAGGAATTGAACCTCAATGTTTTGCATAACCTGAGATGATAGATAGTCTAACTTTGTGCAGTCGGTTACCTGGCCATATGAACTCCAAATGGAGTATTCTATAGCTTGTTAGAATTCTATAAGAGTCTATTATGTGCTGCTAAAATCGTAGAGCCATTGGATCTCTCCATTGTGATAGAATCAGGTTTTAGTAAGCATATGTCTTACAGGGTGGATTCTAGAAGAGGTTTTCTAACTTCCGTTGCGTGTATTGGAAGTATTGGAGTGAAATTTCTCCACATTTTGGTATCAAAGATTTGGTTGCAGAGTATTGGGAGTGGAGCCCTTGGATGTGGAAAGAGATATTGGAAAGCTATGGAGATTAAGCTTTTGTAAGTAATAACATTTTGTTGCTTTATGTTAATTGAAGTCCAAAACTCTCTTGTCCTACTCTCATACATAGTCTTGAGAATTGAGGCATGCCGTAAGTGATGCTAATCACTTTTTTGAAGATTTATGAGCAGCCTATAGAAGGAGATGCAGATTAGAGCAAAGAATCTTGGATGAGCAACTATGAGTTGCCTGTGAAGATTGTATGCATGTTTGAGATGTTGCACTCAATTGAATGAAGTGAAAGTTATGATTATGTACATGGTTGATGGTTAAAGATTTTATGTAAGCTTTATGGATATCATTATATGCTTTTGAATGTGAGATGCTTATGTATGCATGCTTGTGAAATTTTATGCTCAAGAATAATGACAATTGTGGACAGCCTTGCTTAGGCTGAATAACAAGTGAATTTGAAGTTGATGATTGATGTCTCTCATGCACGAATGTATGCTTATGTGGTCAAAGATAATATATACACATGTTTGATAATGTGTGGATGAGTATGAGGCTATTTTATAAAGCCTATACATGCTGAAATTTGCAGGTTTGTGTAGCCATATGAATTGGCACAAAGAGAGCTGAATATATGATCAAATGATTTGTAATTTGCATGCATGATTATATGTGATTGTTGGTGTGATATTGAAGAACTAAAGGTTGGTCATGTTCAGCCATATATGAGCTGAAATTAAATGTGTTTGGATGCCAATAAGATTGGTAAGATGCAAGGCTGCTATGTATGAATTTCGTGGATGTAACTTGTTGTGGATAAAACTCATTGAAGTAAATTTGCAAAAGTAAATGTGTATGCTTAAGTTATGATAACTAAAAGCATTTGATTCTTGAGTTTAGATACATCATGTGAACGCAATGCTCATATTTGGACAAGCCAAAGCAAAAGATTGGCAAAGCTTAGATGAAGTAAGGACACAAAGCTTGGAGCGAAAATGAAGGAAGGAGCCCGAGCTACACGTTTGTCAAATACTTGAAGTTTTGAAGGCTGAAGATTGAACCCAAGCTAAAGGTGGATAAGGGTGAAGCCCAGGATTGAGCTTCCCAACAAAGGAGGAGTAGAAGACTCCAAGGTAAGGGCTGCCATGAAGTGTTGAAGACTCAATGAGGACTTGAGGATACTCCCCATGGTTTGAGCACAAGAAAGTGCCAAGATAGAAGGTAGAGTCACTCATCAAAAGTGTGACAACATGACTGAAGTTGATTGAGGTAAATGAAGGTAAAGAAGTTCATTTGCAAGTCTAAAGGCTGATGTAAATTGTTGAGAAAAAATCCACATTGTATGTGGTGGTAAGTTCCAAGCATAAATCATGTGAATGTATTGGCAAAGGATGAGGCTAATAAGACCACCAAAAGAGAGTGGTCAGCCAATGTAAATACAAGTAAGACCATCCCAAGAGGAATGGCAAGTCTATGTGAGGCAATTAAGACCGTCCCAAGAGGAGTGGAAAGCCTATGTTAGGTGCAAGAAGCACCATAGACCAAGTGAAGGTCTAGTGAAAGGTTGAGGCAAGTAAGACCACCTAGAGAGTGGAAAGCCTATGGCAAGTAAGACCATTCAAAGAGGAATGGCAAGCCTATGTGAGGGAAAGTAAGACCATCCCACAAGGCATGGCATCCCTTGTTAGGTGCAAGAGGCACCATTGATCACATTCACAATTTCTTGTGCGTTTTTTTAGGTGAAGAAGAAAGCTTCAAAGATGTGGAATTTATGAATGCTTCACATGAAGAGGAACTCATGAAAGAGTTCACTCATGAAAGAGTTCATATATGATCAGCTCATTGTTGATTTTGCAAGTCTAAAGTCAGCCATGAAGAATGGAGTAAAGATTATGAAGCAAGGGGGAGTTATCTTGCAAGGATTGGAAGATCCAGAAAGAAATCCAAAGAAGAGGAAAGTACACAAAAGAAGTAGGTACAATCAAAGAAAGAGCAAGAGCAGCCACTAAAGGTAATTTCAAAGCATGAGGAGGAGCCATCATTATCAAAGGAGCATCTAGAAGGAAGGAGCAACCATGATGCACAAAAGAAGGCATGATGAAAAAGGAAGCATGACAACCATGGCATCATCAAAATGACATGCAAAGATTGCACCCAAAGATAGAGTCAAAGATGATCCAAAGACAAAGGAGGATCAAAGAGAAGCATGAAAAGAAGAGAGAATCCATGAATCCATGAAGGTAAAGAAGAAGAGAGAAGTTGCAAAGAGAGGACAACAAGAAAGAGAGTGAAGCAACAAAGGTACATGAAGCCAAGGTGATCTCATGTTCTAAACATATGTATGAAGCATGTTTCTTGATAGGTGTTGAAGAAGAGCTCTTGTGAAGAGCCAAAGAAGCAAGCATGAAGCTGGCAGGAAGCCAAAGAAGCTTCAAAGCAACAAGGGAAGATCACCAATCTATCAAGGAAAGGGAAATAGAAAGCAAGGACAAAGAGGAGAAGAATTGGAGAGTAGCATGGACTCCCAATTGTAGCTTGAGGGGGAGTGTTGAAAAATATGGAACATGTGCAAGCTTCAATTGTGAGGCTTGACACATACTCACCTCTCATTATGTACCTCTTCATGATTTATGTATTTGTTATAAGCCCGAAATGAAGCTAGACCCTAAAACTATAAAGGGCACACTCATAACCTTAATGTAGAGTGTTGAATCAAAAAACGAAAATGTATTTATGGCTTATATAAAAGCCAAAATATAAATAGAGAGATGGAATATTAGAAAAGGTCGTGACCTTATCCATATAGAGTGATGTGGAGCAACAAAAGCCACCCAAGCAAATGGAAGGACAAAGGCCATGAAGTGAAAGGTCAAGAGGTGAGAGAAGATGCAAGGGTAGGTGAAAAGTCTCATGCCCATAGCTCTATATATAGAGCTCATTTGAACATGAAAATTTGTGGGGATGAAAAGGAGATGGTGTAGAAGCATTCACCAATGGAGATCAAAAGGTACCTCATTTGGATGCTACAAGGCACAAAGGTATTCTAGTCGCATACCTTTTCGATACATATTCACCTCGTGAAGGTCATATCTCTCTACGTACTTATCCATTTAATGCATATGATATCTTTTTTAAAATCTTATCTCTCATACACTTGGTACCTCAAATATCTCTGTCATATGATTCTCTAGTAGTGACTAGCAACATTTCTTGTGAACCTCAGTGTTCTGCATAACCTGAGATGACAGGTATTCTAACTTTGTGCAATCAGTTACTTGGTCATATGAACTCCAAATGGAGCGTTCTATAGCTTGTTAGAAAGATATAAGAGTATACAGTGTGTGGATAGAATAACATAGCCATTGAATATCTGAGGTGTGACTGCAACAAATTTTAGTAAGCATGTGTTTTACACGACAGATTCTAGAAGAGGTTCTCTAACTTCTGCTACGTGTATTGGAGTGAACTTTCTCCACATTATAGTCCCAAAATTCAAGCAAACTTCTTTTTAAACTAGAGCTATAAACATTCTCAAGATAGTGTGAAGCATGCCTTATTTGTCTCAGTTCTTTATGCCCATGGTCTCCATAGAATCTAGGGAATGTTCATCCATTTCTGTCCTCACAATGTGGGGATGAAGGTTTTGAGTCCATATCTATAGAGGTGTGCACTATTTCCATTTGATGTTTCTATTCGTTTGTTTCTCTCTATGCATGTATGTAAACCTAATGATATAAACAATGGCATTAAGAAATTAACTAGTCACTTATGGGCTCTACTGTGAGTCAAGCAAGCATGCATAAAGTTTTAGATATTTTGATAGGATACAAATACACACCCACATACATATATACATGCATACATTCACACGCACATACACACACACACACACACACACACACATATATATATATATATATATATATATATATATATATATATATATATATATATATATATATATATATATATATATACATACATATAACATGAACTAGCAGATTGAAATTATTTTTTTTACCAAGCAACAATACTGTTCCTACATTAGGTGGTGAAGAGAAGATAATGATCAATAGTCTTGGTATAGATTATCATTGTATACATGCATGTCCTAATGGTTTTATTTATATAGAGGTGAATATTGAGACTCTTTTGACATGTACAAAATATCAATCTCTGATATAAAAATAGAAAAGGGTAAAATCTCAAAGAAAGTATTGAGAAATTTTCCATTAGCTCCACAAATTAAACATATGTTTCAAAGTCGAGGATTATCAAAGCTTTTGACATTGGGATTTGATCATAAACATAATGATGGATTAATGGGAATTGTAGCTGATAGTGGAGCTTTTCAGCACATTGATTCTAGATGTCCTAATTTTGCACAAGAGCAGTGGAATCTAAAGTTAAGTTTTGCCTAAGATGGGATTGATCGGATTTTGATGAAATCTAGTAAATGGTGCACACGACAATAGTTAGTGATCAACCACAATCTCCAAACATACTTTAGCATTCAGAAAGATCATTTGTTTCTTTCAATTTAAATCCCAAGAGGAAGATAATTAAAAAAATTGAATTTATCTCTTGCTCCACTCATTGAACATCTCTAAGATTTATGGAGAGGTATTAATGTCATTGATACATCCAAAAGCATTGATCAAAGACACATTATGGTTTGTGGAAGCTAGGACTATACAAAATTTTGCAAGATATGGAATCTATTCACATAATGATGTATTGATTTATTTTAATACAAATACATTGTTGTTTGAGTTAACTTAATTATATTTGTATGGTTTTCATGCATCTAGGAGTATCTACTAATGGATATAAGTTTTTTTAGTAATATAGTGATTGATTGAGATCACTCTATGTAAGAATCTAAACAAAAATATTTGTCATCCACATCGGAGGCTTTTGTGTGATGATCATCCATTAAAACACAAAAGAGAAGATATACATTTTAATGGAATGATTGATACATACATATATCAAACATAGATGTACATACATACATACACATCACACACACATGCATGCATACACACATTCATACTTGTAGCACAACACACAATACTGAATGTATAACTACTAGAATGTGCAAAGATAAGTGACCCGTTCGCGCAATAGGTGTATATACGAGCCACAAGAAAAAAACTTCTTAAAGAGGGAAAAAATGCCCAAGCCATGGTAGTGTGCTCACACACATCACTACCTAAGTATATCAACAAATCTTGCTTGGGAGTGATGTGGTGAACAAGGAGTTGGCACTCATGTATAAGGAAGTGCAAGCTATGTGGAATCACTCCACAAAAGGAAGTAACGCCCAAATCTTTGTTGAAAGCTTAAAACTTCTCCCTAAGTAGAGCCTTCATGAAATGGTTTACAATGTTCTCCTGCATGGGCACATATGCCAAGTTGATCTCTCCAGCAGAGAACCTCTCCCAAACATATTGATAATGCACCTCAATGTGCTTAGTGCGAGAATGGAACACATGGTTCCTTGCAATTACCAATGCGCTCTAACTGTAAGTGAAGATGGCACTTGTAGAAGACTAACCAGAACCCAAATCAACCATAAGGCATCTGAGCCACACACACTCAACAATCACTGTGAAAGCTTCCCTATTCTCATCCTCACAACTGGAAGTGGTGAGAGTAGGGTGCTTCTTGCTCAACCGAAATTTCATAGCAACCAACTGAGTTAGAATTAGAAAAAGCATATAAATCTGTCGATAGTGATCCTCCCTTGGGATAAAACAATCCAAGTAGCTGGTTACCACTCAAGTAGTGAAAGATGCACCAATTCTTGACACCTGGGAAATGCATAAACCTACTCATTTGTGAGATAGAAAATTGAATATCTGGCCATGTGATGCATAAGTGAATCAAGCATCCAATAGCCTACTGATAGAGAAAAACATCAAATGCGTCTCCAACATCATGAAGACTCAATCCTAAACCTATCTCCATAGGAGTGGCAATAGGTTTGCAGTCTTCAAGGCCAAAATATTGCAATATGTGTCAATATATTTCATTTGAAATAAAGCTATTCCGCCATGAACTTGCATAAACTGAATGCCCAAATAATGAAGCAAATGCCCCAAATCAAACATCTCAAATGAGGCATGCAGATCAGCCTTCAAATCAACAATATGCTTCTCATGAGGACTAGTGAGCAACATGTCATCAACATACATAACAATGATCAGAAGCACAATGTTCTCAAAACCATGTTCAATGAGGTAGGTGTGTATCTTTTCATACCAAGCATGTGGTGCTTGTTTCAAACCATATAATGCCTTCTTCAACCTACATGCTTGGTTTTCATGCCCTTTGTGCACAAAGCCATGGGACTAAAAACAAATAATTCTTCATGCAAGTCAGCATTCAAAAATGTAGTTCTAATGTCCAACTAATGTACATTCCAACCATGATGAGCTGCAAGTGGGTAGATGCTATGAACAGAAGTCATTCGACA
Source organism: Ceratopteris richardii (assembly GCA_020310875.1). NCBI lineage: Eukaryota > Viridiplantae > Streptophyta > Polypodiopsida > Polypodiales > Pteridaceae > Ceratopteris > Ceratopteris richardii. The sequence continues at coordinate 47,526,127 of CM035429.1, forward strand.
AGTAGGAGCAAAGGTCTGATCAAAATCAATACCTCTTTCCTATGCATAACCCTTTGCAACAAGCCTAGCCTTATACAAGTCAATTGTTCAATCATGCTTACACTTCAGCTTTTATACCCACTTAGTGCCAATGGCCTTCTTTCAAGGAGGCAAGTCACATAAAGACTAGGTACCATTCTTCATTATAGCATCATATTCAGATTGCATAGTAGCCATCCAATTTTCTGAATTCCGTGCTTCATCGAATGAAAGAGGCTCATTCTCATCACAGAGACTAGATGCAACCATAGCATAGCAATCTCATGCAAAAGAGGCACTATGAGGGCCTAAACGAGTATGATGTGACAAAGTTGCATCTAATTTGCTATCATGCAAAGTCTACACCAACCATTTTGGCATAGCTTTTGCCTCCTCAATATCAACTCTCTCATCAACAAGTGCATCGCATAAATTTGCATCAGAAATCTAATGATCTGTATCTTCACATGAAACCTATAAAGGCTGAGAAGTTGCCTCATTAGGACCAGCACTAGACAATCCACCTATAAAAAGAGGCAGCAAAGTATCATACATGTCTTTGGAGCTAACATATGTCTCCTTAGTACATGAAGGTAATGGTAGAGTAGCATCTTCCACAAAAAGAACATGATGGCTAACCAAAATGTGTTTAGTCTGTGGATAATAGAGATGATAGCCTTTGCTTTCATAACTGTACCCAAAAAAGAAATTCATTACTTTATCATCCAATTTTCTGTGATGTTGTTTAGTCACTCATCTATATGCCAAACAACCAAAAACACACAAATGAGCAGTAGATGACTTGTGACCATGCCAAGCCTCATATGTCGTGATAGACTGTAATGTCTCGATGGGAAACCTATTAAGTACATATGCTTCATACATAATAGCCTCAAGCTAGAACCTATGGTAAAGTCTGACTCTTGACCATACACCTCGTCATCTCCATGATTGACCTATTATTTCGTTCAACAACTCCATTCTTTTGAGGTGTATATGGAACTATAAATTGATGTTTTATCCCACGTTCATCCACAAATGCATTAAAGCTAGAAGACATATATTCCCCCCCTCGATCAAAACAAAGGGTGCCCATTTTACATGTTCATAGATTTTCAGCCAAAACCAAAAACTATTTGAAGCACATAAACACTTTGGACTTTGCTTTCAATGGATATATCCATGGATGCCTAGAGAAATCATCATTGAAATTCATTAAGTAAAGATAATTTCCAAAAGAGGGTGTCTACGTAGGACCACAAACATCAGTGTGAACAAGCTACAAATTTGGAGTAGCTCAAATTGAACCATTTTTGGAATGGAAGAATGCTCAATTTTTCCCAAAATACAGAATTCACAGACATGTTTACTAAGTACCTCAAGTTTGAGCAAAGAGGACACCATATCACATTTTTGCAAGTGTAACAAATTAGCAAAATTTAGATGATTGGGGATGTTTTCTTCATTTCTCAACTGCTAAAAGCTTGGCCAAGATGGAGAGCAAAACTAGGGTTGTAGTTTCCCTTCCCCTTCATGCACGCAAAGGTGCTCCCATTGTCATCTCAGGCATATGTCCTCGCATCCCTACCTCGTGCCACTCTTCCGGGAGGCTAAAAGAGCTCCCCCCTCTCCCCCCGCGGTGTCAATAGGATTTCCAAATCCATATTCACATTCAAAAAATAAATACTTTTTAATTTCAAGATGGTTAACTGTTATCTCTCTCAAATCTTTTTGATGCATTTATTTGACTTGACTAATCTTTCTCTTATTCATAACTTTATGTGAACACTAAGTGCATTTTATGTGTGTCCATGATCATATGGAGATATGTATGTGTGAATGGTAGCGAACTTAAGTATGGATATCTACATGTGTTTATGCTTATGTATGTATGGGGTTGTATATCTATCTGTGAGTGCACTTAATTATGTATGTGTTCATGTGTCTATGAGTGTGTGTGTTATATCAATGTGAGTTTTATGACTATATGTATGTGCTTGAATATGTATACTTAAATAATACGTATGTGTGTACCTATGATTGTGTTTGTGATGTATATGGGTACAAATGAACTTATGAATTATATGTCTAAATGTCATGTATATGGTGATATATGTGTGAGCATGAATGTTCATATGTGTTAAATACTCTTGCGTATGTTCATATATTTGAATTTAATTAACCATCACTATATGTGAGCATGTGTTGAGCTTTCCATAAGTGAGCATGTATGTGCATGTGTGTTAATATGTCTATATGTGTGCCTGTGTGCTTATGACTATAAGATTTATTGTATGTGCACCATGTGAATAGATCCATGTATATGAGCCATAAATGTGCATCTCCATTATAAGTGCATGTGTACTAACCCTATGTGCCTATATAATTTTTATAGGAACATAAAAGATATGTAAGTTATGTATATATATATATATATATATATATATATATATATATATATATATATATATATATATATATATATATATATATATATATATATATATATATATATATATATATATATATGATTAATTAATATACATATATTTAGCATATACATTAAATAAACGTGTTGAATTAATACAAGAATAATTAAAATAACTATTTAATATTTAGATAATATAATAAATATATGATAATAGTCTTTTTAATTTTAATATAAGTAATATATGTAAAATAATATACGTGTGATAAAGTAGAAGTTAGTTCAAAGTGATATGTGTTAATAAGTGTAGTATGCATGATTGAGTTGCTCTGAGTTAACTAGGAGTATATATGTGCATGTTCATATGTAAAATTGCGTATATATATATGTGTAATGAGTTAGAATGTTTTTTTCCTAATGTTCATCTTGCTGGTGCATATGCAGAGAGAGATAGAGAGAGATAGAGAGAGAGAGAGAGGGAGATAGAGAGAGAGAGAGGGAGAGAGAGAGAGAGAGGGAGGGAGAGAGAGAAAACAAGAGAGAGAGGGGGAGAGAGAGAGAGAAAGAGAGAGGGATATTAACATGCATATTTATGATAGGTATGAATGTTACATGATGTGTAGGAAGTATTTGTATGAATGCATATGTAAGTGAGCATGTGCATGAATGCATGTGTAAGTGTGATAAGTGTATGCATGTATATGTGGAGGTGTATGTATGTATATGTGTGCATGACAGTGAATGCTAGTGTTTGAATATGCATGTTAACATATATGATGTGTATTAGCATGTTGGAGAATGTATATGTTTATGTATAAATAGGTGCATGTAGAATGCATGCATGAATGTGAAGAAGTGATGCACATGTGTGTAAGAGATTAGAAACATGAGCATGGTATATATGTGGTGAGCCAACGTATATATAAAAGTACATAGGATGCTTATGAAGTTAACATGCATGTATGAGTATGTATGCAAGTATTATTATATAACCATGCAATAGATGAATGCATTTAAGTGCATATAGGTGCTTTAATGTATACATGAGCATATGCATGAATATTAAGAATGAAGATGCATGTGTTAGTGTATATGCATATAGGAAGCTATGAGTATGTGCATGAGAAGTGCATGAATGCATCTACGAGTTAGTATGCATGAGCATATGTGTTTGCATGTACATTTGCATAATAATGTATGTTTATCTATGCATATGAAAGTATGTGTGTTAGCGCAAGTGAGAATGAGAGTATAAAGAGTATGAGAATGATGAGATATACATGTTAGAGTGATTCATGAAATAGAATGATTATGTTAGGGTGCATAAGCATGCAATAAAAGGTATGAGCGTGTTTGCATGAAAATACATGTGTATGAATGCATGTTTATATACATATGCATGAGTGTAAGTGGGAAAATACATAATTAAGACATGCATAAGTAGATGGATTTTTACATAAGTGATGAATTAGTATGGATATGCATCCCTATGTGCTTAAGTATATGCATGTGTGTATGCATATAGGTATTTATACATATAAGATAAATGTAAGTTAACATGTATGCATATGAATGCATCTAAATGTGTAATGCAAGTGCTTGTGTGCATGCATATGAGTTAAGTGCATATGGACAAGAAATACATATGAAAGTAAATAAAATTGTAGTGCCTTAATGTATGGTAATCATGAATGAAGTGTGTAAGCATAATGAATGTATGAAAATGAATGAGTGTTTTATGTTTTATAAACACATACTTATTTTTTCCTAATCTTAGTCTTGCAGACTATTTGAAGAGGATTAATGAGTAGTGACAACATGATGAAACCTATGAGCTCATGACTTGGAGCTGCATTTATGCCGCTTATCTTAGTTTCATTTTATCACATTTTGAAAAATAAAATCTTGTATTAGGCTTTTGGTCTAAGGATTTGTCTAGGAGTATCTTCAAAGTGTTTGTATTAGAACTTTTCTCAAAGCACTTGTATAGGATTATTTTGGTTCTGAGATCTTAGTATTATCATTAAATAGTTCAATTATAAATAAAATTATGTCTTTACACTTTATTTCTCTTGTCTCCAAACAATGCATCATATAAGTGATGAAGAATTAAACATACAATCATATCAAGATATTGTTTCTAGGTATAGAGCTGCACTTCCTTATGGACCTTAGATTTATAGACTAAACTTAAATAGAGTATTAAACTATAGCTAATAACTCCCCACACACTAAAAACACATCCTAATTCCTAAAATACACAATGAAACACTGAGCGCGTTGTCGGCGCGAAAGCAGCGGTTGGTGGATCAAGCCAACCGCTGAAAATACGGCGCACGCCGGGTGCTTGGAGCAATCTCAGGTCCAACTCGCAAGAAATCAACACTTGAAAACAATATTTTAGTAGTAAAATATTAACAAACATATTGATTCTTTTTTGTGAATCATAAAAGTCTGACACATTTCGATAAGTCTTTAACTCGTCACATGATAAATACATCCAATTACAATTCCTAAAATATTAATTTTCTCTAATATGCTTCTGTAAAAGTGCAAAATGATATAATCAACTCTTGCAATAATGTCGGTTTTGACTACTTGAAATCTTGGCGTTTAGATTAATTTAAGGACTTTGAACCCTAGGGGATTGACGTGGTATTACTGCACGAATTACCAGAAGTTATCATACTAAAATTTAACGAAGGTGATTTTCTGAACTCACTTCATGGTTCCTTTGCATAACAATATAAATAACAAATCCTTATAAAAATTCAAGCATCATCCTAAGTCAATATACTTTTCTTTTTTCTATGAAGCATTCGAATTTTGCATACGCTGTCTTCAAAGCATTTGCCGTAAGTTCCTAGAAAATAAGCTAAGTGCAGGATTCATTCTAATATTTGAGCGACAAGGAATTATTTGCTACAGTGTTCACAGTTTATTCAACTCCAAGCGTTAGTCTTAATCAATTCGTTTCTCAATTAAGAGAACAGAAGAGGCAGCTCACCCCGATAAATAGATAGGAAAAAACAAAGTCGAATCGCAGATTTTAGATCAAGAGCATAATTGTCACTACAATATTCCTCTTCAACAATTTACTGTGTTCTACTTTTATGGTGAAAGAGCAACAACGTTGTTCGTGAATCAGACCTTCAAAGTTGTACACCTATCTGTAGTAATATTGTCGTGATGCAGATAAATCAGAAAATATCAGTAACGCTGATTAGTTATCATTGCACAAGTCTAGAATTTGGAGCGTTGCTGATCGATTATCTTGACATGTAAGAGCATGTCAGAAATCTGTAGAAGAACTCACATAATTTCAAAGTGCAGTAGTTGGTTATATTCCAAGCTCATACCTGCGCTGATTAGTTATCATTGCACAAGTCTAGAATTTGGAGCGTTGCTGATCGATTATCTTGACATGTAAGAGCATGTCAGAAATCTGTAGAAGAACTCACATAATTTCAAAGTGCAGTAGTTGGTTATATTCCAAGCTCATACCTGCGCAGAATTTTGTGTTGGAGCACGATATCACTGTATATTCTGCTCCCACTAGTTACACGTTCTTCCAAATCAACATCAATCAATAAACCAAGCAAATCCTAATGATTTTCAAGCTCAATTCAATAACCATTTTTCAGTAAAACTCATTGAGATTGCACAACTCAAGATGCATCCCATAACAACACAAGAACTTTCTGATGCGCCATCGAATTGAATTTAACATATGGACTTCAATTCATTGCCAACCACAATTTTGGCTTGCAATCATCACATAACGCTCCATTTTGTACCTGATTTACTCACTGCGTAAAGTACAAACTGCTTGGGAATTATATTTTAGCGATTCAAGGGGTAATGAAGAGAGTGTGCGCTTAGAAATGATAGCAAGAACACCCTCAGCACCATAGCAAATATGTGAACTCGTCAGACACAAGATCTCACAAATAAATCGCGGTTAGCTTCTTCTGGTAATCGACGCAACTACGATCTGATCTGCTCAAAAGTATTGACTTCAGTTAAGAAGAATAACAAAAAAAACACTTCCAAATATTACTCTGATTTCAGCGCTTGCAACTGCCACCAGCCATCAACCATTTCTCCTTTCTGTTGGTCTTCTCTTCCCTCTGTTCTTCAGTTATCCGTTTGAGAGCCCTTCCTCTGTCCATTCCTTTACAGATGGTCGATCAGTTTGTCAGCATAGAAGAACGCAAAAGAGCATGGATCAGAAAATGAGCCCTCAAATTATTGTGCACTTCTCATCTATCTCTATTGTTCGGTCTTGAGGGAGCTAGAGTTGAACACCTCGTCTGAGATAGCTTACACGTACTACTTCTAAATCATCATAGATTTCCGTTCCATAAAAACACCCCCTGGGCGCTTTGCGCAACTGAAGAAGTTTGGATTCACCACATGATATGGACGCAGCTGTAACAGAAAAATCTTCGCTCTATTTACTGCCTTTCAACAGAATCGTGCAACATTATTGATGGAACAAGAGAAAAATACAGCCCTCCTCTGCATTATCTGAGAAGCACCGCACAGATATGTGCGCCCTTCCTCTTTTATTTCTGCGTCTCCTTTCCATCGGATGCATGTCGATTTGTCTCTTTTGCATGTCTCCTAGCTTGTTTCCTCATGCACACTCCATGATTTGTTTAGCCATTGCATGCTCCACTTGATCTACCACTTTACTTCTCTCAAGCGGATAAAAGATGCGCCCAGCTCCACGTTACCATTTCCTCTTCATATTATTTATGAAAAAAAATGCCTTCAACGTTCATACCTTTCTCAACATCTTCACTTCAGTGGAGGATATGCTGGAGTCACTTAGGAGTTGATAATACGTAATTGAATTAGCAATAGACCGAAAAATTTTTTAATCATCTTTTGTTGATTGGAGAGAGAGAAATCTCTCCGACAGTGTAGTCACTTAGAGAGGCTAACATGAGTCAATTCTGATGAGCAGCTGCCTCCTTTCACACCCCTCGACAGATTTGGTGAACTTGATGTGAAACATGACGCTAGTGTGCTTAGGATTTTTGGTTGTGTTTTCAGTCTTAATTAAAAAAGTTAACCTTTATATTCTTCTTGTTTGCAGATGAGTGGAGGAAAGAAGAAGCAATGACAAGTGAAGATTATGCTGCTACCTACTCTTTTCCCTGGATCTTGAGGGCTGTTCTCTAGGGAGCTGAGCACCTCCACGGGAAGAAGGGTATTCAAGCTGAAGAATCCTCATCACTTAATCCCCCCCCCCCCAACAGCATACAAGAAGACAATTAATGCACAATCACTTTTAGTTTGTACTTAGGTTTGATTTATTAAGAAAGTTTGTAAAGAATTATCACAGTGCACATTAGAACCTTCTACATCAAGCTACTAAAGGTAAGATGTTTATTCAAGTTCCTTTATTTTCATACAATCATATCACATAAAAAGAAGGATTGTTTTCATTGCATTAGATAATATCCACATCACACTTGCATTTGTCAAACATTAAAATATGATTGCATTAAGAATGATTGTTTAGCTTTGCATCAGGAATGAAAGCATTTGTATGTTAAATCATAGGCATGTTTATTTGAAAAACCAAATCTAGCTTTCTACATTGCACAAAAAGATTTACTTTTTTATTGCATAAAAAGAATTTTAATCTCAAGAAGATATACTTAGTTTCTTGATTAGTTGTTATTATTTCTTGTTTTTCCTACCACACTAAAATCCAAAACATTCAAATTAAGAAAAATGCAAAGGTTAGAAAATTAAAGTAAACTTTGGAATTAAAAACTCACAAATTAAAAAGAAAACAAATTATAAAAACAAACTTCCAAGTCAAGAGATATTACAAGCTCAAGTTAAGCTCAAATAAAATTAAACAAGTTGAAAATATACGGATAAAGGAAAATATTAATGGAAAAGCCTAATATTTGGTAAAGTCAATATTCTTGGCTTTATCCTCTAGGGATAGATTTAGATAGTTTAGAGAGAGATTAGAGCCTATCTAAGTGCTATAAAGAACGCAAGATGGAGGAAATGTTTAAGAACATGATGATAGAGTCTTTGCATATTTGCATCAACTCTTTGTAGTGCTAATATAACTAGATTCAAAATGTGAGTAATGGGAATTGAGCAAAATACAAATATGAAAACTATAAATAAAAAAGAAGTAAAGAATCTTATACAAATGAATTGCAAGGGCAAATTCCAAAGAGCATTGAAGCTTATGTGAATGTTGTGATTGATGAAAAATTAAGAACATGGAAAGAAACATTTGTCAAAATGGAGAGTAAGGCTAATGAAGAGATACGACATAAATTTAGAATTATTTCGACTTTACATGATACCATAAGTGGTATGTCAGAAACTCTCAAAGAATTAGGAGTTGGCCTAAGAACATGCAAAGAAGAAATGAATGATTAAATTATAAAAATGAACCAAAATATGATTTGTTGTCCAAACAAATACAAGAATTAGAATTAGTTAAAGCTAAGCATGAAAATGAAAGAAAATACCAAGTTCTATCTGCCCACCCTTCTTCTGAAATCCATTCAGATGATTTCAAAAGATCGACTCCTAAACTTCCACCAGCAATGCCAAATAGGATTCAAAAACCACCTTTGCAGTGTTTTTTGGTGTGATCAGTATGGACACACATTTTGGGCTTGTAGGTCATATGAAGATGCACGAAGACAAAAAATGGTGATTAAAAATGAGAAAAAGATTTGTAATTATCAGAATTTATTACCTTTACGATAAATCTGGGAAGAGATGGAATGAAGGAATTCATAAAACAGACCCAGATTAAACGAAATCCAACAAATTTATATGAAGAGAACCAAAAATTATCCAAACCTAACATACAAGTGAACAACAAAGCAAATGAACAAATAAGTGAGAGTACATTTACAACAGAACATGAAGTAATGAAAGAAATCCACAGTAGTAAAACCAAAGAGGAAAATCAAAATTTTGAACCCATTAGGGAAGAACATTTGGATATAAAGCAAAGTGAATGCAATCATGAAAAACGAGTTGGATCAAGGAAACTTGAAAATTTTGAGGTTTCATTTGATCCAATGCTTCTTGTCAATGAGAAGTTTTTTGATTAGGAAAAAGTTAGGGAATTAAAAATTAACAAACATGACAAACAAGAAGGAATTAAGTGAGAAGAAATCAAACAAAGTGCTATAAAAATTGTGTGAAACAAACAATTGAAACAAAAAACAACTTCTTGATAACATTATTAAACAAATTGAAAACACTATGAACATAAATTCAAAAAAATCAAACCTTTAAAACTGAACAAGAAAACTAAGAGTTTATCATTGTAGAAAATAGATGAGTTTAGCATTGTCAAAATAGATGAAATGATTAAAACACTAATTTGAAGATGAAACAAACTATGATAAATACAAAGAATTTAACTATTAGATTATGGAACAAATGAAGAGTTTTTTTTATTTTGTCCTTTGAATATAAAACATTTTGATAAACAAAAATAAGTTCTCCTTTTACAAAATACAAATAAAAAGAATTTAAGAGTCCTTTGAATATGAAACATTTTGATTAATATAATTATGACAAAGCATTTAACTCTTAGATTCAACAAAAGGAAGTTTTCCTTTTACAAAATACTTATTATTCTACGAAGCTATTTTATAGATGACAAAGATGAAAAATGATGAGTTTAAAGCCACAAAAGAGGATAAAGTTATTTAAAAGAAGAGCAAGCAATGAATTCAAGCTGGATGAAGACTTCTTGGAAGGAGAAGATGAAGATGAAGATGAAACATAATCAGATGACAAAGATGAAAAATGATGAGTTTAAATCCACGAAAGAGGATAAAGCTATTTAAAAGAAGGGCATGCAATGAGTTCGAGTTGGATGAAGACTTTCTAACAAAGATGAAGATGAAGAATAACTAGGTGAAATAATTCTAATTATTCTTTATTTACAAAATTTTCTTTTCATGCATTTCATAATTAGGAAATGATTTTTTTCTGGTATAAAAGAAAATTTATTAAGATTATGTAAATAATGAAAAAGAAATCAAAGTAGGAATGTGTATGCAAGTGGAAGGTCCAATTTAGGGAACTTATAATTTGTAATGAGGATAGAAGAGAGGAACACTTGACCTGGGACCCTTAGTAAAGGTAAATTTACTTTATACAAGTAGGCCTCTTTATTTTCTAAAAATGCTTAGCAAACGAGATCCTAGTTGTGACTATAGCATGCTTCTAGATCCTTGACTCTGATTAGGGGCTAAGCCTTTTCCCTTACACAAAAAAGTTGCGAAGAAAAAAGAAAGAAAAATGAATACATCAAGCAGTACATTGATGGTTGCTGCAAGATGGAAAAAGACAAAGAAAAGAAGAAAAAGAAAAAAAAAAAGAAAAACAAAGAAAAAAAAGAACAATTATTATGATTCAGTTGTGGTCTCGAAATCACTTCTAAAATGTATTGCGGGCTATATGAGGTGGAGGTCTGCTACAAAAGATTTAGTTAGATGTATCCTATGACAAACAATTAAGAGATAGAAGATAGAATACTTATATAAATTAAATCTTACTTGTGAACAAGGTTAATGAAATGGTAAGTATTGTGACTATCTAAATGATTACTATAGGATTTTCTAACTTTGTGTTTTAACTGTATGCATTGAATGAAATGATTTCTTATTTAGATTTACATAATTTTATAAAATTTTTTATTATCAGAAACTTAATTTGAATTTAGAAGCATTTTTTATCATCTTATTTAGAGTAAAATTATAAGTTTTTACAAAGAATTTAATGCTCCTTTCCATGATATGTAGGTTGGGTCATCGGGACGATGTGCAGGTTTGGTGGGGGTAGATGTCGAGAGGATATCCAAATCCATATTAACATTTAGAAAAATAAAATCTTTTTGACTTCAAGATGGTCAACGGTTATCTCTCTCAAATCTTTTCGATGCATTTCTTTGACTTGACTAACCTTTCTCTTCAGTACCTACAAGCAAAAGAAGATGAGAATGTGTTCTAAACACAGAATAAAGGGATATTTGAACCCTCATTCGAACCCTTCATTTTATGATCATTCATATGTTTATGTGAACACTAAGTGAGTTTTATGTGTGTCCATGATCATATGGAGATATGTATGTGTGAATGGTAGTGAACTTAAGTGTGGATATGCACATGTGTCTATGCTTATGTATGTATGGGGTTGTATATCTATGTGTGAGTGCACTTAATTATGCATGTGTTCATGTGTCTATGAGTGTGAGTATGTTATATGAATGTGATTTTTATGCCTATATGTATGTGCTTGTATATGTATACTTAAATGATACGTATGTGTGTACCTATGACTATGTGTTTGTGCATTTCTCTCTACCTAAGCATGAGTATATATATGTGGGTCCATGATGTATATGGGTACAACTAAACTTATGAATTATGTGTCTAAATGTCATGTATATGGTGATATGTATGTGAGCATGAATCTTCATATGCGTTAAATACTCTTGCGTATGTTTATATATTTGAATTTAATTAACCATCACTATATGTGAGTATGTGTTTAGCTTTCTATAAGTGAGCATGTATGTGCATGTGTGTTAATATGTTTGTATGTAAGCCTATGTGCTTAGGTCTATAAGATTTAATATATGTGCACCATGTGAATAGATCCATGTTATATGAGCTATAAATGTGAATCTCCATTATAAGTGCATGTGTACTAACCTTGTGTGCCTATATAATTTTTATAGGAACATTAAAGATATGTAAGTTTATATATATATATATATATATATATATATATATATATATATATATATATATATATATATATATATATATATATATATATATATATATATATATATATATATATATATATATATATATATATATATATATGTATATATATATATATATATATATATGGTTAATAATAACTAAAATATATATAATTAATTAGTATATATATGGGTAAATAATATATATATATTTATTATATCTATATTTCTATATCATTTATTAATATACATATATTTAGTATATACATTAAATAAACTTGTTGAATTAATACAAAAATAATTAAAATAATCATTTAATATTTAGATAATATAATAAATCTATGATTAACAATCTTTGAAATATTAATATAAATAGTATACGTAAAATATTGGTAGAATTTAGTCCAAAGTGATATGTGTTAGTAAGTTTAGTATGCATGATTGAGTCGCTTTGAGTTAACTAAGAGTATATATGTGCATGTTCGTATGTAAAATTGCATATATATATATATATATATATATATATATATATATATATATATATATATATATATATATATATATATATATATATATATATATATATATATATGTGTGTGTGTGTGTGTGTGTGTGTGTGTGTGTATGTGCAATGAGTTATAATGTTTTTTCCTAATGTTAATCTTGCAGGTGCGTACGCAAAGAGAGAGAGAGAGAGATAGAGAGAGAGAGAGAGGGGGGAAGGAGGGAAGGAGGGAGAGAAAGAGAGAGATGAAGTGATTCGACGGCGATGCACAATAGTGCGCTCTCCTTCTTGCTAGCTTTATGACGATATACTCGGAGTAGAAATCTGAGCTCATGAGGCCGCATATGCATAGAGACTGCAAAACACACAGAAAACATAGTGCATAGGGATCACGAAGATAGACTTCTTAGGTCTTACAAATGCGGTCGAACTTAAAGTCTGTGACTGACCAAGCCACTATATGTTTTATTAAAGAACATATACAAGGAAGTGTTTGGTGGCCATTTGGCCTGGACATGAACGGTAATAATCTCCCACTAAAGGCCAACATGGCCAAAGTAACTCTGGGAAAAAAATAAAGAATGATAAAGAATACCCGAGTGTAAGTGCACAAACTATACCTCCCACCTGATGGGCATGTTACACAGTATACAAGTGTCTGTCGAAAGCTATCCTGTGGTAGAGCTTTAGTCAAAGCATTTGCAGCATTATCTTGAGTGTGAACCTTCTCAAGAATAATGCGCTCAATGGCTAAGCAATCTCTTATGAAGTGATACCTCAACTCAATGTGCTTGGTCTTTGCATGATAGACCGGATTCTTAGCTAAAGCAATGGCACTCTGACTATCGCTAAGCAAGCAAGGTACATACTGAGGTAAACCCATATCACAAGCAAGACGAGAAAGCCACAATGCATTCTATGGTGGAAACAACTGTACCTTCTTGAAGACGAGATCTCCAAGAGATAGCACCTCCAACAAAATGAAAAATGTACCCTGATGTAGACTTACGATTTTCTACACAACCAGCATAATCAAAATCTGTGTAACCAATAAAGGATGCTTTCCCTCTACCTAAGCATAGACACTTGTCCTTAGTGCCACTTATATATCTCAAAATCATCTTGACTGCTTCCCAATGTTTCTTACCAAGATTAGATATATATTTGCTCACAACTCCCACTGCAAATGCAATGTCTGGTCTCGTAGCTACCATAGCATACATGAGACTACCAACAACAAACTGATAGGGAATTTTGGTAATGAATTCCTTTTCCTCATCTGATTTGGGGCAATCATCCTTGCTCAATTTCACATATGTGGGTAAAGGTGTACTCAATGCCTTTCCACCATGCATATTGAATCGATGAAGTACTTTGGATATGTACTCACTTTGGGACAAGTATATGCATATTTTACTCCTATCATGAGTAATGCGCATGTCAAGAATATGTTTGGAATCCCCCAAATCCTTCATATCAAATGTCTGACTCAATTTCTTTTCGAGAACTAAAAAATCATAAGGGGACTCCCCAGCAATGAACATATAATCGGCATAAAGTATCAAGAATATCAAGCTCCCATGTGAGCATCTCTTTGTGTAGAGAAAATGATCCTCATTGCTTCGAGAATAGCCTTGAGATGTCATAAAAGCATCAAACTTTTGGTACCATTGTCTAGGGGACTATTTAAGTTCATACAAGCTCTTCTTAAGCTTACAAACTAGAATTTTCTTGACAGGAACTACATAACCCTCTGGTTGTTTCATATAGATCTCATATGTAAGATCTCCATGCAAGAAATCAGTTTTCACATCCATTTGGACTAGCTCTAAGTCCTCCATTGCAACGAATCCAAGCAACATGCATAGGGTAGTCATCTTGACCACTGGAGAGAAGATTTCCTCGAAATCAACACCTTGTTGTTGCTTAAAACCCTTTACAACAAGTCATGCTTTATATTTTGGAGAAACACTATCTGATGTGAATTTCAGCTTATATACCCATTCACATGGTAAAGCTTTCCTGCCCTTTGGCAAAGTTACTAGATCCCAAGTACCATTCTTGTGAATAGAATCCAACTCACTCTTCATGGCATGCTCCTACTTGATATGATCCTCTGTCTGCATAGCCTCTTTGTAGCAAGAAGGCTCACCGGCATCTGTTAGCATAACAAAAACTAAACCTGGAGCATATCTATCAAGTGGATGTGAGACTCGTGCAGAACGTCTCAATGTTTGCTGAAGAGGATCATGTGCAGACAGATTTGAATGAAAATTCTCTTGAACATCCCTATGTGCAACATTTTTATTCATGCTAATCGGAGGATTAGTATGCTCAAACACTACTCTTCTCACTTCAACCTCCTTAATGGGCTGTTTATGCATTTTAGACTCATTAAAAATGACATCACTACTTCTGATCACTGACCGTGTTTCAAGATCCCATAAGCAATATCCTTGTCCTTCTCGACCATATCCAAGAAAAATGCATTTCTTTGACTTATGGTCCAACTTTTGTCTAAGATTCTTGGGTATATGAACATATGCTTCACACCCAAAAACATGAAGATGATCATAATATGGTGGCTTCCCTATCCATAACTCTTATGCCACTTTCAGACCTTTGGCAGTACTAGGTGAAAGGTTAATCACATGAACTGCAGTCAATATTGCTTTTGCACAAAAACCTTGTGAGAGGTTTGCATGATGCAACATAGAGACTACTCTATCTTGAATACTTCTATTCATCCTCTCAGCTACACCATTTAGTACTGGGGTATAAGGAGCTGTAAACTCTCTACGAGTCCCTCTAGACTAACAGAAAAGGCTAAATTCATGTGAGGTATACTCACGCCCATTAACTGAATGTAAATCCTTAAGTTTAGTTCTTTTTTCAGTCTCAACATAAGCAAGCCATTTTTTGAAAGTAGGGAATACCTCATCCTTCTATTTGATAGGATATACCCAGACTTTTGTAGTAGTGTCATCTATGAAAGTGACAAAGTAAAGAGAACCACCTAAGGACCTAGTGGGCATAGGCCCACACACATCTATATGAATGAGATCTAAAGGCTGAATTGAAGAGCGAATGTGCGTTCTATGCACATTTCTGGTTTGCTTTCCATATTAACAATGCTCACAAAATGAAATATCAGAGAAAGATAATACAGATAAGTAGCCAGAACAAGAAATATTTTCCATTCCACTATGAGATATATGGCCCAAACGACCATGCCAAATACAAGCCATAGGTTATTCAGTAACAGCTAACAAGTGTTCTTTGTGTGATACAAATAAAGGATAAAGTGAGCCAACTTTGCTTCCTTTTTCAATAACCATATTGCCCTTTGATATATGAAAGGACTGAGCATAGAAGACCACCATGTAACCAAGGTCATCAAGTTTACCAGCTGACATCAAACTGCATGATAACTGAGGTACATGGCGTACATTAGGCATAGGAAATTTTGAACCATCAATGAACTGCACAACCACATCTCCAATCCCCACAACATCACATAGGTAAGAGTCACCAAGTCTCACGGTACCAAGAGACTTTGCTCCATAATTAGAGAACCATTCTCTATGTGGTGTCACATGGAAAGAAGCACCAAAATCTAGCAGCCAGGTGTGGGAAAGAGAATCCTCCATAAGCGCCTCAATTGGCACAGTACTGTCAAGTGTCAACACATCAGCACCATCAGAAATAGTATTAATTTCTTCAATATTCATAGTCGAAGTAGATGGTGCAGGTAACTGTTTAACATGCCCATCAACATTCTATCCTTTACCTTTAGCGTTCTTTAATGCATAAGAGTCTTTCTTCATGTGTCCTTTATTATGACAATAATGGCATTCGATATCCCTCTTCCTTGATTTACTTCTACTCTTATTCTGTTGACCATTCTTTCCTTATTCTTGCTCCTGCCACATTGCTGATTCTTTCCTTGGTAAGAATCACAAACATTATATGCATCTCCACTATGAGTGCCAACCATAGATTTTATATGAATCTCCTCACTCAAGAGTGCTCGACATATGTCATCATAGATGAGTTTACCACCACGTGCACTGTTGCTAATAGCTGTGCAAAACATATCCCATGATGATGGCAGGGTGCATAACAGCAATACTACTTTCATTTCATTATCCATATCCATTTTCTAAGCCTATAACTAGGACAATATAGCATCAAACTCATTCAGTTGAGTAGTAACACTATCTGTGTCCTTCATATGAAGGTCATATAATGTTGTCATCAGACACACTTTATTTGATGATGTCTCTTTTGTTGGGAAAGATGGATGGACACTCCAAGTGATGAGTAGGTACTGCGAACTCTTGCTTTGTACTAGCCCCTTATAGCTTCAAAGTTGATGGGTGGACCCTCTTAGCTTTCCAATGACACCATAAAAGTGCCTATGTACTTTGGAAATGATGTATGTAAAGATTTGATCAAAACAAACTACTTCTAAATAGAAGGATTCAAGAAAACCTTCTATTTTGGATCATACACGTGCTGCTTGTAATGCTCAGCACAACCAGTATAGTAGGAACTAAAAAAATTCCTTTTAGAGGTAGCTATTTAGCTTAGTAAGCTAGTGATTCCAAGTGGAGTCACTTGAAATGATCAACTATGCACATAAGAATCAATTTAGCAAATTAATCATTACCCCGATTTTTTAGGACCTCTACAAGTATTGACCAGTGAGTGCCTCGACGCAGATATCTCCCTATTGGCTTAATGGATTTGCTTCAAATGTTTTTTAGAATGTAGATAACTCTAAGTTGATTCCAATAAGCTATAGATCATTGAATTTGGTGGAGAAATGAGTGAGATATGAGCAACACAAATGGACAGTGAGAAATGACTATAGCAGAGATATCATAGATGAACAATATAAGTATAATGTATTAATAAACAATGTTGTACAGTGTCATAGGCTTGGTAATCATAAACTTATGATGAAGAATGGTGTAGGCGACAATGTAGGCCTTACACACATACAGAATAGCAATGGAGAGCTCGGGAAAAATGATCACTCTCTCCACAACTTTTTTGTGAGTTTATATAAGAATTGAGTTGAAATTTGAACTTGAATTCAAAGTTTGGCTCTATCTAAAAGTGAACCTTCATTCTAGGAGATATTCCCTCAAATTAGTTGTTACTTTCTTAGCTAACAAGTCCACAAATTTTTTGGTAGGTGATACAAATATTCTCAAGTAAAAGAAAATGATTTTTACAAGGGTAAAGTGGTAAATCTCCACTAGCACTAGTTTCCATGAAAATTCATGTCTGTATGAGCTACAAGTCAAATGTGTAGGCTTGTGATTTACACCAACAACTCCCCCTCAAGCCAAACATTTTGCCTTGGTCTTCATCTTTAATCTTCATGAATATCCTACAATCCAATCATTGATTTGAACCTACAAAGTTTTGTACCATCTAATGCTTTAGTCAACAAATCTCCACATCGCATGTTAATTCATACATATGCCAATTGAATATCCTTGCTTAATAGATTTTCTCTCACATAATGATAATGGACCTCAATATGCTTGGTCCTAGCATGATAAATAGGATTAGTTGCAAGGTGTAATGAACTTGTATTATCTCCAATGATCATTGGAGATGTAGTATGCAAGCCCAATTCTATATACAACAATCTGATCCATATGGCCTCTTGAGTAGCATTTTCCAATCCTCTATACTCTGCCTATGTAGAAGATAAAGCAACAGTAGGTTGCTTCTTTGAAGACCATGATATTGGCTTATCTCCTGCAAATGAAAGGTATCCTGAGGTACTCATCCTTTCATCTTTGCATCCTGCCCAATCTGCATCTGAATAAATTTTAATGTCCAAGTCTGATGTATAAGGAAAATACAAACCATGATGTTGAGTACCCTTTAGGTACTTCAAGATTCTTTTGGAAGCTTCCATGTGAGGTGTCCTAGGCTTCTACATAAACTAACTTAGCACACTTTCTCCATAAGCAATGTCTATCCTTGTCAAGGTAGCATAATTCAAGCTACCCACTATGCTTTGATAACCAGTAATGTCATCAAGTACATCACCTTCATGAGCACTTAACTTTAGGTTAACTTCCATTGGAGTACTTGCAACTTTGGCATCCTGCAAATGAAACTTCTTCAACATATCCTGTAAATACTTTCTCTAAGTAATGTAAATGCGAGAGTTAGTATAGACTAACTCAAGTCCAAGAAAATATTTTAGTGATCCAAGATCACTAATTTTGAACTTTTTCATCATCTGATTCTTGATCTGTTTGATGCCATTAGCATCATTACCTGTAAATATGATATCATCAACATATACACATAGGTATATTACCTCTGAATTACTTTTCTTGATGAATAGAGAAGTATTTTCTTTACTCATGACAAAACCTTAGTTCTCAAGGTATGTGGCCAACCTATGGCTCCATGCCCTAGGTGCCTGCTTCAATCCATGAAGAGCTTTATTCAATTTGCATACATATGTTACCTTGTTTGCATCCTCATAGCCAAAAGGTTGTGATATGTACAGCTCCTCTGATATCCAGCCATTTACAAATGCATTTTTTACATCTAACTGATACATGTTCCAATTCTTTGATGCAACCACACTTACTAGAACCCTAATGGTTGGCATTTTGGCCACAGCTGAGAAGGTTTCCTCATAGTCAATGCCTTGCGTTTGTGCAAAACCCTTAGCCACAAGTCTAGCTTTGTACCTGCTTATTGACCCATCAGAATTTCTTTTTGTCTTATAGATCCATCTAGAACCAATTACCTTCATAGTCTCCTTCTTTGGTACTAGTTCCCAAGTGTTACTCTCCTTGAGTGCTTCAATCTCCTCATCCATAGCTTCCTTCCATTCTGCCTTGGTCTTAGCTTCTTCATATGATGGTTCTTCAATTGATAAATCTTTTGCAAAATAAACAGAGTGTTTAGTAACAAGAGAAGTGTCATACCCATATCTGATTGGCTTCTTGCTCTCCCTTTATGATCTCCTAATTGCTTGGTTGGAAGATTCAAGTATATCTTCCAATTTCTTCATCTTGAGTTTGCCTTTGGACTTCCATGCTTTGAACTCTTCAAGGTTGATAATGTCCTCATCATCTGAATTGGTGCCTTCATTCTGAGTAGGCTCCTCCTTAGTAAGGCTTAGAAATTCCTCATCCAAGTTATATGGTATTTTTACCTTCCTACATTCACTATCAAACCTAGAGTCATTTTCATCAAAGACAACATCTCTACTGACCATGAATCCCTTGTTTGAAGGATTGTAGAACCTGTAACCTTTCTGATTTAGATCATATCCAATGAAGATACACTTATGTGCCTTAGGGTCTAGCTTACCTCTTATCTGAGAAGGGATATGCACATATGCTACACATCCAAAGATCCTGCAATGATCAAGTGAAGGTCTTCTACCATGCCATGCTTCATAAGGGGTCATTCCATCAAGAGATTTGGATGGCAATCTGCTTACCAAATAAGTGGTAGTAGATACACTCTCTGCCCACAAATAGTTAGGTAATTTTTTCTCATTCAACATTGACCTAGCTGTTTCAACGATCAACCTATTTCTTCTTTCTGGTACCCCATTCTGCTCAGGAGTATACCTTGTGGTAATTTCTCTCTTAATTCCTCTGTCCTGCAAGAATGCATCAAAATCATTTGAGAAGTACTCACCTCCTCCATCTGACCTTAGCCTTTTCAAATTTCTCCCTATTTGGTTCTCAACAAGTGCAAGATATTTTTTAAAGCAGCTGAATACTTCATCTTTGTGCTTCATAAAGTACAATACAATCCACCTACTATAATCATCAATGAAAGATACATAATACCTTGATCCAGAGATTGATGGATCCTTGATTGGTCCCCATACATGTGTATGAACAAGTTCTAGGTAGTCCTTATGCATGAATCCTTTCCTTGAGAAGGGTAACCTCTGAGACTTTCCAAACTAACAAGCACCACATTTATAAATCATGTGTTGCTTGGACACATTACATATCCCAAGCACACATTGATCTCTGCATATTTGTTTCAAGGTTCTTTCACCTACATGCCCTAATCTTTTGTGCCAAATTTCCAACTCTGATAATGTTTGATCTTTATAACTATAAAGTGCAATGTTCCTTGTATCCTCAAGTTCAAAAGTGAAAAGTCTACCTGTCTTTTCTCCTTTGGGAATTCTCTTGAGCCCATCCTCGGGATCCTCCACAAATGCTCCATATTGGTTGAATCTAACCTGCAAACCCTTATCCACAATCTGTCCTACACTCATCAAATTCTTGGTAATAGTTGGTACATATAGAACCCTACTCAACAGATTTTTGTTCCCATCAGAGGTCTTAACATTTCCAACTTTAATCAGTGAGTGTTTGGTATCATCACCTGTTTGTACCTAATGCTTACCTTTTGGTTCCTCAAGGTTAGAGAGAAGAGCTACATTGTCTACCACATGATTTGAGCCTCCTGAGTCAATGTAGAAGAGATGGTCATCACTTATACCTGGTTTTGAAGTCATGTTCATAATTAGAAGAGAATCTTCTTGCTTCTCTGTGTAGTTGTTGTAATCCTTTCTGGATTTGTATCCTCCTAGGTATTTTCCATTGTAGTTGTTGTTGTAGTTGTTGTTATATCCTTGGTGGTGATTGAATCTACCTCTTGATTGTGTGTTATCCACCTCTTTGGTATCCTCTACCTCCCTGATTCTTGAAGTACCTGAAACACTCATCTGTAGTATGATTTGATAAACCACAAATATTGCATGGTGAGGAGTTATAGGATCTCCCCCTACCTTGCTTACCTCCTCTGCCCCTTCCTCTTGATGATCTACCTCTCCCTATATAGTTGGATTGGGAGGTAGTTCCTTCATCTTCTACCTTGTTGTTCTTGCCTTTCTCTTTAGACTTATTCTTATCAGTGTATAGGGCAGAAGAGCTATTATATCTTGACCAGTCTCCATTCTTGTTGAGCTTGGCTTCATGGGTGAATAGTTTCCCCATGAGTGTGGTAAGGTCTCGAATCTGCATGTCCATGTACAAGTCAATGGTAGTTGTGAAGCTCTCCCATTTTTCATCAGCTTCAATACCATTGATTACTTGCCTTACAATCTGCTCCTCTTCAATTTCTTCTCCTATGCTTGCCAACTGATCTGCTACATCTTTAACTTTGGCCACAAACTCTGAGATAACTTGCCTAGGTTGCTTTCTTCGAGTTGTGAATTCAATCCACAACTGATTCTTTCTGGCCCTTGTGTTGGAAGAGAAATAAGAAGACAATGTTTCCCAAGTCTCTTGGGATGTCTTACAGTTCCTAATATGTGGAAGAATAAAATAAGAGATTGAGTTGAGTAAGTAAGACCTTGCTAGTGCATCCTTGGCACACCATGTGTTGAGTCTTTCATGTTTTTCCCTTGTAGGTTTGTCCTTTGCTTCTAAATATGGGCATCTTCTCATCTCCTTAGATGTATCCATAGAGGCTCCTTCCTTGTAAGTATGTCTTCATCCTTACAGACCATGCTTAATAGTTGTTCCTGTCCAATTTATCAGTGAAAGAATGAAAACCATCACCCATTTTACCTTAACTTTGCTTAGATAACAAGGAAAGATGGATGGACACTCCAAGTGATGAGTAGGTACTGCCAAATCCTGCTTTGTACCAGCCCCTTGTAGCTCCAGAGTTGATATGTGGACCCTCTTAGCTTTCCAATGACACCATAAAAGTGCCTATGTACTTTGTAAATGATGTATGTAAAGATTTGATCAAAACATACTACTTCTAAATAGAAGGATTCAAGAAAACCTTCTATTTTGGATCATTCACCTATTGCTTGTAATGCTCAGTACAACGAGTACAATAGGAATTGGAAAAATTCATTTTAGAGGTATCTAATTAGCTTAGTACGCTAGTGTTTCCAAGTGGAATCACTTGAAATGATCAACTACGCACAAAGAAATCAATTTAGCAAATTAATCATTACCCCAAATTTTTAAGGACCTCTGCAGGTATTGACCAGTGAGTGCTTCGATGCATATATCTCCCAATTGGCTAAATGGATTTGCTTCATACTTTGTCAGCATACAGAAAATTTTAAGCTAATTCCAAGGAGCTATAGATACTTGAATTTGGTTGAGAAATGAGTGAGATATGAGCAGCACAAATCGATAGTGAGAAATGACTATAGCAGAGATATCATAGATGAACAATATAAGTATAATGTATTAATGAAAAATGTTGTACAGTGTCATAGGCTTGGTAATCATAGCCTTATGATGAAGAATGGTGTAGGCTACAATGTAGGACTTACACACATACAAAATAGCAATGGAGAGCTCGGGAAAAATGATCACTCTCTCTACGACTTTTTTAAGTGAGTTTATATAAGAGTTGAGTTCAAATTTGGATTTGAATTAGAAGTTTGGATCTATCTAAAAGTGAACCTTCATTCTAGGAGATATTCCCTCAAATTAGTTATTACTTTCTTAGCTAATAAGTCCATGACATTTTAGTAGGTGATACAAATATTCTCAAGTAAAAAAGAATTTTTTTACAAGGGTAAAGTGGTAAATCTCCACTAGTGCTAGTTTCCATGAAACTTCATGTGTGTATGAGCTACAAGCCAAATGTGTAGGCTTGTGATTTACACCAAAATCTTTTTCATATGTATTGCATAACTTCCTCCAAATCTCCTCTACACTTTCATAGTCTAATGCTGTAAAGTAAACATTATCGGCTAGGTGCAAGCGAATGGTAGAGCTAGCCATTTCATATAACTCATCCCAATCATCTTCATCCATGTCAGTAGGCTTCTTTGAAATCCCATTTGCTGGCTTCCATTGCCTCCTTTGAATCAGCACATCTTTAATCTCATTCTTCCATAGAGCAAAGTTTATGCCATCAAATTTTCAGATCTCAAAATGATCTTTTCCCTGCAAGTTATAGCTCCTCATCAGAACATTAGCACTAGACCCTGATCCACCAGATGTGCCTGAGACCTCTGATGCCATGATGGTAGAGAATTCAATAGAATGATAATGGAGCTAGAAGAGTCTGAACACCAATGAATAGGTTTATCAAAGAGTAAATAGACCACTGTATAGTTGACAAAACCAGAAATCTAGAGAGAATTTTGCCAGAGTATCCTCTGCAAAATGAGCATATGAACAGTATTAAAATATCATAAAATTGCAAGTACTGGCATGTTTTCCTGCATAGTGAATCATTGACTCCCTACATATAATTAGTTACCCAATAGAAGCCAACTAGGCTTATCGAGCACCTATGAAGAACTATCATACATCTCCTATGGTGAGGCTGGGTAAGTCTTCCACTTGCATCACCGAAGAGACCCCGACATCTGGGTGTCTCCGAATTAAGAAAACCTCACCACGACCCTCTTTTTCAAATGTAAAAGGCTTTATGCAAAAAACATAAATGCTATATCAATGACCACATGGACATACATAAGTGATATCCACAGAAGCATACATGGTGTGTATGTGCTCAATATATGCAGTAAAATGATACTAAAAGGCAAAATACATAGCCCAAAAGCTAGCCAACAACACTTGCAAGTGTTTGTCAACTCTAATGATTTAAACTAAAAAACTTGCATAAATTTGCACTAGTTGCTCCCAGCAAAACTAAAAACCTCTCGAGAAATCTGTAGTTTTACGAGTGTGAATGAAAACACAGCCCCAAAGGTTGATATTTATTGTCAAAGAAGTACAAGAAACAATCGTCTTGATGTTCTTCGACCTATGTGGAGAGAACTATGTGCAAATGTACTCTAAAATGCCTCCAAAAGACACCCAAAAATGCTTCAAAAAGAGGCTTTGAAAGCAAAGAATGAAGCTTTGAGGGACCAAAACATGTTCAAGGTAATGTCAGCCTTAGTCTTTCCCCTTCTTCAGACACCACAAGAGTGTAGCTTAGTGGCAAGAGATTGCCACGGTTAAGCGAGCTCAGAGGGAATAGTACTGGGATGGGTGACAGGAAGTACCGGGAACCTCTATATTCCTTGATCATTGAGGTCCTCCCTCGCACGAAGCCAACGATGCCAATGTTGACTTCGGTGACTCAGATGACAAGGTATGCCAAGGTCTATGCCTTGGTCGCCACCTTAGTCGTAAGCCTTGGGGAGGGGTGCTCCACACAGAGACTGCAAAACATGCAAAAAACACAGTACATAGGGATCACAAAGATAGACTTCTTAGGTCTTACAAATGTGATCGAACTTATAGTTTGTGACTTACAAGGCCACTATAAGTTTTATTAAAGAACATATACAAGGAAGTGTTTGATGGCCGCAAAAGACGCAGAAAACACAATACATAAGGATCACGAAGATAGACTTTTTAGATCTTACAAGTGTGGTTGAACTTACAGTCTGTGACTAACCAGGCCACTATATGTTTTATTAAAGAACATATACAAGGAAGTGTTCGGTGGCCATTTGGCCTTTCACATGGACACTAACAGTAACGAGAGAGAGAGAGAGGGGAGAGAGAGAGAGAGAGAGAGAGAGGGAGAGAGCAAGAGAGGGAGAGAGCAAGAGAGGGAGAGAATGAGAGAAACAGAGAGAGAGAGAGAGAGAGGGAGGGAGAGAGGGGGAGAGAGAGAGAGGGAGAGAAAGGGAGAGAGAAAGAGGTAGAAAGAGAGAGTATGTGAGACAGAGAGAAAGAGAGAGAGAGAGAGAGAGAGAGATTATCATGCATATTTATGATAGGTATGAATATTCCATGATGTGTAGGAAGTATTTGTATGAATGCATATGGAAGTGAGCATGTGCATGAATGCATGTGTAAGTGTGATAAGTGTATGCATGAGGGGAAGTATGCATGTATATGTGGAGGTGCATGTATGTATATGTGTGCATGACAGTGAATGTTAGTGTATGAATATGCATGTTACCATATATGATGTGTATTAGCATGATTGAGAATGTATATGTTTATGTATAATTAGGTGCATGTAGAATGCATGCATGAATGTGAAGAAGTGATGCACATGTGTGTAATAAATTATAAACATGAGCATGATATATATATATATATATATGGTGAGCTAACATATAAATAAAAGTACATAGGATGCTTATGAAGTTAACATCCATGTATGAGTATGTATGCAAGTATGATTATATAAGAATGCAATAGATGAATGCATTTAAGTGCATATAAGTGCTTTAATGTATACATGAGCATATGCATGAATATTAAGAATGAAGATGCATGTGTTAGTGTATATGCATATAGGAAGCTATGAGTATGTGCATGAATGCATCTAAGTGTTAGTATGCATGAACATATGTGTTTGCATGTACATTTGCGTAATAATGTATGTTAATCTATGCATATTAAAGTGTATGTGTTAGTGCAAGTGAGAATGAGAGTATAAAGAGTTTGAGAATGATGAGGTATACATGTTAGAATATTGCATGAAATAGAATGATTATGTTAGGATGCATGAGCACACAAGACACTGTATGAGCATGATTGCATGAAAATACATGTGTGTATGAATGCATGTTTATATACATATGCATTTGTAAGTGGGAAAATACATAATTAAGACATGCATAAGTAGATGCATTTGTACATAAGTGATGAATTCGTATGGATATGCATCCCTATGTGCTTAAGTACATGCATGTGTGTATGCATATAGGTATTTATACATATAAGATAAATGTAAGTTAACATGTATGCATATGAACGCATGTAAATGTGTAATGCAATTGCATGTGTGCATGCATATGATTTAAGTGCATATGGACAAGAAATACATATGAAAGTGAGTATAATTGTAGTGTCTAAATGTATGGTAATCATGAATGAAGTGTGTGAGCATAATGAATGTATGAAATTGAATGTGTGTTTTATGTTTTATAAAGACATACTTATTTTTTCCTAATGATAATCTTGCAGACTATTTGAAGAGGATTAATGAGTAGTGACGACATGACAAAACCTACAAGCTTATGACTTGGAGCTGCATGTATGCTGCTTATCTTAGTTTCATTTTATCACATTTTGAAACATAAAATCTTGTATTAGGCTTTTTACCTAAGGATTTGTATAGGAGTATCTTCAAAGTATCTATATTAGGACTTTTCTCAAAGAACTTGTATAGGATTATTTTGGTTCTAAGATCTTAGTATTATCACTAAAGAGTTCAATTATCAATAAAAATGTGCCATTACACTTTATTTGTCTTGTCTTAAAACAATGCATCGTATAATCAAACATACAATCATATCGAGATGTTGTTTCTAGTTATAAAGCTTCACTTCCTTATGGACCTTAGATTTATATACTAAACTTAAATAGAGTATTAAACTATAGCTAGTAACTCCCCACACATTGAAAACATGCTAATTCATAAAATACGCAACGAAACACCAAGCGTGTAGTCACTTAGAGAGGCTAATGCGAGTCAATTCTGATGAACGACTACCTCCTTTCACACCCCTTGATAGCAGGGGAGGGACCATGGACATTGAGGAGGTTTTCATTAATGCAACTCCAACCGACACTCAGAATATAGAGGATTCCACTATAGACACACAAGTGAAGAGCACTCCTCTGTCAAGTGCTAGTAACATTTCTAGTTCTCCTACTCTTCTACCAGCTAGCAACTTAAGCTCTGAAGCTGGGAACGAGGTAAGTAACTTGATTTTTCTTAATGTATTTGCCAAGGGGCTCGCTGAAGTCTCCAATCATAAATCTTTTGTTGAAGAGCTAGTGTCTATTGCAAACCCCCTTGATTGATTATAAGGGTAAATCATCAGTATTTTACACCCTTGACTGTTTCATCAAGGAGTCCAAGAGTATTGAGAAAGTATCTGACCAAGCTTCGCTTAACATAGATAAATCATCGTTTGTTAACTAGAAACAACAATTTGTAGATGGGGTAGTCATAGCCGTATGTCATGGGCCTCGGTCCCCCATGAAATCCTCAAACAATGGATTAAATATAACTAGGAAAATAGGGGGCTCCTTGTCAAACAAATCCAATATCTACCTAATGGTTATTTCTTGTTTTTCTTGAAGATTCGAATTATGCTCTTAGAGTTATCATGAAAGGCCAACGGCTAATTAAATCCACTCCTATTTCCTTTTTTGATGGTACATGGGCTTTAAGCCAAGAGGACCCAAGCCTACAAGGGTCCTAGTTTGGGTTGAGTTCCCTGATTTATCTATCGAGTTTTACACGTGGATTCACAGCTTGTGATCTCTTTTTGGCAAAGTGCTTGGAAAAAAAGCCAAAGGTAATGTGAACCCAAAATGGGATCCACAATACCGTAATTTTCCTAATGCTTTTTTTAAGTGTTTTAGAAAGGGTCATTGGATTTGTGACTACCCCTTGCTCAAGGTTGAACATAATGGAAAAAAGAAAGGTAAAATCTTGTCCAAATCTTTTAAAGCTTTATTGGAAGATGTCTTTAATTCTATGATAGAAGAGAGGAGTCATGTCTCAATGTCAAACACTCTTAAGGCAACCATCTCAAACCCTACCCCTTATATTGAGACCAACATTGATTTAACTGTGCAACATGGTATTTTTGACAATACCTAACGTAATAGTTCTTGGTGGACTACAATTACTAATAGGAATAAATTGACTAGTTCTCATACTAATAAGCATGTGAGTGTTGACTTAAATATAGTCCACCATTGTGCTAACCATTTGAATGCTGATGCTTGCGGGTTCTTAATCGAGCTTACTTCACATGATGAAGAGGAGATCAGGAACTTACAAAAAAAGGGCATCGAAATGGATGTAATGGAAGTCTTCTAGAAAGAGAACAAAGCACCTCTTGGACATCAAGTGAACAAAACCAAGAAAAGGGATGGTAATCTTAAATCAAAGAGAAAGGACATTCTTGAGAACTCTGTATCTTTAAACAAGTTAACTAAAAATATTATGAAATGAATTATTTACAGATTACCTTTCTTCGTCTTTCCATAATGAATTGCACAAAAATTATTTCTTATAATATCAAGGGGATCTCAGACCCTGTCAGGGCTAGGTGTCTGAAAAAATGGTTGCATGATATTTCTTACTTGCCTCACTGTATATGCTTGCAAGAACTGAAAGTGGTTGGTAATCAACATTCATCTTAACATTCATCTTAATTTAGTTTCTAGTAATCACAACTCGTACCATACTGACCACCCTTCGGGAAGAGGAGGATCCTCTATCGGGGTCTCGCACTCCTTATCCCAGTTTGTGAAGAGTTCCATTATTAGCCCAACCTAAGAATGGGTTGGAGTTAATCTCTTAAAACCCTATAGATGTACATTGATTAGTTTATATGACTCTAATAGCTCCTTCCTCAGAACAAAGTGCTAGGAGGAAATCTCCAACCTAACAGGGCCTATCATTCTTGTGGGGGACTTCAACATGGTCACCTCTTTAAATGAGAGACTCAACAAAAAGGGTAACTCTATCCAAGGATAAGAATAGCATTCCTAGCTTAGCCTGGTTTCTTCTCATGATCTTTGTGACATCTCCTACCTTCCGTCGTTTACCTGGGATAATAGGTAGCTCGGGGATCATGACTTGGCTGCCACACTTGACAGATGTCATATCACCCTGCCTTATCTCCAACAATTTTGGGATGTCAAGGTGACCACCAATTTTTCTATCAACATTTCTGATCATGTGCTTTTGACTATCACTTTGAAGCTCAATTGTCCCACCTCTAAGGCCGGTTGGCCCCACCTAGACTCTTCCCTCTTACATTTACCTAGTGTGCTAGACAAAACCAAAGACATGTTTAGGCATCAGTTCAATATACATGGTAGTCTAGCTATTTCCTAGGATAAATCCATTAAGGATGTCCAAGCCTTGTTCACCTACCACAAGCATCTCAAGAAAAACAATAGATCCAGGAGGAGACATAAAATTCAAAGAGAAATTGATCTTATCCTGTCTTCTCAAGGTGCCCATAAAATGGATAGAATCTTGTTTCTTCAAGACATATTGAGATACGAGGAGTACATGAGGCTAGTAGCATTCTCTCTTCTTCAAGAGAATTTTGGGCTGGGAATATGGAAGGCCTTCCAAAGCTATGTTCTCTCTACTCAAAAAGAAGAAAAGTAAGGAATTCATTCCTTTCTTGATGAGAAACTATGGTGGTTTTGTTGTCAATGTTGGGGAGAGTTTCTAGGGGGATACTTGGCCACTTGGCTGCCTTGCTGGACCTGCCCCTCACTACCGATGAGATTAAAGAAACCATAGGTAAACTGAAACCCTGCAAAACTCCTGGCCTCGATGGCCTTCCCAACACGTTTTTCATTGCTCTTGCTAACTTCCTCACTCCCATCATTCTCTTCATTTGGAAAGAATCTCTTAGTAATGGCACTCTTCCTATTGAAATCAACAGTAGGGTTATAAAATTGATTCATAAAAGTGAACCTAAAGAAGATCTGAATAACTGAAGACCAATTACTTATCTTACCACTATATACAAGATCTTTGCCTCTTCTCTTGCTAGGAGACTTAGTCTCCTCATGAAAGATATCATTGTTCCTAAGCTTTATTCAGGGAAGATTGATCCTTGATGCCATAATCTCCTTGCGGGAAGGGATTGATTTGCTCAAGACCCACACTCCCTTACTATAAACTTATTCTAAGGTATATTAATTTATTTTTTATTTTATTTTAAGTTATTTAATATATAATTTTATGTATTATGTATAGATTCTCCTTATATATATATATATATATATATATATATATATATATATATATATATATATATATATATATATATATATATATATATATATATATATATATATATATATATATATATATATATATATATATATATATATATATATATATATACACCTATTATTTCTTTAAAATTGACTTTGATAAAGCCTATGATAGAATTGAATGGGACTTCATTCTTCACTCTCTACATGATGTGGGAATTGGAAAAAACTTCATTAGAGTTGTTAGCACCCTCTTGGAAATGCTCACTCATAAAATGTCTATTGATGGATCCTTGTCTTCCCACTTCAAAATTAGAAGATCTATCTATCAAGGATGCCCTCTTGCCTCCTTTCTGCCATAGCAAGTGATGCTCTTGGCTGGTTGATCAAAGATGCTTTGAGCAATAGGCTCCTTGAAGGTATTCACATTCCTAGCTCTGAAAACCAACTCTAGAATAATTGCACGTTTGATAGACAAGGCTATCAATGCATGTGCCTAAGCATCTCCGCCATCCCAACAAATTTGCTTTGTAGTAGGTGCAACAGGAACCACAACATGAACATGAATAGAATATCACCATCTTTGATGCTCTCTACATCAGCTTCAATACCTGTATTTGTAGGTGTAATAGGACGTTTTTCAACACCCTGCACAATATTCCAAAGTTCTTTTGCAATCAATACATGAAACATCATATAATCCCACAATTGGTAATTCGTACCATCCAACTTATCCTCAACAACCAATATACAAAATACATCAATGCTTTCAACCATGGCCATTGAGTAAAATACCCTAATGCAGCAAAATGACTATATCTAAAAATGTTGAACAGAACTACCCTAACGAGTTCTCCTAAAACTCTAGTAGACTTTGAGATGCTTATATTGGCAAACCAAAACCTGTATATATCTTTGGAAAAAAAGACAAAATAGGCTGCACAAGCACTGCAATAGTGCATTTGGAGGATTAAATGAGCTCACCAAATTTCATGCAATTTTGAGACTATGACCAGAGAGGTGTTGATGACACCCTAGATGAAGCACGGACCTTCTCTCATATGAGTTCTTGGAGTTAGATGTTTGCAGATGCATGCAAACAACACAAGCAAGAAGAAGAACCTTGGAGCACAACACACAATACTAAATGTATTACGACTAGAATGTACAAAGATGAGTGACCTGTTAGGGCAATAGGCAAATATACAAGCCGGGGGAAAAAAACCTCCTAAAGAGGGAAAAAAAGGCCCTAGCAGTCCTAGTATGTTCACACACATCACTACCCAAATATATCAACAATACATGCATGCATAGACACATACATGCACACACATACAAAGACATCATACACACATAAATTGCATACCTACATAGATCCATACATTCATGCATACAAACATATGTATATATCACACACATGCACATACATATACATCACACACATGCATACACATATGCAAATACATAGATGCATGTACACACATGCATGCATACACACTCGTGCAAATATCCCATACACTTGCATATACATACATACACATCACACACACATAGATACACATATGAATGCATTCAAACACATGTAAATGGAATCACATTCATACATTTGGATACATACATACACATCACACACAAATGCATACATGCATGCAGATACAGACACATATGTAGAGACATACATACACCCACACACATGCATACATATACACATACATACATGCATGCACACATATGCACATACAATCATACACATCACACAATCGCATACACACACATGCATACATACACACATGAATATATGCTCACATAGAGACACGCTTATGTATTCATATATCACACACACATGCACATACATACATACACATCCTACATACACACGTATGCATTACAACACATACATACATATACACATGCATACACACATGGATACATATGCATGCTTACATGAATCCATACATACACATGCATATATCCCCCCCCCCACACACACCTATTTACATACATATATAGCACACACATGTTCCAACATACATATACATATGCATATACATACACATGCATTCACACATGCATGCATACACACATGTATTTACAAATAACCACATACACATGTACATGCATACATACATTTTACACACACACATGAATACACACATGCGTACATGCAAAATGTGCATAGATCCATTCACTACACACACATACACATGCATACATGCACACGTTCATACATTCTTGCATACACACATATACAAATGTCTCACACACAAACATGCACATACATAAATACACATATTCATTCACATTGCATACAAATCTACATATACATGCATTTGTATATATCTGTGTATACATATAAATGAATATTGATTTCTAATCCAATTTTTTTAATGTATATATTAGATTGCACCAAAAAAAATAGACTCACATAAACAATCTTATGAGAGGAAAGGCTCCACCTGACTCCTTAGGAGCATTCGTGCATGAGTATGTAGACATCAGGAGTAAGGAGCTAAACTACATTATTATGCTTACCCATCAATCAAAGCAAAGCTCATCCTACTAATTTGCTGTAAGGCAAGAACCTTTCTCACTCATGTATGTTTTCTTATTAAAGTTTATTATTTCTAATAAAATTATAATATAAATCTAATAAATATTTCAATTTATTCATTTTTAGGAGACATACCACCTATTGCTCATGGGAGCACAATAGATTACCTATGCACACATGCATAGGAAGCTTAGGGTTGTACTATGGTATTCCATCAGATTGAATCATAATATATGTGAGACATGGTGGAGACTTCAAAAACCAAATGAGAGATCTTTGTGATTCATACCTTAAATTTTTTCATTAAAAATGGTTGTAATCTGATTTGCTTAGCCAATATAAATCCTTCATACAAAATATTGAGATTCTGATTATGAAGATTTGTTAATGAAAGTAGTAGTCTCTTCTTCTTCATCTCTTTCAAGATCTGAGCATTGATATGTGTATATCTCTTATGTCAAACATCCAATCCTGTTACCTTCTTTCTTCCATATGTGAACTAGGTTGTTTGGTTGAATTTTGGTATTCACATCAAATGTGAAGAGACTTCCCTCCTTTCTTCCATTGGAAAATCTCACTACCTCTCTACGATTCTCTACAAAGCATTATTTGTCATTGAACTTTACTTGAAGTCTTTTTTCAACCATTTGAATCACAAAAACATGACTGTGTAATTGTGGGAACTTTTTCAAACACTTAGCCATATGTGGACTATCCAAAAAAACATCACCTATATGTGTAATGTCATTGGTAGTATCATCACATGTACCCACACACTTTCTTTGATGGTACCTACATATTTGATAAGAAGTCCTTTTTAGAGCTTATATGATTTTTGCATCCACTATCAATATAAAATATATTTGATCCTTGTGTCTTCTATGTACTCAATTGCATCATGGCTAACATGATTTTATTCTTATTTTAAGTAGATGCATAGTGGTCATACTTGGACCATATGTACCATCCATCTAAGTTTTGGATGTTTCGAGGTCAATTGTACCTTCCTCCTCCTCCTCGATACTTGCCTCTTCCTCATGATGCAAAAGATTGATTCCCTTGTTCTTGATCGAAGTCTCCAATTGCTCATATCCTTGCCTTCTTCTACCCCTACCTTGATCTCTTCCTCTACCACTTCTTTAACCTACAAAAAATGTTTGGGATTCATTGTTGTCTACATTCGAGCCTCCAATGATTATCTAACTACTCGCATCAACAAGGACCATAATGTAGTTGAAGCCCATAGGTTCCTATGTGATCACTACCACTCCTTTAGTACCTTGGACTGGAGTCCACTAGTGGTAGTTGTACTTGCCATTTGAGTTAGGAATCTCTAGCCTCAGGTTAACACATGTTACCTCGAGTTAGAAAGCTCTTGATCAATTTTGAGGAAACCTCTCCCCATACTCTCCATGAAGGGCTCAATCCAAGAGCTCTTCCTTCCCAAGGTTGATACTTAACCATTAGGCTAAAGTGGGTTACTTTTTTAGGAGAGCACATGAACCTATATTTAATTCTAGCCTTGAGTCATTTGGCCTTTCATATGAGTGACCACTAGGCTATTGTTGGAAGTGAGGTAGGCCCATAGGCTCATGTCACAGGTCCATGGTTCCATAGTTCCAATCATGTACAACATTAATTCCAGCAATCTTCCATATTGACAAAACATGAACATACCACAACTTAATCATACAGATGATGAGGCAAAGATAGAGAAAGAATAGACGACATGTGTAAGGTGTTATGTAAGCCATCGCTTACTCATAGTATGATATATACCAATGTTCAATGTACAATGTGGGAGCAAAACTCTCAACCACTCTATGTGATGAGAAATAGATGAATGAGTGAATGTACAATGTAACAAACATATTCAGATGTGTGGGCAGTAATCTGAATATATATGAGATGTGTGACCTTATAGGTTATAGAAGAGTGAATATGAGTGACTGAAAGAGGAAGGATCAATGTGAAACTGATGGTCAACAAACCTACATCTAAACTTAGGCTATGGAAGACCCTAAGTCAGATACGTGTGTGAAAAGATCACATACTTATAAAGTAGCATAGAATGCTAACAAGATTGTTGCCGGAAATCCTCAAACTCATGTGAACACACCTTCTCAAACACCTCATAAAAATTTGCATAAAGCATATAAGTACTGATTCTCTTGTACCTATGCCGAATAGGACTCCTTCTGATATGAACGCCACAGCCTCCATAAACTTCAAGTAGTACCTGTGTGCATAAAGAGAATGTGTACCTGAATACTTAACATAAGATGTGAATCTTATGTTGAACACCATCCAATGTCTTTGAAGTAGCCCGACATCTTCTTGTAGAAGACAATCTTCAACCTAATATCTTCCTATAGAAGATAATCTTCAAAATCATGTAGATGGTCCCATCCAATGTCTTTGAAGTAGCCAGACATCTTCTTGTAGAAGATAATCTTCAACCTAACATCTTCTTGTAGAAGATGATCTTCAAATACATCATGTAGATGGGCGATCCTCACCATCATGCTGCTAATAATCAAGTCTTCTTGCCATGAACAAGAGATGACCTCCTCTCCATGAGCTAGAGTGTGAGCACACCCTTCATCTTCACCAAGAAGAATCACCAAGAAGAACTCCATAGCTGCTCCTCAACATGCTTCAAGTTAGCACCATGGCTGCCCCATGTGCTAGAAGAAACACTACCTCTACTGAGGTCCAAGCTCTAGAAAGCTTGTGTTGATCCTAGGTGAAGGATGAATAGAAGTGATCCAAGTATCTTCTTATATAGTGTTGTGTATTCTCTGAAAAGCACCACTAAAAGCTTACGTTCGCATAAAGCAAGTGATCGCTTAAAAAATCTTTATCGGAATTCGTACGTCGCCGTCGTAGTCTGTTCGTGAGTTTCATAAAGCAAAAGCTATAAAAGTGTTGTTCGCGAACGCTGCCGGCAGGGTTTGAACTCGTACCACATGGATAGGAGGCATATCACTTAACCAGCACGCCCACGCGCCAAGTTGTTAGAGGACGTAGTAACATTAATTACTTATGCTGGCTCCGCTCGTCTCCTTGTGTGTACAAACACTAATAAACAGAGTTGTTCATGTTATAGACTCTGGACATAGTGGACCAATTGGAACATTGTTCTCCAAAAATCCCCCCTGCAATGTCATATTGGTGCATTCTGGACTAGATCTGCATTCTGTCACAAACTGCATCCATTTGCAAACTATCACAATTTGCAAACTGTCACAAGCTTCAAGCTTGTACTCCCGCAGTTCAGAACTTGTTCTTCAAAACTCTTCTTCAAAACTGAATTTGACTTTCCTTCAAAAAACCTGAACTTGCTGAATATGAACCATAATACTTAAGAAAATATGCAAACTAGATATCCAATAGTGAACACATCAAGCAATCATTGCTTAACAACAAATGTAGCATGTACTGACTCTGAACCTGCTATCTCTTGTCTTTAAAAACGTGAAAACATACACTAGGATCCATATATTTGCATTTACCTTCCAAAAAGGTTTCTCAACGTACTTCTGCTGCGTCATGTAAATACACTAAACAAAATCAGGAACTGAATCCTGGAACCTGTGACTGTGAACTCACAACTTAGTGCATTATGAACGCTGCTGGTTCATCTCTGACTGTACTCAAGTCAAATCAACTCAAATCAATTGAAATCAACTGAAATATGAGTAAAGATCTATGATGTCATCATGTCTTCATCCTTTAAATCCTTCATACCTCTTTCCTTCAGAACCTGGTATAAACATATATGTGCGCACTTCTGAAATATACCTTTCTGAAATATCAAGCTTCTCTTCAAATATTTAATTCTAGCCTTGAGACATTTGGCCTTTTGAATCTTTCTGAAGTGATAGGATAAGTATATCACAGGCTCTACTTTATAACATGTATCCCTTCTTGGGAGAGATTTTTGTCCTTAGAAATATAATTATATAAGAAAATTTATGCATATCCCCAAGCCTCATATTCAAACCTAGAAGAACATGTTTTCATCTCTCTAGTGGGATTCACCTCGTATTCCAAAGGAATAGAAGGGATGTACTATTTGATCCCCACTCAAACGATTCAAAAACTATCAAGCTTTTCTCTTGATAATCTGATATGAGGGGAAATTAGGCAATGAGTAATAATGGTGGATAGAAATAAACATCCTAGGACAATTGAATGTTTATTCATTTGTGCTCTTTGGGCACTAACACATGAAATGGTTGGATTCAAAGTTTTTTCATCATCACAAGTACATGGATCTAGCAATTGAGGTCGGATTTTCATCTGTGTCAAGACATCAAAAACTCTTGTTTCTCTTGAATTCTAGTTTTGAACTCAAACTATGTGTGGTTGACTCAAACATCTAACTTATATGTTTGTACTATGGTTCACTCGACAACCAACATTTACTTGATTTATCACATGACTAGAGGAACACTTTGACCTATTGGGATTGAAAATCCATGTACATTGTAGGAGGAAGTGTTCCATTTACTTTTGATTAACCTCATCATAAGTCAGATCCAAAATGAAATTTGTCCAACTTATGATACTTCTTTGTGATACATGAAAGGAACTAAACTACTAGGACCACCACCTTGTAGAGAGAGGAATCTCCTCCCACGCTTATGCATCTATATAAAGCTACTCAAATCAAAAGGGACCACAAATATAACTAGCATCCATATGTGCATGTGGGATCTCCAAAACTCTTATAGCACCTTCCACTAGACTCCCCTAGTTCTAGGTTTAGTCATCACTTGAGGTAAGTCTCTCTACACTCAACTTAACTCATGTTAACTTGAGTGAGATGGCTATAGAGATCTTTAGGAAAACCTCTCATGCCATGCCTCCCATGGGTGCTAAACCCAAAACCTTGTCCTTAATTACCTTGGGACTCAACCACTATGCGAAATGGATTACTTGATTTAGATCACATGAACCTATGCTTATGTCTAGTCTAGAGATCTTTGGCCGTTCACAACTAAAAGTTTTCATAGTGGGCTACTTCTTGCTCAACCAAGATATGCATGAGATACCACGCATGGAGCAAGAACCACTTATGCACACATATGCCAAATTGTTTGCACTAGTAGAGAACCTCTCCTTGACATAATGATATTGCACCTCAATGTGCTTTGTGCAAGCATGGAAAATAGGGTTCCTCAAAAGTGCCAATGGGCTCTCAGTGTTAGTGAAGATGGTGGTGGCACAAGACTTAACAACACCCAAATCAACCAAAAGGCATCTCATCCACACACACTCAATAGTCTATATGAAAGCTAACATATACTCAACCTCACAAATAACAGTCTCCATAGTGGGCTACTTCTTGCTCAACCAAGATATGCATGAGATACCAAGCATGTAGCAAGAACCACTTATGCACACATGAGCTTCATAACAACTAGCTCAGTTACAAAAAGCTTAGTAATTTAGTAGTAATCATCCCCCCTTTGCATCAAACAATCCAAGTAGCCAGGTACCACTCAACTAGTGAAAGATGTACTTAATTGGTTGCCAATGTTTGTGTTATCAAGATCTTTCTCACATGCACATAGAGGTTGAAAACACAAAAAACACACAGAAAAAATAGAGATGCCAAGAGACGAGACTGAATGCAGTATTGGGTGCAATCTCCCCCCATGCACTCTGTTTCGACAGTCCACAGAGTGCATGTATTTATAGGAATTTTTTATTACGTCAAAAATAGTGGTTACATGAGAGCAGCTTTGAAAAGCATGTGTGAAACTAAAAGTCACCATTACTAAACCTATCAACTATTGTGCAAATCATATCATTATGTGATGAAGTGATGGGAAGACATGTGATAAAATCCATAGAAATCTCTTCCCATGGTTCGTTCGGAATGGGAAGTGGCATTAATAATCCAAATGGTTTACCATGAGGACATTTTACATGTTGACATACAATGAATTGAGAAACATAATGTATATCTTATTCCATGTGTGGCCAAAAGAAGAAATCTTTGCAGGCAAAAATGGTGCTTTGTATGCCTCTATGACCCATGTAAGATGGTTGATGCATTTCTTTGATGACAAAATCTTTAAAAGCTTGAGTTATGCATAATCTATGTTGAAAATAAAGAAAACTATTATAAAATGTATAATGTTCATCAAATAAAGATGCAGCATTGTTGAAGTCATGCCATGCATGTGAAAAATACAAATCAGACGCATAAGTGGAAATCATTTCTTGAAAAGAATGTATTTGGATGGTAGAAATATTATGCAAAATAATAGAGCATCAGCTACAACGTTAGCTTTACCAGGCTGATATTGGATCATGGGTTGGAAATTTTGAATGAATGATGCCCATTTAAGATGGCAATCGGAGATTAAGGGCTGATTTAATAACTACTTAATAGCCTATTGATCAGTTTTGGATAAGACCTCAAAGCCCATAAAATAGTGTTTCCAAATTTGCAAAGCATGGACAAGTGCTAACAATTCTATCATATGTACTATAATTATTTTCTGAGGGCTTAAGCTTCCTACTCTCAAATGCAATGGGATGATCATTCTGCATTAAAAAAACACCTATTCCTGAACCACTAGCATCAGCAACAACATGAAAGGGTTGTGAAAAATCAGGTAATTGTAAAATAGGTGCATGTAAGTGCATGTTTGAGTTTTTCAAAAGATTGTTGTTGGGTAAGTCCCCATGCAAATCTTATTTTCTTTTTCAATAACAGGGTAAGGGGCAATGCTAAATAAGAAACATTTGGAACAAACTTCCTATAGAAAGTAGCCAACCCAAGAAAAGAACAACTTTTAGTAAATGCTTAATTAGTATAAAAATCATCAAGCTATGAAAGCTATGAAAGGATTAAAGGGCCATCCTTCCAGCCATCAAACTGTAAAAACTAGCAATTCTTAACGACAATC
Organism: Ceratopteris richardii; assembly: GCA_020310875.1. Taxonomy (NCBI): domain Eukaryota; kingdom Viridiplantae; phylum Streptophyta; class Polypodiopsida; order Polypodiales; family Pteridaceae; genus Ceratopteris; species Ceratopteris richardii. The sequence continues at coordinate 47,566,092 of CM035429.1, forward strand.
TTGGAATGCATGCCATGCGACTAGGCAAAGACAATAGGTTTGACCACCCTCGTAAGGTTGTCTTCATCATTTTGCATCTTTTCAAGTATTTCGTCATGTTGTCGGATCTCATTCTGAGCACCTCATAATTTGTGCCATAGGAGCTCCAATTGTTGCTCGAGTGTTACCTTGGGTGGAGGTGATTCGTCGAAATCCTCCATGTTGTTCATAGGGTCCATGAGGATGTAGAGACAAAACCCTCTTGCTAGATATGTAAAGACAATTTTTGAGTTTGTTTGAGTTAAAAAATAAAAGGAATGGTTGTTCTTGGGAATTGAAAAAGTAAGAAAGAGATGAAAGTTGTGTTAAATATAAGAAAAGAGAAGTAGAGTGACAACACAAAGAGATAGTGTAGTGGTAAAACATTTCCCTTGTGTGGGGGAGGTTATGGGTTCAAATCCTCCCACCTTGGTGACTATAAAACTCCTTATTGCCACTCATAAATTAAATTGGTTCACGCATAGCCAATGGCTGCCAACGATCACCAAGGGAGCCTTGGGTGTCAAAAGATGCCAAAGTAATGCCTTAGTTATGCCTAAGTTCTATGCCTTAGTCGACGCCTAAGTTGATGCCTTGGAGTAAGCCGAAGGAGTAAACATAGGTGTAAACGTAGGTTCTCATTCTAGAACTGGAATAGAAACAGAAACCAAAACCGAATCTATAACTAAAACTGAAATCAGAAACAGAAACAAAAATGGAAACGAGAGCCGGAATCGAAATCAAAATCGGATCGCGAGCACAAAATAGTGAAACAGAGATCAATTCACCAAAATGAACAGAAACAAATCCCTCCGTAGTGACGTGTGCAAGGCTCTGATATCGCTGTTATTAGGATCTTGCTCACACACACACAGAGGTTGCAAATGGAGAAATCACACAAAAAAAATAGAGACACCAAGAGATGAGATTGAACGCAGTATTGGGTGCAATCTCCCCCCATGCACTTTGTTTCGACAGTCCACAGAGTGCATGTATTTATAGGAATTTTTGATTACGTCGAAAAGAGTGGTTATATGAGAGCGGCTTCGAAAAGCATGCGTGAAACTAAAAGTTGGTGACTTTCGTAGAAAGCCTTGTCTTTTAATATCAGAAAATGCGGTCTACAATGACCCTTATTCTAACAACTACTTTTCTAACTATTTCTAATAATAGAACCTTCTACGTGGATTTTTTTACGAAGTAAATTATAAATCGAATTTATTGATGTCTGCTCTAAAGTCAAATTATTGATGTCCGCCCTTTCATGCTTTCATGCCCTCACAAACCTTCAACTGCTATATTAAAAACCAAAAACACATATATAAACACTCCAACAATACATTATTCAACATATTCCATAAGTTATAACACTTTGACATCTAGGCAATGCATAAACATGCTCAAATGAGATACAACATACTAACTATCCTGCAAAGTTATGCATAAGTAAATTAAGCATCCAACAACTTGCTGATAGAGAACAACATCAAATGCATCTTCAATATCATCAAGACTCAATTGTCATCTTGTTTCCATAGGAGTGGCAATAGGTTTGTAATCTTCAAGGCCAAAACTATTCAATAAATTGTCAATATATTTTTTTGAGACAAAGCTATTCCACTATCAACATGCACAAATTCAATACCCAAATAATGATGCAAATTCCCCAAATCTAGCATCTCAAAAAAGGCATGCAAAAGAGCCCTAGAATCAGCAATATGCTTCTCATAGACAACAAGGATAAGAAGCATATCATTTGAATGCTTAACATGTAAGGTGCTCTCAATTGGACTATTCTTAAAACCATATGCATTCAAGTAGGAATGTATCTTTTCGTACGAAGCATGTGGTGCTTGTTTCAAACCATATAATGCCTTTTCAACCTACAAACTTTGTTTTCATGCCATTTTTTTAAAAAATAAAGGGGTGGAAATACATACACTTCTTCATGTAATTCACCATTCAAAAATGCACTTTTAATGTCCAAGTGATGTATATTCCAATCATGATGAGCTACAAGTGCACAGATGCTATGAACCGTGGTCATTAAGCAAGTGGGTGCAAAGGTCTCATTAAATGAATGTCCCTCTCTTGAGCATAAGCTTTTGCAAAAAGCCTAGCCTTATAGATATTAACTGTTCCATAACCTTTACGTTTTAGCTTGTATACCCATTTAGTGCCAATGGCATTTTTGCTAAGAGGAAAATAACATAAAGACCATTAGCATCATATTTTGATTGCTTAGAAGCCATCTAATTTATAGAATTTTGGGCTTTATCAAAAGAAAGAGGCTAGATCTCATCACCAAACATAGAGGCCACCATAGCATAGAAAACTTATGCAAAAGAAGCTCTATGACAGCCTAAACGAGTACGATATGATAGGGTGCGTCTATTTGCTATCTCACAAAGTTTGCACCATCCATTTAGGCATAGTTTTTGCCTCCTCTATAGCAGTCCTCTTATCAACAAGAGTATTATGTAAATCTCCATCAACATGGAATGATGTGCATCATCATGTGGAACCTATAAAGGCTGAGAATTTTCCTCATTTTGAGGTGCCAACACTTGAGTCTCCAATTGTAAAAAGAGGTAGCATAGTTCTATACATATATTTCAAGCTAAGTAATAAATCCTTAGTACATGAAAGTAATGGCTGAATTGCATCTTGCACAAAGACAACATCATGAATAACCAAAACACATTTAGTGTGTGGATGATACAGATAAACTTTTCTTTCAAAACTCTATCCAACAAAAAGCACATTTTTACTACTTTATCAAGCAATTTTATGCTTTGTTGTTCCACGAACAATGCATATGTTAGACAACCAAAGACACAAAGATGCCCAATAGATGGCTTGCAACCATGCCAAGCCTCATATGGAGTGATAGAATATAATGCTTTGGTGGGACAACAATTAAGTACATATGCTGCACACATAACTTCGCCATCTTCATGCAAGACCTATTCTTTCTTCTACAAACTCCATTTTGTTGAGGTGCATATCACACTCTACACTGATGTTTTATCCCACGTTAGCCAGAAATGAATGAAAATCAGAAGACATCTATTCTTCCCCTCGATAAGAATGGAGGGTGTCCGTTTTACATGCTCACATATTTTTAGCCAAAACCAAAAATTGTTCGAATCACATAAACAATTCAAATTTTTCTTCAAATGAATAACACCCATGCATGCGTGGAGAAATCACCATGTACATAGGGCCATAGACATTACTATGAACAAGTTGCAATTTCTTAGTAGCTCATACTGAACCATCCTTGGGGAAGGATGAATGCTGAATTTTTCTTAGAATACAACCTTCACAAACATCTTTACCATGTGCCTCAAGTCTAGGTAGAAAGGACACCATTTCAGATTTCTAGAGGCATAGAAAGCCACAAGAAGTTAGATGAATAAAGTGTGCATGCCAAAGCTTTGCAATTGAGATACCCTAAGAATCTTGAACTGCACATGCTAAATCATTCCCAAATTTTGCATAATTTATGAGCTTACATCCCACGACATAAAAATCCATAACAATAATAATATCGCTAATTGAGATATCATGAACTATAAATCTATCAACAATAAATTTGACAACCAAGTTGATCTTTGCTAATGCTGAAATTGACAAAAAACTTCTCTTGATCCTTAGCACAAAGAAAGCATTTAACGATGTGAAAGAACTACCATTAGCACTAGTCAGAATGATCTTACAAGCTCCCATGATAGGATATGAGGAGTGGTTGATACATTTGACACTATTTCTTTTAGAGGCATGCTTAAGCCAACTGAAGAAACTACACTATGAGGTAATATGTTTGGTTGCTCCACTATAAAGGTACCAAACATCTAAGTCTACTATAGACATACACTCATCATGAGAATATGCATCATAAATATAAACAATAGTAAAATGCCCATTGTTCATTCTACACAAGATTTTCACAATCTCCTGTAGCTATAGAGGCTTATGCAACAATTATTTGAGCATTTTTTTTCTTTTCCTTTTTTACCACTTTTGGAGAACTCTTTATGACATGATCATTACCTTTAAAGTATTTTCAATTCTTTCTTCTTCTTTGTTTCCTTCTCATCTTTGTCTTCCTTCTTTGAATATGCATCATTAAGAAATTCCTATTTACTAGTAGATGATCTCCATTTACCTTTGCCCTTTTGACTAGCTAAGAAAGCTTGATATGCAAAATGCATAATGGACATGTTCTACCTGGGGTGAGCTTCCTATAACAAAAGAGAGACTAAATCGTCAAATGTTAAGGCGTTTGGATTTCCATTGATCATCAATTGAAGAGTAGAAGCAAAACTCTAATATGAATCTAGAAGACCATCAAGAACGGTTTGCATGAGTATACTATGGGGCAAGACTTCAAGTACTCCTTCAAATCTTTGATCTTTGTCAAAACATTATCCATAGAATCTCCTCCAATCATATGCTCACTCTCTAACTATTTTTTGAGGTGAGCAACACAAGCCTCATATCTAGCCTAGTACAAAGTGGTAAGTGTGTCCCAAGCATCCCTTGCTATTTTGCAAGAGCAAATATGAGGGATAATTGCACATTTCATAGATAAAAGCTATCAACGAATGTGCATGAGCATCTCTGCCATCTCGAGGAAGTTGCTCTGCACTATGTGCACTAGAAACTATGGCACGAACACGATTGTGAAGATCATCATCTTCAATGCCATCTCCATCACCTTCAATGATTGTATTCGCAAGTGTAGTAGGGTGTTCTTCAATACCCTACACAATATTCCATCCTTTTGTGAAAAATACATGATGAATCATATATGCTCATCATGGGTGATTGATACCATCCAACTTCTCTTGAACACCCAACATGTGGAATACATCATTGGTTTCAGCTATGGCTACTAACTATAATACCCTAATGCAAAAAACATGATTATATCTCAAAACATTGAGCACAACTACCCTGTTGAGATCTACTATGTTGATATATTTAGTTGGTGATATGTGTGAACACACTAGGACTGCCGGGGCACTTTTTTCCCTCTTAGGAGGTTTTTTCCCCCAGCTTGTATATATGTCTATTGCCCTAATGGGCTACTTATCTTTGTACATTATCTAGTAATACATTTAGTATTATGTGTTGTGCTCCAAGCTTCTTCTTCTTCCTTGTGCTGTTCGCGTGCTTCCACAGATGTCTAACTCCAACAATTGGTATCAGAGCAGGTTGTCGCTTCATCTAGGGTGCCTCAACACTTCGGTTGTAGTCTCAGAATTGCACGAATTTTGGGAAGCATACTCAGCATGTTCTTGAGATCAAAACAGCTTTGTTGTGTCGTGCCAAAAAATCGCGATCTAAGCTGATTTCGGCCTCCGAACACACTATTGTAGTGCTTGTGCAGGCTATTTCATCTTTTTGTGCCAAAGGTATATACCAGTTTCTGTTCGCCAGTATAAGCGTCTCGAAGTCTACTATAGGTCTAGTGGAATTCGTCTGGGCAGTTCTGTTAAACTTTTTGAGATACAATCAATTTTCTACATCAAGGTATTTTAGTCACCAACCATGGCTAAAAGAAGTGATGTATTCTGTATGTTGGCTGTTGAGGATAAGTTGGATGGTACCAACTACCCGTTATGGGCTTATATGATGCGACATGTGTTGGTTGCAAAAGGACTGTGGAACATTATGCAGGGTGTCAAAAAACGTCCTATTACACCTACAACTGTTACAACTACACATATTGAAGCTGATGTAGAAGGTGTCGAAGATGATGATATTCTACATATTCCTGTTCGTGTCGCGGTTTCTGCTGCACCTACTACAATGTAGATTCGTTGGGATGGTAGAGATCCCCAGGCACATGCACTAATAGATTTGTTTGTCAAACATGCCACTATTCCTCATATTCGCTCTTGTAGAATAGCTAAGGATGCTTGGGATACACTTACCACATTGTACCAAGCCAGGACTGAGGCTCGTGTTGCTTACCTCTAGAAATAGTTGGAGAGTGAGCACATGAATGAAGATGATTCTATGGATAGTTTTGTAACAAAGATCAAAGACTTAAAGGAACAATTGATTTTTGCTGCTGAGGTTATACCAGATAGCTCACTTGTACAGACCGTTCTGAATGGTCTTCCTAATTCATATCAGAGTTTTGCTTCTACTCTTCGGTTGATGATGAAAGGCAATCCAGATGCCTTGCCATTTGAAGAGTTAATCTCTATTCTATTGTAGGAAGATCAATCCAGGAAGAATAAGTCCATTATGCATGTTGCACATCAAGATTTCTTGGCTAGTCAGAAGGGCAAAGGAAAATGGAGCTCTTCTACTAGTAAGCAGAAATCTACAAATGCTGCACATTCAAAGAACCAAGACAAAGATGAGAAAAAATTAGAAAAGCAAAAATTGTTTTGTAAGTATTGTAAAGGGAATGATCATATCATAAAAGAACTGTCCAAAACTGGTTGCAAAAGAGGCAAAGAAGAAAGAGGCTAGAATGGTTGTTGCAAAAGCCTCTACACCAAAAATGGAGTCTGCCAAACTTGTGTAGGAAGAAGAATGGGTGTTTACTATTGTTTGCAGCTTTGACCCATCTTCTCATGAGCAGTGCATGTCTGCAGTAGACTCAAATGTTTGGTACTTTGATAGTGGGGTGACCAAACATATTACCTCGTAGTGCAGTTTCTTCTCTTCACTCAAGCCTGCCGCTACAGGGAATACTGTTATATGCGCCAACAACTCCTCTTATCCTCTTATGGGAGTTGGTAAGATCATTTTGACTACTCCTGATGGTTGTTCTTTCACTTTGTGAGATGCTTTATTTGTGCCAGGGATCAAGAAGAATCTATTATCAGTTTTTGCATTAGCCAAGACTGGCTTGGTTGTGAAATTTATTAATGACACATGTATAGTTCATGATCTGTCAAATGGCGATGTGATTATTGCTTCTGGAATTTTATGTCGTGAGCTGTATAAGCTCATAGACTATGAAATATTTGTGAATGATTCGGCAGGCGTTGTACATGATTCTTAGGCTATCTCAGATACAAAGCTTTGGCATGCATGCTTTGGTCATCTGAATTTTGCTAGTTTGCTACACCTGTAGAAATCTGAAATGGTGTCCTCTTTGCCCAAACTTGAGGCACCTAGAAAACATGTTTGTGAAGGCTGTATTTTGGGCAAAACGCACTGTTCCTCATTTCCAAAAGATGGTTCAGTTCGGGCTACTCAGAAATTGCAACTTGTACATAGTGATGTTTGTGGTCCTATGCAGACACCTTCATTTGGAAATTATCTTTACTTCGTGGCTTTAATTGATGATTTTTCCAAGCATGCATGGGTATATCCATTGAATTCAAAGTCCAAAGTGTTCATGTGCTTCAAACAGTTTTTGGATTTGGCTAAAAATCTATCACCATGTAAAATGGGCACCCTCCGTTCAGATCAAGGGGGGGGGGATATTTGTCTTCTGAATTTAATGCATTTCTGGCTGAGCGTGGGATAAAACACCAGTGTACAGTGCAGTATACACCTCAACAGAATGGAGTTGTTGAACGAGAGAACAGACCACTCATGGAGATGGCGCGGTGTATGGTCAAGACTCAGGCTTTACCACATAGTTTCTGGCTTGAGGCTGTCATGTGTGTAGCATATGTACTGAACAGGTGTCCCACTAAAGCACTAGAGTCTATCACTCCATATGAGGATTGGCATGATCGAAAGCCATGTGTTGCTCATCTGCGTGTTTTTGGTTGTTTGGCATATGCATTAGTGCCTGAACAACATCGCATAAAATTGGATGATAAAGTAGTAAAATGTATTTTTTGTTGGGTACAGTTCTAAAAGTAAAGGGTATCATCTCTATCATCCACAGACTAAATGCATTCTGGTTAGCCGTGATGTTGTTTTTGTGGAAGATGCTATTCACCCATTGCTTTCATGTAATAAGGAGACATATGTTAGCTCCAAAGACATGTATGATACTTTGCTACCTTTTTTTATAGGTGGACAGTCTAGAGCTGGTCCCAATGAGGCAACTTCTTAGCCTTTGTAGGTTTCATGTGATGATGCAGATCATTCCATTTCTGATGTAGATTTACATGATGCACTAGTTGACAAGAGAGCTGATATTGAGCAGGCAAAAACTATGCCAAAATGGCTGGTGTAGACTTTGCGTGATAGCGAATTATATGCACCTCTCTCATATCGTACTCGTTCAAGATCTCGTAGTGCCTCTTTTGCATCAGATTGCTATGTTGTGGCTGAATCTAGTCTCTGTGATGAGAATGAGCCTCTTTCATTTGATGAAGCACAAAATTCAGAAAATTGGATGGCTGTTATGCGATCTCAATATGATGCAATAATGAATAATGGTACTTGGTCTTTATGTGGCTTGCCTCTAGCCACGAAGGCCATTGGCACTAAGTGGGTATACAAACTGAAGTGTAAACTCGATGGTACAGTTGACATGTATAAGGCTAGGCTTGTTGCAAAGGGTTATGCACATGAAAGAGGCATTGATTTGGATGAGACCTTTGCACCTACATGCCATATGACTACTGTTTGGAGCATTTGTGCACTTGCAGCTCACCATGGTTGGAGTGTACATTAGTTGGACATTAAAACAACATTTTTGAAGGTGACTTGCATGAAAAAGTGAATGTTTTTCAGCCCCGTGGATTTATGCAGAAAAGGGCATGAAAATCAAGTGTGCAAGTTAAAGAAGGAATTATATGGTTTAAAGCAAGCACCACATGCTTGGTATGAGAAGATACATGCCTATCCGATTGCACATGGTTTTGAGAATAGTCCAATTGAAAGCACCTTATATGTTAATATATGTTAAGCGTGATAATGATGTGCTTCTGATCATTGTTGTCTATGTCGATGACATGCTCCTCATTGGTCCTATTGAGAAGCATATTGCTGATTTTAAGGCTGATTTACATGCCTCATTCGAGATGTCTGATTTGGGGCATTTGCATCACTATTTGGGCATTCAGTTTATGCAAGTTGATGGTGGAATGGCTTTGTGTCAAATGAAATATATTGACACATTATTGCAGCATTTTGGCCTTGAAGGCCGTAAGCCTATTGCCACTCCTATGGAGACAGGTTTACGATTGAGTCTTCATGATGCTAGAGATGCATTTGATGCTGTTCTCTATTAGCATGCTGTTGGATGCTTGATTTACTTATGCATTACTCAACTAGATATTCAGTTTGATGTCTCATAGATGAGAAGGTTTATGCATTGTCGAGGAGTCAAGCATTGGTAGGCGGTTAAGTGCATCTTTCGTTACTTGAGTGGTACTCGGCTACTTGGGTTGTTTTATCCCAAGGGGGGAACACTAATGTCGGATTTGCATGCTTTTTCTGACTCTGATTGGGTTGGTTGGTATGACACTCGTGTGTCCACTAGTAGCTTTTGCTTCATGCTTGGTAGCTCATGTATATCTTGGTTAAGCAAGAAGCAGCCTACTATGGCCACTTCAAGATGTGAGGCTGAGTATAGGGCAGTTTTCACAACTACTATTGAGTGTGTATGGCTCAGACACCTTATGGCTGATTTGGGTGTTGGTTAGACTTCTGCCACCACCATCTTCACTGACAATCAGAGTGCATTAGTAGTTGTGAGGAACCCTATGTTCCATGCTCGCACTAAGTACATTGGGGTGCATTATCACTATGTCAGGGAGAGGTTCTCTGCTGAGGAGATCAGCTTGGCATATGTGCCCACGTAGGAGAACATTGCAGACCTTTTCACGAAGGCTCTGCCTAGGGAGAAGTTTTAAGCTTTCCGCAAAGCTTTGGGCTTACTTCCTTTTGTGGAGTGATTTCCACATAGCTTGGCACTTCCTTATACATGAGTGCGAGCTCCTTGTTCACCGCATCACTCCCAGGGGGGATTTGTTGATATATTTAGGTAGTGATGTATGTGAACACACTAGGATCGTCGGGGCACTTTTTTCCCTCTTTAGGAGGTTTTTTTCCCCGGCTTGTATATACGCCTATTTCCCTAATGGGCTACTTATCTTTGTACGTTCTCTAGTAATACATATAGTATTGTGTGTTGTGCTCCAAGCTTCTTCTTCTTCCTTGTGCTGTTCGCATGCTTCCGCAGATGTCTAACTCCAACATGCTAAACTTGTAGCACACTTTGATGTTGGAAGCAATGTTCATTCATGGTCCACATATTGTCAGGATATAGCTATAGTATATATTCCTTTAGCATCCTCTACAAGAAAAAGTGGGCAGCAACATGGATACAACAAAACACTCTCATCCATACAACCCGGGTTTGAGACCCGTCACGATTAGGCCTAGCAGCGAAGATTTTTTTTTTTTGCGATTACTTTATAGCTTTTAGCGGACACGGTTTTTAGTTCGAATATTGCTCAAACGATCGTAGCTTTTTCGTGGTGCTCTTACGAAGTAGTGCTTTTGGAGGGATCACAAATTCTATAAAACAAGAGGCTTGACTCATTGTTAAATCACTCAAGGAGAACTCAAGGATCACTCATCAAGCAAAGAGGAGGTGATCAAGCCAGCTCTTGGTGTTCTGAAGCTTTGGAGGTGGTGTTTTGGTGAAGGAGAGGCTACTCTCTTGGAGCAAGAAGTCTTCTACAAAGTGGTGGTAACTATCTTTTGTGAGTTAACCTTATATTTTGTTTTTCAGGTTTGTCTACCCTAATTTCAAAATTAGGGTTGGTTGATTTACAATTTTGTTACACTATTTTGTGAGAATAAGGGTAGCTTCGTTGCTTGTTCACTTCACACACACAGATTATTTCAACATAATCCAAATTTTGTATCATCATCTTCTTGGATATTCTTCCATTAGAGAGTGCACCACTTTATATGGTTGAGTAGTACTCCCATGTTGTAATTTGGACATCTATTGTTTTTAGTGAGTAATTATCTAGCTTATGTTCCCTATCCTCGTCTCAAGATCTCTTTCTTGTTATCTCTCATTTATCATCTTAATTAATTAAGTGTGTAAGCTCAAAAGGTTTTAGTATTGGAACGATCCTGGGCCCCAAATTCCAACACTTGGTATTAGAGCATAATTGACATACACACTTAGTTAAGATGAGTGAGATTAGAATTGAGATTGAGGTCAAGTTCGATGGATCTTCTAATAATCCCATGTGGAGTTTCATGATGATGAATATTTTAGTGACCAAGGATTTATGGAGTATCGTCAATGGATCCTTAACGAGACCTAGACGAGAAGGCAAAGAAGGAGCCATAGAAGCTTCAAGAGGCACTAGAATTACAATTACAGAACCAACTGAAGAAGAGGTAACCACTTCAACATCCAGAGTCACAGGTAGGTCTTTACCTATAGCTCCTCCTACTGAAGATCAAGCAAGGTGGGATGCTAGAGATGCTTTAGTTGTGGGATACGAGAGTTGATGGTACTAAGCCCGTCCTCAGTTGTACGTTCGATTAGTTTCAAGTAATTTCGAGGACAGTAGACCTCAAGGTCGAGCTTCGTTTAAAAGAAAGAAAAAAAATTAGTGTTGAAAGTCTTTCTTGTTTTGCTTCTCCTACTTTCCGGAGAGGATTGTTCTACGTGCCCGAAAGGATCTACCATCTCTTCCTACCTGCGTGTATTATGTTCATTTCATGTTTCCTTCTAAGGAATATCTCAGAAGATATGTTTAAGAACTTCATACTTCAAACGGACATATATGCAAGCGTGTCATGAGATGGATATATTTCCTTCAATTTGTTGGAGATTTCAGATTTTTCATAATAAAGTTTCAAATTTCTCCCACAAAAGCATAATGGCACTAATTTGTTAATGTCATTTTTAGTGTAGATTTAGTCGTGCTATTATTATTAAGTAAGAACCATCGATTTTCCAAAAGTGTAAAGTTTATTCGCAAATTAGCAAGTCCTCATTATAAAAGAAAAAAACCACTTAAGCTCTAAGGTTCAAGGTCAATTGTTGTTCCGAAACTTTGTGTCGCATTCAAGAATAGTGGAATTGAAAGGTTCATTTGCTCTATTACAATAATATGTCTCTGCGAAAGTTTCATGTATGTAAGAGATGTCAATCTCAAAATGATTCTATCTTGGGAAGCATAAGTGGAGTGTTTGAGCTTGCCAATGATGCATACAAATGGCTATGGTACGGTGTTGCAGTTATCTTAGAATTGTATGCCAAAAAGACTACACTCAAGACTTCGTAAGGAGAGGAAAGCTTGATATTTTACGATAAAGGCTCACATCTAATGATGAGATCCCTTAGCTTGATCAAAATTGGACTAAATCCTTTTTCAAATCATAAATTGGGAATGCAAGTGAGTTATCACGAGTTACAAAACAATTTTTGAATGCCTAGATAATGAGGAATAGACTTAAGAAGTCACAAATGATATCCCTAATTTTTAGGGAGATAGTGAAATAATTTTATTCATATCTCTGAACATAAAGCTCTAATCATGAAACCCTTCTTTATATTGCTTTAAAAGGATTATATGTACATATAAACACACACACACACATATATATATGTATGTGTGTGTATATGTGTGTTTATGTGTGTGTGTGTGTAATATATGTATGTATGCATGTACGTATGTATTGTAAGAGAGATGGTGGATAGATTCTAGAGATGAAGTGGTGTTGCAAAACCCTTCTTCACACCAGCATATATATATATATATATATATATATATATATATATATATATATATATATATATATATATATATATATATATATATATATATATATATATATATATATATATATATATATATATATATATATATATATATATATGTGTGTGTGTGTGTGTGTGTGTGTGTGTGTAGTGTGTGTGTGTGTGTGTATGTAATATATGTATGTATGTATGTATGTATTGTAGGAGAGATGGTGGATAGATTCTAGACATGAAGTGGTGTTGCAAGACCCTGCTTCACACCAGCCAAGAACAAGTTGTGTAGAGTGTAGTAGGAACGGTTTGCTTCTTATTGATCACAAATAATCACCTATGTGCTTTGGAACATGATCCTCAAATCATAGGATCAAAATAGATAAGTAGAAAGTTAAACCAAGGTCATTGACTTGCAATTTTAGTCATTGAACATGTTCAATAGAATGAACAGTGCTCTCATCCTCCTAGCAATTAGCCAAATTACTTTTGGTGGTATCTACTTAACTTAGATAGCTACCAATCATGAGTTATTTCAATAGAAAATATGGACTACAAACTGAGCATGATGCTTAGCAAGTTAGAGGACTTGCCCGACATTTTTGGGGTGCTTTAGTGTGCAAACCTAAGAGTAAAGATATGAAGTTATCGCACAATTGTGTTGATATACTTTGTTAGTGATGCATCTGAACACTCTAGGACTGTCAGGGCACTTTTTGCCCTCTTTAGGAGGTTTTTCTCCCCTGGCTTGTATATACGCCTATTGCCCTAATGGGATACTTATCTTTGTACATTCTCTAGTAATATATTCATTATTGTGTGTTGTGCTCCAAGCTTCTTCTTCTTCCTTGTGTTGTTCGCGTGCTTCCGCAGACGTCTAACTCCAAGAATTGGTATCGGAGAAGGTCGTCGCTTCATGTAGGGCGCCGTCAACACTCCTCCGTTTGTAGTCTCAGAATCACACGAATTTTGGTGAGCATACTTAGCGTGTTTCCAAGATCAAAACATCTTTGCTATGTGGTGTCGGAATCACTATCTGAGCTCATTTCAGCCTCTGAATGCACTATTGCAATGCTTATGCAGGCTATTTCATCTTTTTGTGCCAAAGGTATATACCAGTTTTTGTTCGCCAATATAAGCGTCTCGAAGTCTGTTACAAGTCTAGCAGAATTTGTCTGGGAAATTTTGTTCAACTTTTTGAGATACAGTCAATTTTCTGCATCAAGGTATTCTAGTCACCAGCCATGGCTAAAAGTAGTGATGTATTCCGTATGTTGGCTGTTAAGGATAAGTTGGATGGTACCAACTACCCGTTATGGGCTTATATGATGCGACATGTGTTGGTTGCAAAAGGACTGTGGAACATTGTGCAGGGTCTCACAAAACGTCCTATCACACCTACAACTATTACAACTGCAAGTACTGAAGCTGATGTAGAAGGTGTCGAAGATGATGATATTCTGCATATTTTTGTTCGTGTTGAGGTTTTTGTTGCACCTACTATAGAGCAGATTTGTTGGGATGGCAGAGATGCCCAGGCATATGCATTGATAGCTTTGTCTATCAAATGTGCCATTATTCCCCACATTCGTTCTTGCAGAATAGCTAAGGATGCTTGGGATACACTTACCACATTGTACCAAGCTAGGAATGAGGCTCGTGTTCCTTACCTCTGAAAACAATTGGAGAGTGAGCACATGAATGAAGGTGATTCTATGGACAGTTTCCTAATGAAGATCAAAGACTTGAAGGAACAATTGATTTCTGCTGATGAGGTTATACCAGATAGCTCACTTGTACAGACCATTCTGAATGGTCTTCCTGATTCATATCAGAGTTTTGCTTCTACTCTTCGGTTGATGATGAAAGGCAATCCAAATACCTTATCATTTAAGGAGTTAGTCTGTGTTCTATTGCAAGAAGATCAGTCCAAGTAGAACAGGTCCATTATGCGAGTTGTAGATCAAGCTTTCCTAGCTAGTCATAAGGGCAAAGGAAAATGGAGCTCTTCAACTAGTAAGCAGAAATCTGCTAAATCTGCATATTCGAAGAAGGAAGATAAAGATGAGAAGAAATCACAGAAGCAGAAATTGTTTTGTAAGTACTGTAAAGGGAATGATCATATCATAAAGAACTGTCCAAAACTGGCTGCTAAAGAGGTGAAGAAGAAAGAGGCTCGAATGGTTGTTGCAGAGGCCTCTACACCAAAACCAGAGTCTGTTAATCTTGTGCAGGAAGAAGAATGGGCGGGGTGACCAAACATATTACCTCGCAGCAGAGTATCTTCTCTTCACTTGAGCTTGCCCCTACAAGGAATACTCTTACATGCACCAACAACTCCTCTTATCCTGTTATGGGAGTTGGTAAGATCATTTTGACTACTGCTGATGGTAGTTCTTTCACTTTGTTAGATGCTTTATTTGTGCCAGGGATCAAGAAGAACTTGTTATCAGTTTCTGCATTAGCCAAGATTGGCTTGGTTGTGAAATTTGTTGATGAAAGGTGTACAGTTCATGATCTGTCAAATGGCAGTGATTATTGCTTCTGGCATTTTATGTCGTGGGCTGTATAAGCTCATAAACTATGAAAGATCAGTAAATGATTTGGCATGTGCAGTAAATGATTCTCAGGCTATGTCAGATGCAAAGCTTTGGCATGCATGCTTTGGTCATCTGAATTTCGCTAGTTTGTTACGCAAGCAGAAATCTGAAATGGTGTCCTCTTTGCCCAAAATTAAGGCACCTAGAAAACATGTTTGTGAAGGCTATATTTTGGGCAAAATGCAGAGTTTGTCTTTTTCAAAAGATGGTTCAGTTCAGGCTACTCAGAAATTGCAGCTTGTACATAGTGATGTCTGTGGTCCTATGTAGACACCTTTTTTTGGGAATTATCTTTACTTTGTGACTTTCATCGATGATTTTTCGAGGCATGCATGGGTATATCCATTGAAGGCAAAGTCCGAAGTGTTCATGTGCTTCAAACAATTTTTGGTTTTGGCTGAAAATCTGTCAGCATGTAAAATGGGCACCCTCCGTTCTAATCGAGGGGGGAATATATTTCTGATTTTAATGCATTTCTGGCTGAACGTGGGATAAAACACCAGTGTACAGTGCCGTATACACCTCAACAGAATGGAGTTGTTGAACGAAAGAACAAGTCACTCATGGAGATGGCGAGGTGTATGGTCAAGAGTCAGGATTTACCACATAGTTTCTGGCTTGAGGCTGTTACGTGTGTAGCATATGTACTCAACAGGTGTCCCACTAAAGCGCTGCAGTTTCTCACTCCATATGAGGCTTGGCATGTCCGCAAGCCATCTATTGCTCATCTATGTGTTTTTGGTTGTTTGGCATTTGCATTAGTGCATGAACAACATCGCAAGAAATTGGATGATAAAGGAGTAAAATGTATTTATGTTGGGTACAGTTCTGAAAGTAAAGGCTATCGTCTCTATCATCCGCAGAATAAACACATTCTGGTTATCCGTGATGTTGTTTTTGTGGAGGATGCTATTCAACCATTGCTTTCATGTACTAAGGAGAAATCTGTTAGCTCCAAAGACATGTATAATACTTTGTTGTCTCTTTTTACAGGTGGACAGTCTAGTGCTGGTCCTAATGAGGCAACTTCTCAACCTTTGCAGGTTTCATGTGATGATGCAGATCATTCCATTTCTGATGCAAATTTACATGATGCACTTATTGATGAGAGAGCTGATATTGAGCAGGCAAGAACTATGCCAAAATGGATGGTGCAGACCTTGCGTGATAGCAAATTAGATGCACCTCTGTCATATCGTACTCAATTTGGCTATCATAATGCCTCTTTTGCATCAAATTGCTATGCTATGGTTGCATCTAGTCTATGTGATGAGATTGAGCCTGTTTCGTTTGATGAAGCACAAAATTCAAAAAATTGGATGGCTTCGATGCAATCTGAATATGGTGCAATAATGAAGAATTGTACTCGGTCTTTATGTGACTTGCCTCCTGGCAAGAAGGCCGTTGGCACTAAGTGGGTATACAAGCTGAAGCGTAAACCTCATGGTACAATTGACAAGTATAAGGCTAGGCTTGTTGCAAAGGGTTATGCACAGGAGAGAGGCATTGATTTTGATGAGGCCTTTGCACCTACATGTTGTATGACTACTGTTTGGAGCATCTGTGCACTTGTAGCCCATCATGGTTGGAATGTACATTAGTTGGACATTAAAACAACATTTTTGAATGGTGACTTGCATGAAGAAGTGTATGTTTTTTAGCCCCGTGGCTTTGTGCAGAAAGGGCATGAAAACCAAGTGTGCAGGTTAAAGAAGGCATTATATGGTTTAAAGCAAGCACCAATGCTTGGTATGAGAAGATGCATGCCTATCTGATTGCACATGGTTTTGAGAACAGTCCAACTCAAAGCACCTTATATGTTAAGTGTGCTAATGATGTGCTTCTGATCATTGTTTTCTATGTTGACCACATGCTGCTCACTCGTCCTATTGATAAGCATATTGCTGATTTTAAGGCTGATTTGCATGCCTCATTTGAGATGTCTGATTTGGGGCATTTGGGCATTCAATTTATGCATGTTGATGGTGGAATGGCTTTGTGCCAAACAAAATATATTGACATACTATTGTAGCATTTTGGCGTTGAAGACTGTAAGCCTATTGCCACTCCTATGGAGAGAGGTTTACGATTGAGTCTTTATGATGCTGGAGATGCATTTGATGCTGTTCTCTATCAGCAGGCTTTTGGATGCTTGATTTACTTATGCATTACTCGGCGAGATATTCAGTTTGCTATCTCACAGATGAGCAGGTTTGTGCATTGCCCAGGACTCAAGCATTGGCAGGCCGTTAAGCGTATCTTTTGCTACTTGAGTGGTACTAGGCTACTTGGGTTGTTTTATCCCAAGGGGGAATCACTACTACGAGATTTGGATGCCTTTTCTGACTCTGATTCGGCTGGTTGCTATGACACTCGTGTGTCCACTAGTGGCTTTTGCTTCATGCTTGGTAGCTCATGTATATCTTGATTGAGCAAGAAGCAGCCTACTATGGCCACTTCCAGTTGTGAGACTGAGTAAAGGGCAGCTTTCACAGCGACTATTGAGTGTGTGTGGCTCAGACGCCTTATGGATGATTTGGGTGTTGGTCAGTCTTCTGCCACCACCATCTTCACTGACAGTCAGAGTGCATTGGTAGTTGCGAGGAATCGTGTGTTCTATGCTCGCACTAAGCATATTGAGTTGCATTATCATTGTGTTAGGGAGAGGTGCTCTGCTGGAAAGATCAACTTGGCATATGTGCCCAGGCAAGAGAACATTGCAGACCTTTTCACGAAGGCTTAACCTAGGGAGGTTTGAAGCTTTTCACAAAGCTTTGGGCTTACTTCCTTTTGTGGAGTCATTTCCACATAGCCTAGCACTTCCTTATACATGAGTGCTAGCTACTTTCCGCATCACTCACAGGGGGGATTTGTTGATATATTTAGGTAGTGATGTGTGTGAACACGCTAGGACTGTCGGGGTACTTTTTTCCCTCCTTAGAAGGTTTTTTCCCCCGGCTTTTATATACGCATATTGCCCTAATGGGCTACTTATCATTGTACATTCTCTAGTAATACATTCATTATTGTGTGTTGTGCTCCAAGCTTCTTCTTCTTCCTTGTGCTGTTCGCGTGGTTCCGCGGACATCTAACTCCAACAAATTGAAGAATGCAATTACAATGAAGCTTTGTAGCTATGATGTAGATAGTATGATCATTGTGTAGCACTTTAAATCATATTAAATTATTAACCATGCATTGAGAACATGTTGGGAGAAGATCATTCTTCTGAGATAGTCATAAGAGAGAAGTGAAGTAGAGATATAATCAATATGTATGTATTAGATCACATAAAAATAAAATGACATGGGCAATGTCCAATTGCACAATGTGAGGGTATGTAGGAGATATTGAATGAGCTCACTAATAAGAAGGTATACCTCTCAAAATGATCTCCAAGTCCGGCTCAACACACGAGACTTTTTTATCAACTTTTATAGTTGATTTTGGAGCCAAGCTTTGAATTAAAATTCAAATTCTCACCAAAAAGTGTGTCCTAAACTATAGGATATATTCTCTCATCGTGAGAGTAGTGCATTAAGCATAGGAAATTTTAGAAAGATAAAAGGTAATGTGACTTTTACAAGGGAGTGATCATATCTGATTATATGAGATACATGCTAGTTATCCAAGTATGTAGGCTTGGATTCCTTGCACCAATATCTCCCCCTCAAGCCTATCATGATTGGTCTTCAATCTTCCTTGATTTCGTGCAATCCAATCATCATCTTGAACCTGTTCATCTAAGTTCCATCCAATGACTTTGTGAGCATATCTGCACATTGCAATTGAGTTGACACATAGGACAATTGGATGTCCCTTCTACGTAATTTTCTCTTACATAATGATAGCGCACTTCAATGTGCTTGGTCCTTGCATGATATACAGGATTAGCAGCCAAATGAAGTGAACTAGTGTTGTCTCCAAAAATCATTGGAGTATAAGAATCTAACCCCAAATCTATATAGAGTAGTTTGAGCCACATAGCCTCTTGTGTTGCATTTTCTAAGCCTCTCTATTCTTCCTCTATAGATCACAATTCCATAGTTGGTTGCTTCTTTGTTGACCATGGTATTAGCTTTAAACTTGCAAAAGATAAAATCTAGAAGTGCTCCTCCTATCATCCTTGGATCCAACCCAATCAGCATTAGAATACATCTTGATATCCAAATCAGAAGTGAATGGATAAAACAACCCTTTATTTATGGTACCCTTCAAATATTTTAGGATCCTCTTGGTAGCTTCCAAGTGAGGTTTTCTTGGTGTATGCATAAACTGACTTAATTTACTTACTTCATTACATATATCCACTCTTGTTAGGGTTGCATAGTTGAGACTTCCAACAAGTTTTTGGTAACCTATAATATCCTCAACGAGTTCTCCTAATGAGAACTAAATTTGTGATTGAATTCCATGGGTGTACCTGCAATTTTGGTTTCTCCATCTTGAATTTTACCAACATATCATGAATGTACTTCCTCTGAGTAGTAAACACACCAAAATTTGTATACACAAGTTCTAAACCAAGAAAATATGTTAACAAACCAATGTCACTCATCTTAAATTTTTCCATCGTCTAAGATTTGATTTTTTTGATACCATTAGCATCATCTCCCACATAAACACATAAGTAAATAACGTTTGAGTTAGTCTTCTTTATGAACAAAGAACAATCTGATTTGCTAGCAACAAATCTTTGATCTTGCAAATATGTGATAAGTCTATGGTTCCAAGCTCTAGGAGCTTGCTTTAGACCATAGAGTGCTTTCCTCAGCTTGCATACATAACCTAGTCTGTTCTTATCTTCATATCTTGGTGTTTGAGCCATGTAAACTTCTTCTAAGATCCATCCATTTAGAAATGCATTTTTAACATCTAACTGATATAGGTTCCAATTCTTCGAAGCAGCAACACTCAGCAAAATCTTGATGGTTGGCATCTTAGCCATAGGTGAAAAAGTTTCCTCAGAGTCTACTCCATGGGTTTGAGCAAACCCCTTTGCGACTAGCCTTGCTTTGTACCTGTTTATAGAACCATTTGAATTATTCTTGATTTTATATATCCACTTGTATCCTAATACTTTCATACTTGGATTCTTGGGAACTAAATCCCAAGTGTTGTTTTCCTCAAGTGCCTTCAATTTCTTCCTGCATTGCATCTCTCCATTCTTTCTTCTTATTGGCTTCTTCAAATGAAGAAGGTTCTTCCATCATAGAGTCTTTACTCATGTACATAGAATGTTTGGTGACTAGTGATGTATCATAGCCATACCTTTTGGGTTTTTTACTCTCCCTTTGAGATCTTTTGAGTGCTTGATTGGAAGACTCTAGTATGTCTTCTAAGTGCTTGAACTTGGTCTTGCCTTTTGACTTCCAAGCCTTGAAGTCAATCTGTTCTTCATCCTCTGAGTTGACATGTTTTGGTATCTGTTGATCTTCTTGAGTGAGAGTTGGAAAATCACTTTCCAAGTCATAAGGTAGCTTAATTTTCCTACAATCATCTTCAAACCATGAATTATTTTCATCACGCACCACATCCCTACTAATTGTAAATCCCTTGTTAGTGGGATTGTACAACCTATAACCTTTCTGGTTTTGGCCATAGCCAATGAATATACACCTTTCAGCTTTTGGATCAAGATTCCCTCTAATATATGAGGGTATATGTGCATAAGCAATGCACCCAAAGCTTTTACAATGGTCCAATGAGGGCCTCCTACCCTTCCATGCCTCATAAGATGTCATTCCATGCAAGGATTTGGATGGGAGCCTGTTAATCAAGTATGTGGTTGTGGAGACAACCTCTACCCATAGGGATTTTGGCAGTTTCTTTTCATTCAACATTGATCTTGCAACCTCTACTATCATTCTATTCCTCCTCTCTGCCACTTCATTTAGTTCAGGAGTGTATCTTGTTGTGACCTATCTCTTTATACCTCTATCCTATAAGAATGATTCAAATTCATCTGACAAATAATCACCATCTCCATCAGATCTGATCGTCTTCAAGCTTCTACATCTTTGGTTCTCAACCAATGCCAAATACTTTTTGAAACAAGTAAATACTTCATCTTTATGCTTCATGAAGTAAAGAATTGTCCATCTATTGTAATCATCTATAAATGAAACATAGTATCTTGAACCTGAGATTGATGGCTCTCTACTAGGACCCCACACATCAATGTGCACAAGCTCCAAGTAGTCCATACATATACCCTTTTCTGTTGAATGGTTGCCTATGAGATTTGACAAATTGGCATGCTCCATTTGAACAAACAGAATCAATATACAAAAGATATGCATTATCTTCTCCTTGCTTTGATGTCATGTTCATGATTAGTAATGAATCCTCTTGGTCTTTTGTGTAGTTTTTATAATATCTTCTACTCATAAATCCTCGTTGGCAGTTGTTGTTGTAGCCTTGATTGTAGTTGTGATGATAATTGCTTCCTCCATTGTTGAACCTACCTCTAGATTGTCTATAGCCTAATTTATTGAAGCCTCTTCCTCTCTGATTCCTTGTGTTCTTAAATTATTATTTTGTGGTGTGATTGGCTAGGCCATAGATATTGCAAGGTGAAGTGTTGTAGGATCTCCCCTTGCTTTGTTTTCCTCCTCGACCCCTTCCTCTAGTACCTCTTCCTCTACCTATGAAGTTCACTTGAGAAGTACTAGCCTCTTCTTCATTCTTTTTGCCTTTAACTTTATCCTTCATTTTATTTCTATTTGTATAAAGGGAAGAAGATTGGTTTCCTCTAGAGTTGTCTCAATTCTTCTTGAGCTTTGTCTCATGGGTGAAGAGTTGCCCCATCAAGGTGTTGAGGTCAAGTATTTGCATATCCGTATAAAGGTCCATTTGTGGTGAAGGACTCTCACTTATCATCAGATTTGATGCCATTTATGATCTACCTTACTATATGTTCCTCTTCTATCTCTTCTTCAATGCTTGCAAGCTAGCCAGCTACATTCTTCATCTTGGTTACATAGTCAGCTACACTTTGGTTTGGTTGCTTTTTAGAGTTGTAAACTCCATCCATAGTTGATTCTTCCTAGCCCTTGTATTTGATGAGAAGTATGAAGAAAGAACTTCCCAAGTCCCTTGGGAGGTCTTATAGTTCCTAATGTGAGCTAATAAGAAATCAGATGTTGAGTTAAGTATATAAGACCTGGCAAGAGTATTCTTCGCACACCATGTAGTTAGCCTTTCTTGTTCTTCCCTTGTAGGTTGATCTTTGCTCCTAAATGTTGGCAGTTCTTCATCCTCTGAGATATATCCATATAATCTTTTTCCCTGGAGGTAGGCTTGCATGCTTACTAACCATGTTGAATAGTTGCTCCTATCCATTTTTTCAATGAATCATGGACATCCATCTACCATCTTGCTTTGATGTTGCTCTGATACCATTGTAGGAGAGATGGTGGATAGATTCTAGAGATGAAGTGGTGTTGCAAAACCCTACTTCTCATCAACCAAGAAAAAATTGTGTAGAGTGTAGTAGGCCCTTTTAGCTTCCTATTAATCAGAAATAATCAACTATGTGCTTTGGAATAGGATCCTCAAACCAAAGGATCAAAACAAATAAGTAGAAATTGAACCAAGGTCATGGACTTGCTATTTTAGTCACTCCATATGTTCAGAAAGAGTGCTCTCATCGTGATAGCAATTAGAAAAACTCCTTTTGGTGGTATCTAATCAACTTAGATACCTACCAATCATGAGTTATTTCGATAAAAAAGATGGAATACATACTGAGCTTGATGCTTAGAAAGTTAGGGGACTTGTCTGACATTTTTGGGTTTCTTTAGTGTGAAGACCACAGAGCAAAGATATGAAGATATCTCGTGATTGAAGAATGCAATTAGAATGAATGTAGATATGAAGTAGACAATATGCTGATTTTATATCACTTTAAATCACATTCAATGATTAACCACACACTAAGAACAAGCTCTAAGAAGATCACTGTTTTGAGATAGTCATAGCAGAGATGTGAAGTAGAGATATAATCAATATGTATGTATTAGATCACATAAAAAGAAAAAGGCATTGGCAATGATCAATTGCAAAATGTGAGGGTAGAGTAGGAGCAATGGAGTAAGCTGACTAATCACAAGGTATCCCTCTCAAAATGATATCCAAGTCAAGCTCAACATGCGTGCCTTTTTTATCCACTTTTATAGTTGAGTTTGGAGCCAAGCATTGAGTTCAAATTCAAATTCTCACCAAAAAGTGACTCCTACACTATAGGATATATTCTCTCATCAATCATCTACCGAATAAGTCGAGATTCGATTCCTCCTAACGCCTCGTAAGAGTAGTGCATTAAGCATAGATAGTTTTACAAAGATAAAAGAACATGTGACTTTTAAAAGGGAGAGATCATATGCGATTATATGAGATACATGCTAGTAATCCAATTATGTAGGCTTGGATTCCTTGCACCAACATGTATGTATGTATGTATGTATGTATGTATGTATGTATATATATATATATATATATATATATATATATATATATATATATATATATATATATATTTATAAATATATATATGTATGTATGTACTATGTATGTATGTATGTATGTACACACACACACACACATATATACATACATACATACATACATATATACACATACATACATACATATATATACACATACATACATACATACATACATACATACATACATACATACATACATACATACATACATACATATATGTATGTGTGTGTGTGTGTGTTGGAGGAGATGGTGGACACTTTCCAGAGATGAGATGGTGCTGCAAACTTTTGCTTTACACCAACCAAAATTGATTTGAGGAGTGCAAATTAGACCTCTTGAACCTTCCCAGAAGCACAAATCATCACCCAAGTACTTTGGAGTATGATCCTTAAATCATTGGATTAAAACAGATGAGTTGAAGTTTCAACTATGAACCAAAACTTACTATTTTGGTCACCATGCCTCCTCAAAGAAATGAACAGTTTTCCCTCTCTGCTAGCAATTGAATAAAATTCCTTTGGGCATATATATCAACTAGGATAGAAAACGTTTGCAAGTAATTTCACTTGAAATGATAGACCATGTTCAGAGAATGATGCTTAGCAAGTTAGAGGTGATCCCCGACATTCTTGGGCTTCAATGGTATGGAGACCAGTGAGTAGTGTTTTGCACATATGTCAAGATTGGATAAGGCAATGATAATGAAACTTGATAACAAGAATAGAAAGTATGCTAAACCTATATCAACTTAAATGACAACAAAGGATCAAGTATACACTAAGAACCATGTCCGATAAATTCACAGTTCTACTTGGTACAAGGGAGAGAAGAGAGAGTGAGATATATTCAAAATGTATATATTAATGCACATAGATTACAATGTCATTGGTAATGAAACATTGCACAATATGAGGGAAATGATAGAGCTATGGTATGATCTCAATATCACATAGATTCCCTCTCAATATTTCTCCAAATTGGGATATATTCCATGCGACTAGATGAGCTTCTTTTATAGCATCTTTGTTGGAGTCAAGTTTCAAATTTGAATTTGAAACTTCACCTAAACGTGATCCAAAGTTTTAGGACTAGATTTGCCATGAATCCTCACCAAATGCGACGTGGAAATATTCCCCTAAGGACTCGTGATTGGAGGTAATTCATTCTATGCACTTTTACAAGGATAAAAAATCATGAGTTTACAAGAGATGATTCATGTGCTAATACATGAATACACATATGAGTCTTAGGGTATATGACTAAGCCTTTGGGCTTGAAGTAATTGCACCAACAAATTGCCCTCAATCCTAACATTCTTGGCCTTCATTTTTCTTTAATCTCATGCAATCCAATCATCATTTTGAACATGTTCAACTTATTTCCATCCAATGAGTTGGTTAGCATATCTGCACATTGCAGGTGATTGATATATACGACAATTGTATGTCCTTCCTAGTAGTGATTCATATATATGACAATTGTATGTCCTCTATCATCTTTTGAGCCAGCCAAATATGCATTAGAGTAAAGCTTGATATCCAAGTCATTTGTAAATGGATAGAATATAGCTTCATTTATGATACCCTTCAAGTATTTTAGGATCCTTTTGGCAGCTTCCATGTGAGGTTTTCTTGGTGTATGCATGAATTGACTCAATGTACTTACTCCATAGCATATGTCCACTCTTGTTAGGGTTTCATAATTGAGACACCCAACAAGTCTTTGATAACATGTAATGTCTTCAAGCAATTCTCCTTCATGTGTACTGAGTTTGTGATTCAATTCAATGGGTGTACCTGCAATTTTTTGCATTCTCCATCTTGAATTGAACTAGCACATCATGGATGTACTTCCTCTAAGTAATGAAAACACCAAAATCTATATAAAAAATTTCTAGGCCAAGAAAATATGTAAGCAATCCAAAATCATTGATCTTGGACTCGTCCTTCATCAAAGCTTTGATCTTCTTGATGCCATTGGCATCATCTCCTATAAAAATAATGTCATCCAAATAAACACATAAGTAAATAACCGCTAAATTAGTCTTCTTAATGAACAATGAGGAATCTGCCTTCCTTACAACAAACCCCTGGTCTTGCAAGTATGTTACAAGCCTATGTAGGAGCTTGCTTTAAATCATACCATGCTTTCCTTAATTTACATACAAAATTAGGTTTATCTTTTTCTTCATATCTTGGTGGTTGAGCCATGTAGACCTCTTAAGAGATCCATCCATTAAGGAATGCATTTTTAACATCTAATTGGTATAAGCTCGAATTCTTTGAAGCACCAATACTTACGAAAACTCTGATTGTTGACATTTTAGCCACAAGTGAGAAGGTCTCCTCATAATCCACTCCATGGGTTTGAGCAAACCCCTTTGCTACTAGCCTTGCTTTATAACTGTTTATTGTGCCATCTGAATTCTTCTTCACTTTGTAAATCCACCATGATCATATTACCTTCATGAATGATTTCTTGGGAACCAAATCCCAAGTGCTACTTTCTTGAAATGCTTCAATTTCTTCTTGCATAGCCTCTCTCCATTCTTCCTTCTTGTTGGTTTGTTCAAATGAAAAAGGTTCCTCTGACATAAGATCTTTAGCCATGTATATAGAATGCTTGATGACTAGTGATGTTTCATAGCCATCCCTTATTGGTTTCTTAATCTCCCGTTGAGATCTTCTAAGTGCTTGATTGGATGATTCTAGAATGTCTTCAAATTTCTTGATCTTTCCTTTGCCCTTGGACTTCCAAGCTTTGAATTATTCAAGACTGATTTGTTCCTCATCTTCTTAGTTGATAACTTTTGATATGTGTGATCCCTCTTTGGTCAGATTTGGAAAATCATTTTCCAATTCATATGGTAACTTTATTTTCTTGCAATCATCTTCAATCCATAAATTATTTTCATCAAATACCACATCCCTACTTACTCTAAATCCTTTTTAAGTGGGATTATATAACCTATGTCCTTTCTGATTCTGATCATAGCCAATGAATATGCATCTTTTAGGTTTTGGGTCAAGCTTTTCCCTAATCTATGATAGTATGTGTGCATAAGCAATGCACCCAAAGATCTTGCAATGATCTAAGAAGGGTCTCCTACAATTCCATGCCTCATAAGGTGTCATTCCATCCAAAGACTTGGATGGAAGCCTATTGATTAGGTAAGTGGATGTGGAAGCAAGCTCTACCCATAGGTAATTTTGGAAGTTTTTCTCATTCAACATTGATCTTGCAACCTCTACTATTAGTCTATTTCTTCTCTGTACCACTCCATTCTATTCTGGAGTGTACCTTATTGTAATCTCTCTCTTTATGCCTTTTTCCTATAAGAAGGAGCCAAACTTGTGAGAAGAACTCACCACCTCCATCAGATCTAAGCCTCTTCAAGGTTCTACTTATTTTATTCTCAACCAATGCCAAATAATTCTTGAAACAAGTCAATTCTTCATCTTTATGCTTCATAAAGTAATGTATTGTCCATCTACTATAGTCATCTAAGAATGCAACATAATACCTTGACCCTGAGATTGATGGCTTTCTGCTAGGACCCCACACATTTGTGTGCATAAGCTCCAAGTAGACTTCATACATGTATAACTTTTTGTTGAATGGTTGCCTATGTGATTTGCCAAATTGGCATGCTTCACATTTGTAGATCATGTGTTGCTTGGATACATTTGGAATGCCAAGCAAAATCTAATCGCTGCATATTTGCTTCAATGTTCTTTCACCTATAGGACCTAGTCTCTTATGCCATATCTCCAATTCAGATAAGGTTTGATCTTTCTAATTGAAGGGAGCAATATTCCTTGTATCTTCAACTTCAAATGTAAAAATTCTACTAGATTTCTCACCTTTTGCAATCCTCTTGAAGTCTTTTTGTGGGTCCTCCATGTATCCTCCATGCCTTGTGAACCTAACTTGTAAACCCTTCTCAAAAATATGTCCTACACTAATCATGTTTTTTGTCATTGTTGGCACATATAATACCCTACTTAGGAGATTCATATTACCATCAGATGCATTAACATTTCCAATCTTCTTTATAGAGTTCCTAGTGTCATCACTTGTCTGGACTTCATGCTTTCCTTTGGGCTCTTCAAGATCAGACAACAATGCTTCATTGCCTACTACATGATTGGAGCAACTAGAATCAATATAGAATATGCACTCATCATCTTCACCTTGCTTGGCTGTCATATTCATGAGGAGTGGGAAATCCTCTTGGACATCTTTATAGTTGTTGTAGTCTCTTCTTCCTCTGAAGCCTCCTTGATAGTTGTTGTTGTAGCCTTGGTTGTAATTGTGATGGTAGTCATGTCCTCCATTCTTGAACTTGCCTCTTGATTGTCCATAGCCTCCTCTATGGAAGCCTCTTCCTCTCTGATTCTTTGTGTCCTAAAGCACTCATCCGTGGTATGATTCATCAAGCCACAAATGTTGCAAGGTGAGGAGTTTTATGGTCTCCCCTTGCCTTGCTTTCCTCCTTTACCCCTTCCTCTAGTGCCTCTTCCTCTACCTGTGAAGTTCACTTGAGAGGTACTTGCCTCTTCTTCATTCATTATACCTTTTCCTTCATCTTTACTCTTATTTTTATCTATGTACAGGGCAAAAAAATGATTACCTCTAGAAGTGTCTCAATTCTTGTTGAGCTTTGTCTCATGTGTGAAGTGTTGCCCCATCAATGTGTTGACGTCAGGTATCTTCATGTCCATATATAGGTCCATTGTTATGGTAAAGGACATCCATTTGTCATCAACCTTGATGCAATTTATGATCTGCCTTACTATCTGCTCTTCTTCTATTTCTTCTCCAATACTTCCAAGTTGATTAGCTACATCCTTCATCTTGGTCACATAGTCAGCTACAGTTTGCTTTGGTTTTTTCTTCAAGATTGTGAATTCCATCCAAAGTTGATTCTTCCTAGACCTTGTATTTGATGAGAAGTATGAAGATGGTCTTCCCAAGTCTCTTGGGAGGTCTTGCAATTCCTTCTATGAGCTAATAAGAAATAAGATATTGATTTAAGTATATAAGACCTAGCTAAATCATCCTTTGCACACCATGGAGCTAGTCTCTCTTCCTATTCTCTTGTGGGTTGATGTTTGCTTTTGATAGTGGCACTTCATCTCCAGAGATATATCCTTATAGGATTCTTCCTCGGAGGAAAGCCTTCATCCTTAGGGACCATGCTCGATAACTGTTGCTATCCAATTTGTCAACGAATAATGGAAATTCATCTCCCATTTTAGCTTGATGTTGCTCTCATACCACTATTGGAGGAGATGGTGGACACTTTCGAGAGATGAGATGGTGCTACAAACTCCTCCTTCACACCTGCCAAAATTGAGTTTAGGACAACAAAGTAGAACTCTTGAAACTTTGAGGAAGCACAAATAATCACCCAAGTACTTTGGAGTATGATCCTCAAATCATTGGATCAAAACACATGAGTTGGAGTTTCAACGATGAACCAAAACTTTCTATTTTGGCCACCACCTACTCAAACAAATGAACAGTACTCCCTCTCTATTAGCAATTGAATAAACTTCTTTTGGGCATATCTAATTAACTACGATAACTAAATTTTGTAAGTAATTTCACTTCAAATGATAGAGCATGTTCAAAGAATGATGCTTAGCAAGTTAGAGGTGATCTTTCAAATTCTGTGGTTTCAATAGTATGCATACCAATGAGTAGTGTTATGCCCATATCTAGAGATTGGATAAGGAAATGATAATGAAACTTGATAGCAAGAAAATAGACACTATATTGAATCTACAACAACTTAAATCACATCAAACGATCAATAACAGACTGAGAACCAAGTTAGATAAATTCACTATTTTGAGTGGTACATGGCAGAGAAGTGAGAGTGAGATATAATCAACATGTATATATTAATGCACATAGATTACAATGTCATTGGCAATGAAAAACTGCACAATGTGAGGGAAATAATAGAGCTATGGTATGAGCTCAATATCACATAGAGTCCCTCTTAATATTTCCCCAAATTAGGCTATATTCTATACAACTAGATGAGCTTCTTTTATAGCATATTTGGTGGAGTCAAGTTTCAAATTTAAATCTGAAACTTCACCTAAAAGTGATCCAAAGTTTTAGGAAAAGATTTTCCATGAATTCTCACCAAATAGTTCGTCGAAAGTTTCCCTAAGAACTCTTGATTGGAAGTAATTCTTTCTATGCACTTTTGCAAGGATAAATATAAGCATGGTAGGTGCAAAGGTCTTATCAAAATCAATGCCTTCTTCTCACGCATAACCCTTAGGAACAATCCTAGCCTTATACCTATCAACTATTTTATCAAGCTCATGCTTTAGCTTGTATACCCACTAAGTGCTAATGGTGTTCTTGCTAGGTACCATTTTTCATAAGGACTAGGTACCACTTTTCATGATAGCATCATATTCTCATCGTATAGCAACCATCCATTTTCAAAATTTTGTGCTTCATCAAATGAAATAGGTTCATTCTCATCATAGAGACTAGAGGTAACCATAGCATAGGAATATGTTGCAAAAGAGACACTATGAGAGCTTGAATGAGTATGATATGAGAGAGGTGCATCTAATTTTTTGTCATGCAAAACCTACACCCACCATTTTGGCATAGTTTTTGCCTCCTCAGTATCAGATCTCTCATCAAGTGCATCATGTAAATCTCCATCAGAAATAGAATGATCTGCATCATCACATGAAACTTGTAAAGGCTAAGAAGTTTCCTAATTAGGACCAGCACTAGACTCTCCCCCTGTTGAAAGAGGTAATAAAGTATCATACATGTCTTTGGAGCTAATATATGTCTCCTTATTACATGAAAGTAATGGCTAAATAGCATCTTTTACAAAAAAAAACATCACCGCTAACCAAAATGCATTTAGTTTATGGATGATATAGATGATAGCCTTTGCTTTGAAAGCTATACCCAACAAAAATACATTTCACTAATTTATCATCCAATTTCCTGTGTTGTTGTTCAGGCACTAATGCAAATGCCAAACAACCAAAAACATGCAAGTGAGCAACATACTGCTTACGACCATGCTAAGCCTCATTTGGATTGATAGCTTTAGGGGGACACCTATTAAGTACATATGCTACACACATAACAACCTCAAGCCAGAAAACTATGTGGTAAAGCTTGATTCTTGATCATACACCTCACCATCTCCATGAGTGACCTATTCTTCTATTCAACAACTCCATTCTCTTGAGGTTTATATGGCATTGTACACTGATGTTTTATCCCATGTTCAACTAAAAATGCATTAAAATTAGAAGACACATATTGCCCCCTTGATCAAAATGGAGGGTGCCCATTTTACATGCTCATAGATTTTCAGCCAAAACCAGAAACTATTTGGAGCACATAAACACTTCGGACTTTGCTTTCAATGGATATACCCATGGATACCTGGAAAAATCATCGATGAAAGTCACGAAGTAAAGATAGTTCCCAAAAGAAAGTGTTTGCATAGGACCATCGACATCATTGTGAACAAGCTGTATTTTTTAGTAGCTCAAACTAAACCATCTTTTGGGAAGGAGAAATGCTATGTTTTGCCCAAAATATAGCCTTCACATACATGTTTACCAAGTGCCTCAAGTTTGGGCGGAGAGGATACCATTTCAATTTTCTCAAGTGTAGGAAACTAGCAAAATTGAGAAAACCAAATCGTGCATGCCAAAGCATTGCATCTGACAAAGCCTGAGAATCATGTATTGCACATGCTGAATCATTCACAAATGTTTCATAGACAATGAGATTATATAGCCCATGAAATAAAATGCCAGAAGCAATAATAACATTGCCATTTGAAAGATCATGAACTATACATCTATAATCAACAAATTTCACAACCAAGCCAATCTTGGCTAATGCCAAAACTGATAATATATTTTTCTTGATTGTTGGCACAAATAAAGCATATGACAATGTAAAAGAACTACCACTAGGAGTACTCAAAATGATTTCACCAACTCCCATAATAAGATAAGAGGAGCAGTTGGCACATGTGATAATATTCCATGTAGGGACAGGCTCGAGTGAAGTGAAGAAACTGCACTACGAGGTAATATGTTTGGTCACCCCACTATCAAAGTACAAAACATATGAGTCTATTGCAGACATACATTGTTCATGAGAAGATGGGTCAAAACTCTAAACACTGGTAATTGCGCATTCTTCATTCTGCACAAGATTAGTAGACTCTATTTTGGGTGTAGAGGCCTCTACAACAACCATTCTAGCCTCTTTCTTCCTTGCCTCTTTAGTAGCCAGTTTTGGACAGATTT
Source organism: Ceratopteris richardii (assembly GCA_020310875.1). Lineage (NCBI taxonomy): Eukaryota > Viridiplantae > Streptophyta > Polypodiopsida > Polypodiales > Pteridaceae > Ceratopteris > Ceratopteris richardii. Next base: position 47,598,215 of record CM035429.1, read on the forward strand.
TTATGACATGATCATTTCCTTAAGAGTATTTGCAAAACAATTTCTGCTTTTTTGTTTTCTTCTCATCTCGGCCTTCCTTCTTTGATTCTGCATAGTTAGCAGATTTTGGCTTACTAGTAGAGAACCTCCATTTACCTTTGCCCTTCTAACTAGCGAGGAAAGCTTCACGCATAATGGACCTATTCTACCTAGACTAATATTCTTGCAACAGAATAGAGAGTAACTCCTCAAATGCTAAGGCATTTGGATTTCCTTTCATCATCAAATGGAAAGTGGAAGCAAAACTCTGATATGAATCAAGAAGAGACCATTCAAAATAGTCTGCACAGGTGAATTGTCAAGTAAGACTTCATTAGTAGAAATAGCTACTAAATGTAAAACAATTGTACTTTCTCAAAACATATCTAGTGCGTGCACTTTTATAAATTGGTCATAAAAAAAAACTTCTACCCATATTGCTTTGTGGTTTTTGTTAGCCGATCTCTATATTCAACTTCTATAGATTAAAGAGCAAACATGGTTTTCTTCTTTCATGACAAGGAGACTAATTTCGAATCAAGAAATGATATCTAGCTTAATGTACTTATCCTATCACCCTTAGATCCCACCCAATCTACATCAAAGGATTTTTTCTATCTTAGAGCTAAAAAAAAAAGAAATTCCTTTATTCATGGAACGTTTGAGATATTTGAGTATCTTTTTAGCTAGATGCATATATGGAACTCCTTGTTGTATGGATAAATGAAGTCAAAACTCTAATAGTCTAGCTTACATCAGCTCTGGTTATTGAAGCATAATTGATACTTCTTATGGAACTTTGATACCGTTTTGTGTCTACAAAAAGTTCACATTTAAGGGTGCTTAGACTTAGTTCACCTTCACTCTCAAGGTCAAGCTAAACTTTTTGTCCCCATTATTGAGAAACCCTTCCATTCTTATGGATATTTTTATATAACTTTGCACCATTCTTAGTGGTATTATTAAGAATATATGGGCATGGGTGATCATCATAAATGTATGAAAAGATAAATTTACTTTCTACTTGAAAGAAAAATAAATTGTACTATAGCAACTATAAATTATGTTTACTTGTTTAAAGATAGAAAATGATATCTCATAGATACCAACAATGGTCACTAGGTAGCCAAGTTCACTATTTATAAGCATTGTATCTTTTGAACTATCATGTGACAATTGCATGAAAGAAGAAAAAATGGAAGAATTAATCCTTTGTTTTATGCAAAGAATCGATAACTTTTGATTTTGATATGCTATATATAAGCCCACATATTAGTGAACATTTATGCATGCAATAATCAATAAATTATTACAAGATAAATAGATATAAACATATGTGCAAAAATAGAATATAAGTAGAAAAAATTAGCTTTCTTTCACATCCTCTCATCAACTTTCTCGGCTCATCCAACATTGATTCATTATTTGCGCTATCTCATTGCATAGATATAACAAATCCATGAAAGAAGATAAATTTATTTTATAATTACTATCGAGATTATGTCTATAACTTTTGTTTCTCCATCTTCAACTTTAGGGATTTTGAAGTTCCTATTCATGTTCATTAAGGAATGCTTGCATGCATTTACTATCATACACAATAAAGTAGAAATATCCCTTTTTTCTTGCAATGTAAATTGAAATGCTACTCACTTACCTGATAATGCCTCATTTTTCAGAATTTCAAGAAGGCTCATTAGTCTATGCATGTAGATCTTCTTAATCAAACCCTTCTAGGTGCTTGCTGATGTTAGTACATTGACTCCTCAAGCATCCATCCCTTTGCAATAGATTTTTCTAGTTTTTCTCTTTGATGCAAATAACCTTTTAATATGCCTATAAATTGAGTGACCCAAAACATCCATCAAGTTCTTAAAACACTTGAAATCTCTATGTCATCCACAAGATGGATCAATCAATGAACCGGAATATCAAAAAATGATGTTGGAAGCTAATTCTCCAAAAGACGTAGTAGCTCCCTACATTCACATTTCTTTTGTGAGATAAAGTCTTTGTCAGTCTCTTTTGATGTAATCCACCTATTATTAATCACAAATTAAATTATAAAGAAGTGGATTTGTAGAAAATATATATCAAATAATCTTATGTATTAAACATAAAAGCATGATAATTAGCTTATAAGTGATCCAAGACCATAGATCACGTCTCATACTCCATTCATTCCACGTCCATCAATAACAAAAAGTAGAATGTGCTTTTTTAGTTAAGTCAATGATATGTCTTTAACCTATAAGATCTTATCTCCCAAAATAAACATGTTTTCAAAAGATGCTCCATTTCCTTTAGGTATGAGAATAACTAAAATCATGTTCTTGATAATTTTCATCTCCTTTGTTGTAAGTACTCAAAGAGAAGGTTCATAAGTAGTTTCCTATTTAGTTTTGATCCTTTAAACTTTTTCTTGATGTTATTGGATCTTTTAATCCAATAAGACGTTGCAATAATGAAAAACCAACATCCTTGAATTTAAGCATAGAAACAAGAACATGATAGATCTTTAACTCTCTCCAATACTTGAATATTCTCTACTAGTGATAGTTTTCCCTCACCTCTAATCTTCATTCTCAAGAAGATTTAGATAGACATATTCTCTACTAGTGATGGTTTTCCCTCACCTCTAATCTTCACATTCTCATCATCTTCATTCTCAAGAAGATTTTGGACTATCAATCTATAAGATTATCTTCTATCCATTCCATTCTTATCCCTTGTCCCACACACACATGACATGGTCTCTATGGATAAATGTCCAATAGAAGGCCAAGTGAAATAGGAAACCAAGGCCACCATGAACCTTTCAATCTCAAGAGGATTCATTTCTTCTTATGAACATGAAAACGAAAGGAGGTAAATAAGATGATCTTGTGTTTTATAGTGATTATGGATGTTCGAATTAGGTAGCAAGGAATGTAACATTACTTTGAGATTTGGAGGACTTGAAAAATTAGCATGAGGTCCGAATGGGATATGACATAAGGCATTGGAAATGTGAAGACATCCAATGATAATATGAATCTATTGAGCACAATTCTCTATCTACATAGCATTACTAATAATTTAATAAGTGTAGGTCATATTATAGAGAAAGGATTAAAGCTGAGGTTCACAAATTATGGCGTGTATGTAGATAATCCATACCAAGGTTTCAAGAAGATAACTAAAGAAAAAATAGAAAGTTTGGCATGAGCGATTCACTCACATTGGAGAGAGACACATAAAGCAAATAAGTAGAAATCAAAGTGTACTTGGACAACCTAACATTTTAAAGAAACATATGATCTACAAATGTAGTGAATGTCAATTTTCCGAATCTCACAAGTAACCATTCACAAAGATTGTTGATATATTTAGGTAGTGATGTGTGTGAACACACTAGGACCGTCCAGGAACATTTTTCCCTCTTTAGGAGGTTTTTTTCCCTGGCTTGTATATATGCCTATTGCCCTAATGGGCTACTTATTGTTGTACCATCTCTAGTAATACATTCAGTATTGTGTGTATGCTCCAAGCTTCTTCTTCTTCTTCCTTGTGTTGTTCATGTGCTTCCGTAGACGTCTAACTCCAACAATTGGTATCAGAGCAGGTCGTCGCTTCATCTAGGGCATCATCTACACCTCTCTTGTTGTAGTCTCAGATTCGCATGAAATTTGGTGAGGATACTCAGGGTGTTTTAGAGATCAAAATGGCTTCGCTCTATGGTGCCGAAATCGGGATCTGAGCTCCTTTTAAGCTTTGAACACACTATCATAGTGCTTGTGCAAGCTATTTCTTCTTTTTGTGCCAAAGGTATATACCTGTTTTGATTCACCAGTATAAGCATCTTGAAGTCTTCTATAGGTTTAGCAGACATTGTCTAGGCAGTTCTGTTCAACTTCTTGAGATACAATCAATTTTTTGCATCAAGGTATTTTATTCATCGGCCATGGCTAAAAGTAGTGATGTATTTCGTATATTGGATGTTTAGGATAAGTTGGATGGTACCAACTACCCGTTGTGGGCTTATATGATGCGACATGTATTGGTTGTGAAAGGAATGTGGAACATTGTGCAAGGTGTTCAAAAATGTCCTATCACACCTACAACTGTTACAACTACAGGTACTAAAGCTGATATAGAGGGTGTTGAAGATGATGATATTCTACATATTCCTGCTCATGCTACGGTTCTTGCTGCACCTACTGCAGAGATAATTCATTGGGATGGTAGAGATGCCTAGGCACATGCATTGATAGCTTTGTCTATCAAACGTGCCATTACTCCTCACATTTGCTCTTGCAGAACAGCTAAGGATGCTTGGAATACACTTACCACATTGTACCAAGCTAGGAATGAGGCTTGTGTTGCTTACCTCCAAAAATAGTTGGAGAGTGAGCACATGAATGAAGGTGATTCTACAGATAATTTTTTAACAAAGATCAAAGACTTAAAGGACCAATTGATTTCTATTGATGAGGTTATACTAGATAGCTCACTTGTGCAGATAGTTCTCAATGGTCTTCCTCATTCATATCAAAGTTTTGCTTCTACTCTTCAGTTGATGATGAAAGGCAATTCAAATTCCTTGTCATTTGAGGAGTTAGACTCTATTCTGTTGTAGGAGGACCAGTCTAGGCAGAATAGGTCCATTATGCATGTTGTAGATCAAGCTTTCCTAGCTAGTCAGAAGGACAAAGGAAAATGGAGCTCTTCAACTAGTAGGCAAAAATCTGTAAATTTTGCACAATCGAAGAGGGAAGACAAAGATGAAAAGAAATAAAAAAAGCTGAAATTCTTTTGCAAGTATTGTAAAGGAAATGACCATATAATTAAAAACTATCAAAACTGGCTGCTAAAGAGGCAAAGAGGAAAGAGGTTGGAATGGCTGTTGCAGAGGCCTCTACGCCAAAAACAGAGTTTGCTAATCTTCTCTAGGAAGAAGAATGGGCGTTTACTACTGTTTGCACTTTTGACCCATCTTCGCAAGAGTAGTGCATATCTGCAGTAGACTGAGATGTTTGGTACTTTGACAATGGGGTGACCAAACATATTACCTCACAGCGCAGTTTCTTCTATTCACTCGAGCTTGCCCCTACAAGGAATACTATTACATGTGCTAACAATTCCTCTTATAGTGTTATGGGAGTTGGAAAGATCATTTTGACTATTGCTGATGGTAGTTCTTTCACTTTGTTAGATGCTTTGTTTCTGCGAGGGATGAAAAAAAATCTGTTATCAGTTTCTGCATTAGCCAAGATTGGTTTGGTTGTGAAATTTGTTGATGACAGATGTACAGTTCATGATTTGTCAAATGGCGATGTGATTATTGCTTCTGGCATTTTATGGCGTGGGCTATATAAGCTCATAGACTGTGAAAGATTTGTAAATGATTTGGCATGTGCAATACATGATTCTCAGGCTATGTGAGATGCAAAGCTTTGGCATGCACGCTTTGGCCATCTGAATTTTGCTAGTTTGCTAGGCTTGCAAAAATCTGAAATGGTGTCCTCTTTGCCCAAACTTGAGGCACCCAAAAAACATGTTTATAAAGGCAGTATTTTGGGCAAAATGTAGCATTATTCCTTTCCAAAATATGGTTCAGTTCGGGCTAATTAGAAATTGAAGCTTGTACATAGTGATGTCTGTGGTCCTATGCAGAGACCTTCTTTTGGAAATTATCTTTACTTTGTGACTTTCATTGATGATTTTTCCAGGCATGCATGGGTATATCCATTGAAGGCAAAGTCCAAAGTGTTCATGTGCTTCAAAAATTTTTTGCTTTTGCCTGAAAATCTATCAGCATGTACAATGGGCACCCTCCATTCTGATTGGGGGGGAATATATGTCTTTTGATTTTAATGCATTTTTGGCTGAACATGGGATAACACACGAATGTAGAGCACCGTATACACCTCAATAGAATGGAGTTGCTGAACCAAAGAACATGTCACTCATGGAGATGGTGAGGTGTATGGTCAAGAGTCAAGCTTTACCACATAGTTTCTGGCTTGAGGTTGTCATGTGTGCAGCATATATACTTAACATGTTTCCTACTAAAGCATTGCACTCTATCACTCCATATGAGGCTTGGTATTATCACAAGCCATTTGTTGCTCATCTCCGTTTTTCTAGTTGTTGGGCATATGCATCAGTGCCTGAACAACATCGCAAAAAATTAGATAATAAAGCAGTAAAATGTATTTTTGTTGGGTACAGTTCTGAAAGTAAAGGCTATCACCTGTATCATCCATAGATTAAATGCATTCCGATTAGGTGTGATGTTGTTCTTGTGGAAGAAGCTATTCAACCATTGCTTTCATGTACTAAGGAGACATCTGTTAGCTCCAAAGACATGCATAATACTTTGCTTCCCATTTTATACATGGAGAGTCTAGTGCTAGTCCTAATGAGGCAACTTCTCAGCTTTTGTAGGTTTCATGTGATGATGCACATCATTCCATTTCTAATGCAGATTTACATGATGCACTTGTTGATGAGAGAGCTGATATTGAACAATAAAAAACTATGCCAGAATGGCTAGTGCTGACTTTACATGACAACAAATTAGATGCACCTCGGTCATATCATACTTTTTTAGGCTCTCATAGTGCCTCTTTTGCATCAGATTGCTATGCTATGGCTGCATCTAGTCACTGTGATGAGAATGAGCCCGTTTCATTTGACGAAGCACAAAATTCAGAAAATTGGATAGTTGGTATGCAATCTGAATATGATGCTATAATGAAGAATGATACTTGGTCTTTATGTGACTTGCCTCCTGGAAAGAAGACCATTGGCACTAAGTGGGTTGACAAGCTCAAGTGTAAGCGTGATGGAACAGTTGATAGGTATAAGGCTAGGCTTGTTGCAAAGAGTTATGCACAGGAAAGAGGCATTGATTTTGATGAGACCTTTGCACCTACATGCCATATGAATACTCTTCGGAGCATTTGTGCACTTGCAGGCCATCATGGTTGGAATGTACACCAGTTGGACATTAAAAATGCATTTCTGAATAGTGACTTTCATGAAGAAGTGTATGTTTTTCAGCCCCATGGTTTTGTGTAGAAAGGGCATGAAAACCTTGTGTGCAGGTTAAAGAAGGCGTTATATGGTTTAAAGCAAGAAACACCTGCTTGGTATGAGAAGATACATGCCTATCTGATTGCACATGGTTTTGAGAATAGTCCAACTGAAAGCTTTTATGTTAAGCGTGCTAATGATGTGCTTTTGATCATTGTTGTCTATGTTGACGACATGCTGCTCACTAGTCCTATTGAGAAGCAGATTGTTGATTTTAATGCTGATTTACATGCCTCATTTGAGATGTCTGATTTGGGGCATTTGCATAACTATTTCGGCAGTTAGTTTATGCACGTTGATGGTGGAATGGCTTTGTGCAAACAAAATATATTCACACATTATTGTAGCATTTTGTCCTTGAAGATTGTAAACCTATTGCCACTCCTATGGAGACAGGTTTACGATTGAGTCTTCATGATGTTGGAGATGCATTTGGTATTGTCCTCTATCAACAGGCTGTTGGATGCCTGATTTACTTATGCATTACTTGGCCAGATATTCAGTATGTTTTCTCACAAATGATCAGGTTTATGCATTGCCTAGGAGTCAAGCAATGGCAAGCAGTTAAGTGCATCTTTCGCTACTTGAGTGGCACTCCGCTACTTGGGTTGTTTTATCCCAAGGGGGATCACTACTGCTAGATTTGCATGTTTTTTCTGACTCTAACTGGGCTAGTTGCTATGACACTCATGTGTCCACTAGTGGCTTTTGCTTCATACTTCGTAGATCATGAATATCTTGGTTGAGAAAGAAGCAGCCTATTGTGGCCACTTCCAGTTGTGAGGCTAAGTATAGGGTAGATTTCATAACTACTATTGAGTGTGTGTGGCTCAGACGCCTTATGGCTGACTTGGGTGTTGGTGATTTTTCTGCCACCACCATCTTCACTGAGAGTCAGAGCGCATTGACAGTTGCGAGGAACCCTGTGTGCCATGCGTGCACTAAGCACATTGAGGTGCATTATCTTTATGTTAGGGAGAGGTTCTCTACTGGGGAGATCAGCTTGGCATATGTGCCCACACAGGAGAACATTACATACCTTTTCACAAAGGCTCTGCCTAGGGAGACGTTTGAAGCTTTCCACAAAGCTTTGGGCTTACTTCCTTTTGTGGATTGATTCCACATAGCTTGGCACTTCCTTATACATGAGTGCCAACTCCTTGTTCACTGCATCACTCCCAGGGGGGATTTGTTGATATATTTAGGTAGTGATATGTGTGAACACACTAGGACCGCTCGGTCACTTTTTTCCCTCTTTAGGAGTCTTTTTTCACCCGGATTGTATATACGCCTATTTCCCTAATGGGCTACTTATCTTTGTACATTATCTAGTAATACATTCACTATTGTGTGTTGTGCTCCAAACATCTTCTTCTCCCTTGTGTTGTTCGCATGCTTCCACAGATGTCTAACTCCAACAAAGATGGGGTTCATACATGGATACATTTTGGAGCTTGTCGACACTAATGTATGGGGACCAAGGAAGAATCCATGCATCTCACAATCAAGGTATTATGTGTCTTTCATTACTGATTGTAGCAAAGAGACCATACTTTTTTCAATGAAGCATAAAGATTTAGTGTATTCATGTTATAAGAAGTATCTAGCACTTGTTGAAAATCCAATAGCAAAAACCCTAAAAATACTAAGGTATATGTGGAGTCCCAATTTCAAGTAAGGGGAATGCAAATAGAGATAATCACTGGGTATTCACCGAGTATAATGGGGTAGTCGAAAAAATAAATAGGACAATTGTGGAAGCAGCTAGGTTTATGCTGGATGAAAAGAAGCTACCAAATTATTTATGGGAGACATAGTTTCCACTATCACCCGTCTCATAAATAGGTTACAATCAAATTATTTGGAAAGAATGATTCCTCATGAAGCTTGGAGTGGAAGAAGACCAAGCTTCCTTCATTATAGCATATTTGGGTGCATTGTATATGCACATATATCATCACAAATGAAAGGTAAACTTAATCGCAATCAAGAGAAATGTGTATTAATAGGTAAGGACCTAAATAAAAAACGTTATAGGATATATAACCCTAAAACCAGGGCATTCATAGTGATTTCACATGTATTTACTGAAACTAAATCTTGGTTTGAAGATAATTGCTAGAATATCAAGTTTCCTTATGCCTTGGAAAAAGCTTTTCCTACTCTCTCAAGAAAAGGATTGCAAAGACATGAAGATCAAACTGATTTAGAGGATGTCAAAAGAATCCTAGGAGAAAGATCAATTCATGAAACTCAAAAGGTAAAGCAAAAGTGGAGGAAGAGTTGAGGGATGTTGCAAAATCCTATCAACAAACTACTAGGAGATCCTTAAGGGAGAAGAACAATCTAAAATGGTATGGATATGACACCACATTGGTAATTAAGCACTCATTTTACATAGCTCAATACTTGAACTCTGAAGAGACCTCAACTTAATAGGAAGCCAATAAGAGAGTTTTAACTTACTTGAATGATAAGGGGTTCGTTGTGAGTAATCATCTCTAGCTATTGCTCTCTTGTGCTCTTCAATTTTTCTCAACTTCTATGAGCTAGTGAAGTGGGTGTATGGTTTTTCTCTCTTTTCTATTAATTAGATCATGAAGGTGGCACTTTCATAAGTGTGCCTACAAGATATTTTACTTTTGGAGCTAGTAGCACTGAGATGTGAACACATCTCTATGATTGTGTGCCTCCATCACCTTGTTCCTAAAAAGTCAAGATCATCTCCCTTGTTCTACATCTAACTGAAACTATAGTCACTCTAGATTCATTAAATAAATGTTTTTTAGCTTAGTCACCTTCTTGTTTGAAGCTTTGCAAAAGGATTTGGGTGACTTCCTAGAAAACCTTGAGATCTAATTATTTTTTGAGAGCCCTCTTCCATAAATAGAAAGTTTACTCTACATATTCATATTTCAAAAGTTGTCTACCTTGACCAAAACTTTTGGGTTCAATGTTTTGAGGTACTATGTGTGAAGAGATGGATAGGTATGTGCTTGAAGATGAAGAGGTGTTGCAAAATCCTTGATCTACACCAGCCAAATGAACTCGAGGAGTATATGGTGGGCCCTTTTGGCTTGCCAATGGATGTATTAGACACCCTTTGTACCTTGGAAGATCACTCTCAAAAAGATAGATCAAAACAGATAAGCTGGAGTTAGCTCAAAGGTGAAGAACTTGCTATTTTTGGTTCATACACCTGTCTAGTGTTTTGCATAATTCTCAAAGCACAGCAGCAATTAGCTTAATTCCTCTTGGGTAAGTCTAGTTAACTTAAAGAGCTAACTTTCAAGAGTAATCTCATAAAAAATAATGAAATCAGGTACATGCATGTCCATGTACAAATCCATAGCTGTGGTGAATGCTTCCCACTTGTCATCTGCCTTCAAGCCATTGATGACCTGCCGTACGAATTGCTCTTCATCTATTACCTCTCCAATGCTTCCCAACTGATCCGCTATGTCCTTGAGCTTTGTGACAAAATCAGTCACATTTTGTTTGGGAGCCTTCTTGAGAGTTGTGAAATCCAGCCATAGTTGATGCTTCCTAGCATGGTACTTGAAGAGAAGAAGGCTTCAAGTGCATCCCACACTTCCTAAGATGTTACAACTTCTAATGTGAGGCAACAAAAAATCTGAGATAGAGTTGAGGAGATAAGACCTTGCAAGTGCATCCTTGGAGCACCATGTGCTCAATCTTTCTTGCTCTTCTTGTGTTGGTTGACTTTTGTTCCTGAAACTTGGCATAACTTCATCTCCAACCACATAACCATATAAACTTCTACCTTGGAGATAAGCTTCCATTCTTAATGACCAAGCTGAGTAGTTACCTCTGTCCAATTTGTCAATTGATGAAGGAAATCCATCTGCCATGTTGTCCAATCTTGCTTTGATACCACATTGAAGAGATGGATAGGTATGTGCTTGAAGATGAAGAGGTGTTGCAAAATCCTTGATCTACACCAGCCAAATGAACTCCAGGAGTATATGGTGGGCCCTTTTAGCTTGCCAATGGATGTATTAGACACCCTATGTACCTTGGAAGATCACTCTAAAAAAGATAGATCAAAACAGATAAGTTGGAGTTAGCTCAGAGGTGAAGAACTTGCTATTTTTGGTTCATACACCTATCTAGTGTTTTGCATAATTCTCTGAGCACAGTAGCAATTAGCTTAATTCCTCTTGGGTAAGTCTAGTTAACTTAAAGATCTAACTTTCAAGAGTAATCTCATAAAAAATATTGAACCACACACTGAGAAAGATGTTTAACAAATGATGACATCATCCCGATTTTCACGGGCTGCTACAGTTTGAGACCAGTGAGCAGCAAACAGAACATAACTCCAGTTTTAAGAATCCAATGATTATGAACATTTGTATTCGTATACTAGACATAAAGCGCAATCCAACAAGCTTTAAATCATTGAATTTGGATAAGTACACAGTGAGAAACAGCTCTGACAAGATGAACAAAAAAAATTGGGTACCTGACAGAGAAGTGAAAATGACAGACAGGGTTGACTTCAACTGAACATAATTGAAGTTTGCAATACCCAAATGAAATGAAGTTTGATGAGCATATATTAGATTTATAGAGCTAACTTTAGCAAGTTAATTCACTGAAAAGGATGCACCAAGCTCAGAGAAACCATCTCTGCAATCTGACTGACAAAACTGAGAGATATGGCAGTGAGTAGTACACTTCACAAGAACATGGAAATATGAACTCAAATGATCATGAAAATGAAAGTATATTGCTTGTACAATACAATGGACTTACTGATACATATGTGTGCCTTGGAATCACACCTTGATATGGCATAAAGCTCAGCTCTTGGAGGTCTTCACATAGGTCTCTCTAACCACAACTAAAGCTGCCATCTATTTATAGTTGAGTTTGGGAGGTTAACTTCCCTCAATCACTCTCCAATCAATTAGTGATTGATTTTATTCTCTACCTACCAAAAATCACGAATTCGTGGCTCTTCTTTTCCTTTTTGATCAAGTGGACTCAACCACTTAAGATTCTTTCACTTTTACATTAAGTAAAGTCTTGAAAAGTTACAAGAGGTAGTTCACAAGTGAACTTTACATAGTCTTCATTTTAAGGCTTCTTCTATGACTTTGTGGGACTCAAGCCAATACTTAGGCTTGTCATAGACTTGCTCCAACAGCTCCCCCTCAAGCCAAGTATGCTTGAGGTCTTCAATCTTCCAAGATTACCTGTAAACCAATCATAGCCTTGAATTTGCAAAGCTTTGTACTATCCAATGCTTTGGTTAGAATATCTGCACATTGTTGATGAGTGGACACATATGATATTTGAATCTCTTTGCTTAGAACCTTCTCTCTTACATAGTGATAATGAACTTCAATATGTTTAGTCCTTGCATGAAAAATAGGATTAGCAGCCAAATGAATAAAACTCATATTTTCACCATAAATAATTAGAGTTCAACTCCAATCCAAGATCTTTGAATAATGTCTTCATCCACATAGCTTCTTGTGTAGCTAAGGCAAGACCTCTGTATTCAGCTTTAGTAGAAGAGAGAGCAATTGTGGGTTGCTTCTTGGATGACCATGAAATAAGCTTTGAACCTCCAAAGGTAAGATAACCTGAAGTGCTCCTTCTATCTTCCTTGGAGCTAGCCCAATCTGCATCAGAAAATAGCTTCAAACCTAAATCAGATACATAAGGATAATAAAGTCCTTCTTTATGGTTCCTTTGAGATACTTGAGCATCCTTTTGGTAGCATCCATATGTGGTTTCCTTGGTGTGTGCATAAATTGACTTAGCACACTCACACTGTAACATATATCTACTCTTGTCAATGTGGCATAGTTGAGACTACCCACTAGACTTTGATATGATGTGATGTCCTCTATGCGTTCACCTTCATGTGAGCTCAATTTTTGATTGACCTCCATTGGAGTACCGGCAATCTTATAATCTTGCATCTTGAATTTTGCCAACATGTCCTAAATGTACTTTCTTTGAGTGAGAAACAAACCATGATCTTTGTAGACAACTTCCAAGCCTAGGAAGTAGGTAAGTGAACCGAAATCACTTATCTTGAACTCTTCTCTCATCTTCTTCATACCATCTGCATCATTTCCTTTCAATATAATATCATCTACATATACAAATAAGTAGATGACCTCAGAATTACTCTTTTTAATAAAGAGTGAAGGATCTGCCTTGCTTGGTTGAAAGCCTTTGTCCTGCAAGAATGAAACAAGCCTGAAATTCCAAGCTCTTGGAGCTTGCTTGAGACCATACAATGCTTTGTTAAGCTTACACACATAATCAGGATAAACTTGATTCTCAAAACCAGGTGGTTGTGCCATATACACCTCTTCTGTTATCCAACCATTCAAGAATGCATTCTTTACATCTAGTTGAAGTATCTTCCAATTCTTGGAAGAGGCAATACTAAGCAAAACCCTAATAGTAGGCATCTTTGCCATAGGAGAGAAGGTCTCCTCATAATCAATTCCCTGAGTTTGTGCAAAGCCTTTTGCTACAAGCCTTGCCTTATACCTGTTAATGGAACCATCAAAATTCTTCTTGAGTTTATAGACCCATCTTGAGCCTATTACCTTCATGGATGAAGTCTTGGGCACCAAATCCCAAGTGTTGTTTTCCTCAAGTGCTTCAATCTCTTCCTTCATTGCATGCTTCCATTCTGTTTTTGCTTTGGCCTCTTCAAATGATGATGGCTCCTCTTGGTTTATGTCCTCTATGTAGATAGAATGTTTAGTTACTAATGAGGTGTCAAACCCATACCTTTCTGGTTTTTTCTTTTCCCTTATAGATCTTCTTAGGCCATGATGTGATGATTCTGCCTCATGTCCAAGTTCCTGCAATTTTGCTTTGCCTTTAGACTTCCATGCTTTGATCTTTTCCATCTGAGATTCTTCATCATCCTCCGAGGTGTCTTGTTCTTCAATCTTTGGTTGTTCTCTACCAAGTTTTGGAAAATCTTCTTCAAGATCATATGGTAAATTGACCTTCCCGCATGAATCTTCATACCATGAATTTTTTTCATAAAAAACTACATCGCTGCTTACCAAGAATCCTTTGTTGGTAGGTTTGTATAACCTGTAGCCCTTTTGATTGTTGTCATATCCAATAAATACACACCTTTCTGCCTTTGGATCCATCTTGCCTCTAACCTGTGAAGGAACATGAGCAAAAGCAATACATCCAAAAATTTTACAATGATCTAAGCTTGGTCTTCTTCCATTCCAAGCCTCATATGGAGTCATCCCATCAAGGGATTTTGAAGGCAACCTGTTAATCAAGTAAGTGGCTCTAGATACAGCCTCAGCCCATAGATAATTAGGTAAATGCTTTTCATTTAACATGGACCTTGCAGCTTCAACAATTGTCCTATTCCTCCTTTCTGCCACTCCATTTTTCTCAGGAGTGTACCTTGTTGTTACCTCTACCTGTTTGATCCTCCACAAGAGCCAAGTATCTTTTGAAACATGAAAAAACTTCATCTTTGTGTTTCATAAAGAATAGGATAGTCCATCTACTGCAATCATCAATAAAGGAGACATAATACCTTGATCCGGATATTGAAGCTTCCTTGCTAGGTCCCCATACATCTGTATGAACCAACTCCAAAAGATCTCCATGCATATAACCTTTCTTCATGAATGGTAACCTGTGAGACTTTCCAAATTGACATGCACTACACTGATAAATCATATGTTGTTTTGACAAATTAGGGATTCCAAGTACACTTTGGTCCCTGCAAATGTGCTTTATTGACCTTTCACCAATATGTGTTAACCTTTTGTGCCATACTTCCAATTCTGTGAGTGTTTGACTACCATAATTAAACAGAGCAATGTTTCTACTGTCTTGTAATTCAAATGTGAACAATCTACCTGCCTTTTCACCTTTTGCAATTCTTCTGAATCCTTGACTTGGATCTTCAACAAATGCTCCTGCTTTTGTGAACCTGACTTGCAACCCTTTCTCTACTATCTGCCCAACACTTATCAAATTCTTTGTAATGGTAGGGACATAGAGTACCTTACTAAGTAGGTTGATGTTTCCATCAAGTGCTTTGACATTGCCTATTTTCTTCACAAGATGTCTTGTATCATCTCCTGTTTGTACCTCATGCTTATTCCTTGGATCTTCTAAGTCTGATAGGAGTGCCACATTTCCTGTCACATGATTTGAACGACCTGAATCTATGTAGAAAACATGCTCATCAGATTTACCTTGTGGCATAGCCATGTTCATGATCAATAATGAATCCTCTTTGTTTAAGTCCTCTGTGTAGTTATTGTAGTCTCTCCTTCCTTTGTAGCCTCCTTGATAGTTTGAATGATCGTAGTTGTTGTAGTTGCCATGATAATTGTTGAACCTTCCTCTTGAGTAGCCATAACTTCCTCTATTGTATCCTCTGCCTCTTTGACTCCTAGAATTCCTAAAGCAATTTTCAGTTGTATGATTAGTTAATCCACAAATAGAACATGAGTTGGAGTCTTGGGATCTCCCCCTGCCTTGTCTACCTCCTCTTCCTCTACCTCTGCCATGTCTTCCTCTACCTGCATAGTTAACTTGATATGTACCTGCTTCATCATCCACTTTCTTTGCCTTTCCTTTGTTATCTTTGGACTTGCTTTTATCCGTGTATAAAGCTAAAGATTAATTACCTTTAGAGCTTTCTCCATTTCTGATAAGCTTTGCCTCTTGAGTAAGTAGTTCTCCAATGAGTGTATTGAAATCAGGTACATGCATGTCCATGTACAAATCCATAGCTGTGGTGAATGCTTCCCACTTGTCATCTGCCTTCAAGCCATTGATGACCTGCTGTACAATTTGCTCTTCATCTATTACCTCTCGAATGCTTCCCAACTGATCCGCTATGTCCTTGAGCTTTGTGACAAAATCAGTCACATTTTGTTTAGGAGCCTTCTTGAGAGTTGTGAAATCCAACCATAGTTGATGCTTCCTAGCTTTGGTACTTGAAGAGAAGAAGGCTTCAAGTGCATCCCACACTTCCTGAGATGTCTTACAACTTCTAATGTGAGGCAACAAAAAATCTGAGATAGAGTTGAGGAGATAAGACATTGCAAGTGCATCCTTGGAGCACCATGTGCTCAATCTTTCTTGCTCTTCTTGTGTTGGTTGACTTTTGTTCCTGAAACTTGGCATAACTTCATCTCCAGCCACATAACCATATAAGCTTCTACCTTGGAGATAAGCTTCCATTCTTAATGACCAAGCTGAGTAGTTACCTCTGTCCAATTTGTCAATTGATGAAGGAAATCAATTTGCCATGTTGTCCAACCTTGCTCTGATACCACTGTGAAGAGATGGATAGGTATGAGCTTGAAGATGAAGAGGTGTTGCAAAATCCTTGATCTACACCATCCAAATGAACTCCAGGAGTATATGGTGGGCCTTTTAGCTTGCCAATGGATGTATCAGACACCCTATGTACCTTGGAAGATCACCCTCAAAAAGATAGATCAAAACAAATAAGTTGGAGTTAGCTCAGAGGTGAAGAACTTGCTATTTTTGGTTCATACACGTGTCTAGTGTTTTGCATAATTCTCTGAGCACAACAACAATTAGCTTAATTTCTCTTGGGTAAGTCTAGTTAACTTAAAGAGCTACCTTTCAAGAGAAATCTCATAAAAAATAATGAACCACACACAGAGAAGGATGTTTAACAAATGATGACATCATCCCGATTTTCATGGGCTGCTACAGTTTGAGACCAGTGAGCAGAAAACTGAACATAACTCCATATTTAAGAATCCAATGATCATGAAAATTTGTATGCTTATACTAGACATAAAGCTGAATCCAACAAGCTTTAAATTATTGAATTTGGATACGTACACACTAAGAAACAGCTCTATCAAGATGAGTAAAAAACATTGGGTACCTGAGAGAGACGTGAAAATGACAGACAGGGTTGACTTCAACTGAACATAACTGAAGATTGCAATACCTAAATGAAATGAAATTTGATGAGCATATATTAGACTTATAGCGCTAACTTTAGCAAGTTAAATCACTGAAAAGGATGCACCAAGAAACCATCTCTGCAATTTGCCTGACAAAACTGAGAGATATGGTAGTGAGTAGTACACTTCACAAGAACATGGAAATATGAACCCAAATGATCATGAAAATGAAATTATATTGCTTGTACAATACAATAGACTTACTGATACATATGCGTGCCTTGGAATCACACCTTGATATGGCATAAAGCTCAGCTCTTGGAGGTCTTCACATAGGTCTCTCTAACCACGACTAAAGCTGCCATCTATTTATAGTTGAGTTTGGGAGGCTAACTTCCCTCAATCACTCTGCAATCAATTAGTGATTGATTTGATTCTTTACCTACCACAAATCACGAATTCGTGGCTCTTCTTTCCCTTTTTGATCAAGTGGACTCAACCACTTAAGATTCTTTCACTTTTACATTAAGTAAAGTCTTCAAAAGTTACAAGAGTTAGTTCACAAGTGAACTTTACATAGTCTTCATTTTAAGGCTTCTTCTATGACTTTGTGGGACTCAAGCCAATACTTAGGCTTGTCATAGACTTGCTCCAACACTATGGTCACATTACTACATAGATTTCAAGCTTCGGAATTCTATTAAAGAGTACAAGTGAGAAATAGGTTACTCTTGAGAAGGTTTTTGCCAAGATCCTCTTATATCCACTAACTACAATCACCACTTAGAGCATCCAAGGCATAAAACTTGCCATTGGTTTTCATTTTTTTTTCTTGTTATGAAATTTGCCATCAATGACATTGCCCATGCACAAGGGATGGACTCATCGCTCAAGGTTTATGAGCGCAAATATTTTCGAGATGTCAACCATGCCAATACTTTCATGCTTATGGCTGTCTTAGGAGCTCATTTATGTTTTTAAGACAACATATGATATTCTCTATTCTATCTATACTCACTAGTTCATTGGTACAAGTTCACTTTCTTCTAATGTAGGGCATAATGTGGCTAGATCCATGGCTACATGCTCAAAATGCTCTTTGATGGAAGAATGGTTGGATTAAAAAAAAAGAACCAACTTAGTTGGATTTTCCTTGTGATACCTTTTGTTTGAGCCCATTTTCATATAAGAAGAATATCCTTTATTCCTATGGTAACTTGTTTCTTGATCATCTATCTATGTATTACTGAAAGAATCTATAAAAAGCCATTTTTATCTCTAAAGAAGATCGTTGGAAGTTGTGGAACTAAAAAGTCTAACATATCTAACTCACCATTAAAAGAACTCACAAAATATTATTTCCAAAATATGCTTTATATCTTTGAGGATATCTCAATAAAATTCTCAAAATGAATCCAAATTAACACTAATTTGGGTTCATGAAATCAATCTCTACAACGTGGAATAATCAACCACTTGTTATATTGTTTGAGTATCCTTTTTTACTTTCTCTACATGATAATGTGGATTTTTAGATCTATTGTAGTGATCATATGCACATTTTTCTACTAGAGATTGCAAAACCTTCTACCATAGTTGTGTCTAAAGATGGAATAGAGAAGATAGCTTTCATCTATGTTACATCTACTATCACTTCTATTTTTCTTTTACTCTATTTATTTTCTAATGGCCATTGGTAAAGCCTTTGAAAATCCTCATATAATAGGCAAAGAAGATGGGAGTTAAGGTGTTGAATATTTAATAGATTTTTTATGAATATTTTAAGAGTTGGAATCCTTGGTTTTCTATCATCCAAATATGTTAGAATCATTACCAATTGATAGATATTCATAGCTTGAGGATCATTAAAATCAATATTAGTATATTTCTGCTTACTATTAGATGACCTCCATTTTCCTTTACCCTTCTCACTAGCTAAGATAGCTTGAGTTGCAACATGCATAATTGACCTATTATGCTTGGATTGATCTTCTTGCAACAAAGCAAAGACTAACTACTTCATTGTTAAGACATTTGGATTACTATTCATCATCAATAAGGAATTTGGATTGCCTTTTATTATCAATAAAATAGAAGAAAATTTTGATTTATTGAACATTGTTAAGAAGAGTTTGCACAAGTGAACCATGCATAAATGGATTGAAGATTGAGCATCATGAGCGGTGCACTTAATATAGATATCTTTGTCCTAGTGTGAATGAAGAAATTTCTTTAATTTCTCTATCCAGGTCTTATATTCTATTGGTTGGTCTACTTATAGGGTTTTTGAAAATTTAGGCCATTCATCCTCTTCATTTACAAGTCCATAGAGTCCTTAACCCATGAGAAAGTTTTCAATTCTATAAAAAAAAATGTGGAAATAATCCTTATTTGGCTTATCCCTCACTATTTGAGTAATGTTATGAGCCATTCTTGCAACTTGGGCACTTCTCTATACTATGGAAAATTTAATAACAAAATCTAGAAAAAATCTTGCAAAAATTTCTATCTTTTATATTCATATAAGCACAAATAATTTTATGATCTTTAGGATTTTGAGTTTACATGTCAAATCAACTAAAAGCAAGAATTACTTGGTTACGCAATAGGTTCCTCTTTTGCCTTATCAAATGCAATCAAGGGGAAAAGGTTTGGAAGATATGGAAAGATAGATGTGCGGACAACTTCGAGGACCATCCGAAATACGGGTCCATTGATAAATCACTTGGGTAGTGAGGCAAAATAATATATAATTGTAAGAATTCCCCTCCCTTCAGAAACCATAGGATCTTTGTCTTGGATAATAACAAGATCAAAATTAAATGGGTGCCCATGAGGGTGATGAACGGATCATTAAATCTTCTTTGTAACTCCCTCTAAAACTTAGTTTTCCAGCCAAATCTTGGCCATCACCACTATTGCACCTCTTGCCCTACCCTTACTTTGTTGGATATGGGGGATCCCAAGGGCACTATGCTCCTTAATTGAACATTTTTTTATTTTGATTAAGTTAATAAAGGGATACTAGGCTTTGATTGAACTTCCTCTTAAAAATGTATCTTTCTCTTCTTTCCAATCCTTGCACCTCATATGCACTAGTGTTTTCACTTATGAAATCTCCAAAAACAATTTGGTAGAGTCTCTTTTGTCCAATGTGAACATAAGCCAAGAAAATTATACATCAAATCTTCACAAAAACCTAGAAACAGGTTGAAATGCATGAAGACATGTAACAAATGCAAAATTGTATATTTGATGCAAACTTGAATTAGAAACTATTGTTCTGTGTTTGCTACACTAGGTCTTTGGACTATCTTTGTCCTTGACTCTTCAACCTATCGCAAGGTATCTCCTAGAAGAGTGTACCTCAATCAAAAACCTCCCAATATCTCTGAGTTCTTGTTTACGCCTTGACTCTCCCACCACATGCAAAGAAAAAAAACCCAAAAACAATCCTGTACCTAGCATATTTAAATGTATTATGATGAACACTTCGATTTTGTTCGAGTCCGAGTGGAAGCGCACTCACAATACAAGCAAGAAGAAGAATGTTCAAGGACACCATATTAAGTAATGTATTACGAAGGGAAGTTACAAAGATAGGTGACTCATAAGGGTTATAACCATAAATACAAGTTGGGGGAAAACACCTCACAAAGAGGAAAGAAATCACCCGTGGTCCTAAGTATATTCCCTCATATCACTACCAAAATATCTCAACGATTCTCGCATTGGAGTGATGGGATGAACAAGGAGCTAGCACTCATGTATAAGAGAGTGCCAAGCTATGTGGCAAGAGATGAATCTACAAAATGAAGTAAGCCTAAAGCTTTTGCCAACAAGTTTAAGGTTCTCCCTAGAGCCTTTGTGTAAACATCTGCAACATTATCCTATGTGGGCAAATAAGCATAATTGATCTCCCTAGTAGAGAATCTCTCCTTAACATAACGATAGTGCAACTAAATGTGCTTTGTGTGGGCATGCAATACAGGGTTTTTGAAAACTTTCAATGTACTTTGATTGTCAGTGAACTTGGTGGTGGTAGAAGACCCAAATCATTCAAAGGAATCTCACCCACAGACTTAATAACCGTTATGAATGCTACCCAATACTCAAATTCACAACTCGAACTAGCCACAATAGAATTCTTGTTGCTCAACCAAGAAATGCATGAGCTACAAAGCATGAAGCACATAACACTAGTGGACACAAAAGTTTCATACCAACCAACCCATTCTAACTTAGCAAAAGCATGTAAATCTCATGGTAATGATCTCCCTTGGGAGAAAACCATTTCTCCGCATTAAAAGCTATGGAAGTGAGACAAAAGTGACAAAAGCTAAGGTGATAACAAGAATCTACATAAAATGGACAATTTCAATTGCCTTTCTTATGTTGCAATGAAAAGTTTAATTAAAATAAAATGTTTTCAAGGAATGGCAACTATTTATTAGTATTGACTATCTGAACAATACACATTGAAAAGTTAACTTACATATTTAAAATTGTGTTTTAAGTATATTTAATATTGATGTTGGCGAACGAATGATTTTTATTTATATAGGTAGATTCCAATGTATGATATTGATGATCTTCCACTACATCATTCAGAGTTTCGAGTAAGACCTTGTTTCATAGAACCATCCATGAGGAGGCTATGCAAAAGCAATCTTGTAGAATATGAAAGATTGAAAGAACTGTATTGAAAGAAGAAATAATACAATATCTTTGTGATGATGGTGGTGGTGGCATGGCATATTTATTGTGGATTCATATCACAATGCTGGCAAAAGGATTGATATTTCTTAAAATGAAATACAACTTTAGGAAAAATGTCTAAAGCACATATATGAAGGAACTTGCTAGACACGAAAAAGTGGGAGATTACTTATTCTCAATCTTCATAATCATTTTTGATCAAGAAATGTATCTATTTTGGCACTATGAAGGTATATTATTGACTTCTATTGTTATTCATATGTATACACACATACATATACACATACACATAAACATACATAAAAACAAACATATATACACAATACACATGCATATGCACATACACACACATTGACACATATATATACACAAATACACATATTCATACACACACATACCCAAAAATACATATACACATAGACACACCTACACATCACACATACACATACATACACACATAGACATACACATACACATACACACACATACATATACACATGCACATATGCACACATACATTCATAAACACACACACACATACACACACACACACATATATATATATATATATATATATATATATATATATATATATATATATATATATATATATATATATATATATATATATATATATATATATATATATATTATATATATATATATATATATATATATATATATATATATATATATATATATATATATATATATATATATATATATATATGTGTGTGTGTGTGTGTGTATGTATTTATGTATGTATGTATATTCATAATATTTTTTTGTATGAGCTTGCAAGTTACTATTTGAAACGTTTTTACCAAGCAACAATATTGTTCCGACATTACATGACAAAGAGAAGAAAATTATCAACAAAATTTGTATAGATTATCATTTTATACATGCATATCCTACGGATTGTATTGATATCAAGGTGTTTATGGAGACTCCTTGAGATGTCCAAAATGTCAATCTCAGATTTAAGAACAAAGAGGGTAGAATTCTAAAGAAGGTGTTCAGACAATTATGATTAGCTCCATGAATGAAATATATGTTTCAAAGCCCAAATTTATCAAAGTATTTGACATGGGGGTTTGATCATAATGGTAGTGATGGTGTAATACAAATTCCACAAAATAGTGGATCTTTTCAGAACAATGATTCTAGATGTCCCAATTTTGTAGAAGTGCCATGCAATCTAAAGTAAGGTGTCGCCTTAGATGGGGTTAGTCCATTCTCTATGAAATCCAGTCAATGGTCCACATGGCCAGTGGTAACCATCAACTACAATCTCCAATCATACTATAACATTAAAGAAAGGAAATTTATAGATTTCAATTTTAATCCCGCAAGAAAATTCAAGTTAAGGACATGAATGTATATCTTCCTCCTCTCATTGAAGATCTCAAAGAGTTATGGAGAGTTATTAATATCATTGACATATCAAAAAGCATTGATCAAAGATACATTATGGTTCGTGGAATTATGACTTTGACTACACATAATTTTGTAGGATATGGAATCTATTCAGGTAATGATGCAGTTTTATATTTTAATATATATACATACTTACGTGAGTTAACCTAATCAATTTTTTATGGATTTCATGCTTACAAGAGGATCTACATACGGATATAATGGTTTCCCTATGCTCATTGCTCTAGATCAATTTATACCAAGAATCTCAACAACAATATTTATCTTCCACATGAGAAGTTTTTTTGTGATGATCATCCATTATGATGCAAAAGAGGAGAGACATATTCAAACATGTCAACGTCCAAAACTATGAAACCTATGGATTGGTATCCGAAATGGATAGAAGGGGTCTCTTATAGATTCAAATCCAAAATCTTCTTGAGAATGAAGATGATAAGAATGTGAAGGTTAAAGGTAAGGGAAAACCATCACTAACAAAGAATATCTCCATATACTACTCTTTGGAGTATTGGAGAGGGTTAAAGATTTGTCATCTTCTTTGTCTTATGCATATATTCAAGGATGTTAGTTTTTCATTATTGCAACATATTATTGGATTAAAAGACAGAAAAACATCAAAAAGGTTTTTAAATAATTAAAACTCATGACCAAAGTTTGGGCCAATTTATCATTAAAAAAAACTATAGGAAATAACTTATGAAACTCCTCTTTGAGTACTTACAACAAAGGATATGCAAACTAACAACAACATGATTCACTCGATTCGCACACCTATAGGATATGGAGTATCTTTCCAAAACATGTTTAGTTTGGATCAGAAAACTTGATCTAAATTAAAGATACATCATTGAAATAACTTTTCAAGCACATTCTACATGTTATTATCAATGGATCTGCAATGAAAGGAGTACGAGACATGATCTATGGTCTTAGAATAGTTATAAAGTCATTATCATGCTTTTTCATTTAATATATAAGATTATTTGATATCTTTTTTTACAAATTAACTTCTTTATAATTTGATTTGTGATTTGTAATAAGTAGATTATATTAAAATAGATTGACAAACACCATTCCCAAAAAGAAATGTGAATGCAATGAGCTACTATGTCTAATGGAGAAAGAGATTCCAACATCATTTTTTTGATATTTTGGTTCATTTATTGATCCATCTTGTCGATGAAATAGAGATTGAAACTTTTTTAAGCACTCAATGAATGTTTTCGGCTGAGAGATTTATGGGCACATTAAAAGGTTATGTGTGACAGAGAGAAAATCTAGAAGAATCTATGGAAAAGGGATGGATGCTTGAGGAGTGCATGTACTATGTCAGTGAACACCTTGAAAGATTTGATGAAGGTGTTGTACATGTATGGACTAATGAGTCTTCTTCAAAATTTACAAATGAGGCATTATCATGAAAGGGAGTTCCATTCAATTTACATTGCAAGAGAAAATTGATATTTCCACTTTTATTGTGTATAATGCATGCAAGCATTCATTAATGACTATGAATAGAAGCTTCAGAATATTTGAAGTAGAAGATGGAGAAACAAAGGTTATAGACATAATCTTGATAGTAATGAGAATATAGATATATCGTCCTTCACAAATTCACTATATATGCCTATGCAACGAGTCAATGCAAATTATGAACCAATCTCAGATATCAATGAGCCTAGGTAGTTAATGATAGGTTGTGAAAGAAAGGTAATTTTCTTCTACTAATATTATATTCTTGCACATATAATATTCATCTTCTAATAATTATTTATTATTGTAGGCCCACATGTTCACTAATATGTGAGCTTATGGACAACATATCACAATCAAAGTTATTGGTTCTTTCCATAAAACAAAGGATTCTAGCATTTTTGCTTCTTTCAAGCAATTGCCACGTCGTAGTCCAAAATTTAGGAACCTCATAGAAAGTGAACTTAGCTACATATAGACCGTTTTTGGCATCTATGAAAGATCATTTCGTATCTTCAAAAAAGTACAAAAATATATATAATATATGTTAATATTCTTGTAAAGAAAAAGTAACTTTATATTTTCATACATTTATGATGATCACCCATGCCCGTATATTCTCAATATTGGCACTAAGAATGGTGCAACTTTATATACAAAAATCTATGGGAATAGAAGGGATCCTCACTAATTCAAACATAAAAAAGGAAATGAAGGGTGCAAATGCTTCACCTTGACCATGAAGGTGAACTAAATCTAAATGCCTGAGAGTCCAAACTTATTGCAAACATAAAACGGTATGAAAGTTTGATAAGAAGTATGAACTATGTTACAATAACTAGAGCTGATCATTTTAGTTAGCATCTTAGAGTTTTAAGTCCATTCATGCATACAACAAGGAGCTCCATATATGCATGTACCCAAAAGATACTGAAAAATCTCAAAGGTGCCATGAATAAAGGATTTTTGAAATTCTTATAGCTCTAGATAGATAGAAGATCTCCTTTGATGTAGACTAGGTGGGATCTAAGGGTGATCTGATTAGTACATCAAGTTAGATCTCATTTCTTGAAAATCAGTCTCCTAGTCATGAAAGAAGCAAACCATGTTTGCTCTTTCATTATAGAAGTTGAATATAGAGATGGAATAATGCAAACCAAGAAGCAATTTGGATAGAAGTTTTTTTATGACCAATTTTTTAAAGTCAAGGCACTAGATTTGTTTTGATAAAATATGAGTTCTTTAGACTTAGTAGAGAGTCCTATTTAGCATGAAACTACTAAACATATTCAATTCCACTATGATTTCATCAAGGAAAATATATTAAGCTCTCATACATGTTAAAGTGCGCTTGCCGTCACGGACACTTTAAACTCTTTCGGGTTCTTGGGGATGGTAGGGGTCTGATAAATCAGAGGCCTGGTATCTTATTTTCCCATTTAACTCATCAAGCAAGTAGTACATTAATGTTCAATATGATGCTTTCTACACAGTATTACTGTTCATAATTCGATTAGTCTCTCCACAGTAGATAACGCAAGAATTATTAATTACCATCGCACAGACTTAATATCGCCAACAAATATTACTATGTTAATCACAAATTAATGTAACTTAATAGAGTAAGAGTCACAGTCCTCAAAGTTTAAGGAATGCTGCACTAGGGCATCTCCACAGGCTGCAAATCGCCCAGACAGACAGTCTGGTGATCTCATTCCTCTCTACCGGAGAGCCACCGAAAAAGTGCCTTTTCATTAATTGATAGAAAGATACAACACTTCGCTACGACCTTTCGGTGTGTGCGGTAATAGAAAATAGGAATTACATAATGCCAATCGGGCGACCTTACACTGGCACGCATGGTGGACTTGAACCCGCATTGGAAACAAAATTAAGGCTCGTCTACGATGCCTTGTATATACATGTTATATCTGCACAACGAATCCAAGTTGATTCGGATAAATTCGCAGCCGTGTTGGAGGCTCCAGTCCCCACAACAACGAAAGAAGTTATGCGCTTCCTGGGTCAAATCCGGTGGCATGGCAGACATTTACGGTGGTTAGCTCATTTAGCAACACCACTTAATCGACTAATGACTAGTACTCCACAGGAGTACGAATGGACTCCAGAATGCCAAATTGCATTTGATTGTTAAAAGGGTTATTAACGCGGGCTCCAATTTTGCAACCCCTGGATTGGGAACGCCCGTTCCATGTCTTTGTCGATGCATCAGACATAGCTATTGGAAGCGTTTTAATGCAGCAAACTGACAAGTGGTTTCGGCCTGTCTATTATGCAAGTCGCCATCTAGCTCTTGCTGAAAGAAACTATTCAGTGACCGAAAGAGAATGTCTCGGGTTGGTGTACTCTATGAAGAAATTCCGGCATTATTTGTTGGGCCAAAAATTCACCTTCAACGTGGATCATGCTGCGCTTGTGTATCTAGTCTGGCAGCAACATTTAGGTGGTTGCTTGGCCCGATGGAATTTATTGTTACAGGAATTCGACTATGAAGTTATTCATCGACCCGGCACCGCACATGCCTTGGTAGATTTCCTATCTCGGTTGGATTCCGGTGAAGCTCCGGTGGGGGTTGATGACACTACACCAGCAATTTGCTATGGCACATTCAGTACCCTCCGGTGGACATTTTGCAGCCCATCTTACTCACCGGAAAATTCTACAAAGTGGGCTTTGGTGGCCTACCTTGTACAAAGACGTGACTTAGTTTGTGCAGCAGTGTGACACTTGTCAAAGGTCTGGACAACCATTACAACACCACTTCTTTCCTTTGCAACTTGTATTACCTTTGGAACCCTTTCAGAAGTGGGGTCTTGATTTTATTGGGCCAATCACACCACCAACAACCCTTACCAATAATCGATATACACTGACTTGTACAAATTACACTACCAGGAGGGCGGAAGCTTGGGCTTTACGGTCAGCCACAACTGTTTCGATGGCAAAATGCCTGATGAAGGATGTTTTTCCACGTTATGGATTACCTCTGGAACTTGTGACAGACCAAGGCACACATTTTGCCAACAATTTAATGCGAGTACTAACGCACACTTTTCAAATTCTGCATAAATTCAGTTCACCATACTATCCCCGTGCCAATGGCTTGGCTGAAAGCACCAATAAACTCTGTTGACTATGCTTCGCAAATTGATCGTGGAATCTCCAGAACGGTGGAACCAGTTACTTCCCGCAGTTTTATGGGCATACCAAACTACATACAAAGTGGCAACCGGAATGACGCCTTTCAAACTTGCTTATGGGTTGGAAGCAATCGCGCCGATGGAAATTGTAGTGCCAAGTCTATGCGTGGCACTCACTCAGAAATTGTTGCCCGAAGACTCTTTGCCATTTCGGTTGGAAGCACTCAGAACCTTGGATGAACACCGTTGGGAAAGCTTCCTAACTCTTCAAGAAGTTCAGTTGCGGCAAGCCCGGACTCATGATCGTTTCCTCAAGACTCCAGTTTTTATGGTGGGCCAACTTGTGCTATTTTATAATGCTAAAGCAAATCGTTCTGCTGGGAAATTTAAATTATGGTGGTTCGGTCCTTACCGAATTAGCGAGCAAGTGGGACCAGCTACTTTTCGATTGACTACCTTGACCAGAGTTCCCCTTCCCAAAGTAATTAATGGTTCAAAGCTATGCCCATATCACCAACACTATGATCACTGCTGACGTGTTCTTTGTTTTTTCGCATGTCACTTATTTTCTTTTTATTTTTGTATTTCAGTGAATATAAATTGTAACTCTCCTCGTTTTGATATCTAAATATGATTAATCTCCGCCCTATGTTACTGATTCTACACATGCATGCATGCCGTAATTATGGTGGTTATCATTTCAATACTGTGCGATGAGTAGGGTTTCCAATCGCCTCACGTTGTCGTGTGTCTACTTAATCTTAATTCTTTCACTATTAATCGCTATTGTGTCTGTGTCTTTCTGTGCTCTGTGTTTTCTGTGTTCTCTGTGTTATTGTACTTTCGCATGCACGTCATGGAAGCACTAGCCAACGTTGCTTCCTTCCGTGATGGACTCACCCCGGACGTGAGTGAGTTTCTGCGTATCCGAGGCCTTTTGAACTTCGCTGAATTGCCTTGGCACTCAGTGGAGCGTCACCCATTTTATGCACAGATTATTGCCGCCATCGCTGCCACACCTGCTACGGAGTAGAGTTGGCATATTCTTTGCTTACCAACACGCGTAGTGATCACTCTGACCTCGTTTGTTGAAGCATTTCGTCTTCCCATGGAAGGCTTGGAGAATGGTCCTCTCCTCCCTATTGCTACCATGACCGCATTATTTCCACGGCACTCATCTAATGAGTACGCCATTCTATGTCCCCCTGATCCTGAACATAGTGCATTACAATTCTTAGTTGCGATCTTGAATTTGCAGAAGCGTACCTATGGGATTTCGCATCCCTTTTATTCGATGATTGATATGGCTTCTCGTGAGCCTGACAATTTCGCCGCTTATTATTTCCGGGGCATTCACCGTGAATGTGTTATGGTTATTAAACATGTCAATAAGGGTGATCTTCCACGATCACGTCTTCCCCATATCCTCACGTTTCTCTTTCCAGCCATTCAAGTTGTGCAACCTCCGCCCAATGCTCCCTTCTTATTACGTGAAGAATCCACTCGGATGGTCGAAGATGAAGAGGATGAGGATGAACATCTCTTCCAACTTCTTCATCGGAAACACACCCGTATAAGTCCATCTGAGAGCCAGGTGCAAGGATCTAACGCCACCCATGAAGAAGAAGTTTTCCACGACACCGCCACTTCTATCCATATTGATTCTTCCACCCAGTCTTCTCCAATCCAGCAACAGGAACAAAGTGCGTCCACCACCGAATCTGAAGAAATTTCTTCCAAGGAGGATTCTCAGCAGCAGACCCACGATAATGTGCAAGCCATTGTTGCTGAGATTGTCAATGAAGTGATGGCTTTGGTCGATTCTGAAATTGACCGAACTCCAGCAACCACGCAGCACACTATCGGAACTGTGCTGGTGCCCAACATGACTATCGTTGCGCCAATTGCTCCAGTCTAGCCTATTGTTCCCGTTGACCCCCTTCTTCATCCTCTTCTACCACCTATTCCCCACCATCTTCCCCTCATCTGTTCTCTTCTTCTACATCCCAATCCCTTCCTACCATTCCGGTTCCAACCCCCATGTTTCATGAACGTGAGTCAATGGGTTGCATGTTGATCCAATTCTCACAACAGTTACCCATGCAATTGAAGATAGAAACAGATAGAATCCGTCAAGACTTACAGCACAAAGTGGATGTCTTAGAGGCCAACATTGTGCCATTACAAGAAGAAACTAATGCGGTGAAAGCAGAAAACTATGCCCTGCAATTACAGATTCAGCAACTTCAAGATCAGCTTGCATAGAAGGATGCTTTATTGTGTCAAAAGGATATAGACATAACCACTCTGAAGCAGGAACTCATTGATAAAATAGATGCGATGACCGCCATAGGTAATGAACTTCATAGCACGCGTGAAGCATACAGTATCTTAGAAGAAGCCTCTCAGTCCCTGGCCGCAAATGTGCTTAAAGCTGAAGCGGAGCTCCATAAGACTACTGAAACACTGTTTAGGCATGATCAAGAATTACATGAAAAGATTGGAAAATATCTCAAATTGAAGAAAGAATTGGAAGGAGTGCAGAATGAAAGAGAAGCCTATTTTAAAACCATGCAGTTCCAATCTAAAGAACTGGAGAGAAGAGAAAAGTTGGGATATCAAGCAGAGCGTCTTTTGCGCATCGATAAACAAATTGAAGAATTGAGACTGAGCCGTGACGCAGCCCTTGCCAATGATTTTTATTTGCAAGAGGCATTTTTGCAGACTCAGGCTGAAGTTTTGATGAGTCAAGTAATTGCAGCCAGTTCTGTACGCACAGACGCCCAATTAGTAGAGCTGGAAACTTTAAAGATGATGCTGGATTCGCTAAAATAGAAAATTACCAGAACCTTCAAGTTAGCAAGAACCATGTATATACAAGGCATCGTAGACGAGCCTTAATTTTGTTTCCGATGCGGGTTCAAGTCCACCGTGCGTGCCAGTGTAAGGTCGCCAGATTGGCATTATGTAATTCCTATTTTCTATTACCGCACGCACCGAAAGGTCGTAGCGAAGTGTTGTATCTTTCTATCAATTAATGAAAAGGCACTTTTTCGGTGGCTCTCCGATAGAGAGGAACGGGATCGCCAGACTGTCTGTCTAGGCGATTTGCGGCCTGTGGAGACGCCGTAGTGCAGCATTCCTTAAACTCTGAGTACTGTGACTCTTACTCTGATAAGTTACATTAATTTGTGATTAACACAGTAATATTTGTTGGCGATATTAAGTCTGTGCGACGGTAATTAATAATTCTTGTGTTATCTACTGTGGAGAGACTAATCGAATTATGAACACTAATACTGTGTAGAAAACGTCATATTGAACATTAATGTACTACTTGCTTGATGAGTTGAATGGGAAACTAAGATACAGGGCCTCTGATTTATCAGACCCCTACCATCCCCAAGAACCCGAAAGAGTTTAAAGTGTCCGTGATGGCAAGCGCACTTTAACATACATTTGAATACAATAACAATGTGTATGTACGATCGAAAAGCATTGGACATAGTAAAACTCTAGAGATTTAAATTAATGGCTAACGTTCAAGAGATTCCTAGAGATTGAGGAATGAAGCATCTCCAGCTCGAGGAAAATCCTTGATGCTTGAACAAACCTTGGAGACTTAAAAGAAAGAAGGTTTTACATTCCTTTGATTCATATACACTAACACTTCATCATTATATGTTTAAATCTTATAAATATATGAAAAATATTTTTGGGACGAACTTTTGTATAACACTCATATGCCTAACTGTATGGTTACTAGGAAGCCTCAACAGAGTACATGGGAGCCAAAAGCTACATGTTTGTGGTAGATACGATGATCTAAAAAGTAACATGACATTGACAATAATCTCATGACAAGTCAGTCCTGGCTAAAATACCTATATGTTTAGCAAATTTCATATACAATCCTAGAATAGTTTCATGATACTTATCATTGTATACACACTCGATCATTTGAGATCATGCCATTCTATATCTGAGGAAATCTTCAAAGACCCCCGTAATTTATAGACAATCAATCTAATCAATGTTTTAGATACACTAATATCTACATACACACACACATGCACACACACACACACATATATATATATATATATATATATATATATATATATATATATATATATATATATATATATATATATATATATATATATGTGTGTGTGTGTGTGTGTGCGCGTGTGTGTGTATGTATGTGTGTGTATTTATATATACATATAATCCGTTTTAAGGAAATTCTAGAAGGATTCCATAATTAGAGCTTGATGCTGAGAGATACGAATCAAAATACTTGACTATCTCCCAAAAACTCAAAATCTCATACGTGACTTCTTAAGTCTTTTTCTCCTTATCTAGGCATTTATAAATTGTTTTGTAACTCATGATAGCTCACTTGCCTTCACAATCGATGTTTTGAAAAAGGATTTAGTCCAATTTCGATCAAGCTAAGGGATCTCAACATTAGATGCGAGGCTTTATCATAAAGCATAAATATTTCTTCTCCCTATGAAGTCTTGAGACAAGTGGCTTTTGGCATACAATTCTAATATAAGTGTAACAGCATACTATAGCAGTTTATATACATCCCTCAAAAGCTTAGACACTCCACGTATGCTTCCAAAGAAGAACTAGGTAGTTATTGAACAAGAATATTACAAGATAAAATCATTGTGAGAGTGACATCTCTTACATACATGAATTTATATAGAGTGTTAGCTTTTTTCTATGAAATTTTGGAAAGACATATTATTTTAATAGGATAAATTGACCTTTCGATTCCACTATTGTTCAATGTGACATTAAGATTTGGAACAATAATGGACCTTGAACCTTACATCATACTATGATTTTACTTGATATGATAAGACATTGACTTGTCTAAAATCTATATAAAGAATGTAAAACTGAATAATTCTTATACAAAAATCAATATTTAAGACATATTTTCAATGGGTGGATATCCGATTGTTATCGAAATTGCTATGGAACATGGTTTCGTTAAGCAAAATACTTCGAGGCATTTACACAAGCACTAAAAATGTTATAGAGTTTCAATGCCACTCACAACTTTGTGGATCTATGTCTACACCCTCATCATCTGATGTACTTGATTCAGTCTCATACTGTTAAGATCTCTCTTCTTCTTCTTCTAATATCCACAAGAGCTCTATCTTCTTCCACGTACATACCAAATTCTGTAGGATCATGCACAAATCTTCTTGTTTGCCTATGATTTGTTGTACCCCATACATCTGGAAGCGTTTGCTTTATCATATTGATGGTTTCTTTCCTTAAGTGACTTGTTTTTGTCAAGGAAAAATCCTAAAAAAGAATATCTACATCATCCATTTTAAGAGTGGATGTGCTTCGAACATTATTTTTCTTTTTTGAGCCTGCTCGTTTAGTATCACACACCATTTCTAAGTTATATTTACTTGTGAATGCATTACTACTTTTAGTGTAATACCAATGCACCATCAAAGCCTCTATTCTTATCTGGTTAATATCTTTAGTGACCACTAAAACCTTTGCAATCCAAAATGGTTTGGTAGACTCATCACCATCAACAAGTACTGCAATAAGTGTTCCGACATTTATGCCTATTAAAATTCCTTGCCATCTTGCTTCTGCCTGTTTTGTCATCCTTGGGCCTACATAAATATTTCTTTCTGGTGGATGTATAAAACTTTGAAGTGCATCTGCATTACATGCTTGGTCCACATTCACTAATCTTTGCATACAAAAATCCCATGTGAATGGAACATCAACTGGCCAATGACCTGCAATCGAATACTTTATAATCTCTTCTTGATGATTGAAAAAGTCATCCCACCAAGATAAATCTTGATCTCTAGTAAATTTTTTTGCACGCTCAATATGTCTCTTCTTTTGAATGAGTGCAGGCATCCATCTTTTACTTTGATCAAACACATTTCCACATCTTTTTGTATTGTTTTTATCTTCATATGGTGATTGTTCTGCACCATACACAAACAAATTAGGCACCTGCAACAAGAATCTACATCCCTCTTTAGGCTCCCACCAAGAGAAGATGAATACTGCTTTGCAAATCAAAGGGTTATGTCATCCACCCTCCTCATCAAGAATACATGGTTGAAACTAATATTGTGCGATGGATCCAAAACCTTAGCATTGTTATCAAGGCCCATTGAGAAAAAGTCCTTAAAGTTATAAATCTGTGTGAGGTCTTGAACTTCTAGTTTTGGAGTATATGCTTCTGAAATCAGCTCAAGTAAACTCAGAAGAGTAAAAGCATTGTTACATGCCAACTTCTTAGAGAACGTACTGAACATTGGGTCAATGTGATCATGAGTGTGCCCAACCAGAAGGAAATTTACCTTAACCTTCAGAAATACCTGTTTATCAACAAGCATGCATAAATATACAAAGACTGTAGAATTTTTATTCTCTCTTGCAGTATTATAAAGTTGCAAATATAGAGTTGGTTTTTTTCATTATGCACATTCGGATATGTGAAGAAAACCTTGGACATTACAGTTCCATTGTATACCAAAGCACCAATCAAATGCTTTGCACAAGGACTTCATCTCCAATGTCCTTAGGGATGCGATAAAAATGTGGCAAACAAGTTTTTTTTAATCCATACCATTGATCAACAAACACATATAATGCTCTGGATTTCTGAGTGCTTTACTTCGATGGTGAATTGCTTTCTTTCTCTCTAAAGCTTGACTCTCACGATGGTTGTTTAGAAGGTTTTTAAAATTATCTTTTTCTTCTGGTGTTGTAGCCCCCTTTGCCATGTTTTTCAAAGTGGTGCAAAGTGAACATTAACCCATTCTAACTTCAGGAGGAATAGACACATTGTTAAACTCTTGTTTGCATAATTGAGTAAAGTGACAATACAACACATACTTCTCGTTTCTATTTTCCATGTCTTCTCTATATGTTTGAAATACCTCTCGACAAGTATTGTTATTTGGCAAGTGCAACCTTCTAGTTGTAGGCATAACCTTACAATGCAAGGTAAAATAGTTCACCATCCAATTCATTGCATGACGTCCAACAGATCCTTTGGTCCCAACATGGAACATATCCAAAATGAGCTTCCCATTCATAAGCCCTTGTTGAAACCTATGTATTCTAAAATTTCCCACACCATTGCAATTTTAAATGCAGCCCTACAAAATCGCATCCCTTGAGTAAAGAAATATTCAAAAGCAACACATTTTACTGACATGTTATCCACAATCATTTGCATGTGAGAAACAACGTATATATCCTACCTTTCACTATCTAATATGGAGGAATTTCTCTCTTAGGTGCTTTAGTTTCTTCATTCCTAAATTGTACAAACATTTCAAACCACAACAATGCTTCACAATATCTAATGCAATCTGTCTATTTGAAGTAAGAAATTTAAATCTTTTTTGACTTACTTCACGAGGCCTTCTTTCAAAATGTAGATTGGTGTGCTTTGCCTTTCCTTTGCTCCACATGTACTTGAGTAAGAAGGAAGATCAATGGCTGGATTAGATGGCCGATCAAGAGGTGCATTTGGTTGAGCAGCATTGCACTACGAATTCCATACCTTAAATGACTCAACAAAAAACATAGAATGATGATCACCATATTCTAAACCATGGAGATCATCACTTATGAGGAAAGGGTCAACTAAGAACAATGAATTCGAAATTGTATCAATATGAGTAGAGGAAGTTGATGCCCAAGCATCCAGTCAAAAGATTGAGCTCATCTTCACTTACTTCAAAGAAGATTGAAGGTGAATTACCTTTTTAAATGAGTAGAAGTCCAAGATCAAGTGAAAAATTCACATCAAATGTCACATCAAGTAGATAGGAAATCAATAGTTCATTAAAGTACATTAAAGTGCATTAAACATCAAATTACATTAAAGTACTTAAAGCCTAACATTAAAGTACTTAAATACTCAAATATACATGATTGATGTTTTCAAACTAATAAGGGAACCAAAGATTTGATTCTCTTTTGAAAGTAGTGGTGATGAGATACACTATGAAGTATGTCCACATCAAGTAATGTGTTTGTTTATGCTCATAAGATTGGTAGGAATGAGCACACAAAGGATTTGACAAGACTGTTACTTCTACATGGTTGGCTTCGATTATCTGAATTACTCTAAACTTCAAATTTATTGCATTTTGACTTTTCAAGCATTGAAATATCAAAATTTGATGAGTAGGATGATATTTAGAATTTTATATATCAATATGTAGATGTCATCCAAGGATTTCATATATCAATGTCCAGAATGATTTGTTCAAATTGTCATCGAAGGACTTGTTAAAGTATGCATTAGCTAATGTGTAGATGTCCTTTCCATAATACACTACAGGGCATCTGGTAAGACTTCAATAAATGACAAAAAAACCAAAGAAAAGGCAAAAAATGTGATGTCACTAGGCGGCATGCAGGTGACATCAGATTTGTGATTGGGATGGGAATTCATGATGGAAGATAAGTGAACATTTCATATGAATATGTATGAGCTATGATAATTTGGAGGGTTTATGGACATTACCAAAAAAAGGAGTCGTGCAATTATTATGTTTTTGGTGTCACGGATTCAATAGAAGGAACGTTGGGTGGCAGTTGTGCTTTACTCTCATCTTGTTGTTACAAGAAGGATGGAGAAATGCAACTATTCTAGAAATAAATGGGAATTTTCCACATGAATCTCATTTTGTGGGTTGGGAAATGAGAGTTGATCTACCAGATCATGAAAAAAGGAGTTCAACAAGCAAAAAAGATGGAGGAGGACTCTTTCCACTCAAAAAAGGACAGATGTACCCTTTCCACTTTAGATTAAAATGATGAAGTGATGGATCTTGGTTAGATCAGTTGACTAATCTAGTTAGAAACTAGATTCATTCAGTTAGATCCATCTAGTCTCTGTTTCAAGTAACCCAAGTGTCTATAAATAGCAGATGAGGAGATCATTCTCATTTCCAAAATCCATTAGCGAGAGAGAGCAATCGAGCACAAATAGCAAAGGCACACAAAGCACAAAAAACTAGGAAGAAAAATCTGATGGAGAAGAAGAATGTTGGTAAGAGTACCCTGAGGTAGAGAAAATCACACCACAAAAAAAGATTCCTAAAAGATTCCTTTTTATGTTTTAGGAAATAGTATGTCTTCTAGCGATTTTATTTTTCTGTGCTCATGAAGTCTCACTCCATTGAGGGTCTAAGCCGATGCCAAGCATCGAGGTTAGGGTGCAATTCGATGTGAGGCATTGACTTTAAGGTGCAAGTCGATGCCACACATCAACTTGCACCTTACAATCGATGCCTGGCATCGACTTTGCACCCTAAAGTCGATACCTCGCATCGGCTTGCACCTCAAAGTTGATGCTTGGCATCAACTTGCACCTAAAATTCAATGCCTAGCATCAACTTACACCCTCAAGTCAATGCTTAGCATCAACTTTCACCCCAAAGTTGATGTCAGGCATCCACCTCAAAGGTCGATGCCTGAGATCCACTTTGGCCTAAAAGTCGATGTCAGGCATCAACTTTAGGGTGCAAGTCGATGCCAGACATCAACATAATCTTGCAAGTCGATGCTTGGCATCGAATTTAGGGTGCAAAGTCCATGCCAGGCATCGAATCAAACCCTAGAGTCAATGACATGCATCAACTTAAGTCTGCAAGTCGATGCCAAGCATCTACTTTGTCTACAATTTGATGCCTTGCATCAACTTGCACACAAAGTCAATGCCTGGCATCGACTTAGAGGCTTAAGTCAATGCTTGGCATCGACTTTGCACCCTAAAGTTGATGCTTGGAATCGACCCTTCAGCTTGAAAAACACATTAATTTAAGAGCTAATGCTTCTGAGGCCATTTCATGGATGTTGAGTTAAAAGGTGAGAGGTATGTTAAGAAGCTCAAAGTCATAGTGAGCACTATGGATGTGCATCATGATAGAGGCATTGGTCACCCGACAAAATCCAAGAAAAGCCTTGCATCTTTATCCTTTGAGAAGGCTAACAACCTAGTTGGCATGTCATCTGGTCGACAGAGTAGCATCAAAATAGCTGAGGATGATGCAACTAGGAAGGCAAGGTTGAAGGAGATAGAGGTCTTAAGGAGAGATCGTCCACTCCGGGACATGAAAAACTTGGAGTGGTGCCTTCAATATGTTGAAGAGAAGAATCCAATCCTTCTTGTGTTTGCAGGGTGTATGGGAGAGGCAAGATCACGACAACACAGGCCTTTCAGTATGGCCTTGTGTTCAAACGACACTATGAAGATGAGGATTCCGACAAACTTCTTTTCATGGTAGAGACATCAAAGGGGCTACAAAATGTAATATGCAAGATGGATTTCTTGTGACATGAGTGCTGTGTGCCAAAGAGGCTTGCAGAGATTAGCAGGGACTCAATGAACCTGATTAGAGACTTGATGCCATGGATCCATGGAAACGTTGTGCCAACACAACAGAAGATGACAACCCCTATAAAGGCAAAGGGTAAGCAGTGCATGGAGAAGAAGCTAGTGAAGAAAAAAAGAGAGTGGCTGATGAGGAGTCTTCTAAGTCAAGCTCTAGCTCTGAGGATATTATTGTTGCACCTGTTGGTGAGCTTGCTTCGAGAATTCTTGGTACTGAGTTGAACAAGATAAAGGAGGACATAGCTCGGAGAAATCTTGTGAAGAAGGGGAAGTTGTTCCGCTTACCAATCAGTATCATCCATAGGCCACCAATTGATCTAGTCACAGGGAGGAGGCCCCTTGAGATAAGGGAGCCACATAATTTGCACGTGCAGAATATTAAGAAGAAAATGAAGATAAATCATCATGCTACTGTTGTGCCATTCCTCGTCATGGTGGATCTCAATGAGTGCAGCTCCATGGAGGATTTCAATGAGGGCCTGTTTGAAGATTATACATACTATTTTATTGGTGGTTCACACTCTGCAGAGGCCCGTAGATAGCTAGTGAAGGAGCACCCCACCACATTCTTCTTAAGGTATGCAGAGTGCAAAATGTATGTTGGGCTTACATTTAAGGAAGCCAAGCTTCTTGTTTGGGATCACAATAGTGATAATGACTACAGGAAGAAGATGTCCTCCATAGAGAGAATTCAGTTCTTCCACCATGAAT
This sequence comes from Ceratopteris richardii, assembly GCA_020310875.1. Lineage (NCBI taxonomy): Eukaryota > Viridiplantae > Streptophyta > Polypodiopsida > Polypodiales > Pteridaceae > Ceratopteris > Ceratopteris richardii. The sequence goes on from CM035429.1 coordinate 47,637,187, forward strand.
ACTGATTGAGAGAACCAAATGTTTAAAGTTGCATAGGTAAAAGTCGCTTGTAGAGAAATCATGTTTCAGGCATAGGTTTACTTATTGAAGTAAATCTAAAGTTTTGCAAGTTTCCTTTAAAGAGATTGCACTTCAAGTAGCTACACAAACATTAGCAGAGTGTTGTACTTTAATAATTTCATCAGTCAATAAATGAGTTCTATGAAGGAAACTTTCGTGAGTGAAGCTATCTCTCATAGAAGAGGTAAGTGTCCATAATTTGGTAAAGACTTCCAAAAGTGATGAAGATTTTGAGCTATGTCTAACACAGAGGTATTCTAAACTCAAGTATATCTTGTGTTTTGGAGATTTATATAGTGGTATCAAAGCAAGTTCTATCAAAATTGAGGGAAAGAAGGACCTCGACTGTTGCAAACATACAAAATTCAACATTTGAAGATTCAAAAGGACAAAGTTTGAAGGAAAGGCCAAAGGAAGACACATGACAGTAATCAAAAGGATCAGAAGGATTGAATCTCAAAGTAAAGGTACATTCATTACTCATAAGGTTTAAGATTTGATAGAACTAGTGAAGAAAGAATGGGAGATATGGAAGCTCATCTTATGACCAAAGATCTGATGGGATATATCATAGGAGAAGAAGTAAAACCAAAATTCAAAGATGGTAGTGTTCCAACTAGGGAGGAGCTTGCCGATTTGAAGGTTCGGATTAAGAAGGATGCTCAAGCAAAGAGCATTACCTATATGGCAATGAATGATTACTTGCTTCCTCAAATCAGAGGACTTGAAAGTGAAAATGATATATGGAATGCTTTGGAGGAGAATTTCAAGAATACAACCAAGTCAAGGAAGGCATCACTATGGCAGAGTTTACCACATTCAAGAAGAAGCCCTCACAACCAATATTTGATTATGTAACAAAGATGAAAGACGTTGCTAATTCTTTATGTGCAGTTGATGAAGACATTGAAGAAGATAAATTGGTAAGACAAATTCTTACAAGCTTAAGAGGAGATGAGAAATGGAAGCCCTTCATATTATCAACAGAACATTCATCGGATTTTTTTACTCTAGATTTGAATCAATTACTAGGTTATATGCTAAATTTTGAGCATGATATCAAAGGGGATATTGATAAGAGTACAAGTCAAGCAATGTATTCTAAGGATAAAAAGAAGACTAGTAAAGGAAAGCAACAATTAGTTGAAGATGAAGGTACTCCAAGCCAAGCAAACTTCCTAAGAAGTAGAGGAAGTGGCAGAAGTAGATTAAGAGTGGAAACAATAAGGATAATATCAAATCTTGTTCGATATGTGGTAAGACCAATCATCTAGCTCATGAATGTTGGCATAATAATCAAGGCACTAGTAACCTTAATGAGAACTTCATCAAAAAAGGTAGAGGTGGAAGAATCAGAGAGGAAGTTTTAGAGGTAGAGGTGGTAGAAGTTTGTTTGGAAGGAATGGTGGAAGAATTTTCCAAAACCAATCCTACAGCAACACCTACTACAACTATGCATCTGATAAAAAACAAGACTAGTCATGATGCTTTAGCATCGCATAGGTGAATAACTCAAAATTGAAACAATAATGATTTCTCTTAGCACATTTGTGTCGGGATCAAGTGAAATAGCAAACGCGTGAGAGAGTGAAGTACAAGTGAGAGAGCGAAGGTATACATATAGAGATGCATTTGTATACATATGCACATACATTCACACCTATGCATAAACACACATAAATACACACATATACATACACATACATACAAACATATACACACATACATAGACATACACACACATATGCATAAACACACATACACATATACACATACACATACATATATAGATACTTGCACATATACATACACACACATACACACACACACACATCCACATGCATACACATGCATATGCATACATAGATAGACACATGCATATGCACACATGCGTGAACATACACACATATGCACATATACACACACAAACACACTACATAAACACATGCATACAAACAAAGACACACATACACACACATGTACATACTTACAGAGACATATACCTACACATAGATGTGCATACATACAGACATGTGCATACATACTCACATGCATTCATACACACACATGCATATGTATACATACATACACACATGCATATGTATAAAACACAAGCACATACACACACATACACAAATATACATACACATACGGATATTTACAATACACATACACACATAGACATACAAATACACTCACATGCATACATACACTTACAAATATGGAAACTTACAGATACATTCACCCACATAGACATACACATATAGATAGTTACACATAGACACACACATACACATACAAATATAGATACACATACATACACACACATAGACATACACATATACATACTTACACATAGACAACACACATACACATATAAATATACATACTTACACATACATACACACACACATAGACATACACATATAGATACTTACAGATGCATACACGCATATAGACACACATAGACATATAGTTACTTACACATACATACACACACATAGACACACACACATACACTCACATGCATACATACACTTGCATACATACACATGCATATGCATACATACATACATACACATGCATACACACACATGCACATATAGACATATGCACACATACACATATACATATACACATACACATACTCACATACACATACATACACGTGCATAGACACACACACATACACTCAAATGCATACATACACAAATGCACACACATCCATACAAATACACATAGACATATAGATACTTGCACATATACACACCTAAACATACACACACACACATACACTCACATGCATACATACACACACATGCATACACATGCATAGGCATACATACATAGACACATGCATACACACACATGCACATACATACATGCATATGCATACACACACATACATACACACATATAACCATATAGACACACATACATACACACATATACATATATACACATACACACACATGCACATATCCACATACACATAAGCATATATATACTTGTACATATACATACACACACATAGACGCACACACATACACTCATACGCATACATACACATGCATATGCATACATACATAGACACATGCATGCAGAGTGCATGCACATGCATACACACATATGCATACACACACATACATACATACATATACACACAAACATACAAACATATGCACACCTACACATACACATACATATCCATACACACATATATACATATACACATACACATACACATATAGATACTTGCACATATACATACACACACATACACTCACATGCATACATACACACACATGCATATGCATACATACATAGACACATGCATACACACACATGCACATATATATGCACATATGTATAGACATGCGTACATACAAACATATGCACATATGGACACACAAAGAAACTATACAAACACATGCACACACACACATACAAACACATGCATATGCACACATACTCACATGTATACGCACACACACATACATACATAGACATATATATACACACACATGTGCGTACATCACAATGTGCATACATCACAGATGTGCATACATCACAGATGTGCATACATCACAGATGTGCATACATCACAGATGTGCATACATACACACATGTGCATACATATTCACATGCATATGTATACATACATACACACACATATACATACACACACATACACATACAAATACTTACAAATACATACACACACATATACACACACATAAACTTACATGCATACATACACATACACATATAGATACTTACACATACATATACACACATAGACACACTCATACACATACACTTATAGATACTTACACGTACATACACACACATAGACACACATATACATATACATATATGCATATACACATATACACATACACATACTGATAGGTACACATACATACACACACACACATAGACACACACACACACATACACGCACATGCATAGATACACTCACATGCATACATACACATACATGCATACATATGCACACACACATACACAACATGCATACAAACACTATACATACATATGCATACACATATGCACACACCTATAAATACACACACACATACATACATCCACATATACATGCACACACACACACATAAACACATACACATAGAGGCACAGACATACAAATACATACACATGCATGCACACAAACATACACACATATATAGATATAAAAACACAAATATGCACATTATGCATACATACGCATACACACACATACAAATGTATGCATACACATACATACATGTATACACACACATACACACATATACACACGTATACATAGACACACATACACACACCATACCTACTTATGCATGAACACACATACACACATGTATACCTACACACTCATTGATACATACACCCACATATACATGCACACACATAGAGCCACATACATACACATACACACACACACACACACCTAGAGACACACAATTACACATACACACACACATACATACATATGCATATGCAATGCACATGCATATTCATACACAATACACATGCATATGTATACATATGTACATACATGAATACACACACATATACACACATACATACACTCACATTCACACCTACTTTCACATATACACACATATACATACATGCATACACACACACACATATACACACACACACACACATATATATATATATATATATATATATATATATATATATATATATATATATATATATATATATATATATATATATATATATATATATATATATATATATATATATATATATATATATATATATATATATATATACATACATACATACATACATACACACATACACATACATATGCACATATACACACATATACATATATTATGGATCGTAGTATAGAGAGAAAGGTGAAACTTACTCTCATAAAGAATCTTATGAGAGGGAAAGTTCCACTTGATTCCTTAGGGTCTTTCATGCTTGAGTATGTAGATATGCATGATGAAGAATAGACTTTACCATACAGATGCTTAGCCAACAACAAGAGGAAGACTCCTCTATAGCTCCATTTGGAAGAAGAAACTTATCTACCCATAGGTATGTTTTCTTTTCCTGAATTAGTTTTGAGGAGAATATAGTATACATGAAGCATGGGTTGTAGTTTATAAGAATAATGAGAGCTTTATATGACTCCTACTTGTGTTTTTTTACATGAAATGGAGGTAACTATAAGATCGACATATAAATTGAGAAAAATATTTTATGTTTAACTTATATGATTTTTGTCTTTTGTAGTGAGTTTGAGGAGAGAGATTAAAAGTATGAACTTAGTTTATTGGTGAGAGAGTTTGGCACTTGGTGCCCTCATAAGTGGTGTTTGAAAGAGATACAGATAATTATGGCACATCGTTGTGATAATGCACACTATGCATTTCTTTAATTTGTTATATTTATGTGTGTCTATATATATATATATATATATATATATATATATATGTATGTATTTATATTTATATTTACACACACACACACACACACACACACATATATATATATATATATATATATATATATATATATATATATATATATATATATATATATATATATATATATATATATATATATATATATATATATATATATATATATATATATATATATGTATGTATATGTGTGTGTGTGTGTATATATTTATATATATATATATATTCATTTATTTATTTATATATATTTATATTTATACACACACACACACACACACACACATATATATATATATATATATATATATATATATATATATATATATATATATATATATATATATATATATATATATATATATATATATATATATATATATATATATATATATATATATATATATATATATATATATATATATATATATATATGAGCATCTGCTACACTATTTGAACGGCACTTTGAAGGATGGTTTGTTTTACTCACATGATACTAATACTGATTTTAAAGCTTTCAATGATGCAAATTTGGTAGTAAATAAGGACAATTGATGTAGCATGCATGGATACATATTAATGATTCGAAATTGACTTGTATCTTGGAGTTCTAAGAAACAACCAATTGTAGCAATTTCATATACAGAAGCAAAGTATCATGTGCTTGCAAAATTGACATGTAAATTAATGTGGTTCAAAAAGTTATTTGAAGATGTACATCTTCCTTATATAACTTTATAAATTGATGGTGACAATATGAGTAGTATACATTTGGGAGCTAATATGGTTTTCCATGTCATGTACCAAGCAGATCAAAGTTCATTACCATTATGTTTGCAAATATAATGGCAAAAGCTCTTGATGGAACAAAGATAAAAAGGTTCAAATAGTTGGTTGGATTGCTAGAATGTCTAGCAAAGCTTGAAGGGGAGAATGTTGCACATCCATTCTTTTGGAGCTTAAAGTAGCATGCATTGTTTTAGAGATTTAATTAGCATCCATTCTTTTAGAACTTTAAATTAGCTTCCATTAAATTTGTGGAAATGTTGTTTAACAACTTCTTACTTAAATTTCATTCTTTTAGTGCTTTATTTATCCTCCATTATTTTTGTGAAACAATTCTTCGGTACAGATTCATTTTCAAAACTCTATATAGAATTTTTCATAGAGTTGTTGATACTCAATCATTGTGATTATACACTTGTTTTTGTACATAGAATCTCTTTTTTTTTTCTTACCTAATTATCCTCATGTACTCTATCATCTCCGCAGACTATGCCGCTTCTTGCTTCCCTTCACGTTACTATTTTGTGCTACTTCTTAGAGTTTCAATATTCAACATACTTTATAGCTAAACATCATTCTATATGAGGCGTGAAGTCATACTTAACAATAAAATACGGTAAATTGTTTCAACATCTTCCTATATGAGGTGTGAAGTCATACTTAACAATAAAATTTGGTAAAGTCTCTCAAAAACTAGTTGCTTTTTCCCTTGTATCCCTGTCTAACTTCAAAAATGCCTTATGGGCCCCCCTCCTTTTTGATGCAAAGCTTTAGACAATAGTCCTCGAAATATCCTTGCTTTTGCACAAGAGGTTGATGATCTTCAATTTACAATCCTTTCACTTCAATTATATCATTCTGATGAAGCATACTGAGTAGGAGCTAGACATGAACTCTCTCAAATGCCAATGTCTTTAGAATTTTCTCAAAGGAAAATTTCTTACAGAAAAATTATGCAATCGAAAATTCATGAGGAAGTTTTTTATTTACATGATTTATACCACATACTTTGTTCTCCTTGTCTATTTATGTTCAGGTAGAGCCGTGTAAGAATATAACATCGCTCTCCGTTCCACCATCTTCATGACGAAATGACTGATGGAACTATGGGCTGTGAAGCTCTTTTCATGCACAATTAAGTGTCGATGGAGCCCTGCGTGATTGTCAATCGATACGTACTTATTCGGGCGTCCATCAGACCCCACAGCGACGGGCAAGTCTGACCTGAAAGAGCTTCTGTACACTCTAGGCCTACCGCACCCACAACGCCATGTCCTAGAAACCTCAGGTGTCATTCTCAGAATCGGTGATACGTCGCATTCCTAACGTCTGTGTAGTAAGCATGAGGAGATGTTTAATAAGTGGACCATCCTAGATACTAGATCAATTTCTTGCGCACAATGCTAGACTGTATGAACTAAGCCTTTCGCTCTCCCAGCAGATGGGAAATCGCCATCGCGCCACCTTCATCATCAAGACGCAGATATTCAAGGTATGCGGGCCATGGCGGAAAAAGGCAGTCTAAAAAGACCCCGAATTGGAGGCTACTCAGAGTGAAACAGGAAGCAATATGATGTAGCTTGTAGCTGCGGCCCACTCAAGAATTGCAACTTTATTGTCGAGGTGGCGTTTCACCGACATGACCGACACCATAGACGCGCGACTCACTAACAATTGAGGAAATGCTTGCTTCCGCTCCTTTGGTTTTATTCTCCATAGCATCTGCTTTTTTTGCTTTTCGCCGTTTCTTTGTGTTTTTACAAAAGCACAAGATGTCTTATAATAAAGACATATAAAAGGTGTATGATGACTGCACTTTATTTTGAAGGAAGTCCGATATTGCGATCTACTTTCCCTCGTAGCTTCAATTAATCAATAGCTTCAACAAATCAATTGGAAGTGCAATCTGAAGGCCATACTACCCATGGACCCCCCGAATCCCATGCACGTAGAGGTGGAATCATCAATATTTATTAGGAATGAATAGAGGCTTGAGGTTCTCTAAGACTTTAAGGCTAGTCAAGGAGACTAGTTTGAGTTGAAGTTTCCCATACCATACCAAGCATGAACTTTGTCATTATAACTTCCTTTTATTAATTAAAGGAAAAAACTTTGTCATTATGAACATAATCCAATGAGAGTGCCCGAAGAAAAATGATTTTAAGGTGAATATGCATATGCAAGGTGGAGCCTAAAGCTTTAAATAGGTGTGATATCTTCAAAAAATGAACAATCTTTTGCTAGCCATGTGATTTAATTTGCAACCTTATTCATGAGCAGATCTTAGCACAGTGTAAGTAAGAACATATGGTGCTCTTTATTGTAAATATAGAGACGGATATAAGGACCTGCTTTTTCCTTTGCAAATAAGCACATTATATGGGAAAATCATGAGGACATGGAATTATGTTTGTAAAAAGGTAATTGAATGAACACATGTGAACGCGTGAATTAGTTCGCAGCGCATGAGCTTATCCAAATTCTGCTCCGTTTCTCTCTCTTTCTGATTCTTTGTACATGCGCGACGGAGGTGCCAATGTGGTATAGTTGCGCACCCACAGAGATCGCCATTGTTGCACTCTCTGAGAGTGATATCAGAGGTGTTTGTGGTGCGAGATCCGCAATATAGAGTTCTTGTCCAACCAAGAGTTCTGATCCACGAAGAAAACACAGGAACGTCATTCGCGTTGATGATGTCGTTGATGTTGCGGAGCAATCGTTAATAGTACAAGCGGAAGGCCTCTTTGATGCAAAAGAGGTTGCCTGCGTCACAATGGTAAATTCGCGGACCAATCAAAGCTTGAAGATCAGCCCACGTGACGCACCAGCTCTCGACGAATGCCACTCCTGAGTATGGACATACTTCCAATATTACTCACCCAAAGAGATGCTACAATCACAAGCAGGACTATCGAAGTAGCAGCTTGAGGAACAACAGCACTGCGGTTGCATTCTTATGTCTGAAGGTCATCCATTATCACCTTGTCTGGTTTCTGCCACTCTATGCCTGTTCTATCAAGCACCTTGCCTGCTTTGTGCTCCTCTATGCGGACAAAAACAGCCTCCCCGACACATTGGGGATTTGTGCATATATAGTATAATACTCTGATGTGAGCTCAAGTTGTCCGCTGCAACTCAGTTTAGGAACGTCCATGAAGTTCCTCTTTGGGGCTGCTGCTTCAGTGAGAAATCTTGATATATATTTTTTAGTGATGTGTGTGAACGCACTTAGGAGCCCCGGGGCACTTTTTTCTCTGGCTAGAAAGTTTTTTCCTCTAGCTTGCAGATATGCCTATAACCATAGTGGGTCACTCATCTAGGGTGTGGTAGACACATCTCATATAAAAGTTTGAGAATCACACGGAAGTTCGTGAGTATACTCAGAAAAAAATAGGAGTTCAAAAGAACTTTGCATTGTGGTGACAAAATTCTGATTTGAGCTCATTTGGACTTTGAATGCACGATTGGAACAATGATGCACCTTATTTCATCCTTTTGTGTCGCAAACATATAAACAAGTTTTGATTTGCCTATATTTTCTTCAAGTTTAGCGGAGCTCTACAAGGTTTCTTTGTTTGAATTTTAGAAATATAATCAATTTTTCACATCAAGGTATTTACTCATTGGCCAGGGCTGAATGCAATCATGTATTTCATATATTGGTTGTTTAGGATAAGTTGGATGGTACTAATTACCCATTGTGGGCATACATGATGTGCCGTCCATTCGTAGCAAAAGGGTTGTTGAATAATCTATAGGATGTAGAAAAACATTCTAGAACACTTGCAAATACAATAATTTAATGTGATGCAGATGGCATTGAAGATGATCATCTTCAATTTCTTGGTCGTGCTACAGTTTCTACTACACCTATTATAGAGAAAATTCTTTAAGATGGCATAGATTTAGAGACACATCCATTGATAGCTTTCTTAGTGAAACATGCCCTTATCCCTCACATTCTCTCCTACAAGATAGCAAAGCATGCTTGGGATACACTTATAACTTTATACCGCACAAGAAATGAGGCTCACGTTGCTTATCTCTCAAAATATTTGTAGAATGAGGATATAAAAGGATCAGATGGCATGGATAAATCTTTAACAAAGATCAAAGATTTGAAGGAACACGTGATTTTTGCCAATGAGATCTTTTGAGGTAGTTGATTTGTGTAGTTATTCTAAAGAGTCTTCTAGATTCATATTAGAGTTTTGCTTCCACTCTTCCATTGATGATAGAAGGCAATCCAATTGCCTTGACATTTGAAGATTTAGTCTCCATTTTGTTGTAGGAAGATTAGCCTAGGCAAAAAATGTCAATTATGCATATTAAAGATCAAGCTTTCTTAGCTAATGAGAAGGGCAATGGTAAATGGAGCTCATGTGCTAGTAAGCAAAAAATCGCTAATGGTGCACAATCAAAGAGCGAAGAAAAAAAAGACAAGAACTTTGAAAAGTAGAAACAATTTCACAAATAGTGTAAGGTAAATAGTCATGTCGAAAAGATTTTTCTTGAACTAGTTGCAATGAGGTAAAGAAGAAAGAGGTTGGAATGGTTGTTGTAGAGGCATTTACACCTAAAACATTAGTCTTCTACTCTTGTTCAAACTAAAGAATGGGAGATCAATAGTGTTTTGCAGCTATGATTGATATTATCATGAGTAGTGTATGTTTGCATTACACTTAGATGTTTGGTACTTTGATAGTGGAGCAAGCAAGCATAGTATCTCATAGCATAGTTTCATAAATTCACTTGAGCCTACCCCTAAAAGGAATATTGTCACATGTGCTAACAACTCCTCTTATGACTTATCCTATAATAGGACTTGATAAGATCATTGTGATTGCTACAAATGTTAGTTCTTCCACATTTGTAGATGCTTTATATGTGCTAGGGATAATTTTCACTTTTTGAATCAGCCAAGATTGGATTAGTTATCAAATTTGTTGACTGTAGACATACATTTCATGATCTCTCAAAAAAAAAGATGTTATTATTGCTTATGGCATTTTATATTGCGGAGTGTATAAGCTCATAAAGTATGCAAACTTTGTGAATAATTCTACATATACAATTCAAATTTCTTACGCTGTCTCATATGCAAATCTTTGCCATGCACATTTTTCTCATCTAAATTTTACTAGTTTGCTTTGCGTATATAAATCTGAAAATGGTGTCCTCTCTACCACACTAGATGCAACTTGCAAAAATGTATGTGAAGGATATATCTTTGGAAAATGCAACATTCCTCCTTCCTAAAAGATGGTTTGATTCGAGATACTCATAAATTGTGGCTTGTTCAAAGTGATGTATCTACTCATATGCAATCAGCATCATTTGGAACCGCCTTTACTTCAAGACTTTTATTTATGAATTTGCTAGTCGTGCATGGGTATATCCATTGAAAGAAAACTTTAAATTGTTTACATGCTTCATATAGTTTTTTACTATGGAAAAACACTTTATTAGCATGTAAATTGGTCACTCTCAACTCTAAACAAAGGGGAAATACATGTCTTATGCGTTTAATGCATTTTTAGCTGAGTTTGGGATGCAACTTGAATGTACACTACCATATACACCTCAATAAAATGGACTTGTTGAAAGGAAGAATAGGTCTCTCATGGATATGGTGAGGTGTATGGTCAAAATTTAAGCCTGATGTGATAAGTTCTAGCTTGAGCCTATTATGTGTACAACATATAAACTTAATAGGCTTCCAACCAAATCACTATCATCAATCACTCCATATGAGTCTTGGCCTGATCACAAGCTTTTTGCTGCTCATCTCTATGTCTTTGGTTATCTTGCAAATGCATTAGTATCTAAACAACAAGGTACAGAATTTAAAGATAAACTAGTGAAATATATTTTTGTTGGGTGTAGTTTCAAAAGAAAAGGCTATCATATATCTCCTGAATAGAATAAATGCATTTTGGTTATCCATGATGTTATTTTTGTGAAAGATGCAATTTAACCATTACTTGCATGTTTCAAGGAGGCATGAGTTAGCTTGAAGGATTGTATGATAATATGTTGCCTCTTTCTGTAGTTGGAGACTCAAGTGCTTATCCAAATGAGGTGATTCCTTAACCTTTACAAGTTCCACATGATGCACATAATTCCATTTCTGATGGAAATTCAAATAATGCACTTGTTGATGAGAGTACTAACATACAAGATGCTAAATCAATGCCTAAATGGATGGTCTAGAGCTCAAGAGATAGCAAATTTGATGCACCTTTGTCATATCATAGCCATTCAAGGTCTCATAGTGGTCCCTTTGCATCAAAGTGCTATGAAATGATTTCCTCTAGTCTTTGTGATGAGAATGATCATGTTTCTTTTGTTGAAGCATAAATTTCAAAAAATTGGATTGTTGTTATGAAATCAAAGTATGTTGCTCTTATGAAGAATTATACTTTGTCTTTATGTGATTTGACTACTGACAAAAAAACTGTTGGTAGAAGATGGGTATACAAACTAAAACATGAGTTTGATGGAACAATTGAGATGTATAATGCTACAATTGTTGCAAAAGGTTATGCCTAAGAGAGAGACACTAATTTTTTTGAGACCTTTATTCGCACATGTTGAATGACTACAGCTGGTAGCATTTCTATTCTTGCACCTCATCATGGTTGTAATGTACATGATTTTGACATAACAAATGCATCTTTGAATGGTGATTTATATGAAAAAATGTATCTATATCTCTCATGGACATAGTCGAACGTCAAATTCTATGCGACTCTCTATGTCATGATTGGTTCATAATTTGGGGAAACTAAAGCTTCCATTATGTCCATAACGGGCCAAACTGTATGATCGACTATCACTTGCTCGATTTTGGCATCCAAAGGTATTGCTTTGGATTTTTGATATTATTGATGACATAATCAATTTGTAAACACTATTGCATATCAATTTTGAACACCTATATAAGGAGGCCTTGGCCACATACATCCTCACTCTTTTGAATAGTCTTGGAATTTCAAGGATTTTCTTTCACCAAGTAGGTATTTCCAAATTTTCCACTCTAGCTCTTATTTTCTTCCTTGTTCTTTTCTTGACTAGTCTAACTCTTTGACATCTAGTATTTTTCCTCTCCTAATAATTCAAGATTGATGATTCAGCTAGATCCAGATCTTCTATGAGCTTGGAAGAGGTGGAATGCTGATGCATTATGTGCGATTGTCACTAGTGTAAGTGATTCTGTGCTTACTTTAGTTCAACATACTACTACAGCACATAAGGTTTGGGGCATATTGGCTCGTCAATATGAGACCAAGAACCACACTCCGATACATAATTTAGAAAATCAATTGGCAAATGAAAAGCATTCTGATTCTGAAAAGGCTGAAGTTTTTATCAAACGGATAAAACATCTTCAAGATTAATTGGTTGTAGTTGGTGTTGTTATAACACCAGAAGAGCTGGCTCGAAGATGTGTACGTGTTCTTCCAGCAAAGTATGATGGATTATTAACAACTCTTAACACTCAGGTAAGACCAACTCCCCTTACATTTGAAGAGTTTTGTGCGATGCTTTTAGAAAAAGAGATGCGACTGAAGAATTGGTAAAGTACAAGTGATGCTGCATTCTCAGCAAATGCAAAAGGTAAAGGCTCTTCTGATGGATCAAAGAGAAGCCAAAGAAGAAAAAGTTCATACGAAGTTGCTTCTATTGTGAAAAGAAAGGCCATGCCATCAAGGATTGCAGAAAAAAGCAAGCTGATGAACAAAATGGGAGTGTAAAATCATCGTGGAAGAACAAAGAGTCTGCAAACAACATAGAGCTGGAACTTTGGGTAGCTATTGAAGAGGTATGCTCATCTGCTCAAGCTCATGTTGATGAACCATGGATTTTAGATAGTGGAGGTTCTCGCCATATGACCAGTAAAAAGGATTGGTATAGTTCCCTAGTGCATCTGCGGGAATCCATCAATGGTGGTGGGAAATGACTCCAAGTGGCTAGCCGAAGGAACAGGAACCATCTCTTTTATCACTTCTCTAGGTGTTGAGAAAAATCTATCCGATGTTCTCTATGTACCTACACTTAAAAAAAATTTGTTGTCAGTTTTTGCAATAACAGATCGTGGACTCGAAGTTCACTTCAATAAGAATGGTGCAAAAATCATGGATTCATCAGGTAATGTTGTAGGTAAAGGCATACGATGGGATAACTTATATGAGTTAAGTGCTTTAACTGCTACAGAACATAAAGATGTAAGCAGGTTATGGCACCAACGATTTGGGCGTCTCGAATTTGCAGTTTTGAAGGAGATGCAAAGAACAGGGATGATTGTTCATTTGCCTGCATTTTTAGAGTTGCAAGAACCTTGTGAAGCTTGTATGATGGGCAAGCAACAACGAAAGGCATTTCCAAGAGATACGAGCAATCGATCTCAAGATCCTCTAGAGTTGGTACATGCTGATCTCTGCGGTAAAATATCTACACCCGCTTTAGGAGGATCTTTCTACTTTTTTGCTATTAGTTGACGATTATAGTAGAAAGATGTGGGTTTATTTCATTCGAGAGAAGGTTGATGCTTTTGAACAATTTAAAAGATGGCATAAGTATGTGGAAAATGAATCAGGAAGGGAACTGAAGAAATTCAAAACAGATAGAGGAGGTGAATTCTTGTCAACAGAATTCAATAATTACTGTAAGGAGCATGGTGTGAAAAGGCAACTTACCACAGCTCATAGACCTCAACAAAATGGCATTGTTGAGCATAGGAACATGACAGTAGTTGAAATGGCTGGTTGTATGTTAAAGGCTCAAGACATGCCTGATTCATTCAGGGCAGAAGCAGTCAATACAAGAGTCTACATCCTCAACGGAAGCTACACAAAAGCACTGAAGGGGATGACTCCTCAAGAAGCATATTCTCGTAAAAAGCCTTTAGTTTTGCATTTCAGAATTTTTGGTTGTTTTTGTTATGCACATATTCCTGATTCAACAAGATCAAAGTTGGATTCAAAAAGCAAAAAGTGTGTCTTCATAGGATATAGTGAAGAGTCTAAAGCATACAGGTTGTGGGATCCTGAGGCAAGGAAGATTTCTGTCAGCCGAGATGTGTTGTTTGATGAACGACCACACTTAGTAGAAGATAAAGGTAAATCTACTATCTCATCAAACGGAGAAATATCTCACCTTGTGCCTATCAAAAGACAGGTAAAATTTGAGGAGGAGGAAACATCTGATGAAGAAATTTCCTCAATAAAAAACCAACCAGTTGTAGCTGCACAGCATAAGCCACTACCGAAGTGGGCACAACACCTCTTTAATAATCACAATCCACATGTAGATGTACCAGAATCATCCTCGGATGGATTATGAAGATCAAAGATAATAGATGAGCAAAGAAGAGCCTCAGAGCACATTGTTAACATGGCTCTGATGGCAGATATCATGGTCTCGATAAAGGAACCTAGCACCATTGAAGAAGCCCTTGATGATCCAGGTTGGAGAGCGGCAATGTTGTCTGAGTATGATAGTATACTAAAAAATGATACATGGGATCTAATCGACTTGCCGCCAAAGAAGAAGGTAATAGGTAATAAATGGATTTGGAAAGCTAAGTATAAAGAAGATGGAACATTACAAAAGTATAAGGCAAGATTAGTTGCACAGGGTTTTTCACATATCGAAGGATTTGATGTTCAAGAAACTTTTGCACCAACAGCACATATGACAACTATTCGAACGGTACTTGCAGTAGCTACACAAAAGGCCTGGCCTATCTTCCAGATGGATGTCAAATCTGCATTTTTCAATGGTCACCTCACGGAGGAGGTATATGTATCTCAACCACCAGGTTCTGAGGTGCCCAATTCAGAAAATAAAGTTTGCAGGTTGAAGAAATCTTTGTACGGACTTAAGCAAGCTCCACGGCCTTGGTATCAACGGATAGATAATTTTTTCAAAAATATGGGTTTTGAAAGAAGTACTTCTGATGCTAACTTGTATGTAACAAAAAGGGATATCAAGCTAGTTGTTGTCATTGTATATGTAGATGATTTGATCATTACAGGAGATCATCAAGAATGCATCAATTAAACTCGGATCAGCTTGGGAGCTGAGTTTGAAATGACAGACTTAGGTCTACTCCATTTTTGTCTGGGAATCGAAGTATGGCAAAGGAAGGATGGCATTTTCATCTCACAACAAAAATATGCCAAAGAAATTCCCAAGGCATTTGGAATGATAGACTGCAAGCCAACTAGCACACCTATGGAGGTAAATCATAAGCTATCTATGGATGATAACATGCCTGATGAAGATGCTAAGAAGTATAGGAAGCTCGTTGGAAGTCTTATTTTTCTGTGCAACACTAGAGCAGACATTTGCTATGTTGTTGGAGTATTAAGCAAGTTTTCCAACAAACCCAAGCAGAGTCACTAGAATGCTGAAATGCAAATTCTAAGGTACATTGTAGGAACCTTGGATTTTGGTATTTTTTATACCACATGTGATACACTCCAAGGATATTGTGATTCAGATTGGGCTGGAGATTGTGTTTCTAGAAAATCTGTTTCTAGATATTGTTTCTCACTTGGTTTAGGAATATTTTCTTGGTTAAGTAGAAAACAACTAACTCTCGCACTCTCCTCCACTGAAGCAGAGTACAAAGAAGCTTGTTTTGCTTCTTGTGAGGCAGTCTGGTTGAGGAGAATTCTTGCAGATCTAGGCTTTCCATCAAATATGGCGACTGTACTCAAGTGTGATAATCAAAGTTGTATGGCTATTGCAAAGAACCGAGTATTTCATGCTCGCACCAAGCACATAGAATTATAGTACCATTACATTCGTGAGCTAATTGAAGATGAAATTATGGAGCTAGGATATTTCCCAACAGAGGCAAATTGTGCTGACATATTCACTAAAGCACTTGGAAGAGAGCAGCTCAACAGGCATCTTCAACAGATGGGCATAGGACTGAAACCTACTTGATTTTTTCATCGGTAAACATTGAGGGGGGGTGTTAGTATATGATCAACGTCTACCCCTCATGATTGTATGCACATTTTGTAAGGCCCCCATTATGAGGAGAAGCCAAGCGTGCATTACCCAATTGATGGGAATCCCAACTTGCATGTTGGATGAAGGTCATATTGGACCAGGTAAGGTATTGTAAGGAAAGGGAGTTACCAGGGTCCCCAAGTGTGGAGTCCAGGGCAGCGGGGAGTAGCCCCTATTGCGGGGTCCAAGGGGGCCAGTGGGCCCCCTAGCTAGGGGGTCCGAGGGGGCCAGCGGGGCCCTTGGTGGGGGTCCGGGGGCAGCGCCCCTCGCACGATGGTAAAGTGAATATTCCATGGAATATTCCCTGTCGGACTTAGAAATCATTTATATTTGCTAGGTCGGTTCAACCGGCATAAGCCGTGTATGGCAATTATGTGGACGGTGGCTACCCACGCTCTACCGCCCATGTATAGGCGTCCATGGAAGGCCATCCATGATCCTATATATACATGACTTCTACACTACCTGAGATATCGAATTGAGCCAGCATACCTCTACTTTGTATCTCCCTATCTAGAGTTTTCTAGATCACCATTTAAGCTCTACCTTGAGAGTGCACGGGTGGACAACACCATCATCTTTGTACTTGCTGCTAGTAGAAAATTGTTGAGATTCTCCTATATCTGTTATCTTCTCCGCTATTGCTCCTGTGTTATATTGCGTAACTATTGTCTTACACTCCTAATGCGAGAAAAAAGTGCCCCAATGTTCCTAAGTGTTTTTGCACACATCACTTCCAAAATATATGAATGAATCCTCCTAGGAGTGATGCAGTGGAGGAGATCTAGCACTCATGTATAAGGAAGTGCAAGACATGTGGAAGGAGATGAATCCACAAAAGGAAGTAATCCCAAAGCTTTGTGAAAATCTTCAAACTTCTCGTAAGGTAGAGCATTTGTTAAAAGATCTACAATCTTATCCTATGTGGGCATGTTTGCCAAACTAATATTTCTGGAAAAGAGCCTCTAACATAATGACAATGTACCTCAATGTGCTCTATGCAAGCATGGAACACAAGGTTCATCGCAAATACCAATGTGCTCTGACTTTTGCTAAAGATGGTGATGGTGCAAAACTAACCAACACCCAAATTAGCCAAAAGGCATTTGAGACACACACATTAAAGATTCCTTGTGAAAGCTGCCCTATACTCAACCTAAGAAGAAGAAGTGGTCATAGTAGGCTGCTTCTTTCTCAACCAAGATATGTATGAGCTATCAAGCATGAAGCGAAAAGCACTAGTGGACACAAGAGTGTCATAACCAGCAACCTAATCAGTGAGAGAAACATGGAAATATGGTAGCAATGATCCCACTTGTGATAAAATAATCCAAGTATCCGGGTATAAAGCAAGCAGTGAAAGATGTGCTTAACCACCTGCCAACGCTTGATACCTAGGCAATGCATAAACCTATTTATCTCTGAGACAACAAACTGAATATGAGGCCAACTTATGCATAAGTAAATCAAGCATCCATTAGCCTATTGATAAAGAATGGCTTCAAATGCACCTCTAGCATCAGATAGACTAAACTCCAAACCTATTTCCATAGGACTAGCAATAGGTTTGCAATCTCAAAGGCCAAAATGATGCAATAATGTGTCAATATATTTTGTTTGACATAGAGCTATTCCACTATCAACTTGCATAAATTGAATGCCAAATAATGATGCAAATGTCCCAAATCTCACATCTCCAATGAGACATGCAAATCAGCCTTAAAATCAGCAATATGCTTCTTCTTAGGATAAGTGAACAACATGTCATTTGCATAGACAATAATTATCAAAAGCACATCATTTGCACACTTAACATATAACGTGCTCTCACTTTGACTATTCTCAAAACCATGTGCAACAAAGTAGGCGAGTATCTTTTCATACTAAGCAAGTGTGCTTGCTTCAAACCAGATAATGCTTGTTTTAATCTACACATTTTGTTTTCATGCCCTTTCTACACAAAACCAAAATGATGAAAAAAATACACTTCTTCATGTGATTTACCATTCAAAAATGCATTTTTAATGCCGAACTAATGTACATTCCAACCATGATGGGCTACAAGTGCACAAATTCTAGGGACAATAGTCATTCAAGATGTGGGTGCAAAGGTCTCATCAAAATCAATGCCTCTTTCTTGAGCATAACCTTTTGCAACAAGCCTAGCCTTACACCTCTCCACTATTCCATCATATTCTAATTGCATAACAACTATCCAGTTTTCTAAATATTTTTCTTCATCAAAAGAAATAGACTCATTCTCGCCACATAGACTAAAGGTAGCCACAACGTAGCAATCTATTGCAAAATAATCATTTGTGAGAGCATGAATGAGTATGATATGATAGAGGTGCATCTAATTTTCTATTTCACAAAGTTTTCACTAGCAATTCAGGCCTATTTTTTTCCTCCTATATATCAGCCCTCTCATGAAGTGCAACATGTAAATTTGCATTAGAAAAGGAATGATCTGCATCATCATGTGGAACCTGTAAAGGCTGAGAAATTGCTCATTTGGATCAACACATGATTGTCCACCTATAAAAAGAGGCAGCAAAGGGTCATACATATCTTTGGAGGCATCACTAATGCATATGGCACAAAACCAATGACACACAAATGTGAAATAGATGGATTGTGACCATGCCAAGCCTCATATGGATTGATAGATTTTAGTGCTTTGGTGGGACACCTCTCAAGTATATATGTTGCACATATAACAATGTCAAGCCAGAAACTGTGGTATGGGTTGATTTTTCACCATACACCTTACCATCTCCATGAGAGACATGTTCTTTCTTTAAGAAACACCATTTATTTGAGGTGTATATGACACTATGCACTGATTTTTTACCCCACGCTCAACTAGAAATGCAGTAAAATAAGAGAACATGTATCCCCCATATCAAAATGCAGGGTGGCCATTTTACATGTTTGCAAATTTTAAGCTAGAACTAGAAACTATTTAAAGCCCATAAAATCGATGGGCTTTGATTTCAATGCATACACCCATGCATGCCTAGAAAAATCATCAATAAAAGTTAGGAAGTGAACGTACTTCCCAAAATAAGGTCTGTTCGGAGGACCACATACCTCACTATGAATAAGGTGCAGTTTTTGAGAAGGTCAAGCTAAAACACCTTTTGGGAAGGAGGAATGGTAAATTTTGTGAAAAACAAAGCCTTCAAAGATATGTGTACTAGGTTCCTCAAGTTTGGCGAGAGAGCACACCATTTTAGATTTTGTCGGGTATAGCAAACTAGCAAAATCTAGATGACCAAAGTGTGCATACCAAATGTCTGCATCTGAGATAGCCTGAGATCTTTAACTCCACATGTTGAATCATTGATGGATTTTGCATAGTCTATGAGATTATAGAACTCATGAAATAATATTCCAGAAGTAATAATAACATCATCATTCAATAGATCATGAATTGTACACTTATCATCAACAAATTTGACAATGAAATCGATCTCGAATAATGTTGAACGTGAAAATAGATTCTTCTTAATTGTGGGCACAAACAAAGCAGCTAACAATGTAAAAGAAATTTCATCATCAGTAGTCAAAGTGATCTCACCAACTCCCATGACTAGATAAGAGGGATATTTTGTGTATGTGATAGTATTCTATAGAGGGGCAAGCTCAACTAAACTGAAGAAACTATAGTGCCATGTAATATGTTTGGTTTCCCCAATGTAAAACTACGAAATACATGAGGCTACAATAGATATAAATTGTCCACGAGAAGATGGGTCATAACTACAAACTATAGTAAATGCCCATTCTTCATTCTATGCAAGATTAGTAGACTCAGTTTCTGGGTGTAGATGCCTCTACAACAACCATTTCAAGCTCTTTTTTCTTCGCCTCTTATCCATCTATTTTTGAATAACTCATTATGACATGATCATTTCCTTTAAGCTATTTGCAAAAAATTCTTGCTTTTTTATTTCTTCTTATCTTGTATTTTTTTTTCAAGTGTGTAAAATTAGGAGAGTTCTGCTTACTAGTAGATCAGGTCCATTTACCTTTGCCCTTTTGACTAACTAAGAAAGCTTGATCCGCTACATGATAATGGACGTGTTCTACCTTAAGTGATCTTCCTGCAACAAAACAAAGTCCAACTCCTCGAATGTAAAGGCATTTTGATTTTCCTTACAACATCACTAGAGGAATGGAAGAAAAAGTTTGATATGAATTTGGAAGAACATATAGAAAAATCTACGTAAGTGAACTCTCTCGCAAGACTTCATCATAAGAAATCAGCTATTCCTTCAAATCTTTCTTCTTGTCAAAAAATTATCCGTAGAATCTCCTTCATTCATATGATAATTCTCCAAGTCTTTTTGGAGGTAAGCAACACGAGCATCATTCCTTGCCCAATATACCCCAAGCATCTTTTGCTATTTTTCCAGAGTGAATATAATGGATAATGGCACGTTTGATAGACAAACCTATCAATGCATGTGCTTGATCATCTCTACAATCCCATCAAAGTTCCTCTAGAGTAGCTGCAATAGGAAACACCGCATGAATAGGAATTTGAAGATCATTATCTTATACACCATCTACATCAACTTCAATAATTGTATTTAGAGGTGTACTAGTTGTCTTTCAACACTGTGCACAATATTCCATAGTCCTTTTTTGAAGAATACATGATGCAGCATATATGCCCACAATGGGTTATTGGTATCATCGAACTTGTCCTCCAAAAGCAACATACGAAATACATTCTTTAATTTTTAGCCATGGAAATATACTATAATACCTTAATGTAGCAAAATGATTGTATCTCAAAAAGTTGAACAAAAGTATCCTATGGAGCTCTGCTAAACTTGTTAGCGGACTTCAAGTAGCTTGTAGCAGAGAACCAAAACTTGTATATAGGCACAAAAGGACAAACTTGCTTGCATATGCATTGTGGTAGTGTGTTTAGAGGCCCTGGTTATGCTCAACAATTAGTTTTTAGTTTTGAGAATATGATTGGAGGGGTGTCCACGATGGCCTAAATAAAGGAGCGACCTGCTTTGATACCAATTTTTGGAGTTTGAGGTCTATGGGAGCACAGGAATAGCTCAAGGAAGAAGAAGAAGTTTGGAGCGAAACACATAATACTAAATGTATTACCAAATGAATATACAAACATAAGTAACTCATCGACGTTATAGTTGTACATACAAGCTGGGGTGAAAAACCTCCTAAAGAGGGAAAAAAGTACGCCGACGGGCCTAAGTGTGTTCACATACCACTACTAAAATATATCAAGAATTTTTAGCATCATTTGGGCATTCAATTTATGCAAGTTGAATGGGGAATAGATTTGTTCCAACTAAAATATATTGACACATTAATGTACCACTTTGCGCTTGAGGATTGCAAAGCTTTTCTCAATCCCATGGAAATAGGTTTACAGTTCAGTCTTCATGATGCATTTTATGTTGTTCTCTAAAAACAACCTCTTTGATTCTTGACATAGTTATCCATAATTCCACTACAAGACAATAGGAGCATAGTGACACCCCCATTTATTAAAAAAGGGTACCATCACTTATGTGGTGCTCTAAACTCAGAGCATTTCATAAACGATGACCATAAAAAAATGGTATCATCACATAAGTGATGGTTATTGTCCCTTTTGCACTAGTACCATTTAAGTGGCACATATAAGTGATGCTTGCTTCTAGCTAGGATGACAAACTCCCTTCAATGCAAGGTGTCGCTTATGTGATGCTTGCTAAAATACCAAAAAAAAAGTTTCAATTCTCTTGACACATTTGTGTCAACATTCGAAGCCACGTGTGCAAGAGAGAGAGAGAGAGAGGGAGAGAGAGAGAGAGAGAATGAGAGGGAGGGAGAGAGAGAGAGATAGAGAGAAAGACACACACAGGGTCTTCCATTCCATAAGCAAGAGAGAAAGAGAGACAAAGAGGTACACACATACCGTCGCATGCATACATACAAACACATGCATATGCATGCATACATACACACATGCATACACACACATATGCAAAAGCACATACCCTCACACACACACATATACATAGACATGCATACACACACATACACATACACACATATACATGCATACAAATAAACACACACATACACGCACATATATATATACACACACGCATATACATTACACACATACACACATAGACTCCCTTGCATACAGATGCATATGTATCCATACATGCACACATGCATACACACACATACACACCCATATGCATAAACACACATACACTCACATACACACATAAACATGCACATGCATACATACACATGCACATAAACAAACATATATATACACACTCATACACAAACACTCACATATACATATAGAAATATAGAGACACATAGAGACACATACACACACATACATACAAACACATACTCTCACATGCATACATACTCACATATGCTTATGCATACATACATACACATACATACACGTACACACACATACTTACACATACACATATACACACACAAATACACTCACATACACACATATACATACACATGCATACACACACATTCACACACATATACATACACACACATACACACACATACATATATACACATACACACAAATAGGGACACACATACACATGCACACACATACACTCACATTCATACACATGCATCTGCAAACATACATACATACACACATACATACACACACATAAACATACATAGACATACACATATGCACACACAAGAACATAGTGACTCACATACACACATATGAAAACACATGCATACACACACATACACATGCACATAAACACATACACCTAGAAACACATATACAAGCACATAAACTCACATGCATACACACACAATATTCATACACATGCATATGCATACGTACATACACACATGCATACACATATACACATACACACACATATGGATACACACAAATACAGATATATATGCACACACACACACACACACATACACTCACATACACACATACACATACACATACAAATGCATAAAAACACATACACAATACACATACATACACATATACACACAGATACACATACACACACATATATGCACACGTACACTCACATGCATACATACACACACATGCATAGACATGCATATGCATACATACATACATACACACATACATGCACACATACACATATACACAAATATTGCATACACACAGACACACACAAACAAATACACGTATGCACATTGTATTCCAACTGAAGAGCCTCTCATAACTTTGTCTTTTTCGCTCCTAAATTTGTCTTTTCCTTAATTGCTACCAACTAGGAATTCGTCCTTTATTGGATGAAATTGCCCATAGAATTCCCATTGGATGAAATTTTCCCATCTATATTCCCTACAAGAATTCGTCTTCATGCTTCACTTCAGCCAATACTCCACCCCATTCTCACTAAATTCGTCTAATGGACTCCGCACCAAATGTGGCCAATTGTGCTATCTCATCTAATTCATCCCAGAAAGCATATTCGTCCATAAAGCTTGCAAGCATATTCATCCATAAAGCTTGCGTCTTTAGAAATCAGGAATTCATCTCCTCCAAATTCGTCACGGCAAAAGACCAAAGTCGAGTTTCTTCGTTCGTTTGTCTTGGCACTTAATTAGTCCTTAATGCATAATTCACCTTCGAACAATTCATCGCAAAGGAATCTTCAAGAATTCATCTACGAGAGAATTCGTTTGAAGAAAATGGAGAAAATTCGCCGTTCGCTTGTACCGACTTCATCCAGGCAAAAGGCCGAATTCAAGTTTCACCGTTCCTCACTATAGAAGAGTAGAAGATGAAGAACAGATTTGAGCTCGAGTGCCAAGCATATGAGTTCTTCACGCTATATACTCTAATCGAGACTGCTAAGAGCGGGAGTCTCGTTTAACAGATAATATAAATTACATATTCGAATCTCTCTCTCTCTCTCTCTCTCTCTCTCTCTCTCTCTCTCTCTCTCTCTCTCTCTCTCTCTCTCTCTCTCTCAAACTTACCATTATCTCTTTCAGCGTCAATAGAAAATTTGCACCATTGTGTAATCCAGCTTATCCCTCTTGAATCAATACCCAATTCGCCATTCTCAGTTCGACTACGACAATGAGAAAATGTTCCAATGGGAAGACGCAACAGAAATTATGAAGAAAGTTGAAGAATTTCTTATTCCACATAATATGCCTGACGTAGGGAGTTCCGCATGAGTTACGATGTGTTCATTAGCCTTTATGGCCGTGACACACAGCAGGACATTGTAAGCGTCCTTCGTGGCATGTTGTTATGGATGGACATCACTTATTTTGTTGTGGATTACCAGATGAATGAGGGGGGAAACGAGATCAATTGTGACATGAAGATGGCGATAAGCTATTCAGAAGTGCACGTCATTTTCAAGAGTCCAAACTTCATATGCTCCAAACGGTGTCTTCAGCATGGAAAAATGTACTTCCACTAGCGCACCCCGCAGACCGAAGGTTTTACGTATGTTTTACATTGTGCTACCATCTCACATTCGGTACTTGAAACCGGAAACAACATTCGACTTAGAAAAGCTGAAGGGACTCCCTAAGGAAACGGAACAATGGAAGAGTGCGCTCAAGGAGCTCTCTTATATTCATGACTTCGTCCATTCAAGCGACTCCTCAAACTCGCCTAGTATTTAAATTCTTCTATGAACCTTTCACCATTTGTCTTAGTATTGGACTTTTTCCACAGTTCAAATCAAGTGAAACGATGATTCTTAAGTGAAGAATATGTTTTTGCATTCAAAGTTACCAAGTGCAAGGCTAAAGTAAGTTGTTGGCTGTCAGTACCAGAATTAGACCACACTTATAAAAATAGCCCACTCTTCCACCACTCTTGTCAGGATTGGAGCACTTGTAGTGAAAGTGGACTAATTGTTGGAATTCGGTGGAGGCCACTCTCCTGTCCTAGAGGTCTATATAAGGAAGTTTCTTGGTACTTGATTCACATCCATCACCTCGAGTATTAATATTGTTTTGAGATATACACACACCGTCATCATATTCGATTCACAACTCCTCTCTATCTTCTTCTCGTTTTGATCTTCTTGTGTTATTGTGGTTCTCTCTAGTGTGTTCTCATCAGGCTACTCTTTGATTACTCTCAACTCACTCGTGCAACTTTGTCCACTGTAAAAGGAGGCCGCTCGATGGTGGGTATATAGAGCGAGGTCTTCAGACCCCAGTGGCAGTTGGCATGACAGTGAGATTCGGTATTCTAGGAGACCTCTTCTAAACTAGAGTCTATCATATACCTTGCAATATTCACATATTGTTTTGTATGCTTTCATTGTGTCATCTAGTAAAGAAATGGTCTTTGAGGTGGCTAGACTATTGTACTCTTCTGAAGTGTACTTATTGACATACTAGCATTATTTTCAATTTTAGCAAACTGGGCTTTTCCTCAACTTAATACTTGTAATTTTTCCATCTCTCTGTTCTTTCTAAAGCGATACTTGTACACAATCATTTTAGAGGTTATACTTCCCTAAGGAAGGGCTCGCCTTGAGTAGACAGTGTACTAGAATCATAGATCCCGTTACTTGCTATACATTTTGGCATGCTCGATGGGACCCTTGCATGTATTGTGCAAGGTATATGTATATAGTGCAAATAGAGCTTTTTGTTCACTGTATTGTTTTGCTTGGTGTTTGAGTTTTGTTGGGAAGAGTACATGATCCATACTAAAGCTAACAAAGAGCCTCATTTTACACATAAGATCTCTTAGAAACTAGCTCAAGCTTCTTCTAGTCAAGTCAATGGTCCACTAGACACTCCTCTTCCTTTGATTTTTGACTATTTAATTGACCCTTATGCCAATCTCAAAAGAGAAACCTAGGAAGATGTTAGATTTTTCTTTACATACATCTGAGGAAGCTCAAGCATCCATGGAAGGCCTCTCAAATCTTTTATCAAGACTAAACATTAAATTCCCAAACCGAGAAGATGCAAAGTTGGTGTTGTTTCTTCTACATGGAAGGACTTGTAAATAAATGGTACAAAAAGTATGCAAATGGCCACTTCACCACTTGTGAAGCATTGAAGACTGCAATTCATCAATGTTCTGAGTCAACGAATCTTTAGAGAGGGCTCTAGAGCAACTTGAGAACTTGAAGCTAAGGCCACATGAATCTTTTCACGAATTACATACTCTTACTAAGGCACTTGTCTCGTGATTGTTGCATGCTCTAGGTGATTTTTTTGTGAGGAGATGGATAGAGAAAGCTCTTCCTAGGTCATCCGAGATGAATCTTAGGGAGCCTCTCAAACTTAATGCGACACTCAATAACTTTGTTGTATTCGTCTCGCATAGAGGAAGCTAGATTAAATTTTGGGGGGAGAACTCAAGCAAACTATGCATCAGACTCAGACCCTATCAAGCAACATAGGAGGGAGTTGGAAGCACTAAAATGAAAGAAATTCACAATGAGGAGAGCATAACCCTTGGTATTATTAAGATTCCCTTGGTATTACTAACCCTTCATGGTGCCGCCACCCACATGCCATAATGATGATGAGCTGGTGAAACTTTGTTGTGAAGAAGAATTGTGGACCACACAAGATGTACATATGTAGGTTTGGTGTACTATATGCAATAATACTGGACACTGCAATATGACTTATCTAACAAGGTAAGCTTTCAGATTTGTGAAAAGGAAGGCCATGAGGTGAGGGACTAGTAATAACCCAAAGGATCACAATAGAGAGGTTACACTGAAGTTCTTGATTCAGTTTACGCTAGTACTTCAAATGTGCATAATAGAGAGGAAAATCCTCAAAATCGACCAAGGTGTAATCAACCTCTAATGTGCTACCACTATGGAGAATATAGTCATATGAAGAATAAATGCTCTTTACCGAATGACACCCCTCCATGTCAACATTTCCTAGATGCTAAAGATCAATATATTAGAGACTTTCCAAGATATTGTCTTGCTCCAATCCATATGATTGAAGTCTCTCCACAAACAAAAGGTATGACTACCCAATCCTATTGTGTTTCATCATCCACAACACCTATGAGGACTAGATCTAGACAAGTGGTGGCAACCCATGTGGAGTAGCAACATGGTTTCAAGGAAAGAGAAAAAAAGGCTAATTTTAAGGATCAAGTGGTCATTGAAGAAGCCCATGACATGGTAACTACTTCACTAAAGAACCAACTTGCCAGCTCTATGGAATACACTCTAGAGTTAAACATTGAAGAAATCTTGAAAGGGATTCACCACAAGGTTAACCTTTTTCAAATCATAAAAATGAACTCAAAGGTGGGAAGTAACTTACTAAATGTTATACACTATCTACCTAAGTCTACAATGAAGTATAGATGGGATCATGGTAGATTTTCCTCCTGTATCCTTGGCGGACTATCAAAGTTCAATACTATTTGTTTTGATAAAAGATGAAGTTCTGACAGGTATTATTGTAGATGGAGGCATTGGCATCAATCTGATGCCCAATTTTACAATAAAGAAATGAAAATTGGTCCTCACCAAGGTGGCACCCTTTATTGTCACATTAGAAGATCATCATCGGATTACACCGTTGGGAATCATTGATAGGATACAAATGATAATGTAGGGTTGTCAATTTATCTTAGATTGTTTTGTGATTTCCCTACCATAGGAGACCTCTTATTCCCTACTTTGGGAAGTCCTTGGCTCAGGCAAGCTAAATGCACTACAGGATTGGAGAAGGAATCAGTTGTGGATTTCCAAAATTACTAATTACCACTTAGAGATACATTTAGAGGAATGATGCAACACTAGCAAGGTGATAGGATATAAAATAGATACTCAAGTAATGCCTTCTCTACCACAAAAAGAAGATAATCTATTAAATTGGGTGATGGGTGGTGCAAAGTGTTGTAGAATTAAAATTAGTGAAATTAATGAAGAATTTGTAGAAGAAACCCAAGGAGGCCAAAAAGATTCAAAAAATGGAAATTTAAACGAACACTAACAAAGGATACAAATTGATTCATCTTAGGAAACAAGAAGGGATGGTCAAAATAGAACCTCTCGAGACCAAAATTGGGCATTTTCACAAAATGGTCCTTGCTAGAAAAAGTTAACAGGTAGTGGTGGAGTAGACAAGGAACCTCCCGTAGGCCAAATAAGCTCATTTTTTGTATGGAATTGACTACTCCTCTGGAGCAAGTTGGTCGATTTCAATTTTTGCACACATGTTTAGAAAGGTAAAGAACACCAAGAGGGCCATTTGACCTTGTGGTCAATTTCTACCAAGCAGGATCAATAGATTCCTTACTCCACTAGTACTTCTTTCCTAAAATCTTATGACAATCAACGATGGAGCCAATCATAGAGTGTGAGTACTACTCTTGTCTCCATTTATGAAGAAAAAGCATTCTTGCAGGACATGCAACTTGATGAGAAGCAAAATTATCTCTTGATTGATTCACAAAGAAAAATGATTATAACACCTTGTAAACACATCACAAGGGTAAGGATCATCTCAAATTATAGAAAAGCTAGACCAATGAAGAAACTCACAAAGAACCACACTCAAGCTACAAACTCTCCATGGAGCGCAAAGCCTCACTTGCAAGGTACTCTTACCACTCTAAAGGCCAATGTAGAGATGAAGGTAGAAGCACCCAATAGGATGGTTCAAAGAGAATCACAAAGATGAACATTACGGCTTTAAAACAATTTAATGACATGAGGAGAGAAGTAAACAAGACGAATTATGGCCAACACTCAAGGGTGGACGAAGAGAGGGAAGAAATGCTTCATGGATCTTTGCAACACAAAGATTTGGATGAGGACAAGAAGCCCCTCGATAGAACTTCCAGGGTGGAGTCTAATTCTAACTAATGGAAAAAATTCACTCACTCTACATATGATAGTTTAGTTTTATTTGTTATTTGTAGTTCGTTTGGTTGAGAAAACTAATAAACAAGATATTGCATCGAGATGGTGCAAAAGCTTGACGTGGGGGACTATAGTCGAGCTGAAGAGTCACTCATAAATTTGTCTTTTTTGCTCATACGTTTGTGTTTTTTCTTAAATGCTATGGAGTAGGAATTCGTCCTTATTGGATACAATTCGTCTTAGAATTCTCATTGGTTGAAACTGGCCCATCCATATTCCCTGCAATAATTCTTCTTCATGCTTCACTCTAGGGAATACTTCACCCCATTATCACTAAATTTGTCTAATGAACTCTGCACCAAATTCGGCCAATTATGCTATCTCAATGAATTCTTACTATCAAGCATATTCTTCCATAAAGCTTGCATCTTTAGAAAGCAAGAATTCATCTTTTCCAAATTCATGAAGGCAAGAGACCAAATTCGAGTTTAATCATTCGTTCATCGTGCTTATGTTTGAATCTCCTAGATTCAAATTCGTCCATATGTCTTGGTGCTCATGGATTTGTTTCCATGGCTTGGTTCTCATGGATTCGTGTTCATGGCTTGGTGCTCAATTAGTCCTTAATGCATAATCACCTTTGTACAATTAATCCAAAAGGAATCTTCAAGAATTCATCTACAAGAGAATTCGTCTCGAGAAAGTGGAGAAAATTTGTCATTCACTTGGACCAAATTTATCAAGGCAAAAGACGAAATTCAAGTTTTTCTGTTCGTCGCTATAAAAGCTTAGAAGAAGGATGAAGAGGGGATTTGGATTCGGGTGCCTCATATAAGAAGCTTGGAAAAATAGAATGGAGGCTTATTTTCAAGGAAGAAACTTGTATCGGATTGTAGCAGACGATGAAGCAATGCGTATTCCAAGATCCAAGGGAGAACCTCCTCAAGAGGAAACAGATAGGCTCACACTTTGGTGTGCAAGAGATGCTCAAGCAAGGTCATACATGCTCAAATCTATCTCCAATTTCTATTACCACATATTAGAGGATGCAAGACATCTCAAGAGACTTGGGATACCCTAGAGACTTTCTTTTCTACTAGTACAAAGGCAAGGAAGAACCATCTTTGGAATGAGTTAAACCAAGTGAAGAAGATTCCAAAACAAATCATCAGCAAGTTTGTTACAAAGGTCAAGGAGGTTTCTGATCAATTGGCATCCATTGGAGAACTGATTGAAGAAGAATCCATCATAAGGCAAATTCTCAATGGGAGTAGCAGTAACAAGCAATGACAATCTTTCACGAAAACCTATGATCTCATCATGGAGGTGCAAACTCCATACTTCAACATCTTTCTTGGACAACTCTTCAAACAAGAGGCAAACAATAGCATGAAGGAAGGTAACTCGTATCATGGTAATTCAAATAGTGCTCTATATGGTGACAAGAAGGACAAGAAGCTAAAAGGCAAGAAGAAGGAAGAAGATGAAGAGGGGACTTCTCAAGCCAACTTTGTAGGAAAGAGCAAGTGGAATGGAAAGAAGAAAGGACCAAAACATGACAAGAAGAAAGGCTAGAATGTTCAACCTTGTGCCATTTGTGATAACAACAACCAGATCACTCAAAGTTGATGGTTCAATGGGAAGACCCATAAAAGAAGTGGAAGAGGTGGATATGGTAGCAATAGAGGCAGAGGTGGAAACAAATTCGACAATAACAATAGAGGCCATTACAGAAGGGACTACACAAAAATTATTTTAAAGATCAACAACATGAAGATGCATTGCTCTTGATGAATCTAAGCCACAAGGAAGGTAAAGAGGATGATCATTGATTCTACATAGATTTAGGATGTTCAAATCATGTTGCAGGCAACATAGCTCTCTTATCTGATTTGCAAAGTCCAAAGCATAGACATGAAGTTCAAACAGGGGATGATACTAAGCACAATGTTGAGAAGATTCGTAATGTCAAAGCTTCCAATCATAGGAGAAATATTCTGAGCAAGGTACTCTATGTTTGCACTATCACTAGAAACCTGATAAGTGTAGGCCAAATAGTTGAAAAATGCTTGCAAGTTAGGTTCATTCAACATGGAGCTTTGTGGAAGATGCATGTCAAGGCTTCAAGAAGATAGCCAGAGGTGAAAAGCATGGCAAGCTCTTTACTTTTGAAGTAGAAGAAACCAAAAATATAGCTCTATTCAACTTTGGATCTCAAACCCTAAGTGAGCTTGAAGTGTGGCATAAGCGGCTAGCTCATGTGAATGAAAGAACCTTGAAAGATATATGTAGGAATCAAAATGCTCTAGGATTTCCAAACATATCAAAGCAACACATGATCAACAGATGTGATGCATTTCAGATTGGGAAGGCACAAAGACAATCATTCAAGCACAAAAGCTACATCCACAACAACTTATTGGACTTAGTATATAGATGTATGGGGACCAATTCAAGAACCTTCATTGGTAGGATCAAGGTATTATGTCTCATTTATTGATGACCATAGTAGATGGACTATTCTATACTTTATCAAGAGTATTAATGAAGTGTTTGATTGCCTCAAAAAGTATCTATCACATGTGGATAATCATATAGGTAGATCACCAAAGAAGCTCAGATCTAATGGAGGGGGAGAATACTTCTCCAAAGATTCTGATGAGTTCTTGCATGATAAAGGTATTAAAAGGGAAGTGAATACTAGATACTCTCCTTAACTGAATGGAATTGGAGAGAGGAGAAACAAGACATTGGTTGGATCAGCCAGAACAATGCTTGAATAGAAAAGGTTGCCACATTATCTATGGGTAGAGGCTATTTCAATTATTGTGTACATTGTCCATAGACCACCATCCAAATCACTTCAAGGTATGACTTGTTATGAAGCATGGTATGGAAGAAAACCTAGTCTTGGACATTGCAAGGTGTTTGGCTGTTTAGCTTATGTTCATGTACCATCACAAATAAGAGGTAATCTAGATGAAAGGGCAAGAAAGGCAGTGTTTATTGGCTATGACTCAGCTTTGATGGGTTATAGGTTCTATAATCCTTCAACCAAGCAATTCATTACAAGTAGGGATGTTGTGTTTGAAGAACACAAGTCTTGCTATGATGAAGACAAACAAAAGGTAACTATACCATATGATCTTGATTCTGATTCTCACCAAATAGGAAGCAAGCATGATACACACGTCTAGGATCTAAGAAGTCATATAGATGATGACCGAGATGAAAGGGAAAAGGATTAGAAACTATGGAAGTCAAGAGGCAAAGCAAAGATGCAAGAGTATGGAGAATGCTCCAAGCAAGCACCTAGAAGATCAACAAGAGGGAAGAAACAACCAAAAACATATGGATATGACTCCACATTTGTTACAAAGCATTCAATCTACTTGGCAAAAGACTCAATTTTAGAGGAACCCTCAACCTATGAAGAGCCAAAGGGAAACCCTAATTGGGAAAATGCCATGAAAGAAGAAATAGATGCATTGAAGGAGATGGACACTTGGGATTTGGTTCGAATGACATTCAATCAAAATGTAATTGGTTGTAGATGGGTATATAAAGTTAAATGAAACTCACATGGATCACTTTGCAGGTACAAGGCAATATTAGTTGCCAAAGGGTGCTCACAAACTCATGGTATAGACTATGAGGACACATTCTCACTAGTTTCAAAGATGACTACAACTAGCGCATTGATAAGTGTACATGTTACAAGGAATTGAACACTTCTCCAACTTGATGTATGTTGGAGTTAGAGGTCTGCAAAAGCACACGAATAACAAAAGGAGGAAGAAGAAGCTTGGAGCACAACACACAATGCTGAATGTATTACCACTAGAATGAACAAAGATAAGTAGCCCTTTAGGGCAATATGCATATATAGAAGCCAGGGAAAAAAACCTCCTAACGAGGGAAAAAAGTGCCCCAAGAGTCCTAGAGTGTTCACACACATCACTACCTAAATATATCAACAAATATCCCCTAGGAGTGATGTGGTGAACAAGGAGCTGGCACTCATGTATAAGGAAGTGCCAAGCTATGTGGAATCAATCCACAAAAGGAAGTAAGCCCAAAGGTTTGCGGAAAACTTCAAACTTCTCCCTAGGTAGAGCCTTTGTAAAAAGGTGTGCAATGTTCTCTTGCTTGGGCACATATTCCAAGCTGATTTCCCCGACAGAGAGCCTCTCCCTCACATAATGATAATGCACCTCAATGTGCTTAGTGTGGGCATGGAACACAAGGTTTCTCACAACTACCAATTTTCTCTAGCTGTCGGTGAAGATGGTGGTGGCAAAAGACTGACCAACACCCAAATCAACCATAAGGTGTCTGAGCCACACACAGTCAACAGTCACTATGAAAGCTACCCTATACTTAGCCTAACAACTTGAAGTGGCCACAGTAGGTTGCTTCTTGCTCTGCCAAGATATGCATGAGCTACCAAGCATGAAGTAAAAACCACTAGTGGACACAGGAGTGTCATAGCAACCAGCCGAGTCAGAGTCAGAAAAGGCATGCAAATCTAGCGATAATGATCCCCCCTTGGGATAAAACAACCGAAGTAGTCGGGTACCACTCAAGTAGCAAAAGATGCGCTTAAGCACCTGCCAATGGTTGACACCTAGGCAATGCATAAACTTGCTTATCTGTGAGAGAGAAAACTGAACATCTGACGTAGTAATGCATAGGTAAATCAAGCATCAGATAGCCTCCTCATAGAGAACAACGCATATCCATCATCATGAAAACTCAATCGTAAACATGTATCCATAGGAGTGGCAATAGGCTTACAGTCTTCAAGGCCAAAATGCTACAATAATGTGTCAATGCATTTCATTTAATCTTCATGCATGTACCCCTTTCTTTTGAATGGTTGCCTATGAGCTTTGCCAAATTGACATGCTCCACATTTGTATATCATGTGTTGCTTGGTCAGTTTGGCAATCCCAAGCACACTCTAATCCCTGCATATTTGTTTTAGTGTTATTTCTCCTATGTCTCCTAGCCTTTTGTGCCATATCTCAAGCTTAGATAGGTTTTTATCCTTGTAATTAAAGAGTGCTATGTTCCTAGCATCTTCAATCTCAAATGTAAATAATCTACTAGATTTCTCACCTTTAGCAATCCTTCAGATGCCTTGTTGAGGGTCTTCCACATATGCCATGCTTAGTGAATCTGACCTGTAAGCCTTTTTCAATAATCTGTGCAACACTATTTAGGTTTTTGGTTATAGTTGGCACATACAGGACTCACTCAAGAGGTTCATGTTACCATCAGATGTCCTGACATTTCTAATTTGCTTGATTGAGTGTTTAGTATAATCACCTATCTCTACTTCATGCTTCCCTTTATTCTCTTCAAGATCAGATAATACAATTACATTTCTAGCTACATGATTGGAACAACTTGAATCAATTTAGAAAAGATGCTCATCATCTTTACCTTGCTTGGATGTCATATTCATGATGAGTAGAGAGTCCTCTTCATCTTCTGTGTAGTTTTTGTAATCTCTTCTTCCCCTGAACCCTCCTTGGTAATTGTTGTTGTTGTAGCCTTGATTGTAGTTATGATTATAGTTGCTTCCTCCATTGTCGTATCTGCCTCTAGATTGTCCATAGCTACCTCTATGGAAGCCTCTTCCCATTTGATTCCTTGTGCTTGATTCCTTTTGTGGTGTGGTTGGTAAGACAACAAATATTGCAAGGCAGATTGTTGTGGGATCTCCTCCTACCTTGCTTTCCTCCTCTTCCCCTTCCTCTAGCACCTCTTCATCTACATATGTAGTTGGCTTGAGAGGTACTGACCTCAACTTCATTCTTCTTTAGTTTACCTTTATCTTTACTATAATTCTTATCTGTATAAAGGGTAGAAGATTGATTACCTCTAGAATTGTCAACATTCTTGTTGAGCTTTTTCTTATGGGTGAAGAGTTGCCCCATCAAGGTGTTGTGGTCAGGTACTTGCATATCCATGTAGAGGTCCATTGCTGTGGTGAATGACTCCCACTTATCATCAGCTTTGATGCCATTAATGATCTACCTTACTATGTGTTCTTTTTCTATCTCCTCTCCAATGCTTGCAAGCTGGTCAGCTACATCTTTCATCTTTGTTATATAATCAACCACTCCTTGCTTTGGTTTCTTCTTTAGAGTTATAAACTCCATCCGTAACTGATTCTTCTTAGCTCTTGTATTTGATGAGAAATATGATGAGAGAACTCCACAAGTCTCTTGCGAGGCCTTGCAATTCCTAATGTGAAACAATAAGAAATCAGATATTGATTTTAGTAGATAAGACTTAGAAAGAGCATCCTTTGCACACCATGTGGTCAACCTTTCTTCTTCTTCCCTTGTGGGTTGATGCTTGCTCCTAAATGTTGGCATCTCTTCATCTCCTAAGATGTATCCATATAGACTTCTCCCTTGAAGGTAGGCTTGCATCATTAGTGACCATGCTAAGTAGTTGTTTTTGTCCATTTTTTCAATAAAGAAGGGAAATCCATCTCCCATCTTGCTTATGGTTGCTCTGATACCACTGTTGAAAGAGATGGTGGATAGTCTTCAGAGATGAAGTGGTGTTGCTTGATCCTCCTTTACACCTTCCAAGAATGATTGTTGGAGAGTATAGTGGGCTTATTTAGCTAGCTAATGATCATAAATAATAACCTATGTTGCTTGGAACATGATCCACCAATCAATGGATCAAAATAGATAGGTAGGAATTTATCCAAGACTAAGAAACTTGCTATTCTTGTCTATATACATGTTCAATGTTTTGACCAATTTGCTGAGCATAGTAGCAATTAGCTTAATTCCTTTTGCAGATATCTTCATTGGAGATCATATATTTCACAATGTGTGAGAGGTGAATGAGATATGAGATGAGCTCAGAATTCACAATAGATGCCGTTCACAATGATCTCATGGAGTCGAGATATCATGTGGGTCATGTCGTCCTCTTTTTATAGTTGTAATTGGAGCCAATATTTGAATTCAAATTCAAAGAGGTCTACCTAAAAGTGAATCCTAAAGTGTAGGATATATTCCCTCATCAATCAACAACCAAGAACTTTGAGATTTGATGCTTTCTAACTTCCTCCTTGTTGTAGGAAACTTCTAAAAAAGTAAATATGAATGGTTTTTCCAAGGGGTTGATCACATAAGGTTCTATAAGAGATGTGCCCATTAACCAAGCATGTGGGTTTGGTTTTACTTGCACCAATAAAACTCACTTGGTTTTTCCATGGCTCCCACATTGCAGGTCATTTGTGAGTCGTGCTTTCTCCACACCTTCTTGCATACTCTTTGCTATTGGCCTTCTCCATGAGTTCTCTATAGCCACATTGGCTCTAATACCATGTCAAGAGAAAGGAGATAAGGAAGAGATCTCACTCACACACCCTCACACTCAAGAGGAGCACACACAGATTAAGGCAAGGAAGAATGATTTTCTTCTTCTTCTTGTTTCAAAAAGAAATATACAAGGATGACCTAAAACAAGAATAGAACTAGTGCAATATATAAAGAACAGCACATAAAGAAAATCCTAATGTCTATGAATGCGTGAGCTAGCAAGAAAAAAATGTGCCATCATTCTCTGTAGATACTAAAACTCACTAAAATATCCCTGTCATATACAGGCATGACCACTATACATGTCAAAGAAATGGAAGAGGGATACGTGTCATCCTTTATCTTTACTTTTATTCTTATCTGTATAAAGGGTAGAAGATTGATTACCTCTAGAATTGTCAACATTCTTGTTGAGCTTTTTCTCATGGGTGAAGAGGTTCCCCATCAAGGTGTTGTGGTTAGGTACTTGCATATATGTAGAGGACCATTGCTGTAGTGAATGACTCCCACTTATCATCAGCTTTGATGACATTAATGATCTACCTTACTATGTGTTCTTCTTCTATCTCCTCTCCAATGCTTGCAAGCTGGTCAGCTACATCCTTCATCTTGGTTATATAATCAACCACCCCTTGCTTTGGTTTCTTCTTTAGAGTTATAAACTCCATCCGTAACTGATTCTTCCTAGCTCTTGTATTTGATGAGAAATATAATGAGATAACTCCACAAGTCTCTTGCGAGGCCTTGCAATTCCTAATGTGAGGCAATAAGAAATCAGATATTGATTTTAGTAGATAAGACTTGGCAAGAGCATCCTTTGCACACCATGTGGTCAACCTTTCTTCTTCTTCCCTTGTGGGTTGATGCTTGCTCCTAAATTTTGGCATCTCTTCATCTCCTGAGATGTATCCATATAGACTTCTCCCTTGAAGGTAGGCTTGCATCCTTAGTGACCATGCAAAGTAGTTGTTTTTGTCCATTTTGTCAATAAAGGATGGAAATCCATCTCCCATCTTGCTTATTGTTTCTCTGATACCACTGTTGAAAGAGATGGTGGATAGTCTTCAGAGATGAAGTGGTGTTGCTTGATCCTCCTTTACACCTTCCAAGAATGATTGTTGGATAGTATAGTGGGCTTATTTAGCTAGCTAATGATCATAAATAATAACCTATGTTGCTTGGAACATGATCCACTAATGAATGGATCAAAATAGATAGGTAGGAATTTATCCAAGACTAAGAAACTTGCTATTCTTGTCTATATACATGTTCAATGTTTTGACCAGTTTGCTGAGCATAGTAGCAATTAGCTTAATTCCTTTTGCACATATCTAACTAGCTTAGATAGCTATCAAGCATGAGTGATTTCATAAAAAAATGATGGACTACACATTGAGAAGGATGTTCAGCAAATCACAGAACCTTCCCGACAATTACGAGAAGCAATAGCCAACATACCAAAGAGTAGAGATGTCCTCATGATCTAGAGAGGAAATCATAATGAGATTTTGTAGTCATATACTACACAGTATGCTGAATATACCATGCTTTAAATCATGACAAATGATCAATCACACACTGAGAACAAGCTCTTCGAAAGTCCCTATTCTGATGTAGTCATAACAGAGAAGTGAAATGAGAATGTAATGCTAACATGTATAGTAAATCCTATACAAATACAATGTCACTGGAAATCATATATTTCACAATTAGTGAGAGGTGAATGAGATATGAGATGAGCTCTGAATTCACAATAGATGCCCTTCACAATGATCTCATGGAGTCGAGATATGATTCATGTGGGTCATGTTGTCCTCTTTTTATAGTTGTAATTGGAGCCAATATTTGAATTCAAATTCAAAGAACTCTACCTAAAAGTGAATCCTAAAGTGTAGGATATATTCCCTCATCAATCAACAACCAAGAACTTCGAGATTTGATGCTTTCTAACTTCCTCGTTGTTGTAGGAAACTTTTAAAAAAGTAAATGTGAATGGTTTTTCCAAGGGGTTGATCACATAAGGTTCTATAAGAGATGTGCCCATTAACCAAGCATGTGGGTTTGGTTTTACTTGCACCAAAAAACTCACTTGGTTTTTCCATGGCTCCCACATTGCAGGTCATTTGTGAATCATGCTTTCTCCACACCTTCTTGCATTCTCTTTGCTATTGGCCTTCTCCATGAGTTCTCTATAGCCACATTGGCTCTAATACCATGTCAAGAGAAAGGAGATAAGGAAGACATCTCACTCACACACCCTCACACTCAAAAGGAGCACACAGATTAAGGCAAGGAAGAATGATTTTCTTCTTCTTCTTCTTTCAAAAAGAAATATACAAGGATGACCTAAAACAACAATAGAACTAGTGCAATATATAAAGAACAACACATAAAGAAAATCCTAATGTCTATGAATGCGTGAGCTAGCAAGAAAAAAATGTGCCATCATTCTCTGTAGATAGTAAAGCTCACTAAAATATCCCAGACATATACAAGCATGACCACTATACATGTCAGAGAAATGGAAGAGGGATACGTGTCATCCTTGATCATCATATGTTGAGCTTGATATCTCAACACCCCAAGCTCATTGAATTCAGTTGAAATTACACAGCATCTATGAATCATTTACAAGATCTCTTGAATCTTTCTTTTCTAATTGTAGATCCTTTTGTATTTCAAAGGATCTAGGTTTTCTGATAAAAAGGTTCCATTTTTGGGGGTGTGTTTCAAATGTTCTGAAAACATATTTCCATCCAAAGCTTCCATATGGTCTCCATCTTGATAGCATTCCAAAGAGAAATAGAGAAGCTACTACTTTACCAAAAGTAGCTTTCTATTATGAAGTATTTAGGTTTAAGTGCTTTTTAGATGCTACACCACAAATTTTTACACTTGATAAGTGAGAAAAGCGATGACGATTGTACTCTGATTTGATTAATCTTTGTAACATGTTTTTTGCTAAAGTAGGATAGAAGATTTCATACCATTCCCAAAGCCTCAACTATAGTTTTGGTTTCTTCTTGGAGTTCCATCTATAGTATTTTTGTTTTTCCATCTTAATCCTCTTCTATGAGGTGCACTTTTAAACTAAATGAACCATGTTCTTATAATTAGTATGAGATTAATAAGTATTGATCATTGATCAATTATAAATTATGGTGGTGGATGATTAAGGGCGTTAATCAACATCTTAGCATGCTACATGTTTTACGCTAAACTAGGATAGAAGATTTCCTAACATCACAAAATCGACTACACACTCCTATAGCCAATTTTCAAAAAACAAAACTTAGTTTCACAAACAAACAATAGGTTACTACATTTGTAAAAGGATAAGCCTTTGATGTAGCCGTTATTGATATGCTCCACTACCACATGATTTCCATTGTTTTGCGAAATTGAAAAGTCAAAGAGTGGGGAACTTCCTCTTAATAGACACCTCAGGAGAAAGGAGGACAGTAACTTGCCATCATTTTTTATCCTTAAGAGATTGAAGAATGAGTTACCATTCATGGTTCCATTCTTCAGATAACTCAAGTACTTCTTAAATAAGGCCTGAAAAATATCTTCCTTACATCAAATATTCACGACTTTTAAGGATCCGGTGTTGTAAAAAATATAGAATTCGATTGTTTATGGCTTTGTATTTATCGTGAGCATATCTACTATCCTCCATTTCACAATATTCTTATTTTCTCTGTTCAATCTTGACATAATATTGATAACATTCTTGTATAGATAGTTATTTAGGGCTTTGGCTTAAGGCTACCAAAGAGAGGATCACCACGAAGATGTGTTTGAAAGAGATAAAGAAGCATTTTTTGAGGTTGTACAAGGAAAGGGTCTTAAGGTTGTACAAGGAAAGGGTCTTACCCTTGATAAAAGGTAGAGAAGTATATTCTAAGATAGACCTATTGATTCGGGTAGGGGGATCCCAAAGCCGCTTTCAAATTAATCCAAATATAGTGAGGATCTTCTATCTTAGATGTGACCTCTATAAAGTCCTTGGTGATCATAAGGATAAGCGTGAGGAAGATCTGTGAGAAATCTTATGACCCCTTGAGGAAAATCTATGAGAAATCTTACGTTCTCACTTATAATAAAGGTTTTCTCTTTCCTTGAACAGCATGGGTTTGACCTCTGTGCTACATTTTTTTTTTCTTACCTCCTCCAAATAATTAAATCTAGTGAGAATTTTCTCTCTTCTCCTTTCTAATTCTTGTTAAGTTCCTTATGAGACATTAAAAGGATAGCTAGGGTTTCTCAAGCCGCTTCAAGCCAACATCAAGCTAGCACGGTTTTGACGAAAAGTAGATTTTAATATGTAATCAATGTGTAATCTAAGAATTGGTGGAAAAAGATTAAGGATCCAGTGGGAAGGAAAAAGAAAATCCAACTTTGTGTTGAGACTTTAGGGATACAAATATATAATAGTGATCGAAGAGGAGGACACTTCTAGCCAAAAAGATAGTTGAGCATTTCTGAAGCAGTCAAAAATAGCATTGAAGCATTGAATTTACAGATTCATTCTTTAAGGAAGGAGTTCCCTCTTGATATTGTAACACACAAAGAAGTGGTTGTGCTTCAGTTTAAAGTGGGCAAGGTGAAGGTTTTGCAGCTCCGACTCGTTTTGCTTTTCCCCATTTATGAGAAGCCCTCCGCCATTCTTAGTGTCTTTAGTAAGAATACATGCGGACTGGTAATCATCATCAACGAATGGAAAGATAAAGTTTACTTTTCAAGTACTAGGTCTCTCATAAATTTAAAACTAGCACTTCAATAAACCTTCAACTCTTTCTTCAACAGCACATTTCTATGATACATTGCAGATTATACATTTCAAGGTTTTAATAAATTTCAAGATTCTTCATTTCTATGATAGAAAAACTATGAGGTGCAGGTACCTCTTTTTGTTGATACAAACGGTCAAGCGAATTGCCATATTGTATTTAAATCCATTTTTATTTTAGTGTAAATATCCATATTTCATCGATTTTTCAATTGTGAATATCCATATTGTTTTCCGATCCATTATTATTTTATTGTAAATACCCATATTTCAACGATTTCTCCTCAACACGGAAATTCATCAATGATTGTCGGACCCAGAAAAGACTATCATAAAGAATCAGGGCATGCTCTCAGTTCAAAGCCCACACCGTTTCTTGCACCATTTTCATGCTCTCAATTTCGGTGTCTTGATTGAGCTAAGAGAGTGTCATGGAACAAAGAAGGAGGACCTTGATTCAAGGTTCATAGAAGACCGACTAAACATGGCAGGAATAGGGTTTCACGACATGTTTCACAGAGTGGCTAGAGTTGTTGTATTCCCCCAAGTAGTGCTCGCGCTCTCTGTGGAGGGCGAACCCTCCTTTGTCTTGTTACGACACTGCAATTCGGGGGTCAATGGCTTTGCATGAAGCACTGAGGGATGGGTTGGCTAGGCCTTATGTGATGCAGTTTGGCTCGTATGGTGCAGTAATCTCTATGTTTAATCGGATGAGCACATCATTAATCTTGATCCAGAAATAGAGGATAAGGATGACTGTACTTTGATCATAGAGAGTACCTCATTAGAAAGTTGGAATAATCATTTGTTGGAGAAAGTAGTTATAGGCTTATGCCATGGGCCTCAACCTACTCAGGAAATGCTTAAGAACTAGATGAGGGTTAACTAGGAAAGCAAGGGGCTTTTTGTTAAACATGAGCAATATCTCCCCAACAACTATTTTCTTTTCTTATTTGAAGATGCTCATAATGCTATGCAGGTCATTGCTAAAGGACATTGGATTATTAGAAATACCCCAATTTCAATTTTCAAATGGTATCCTTGTTTTAACCCTGGAGGTTCAAAACCTACTAAGGTACTATTTGGATTGAATTTCTTGGTTTTCTAGTTGAATACTATCCATAGATTGAACAGATGGGGAGTCTAATTGATAAAGTTTTGGGACAAAGGCCTAGCAGTGGTTTTAATCCCAAACGAGATCCGCAAATGTTGATTGAAGTTGACATTTCTAAGAGCATTAAGTCTGTGCTCATGCTTAAAAAATCTAAAGGGTGTAAATTGCATGAGCAAAAATTTTTCTATAAAAATCTCCCTAATGCCTCTTTCTTTTCATTGCTATAAGTAAGGACACCTGATTAAAATTAGCCTTTGTTGGATAGCAAACAGATGGAGGAGAATAAGGGTGATACTGCTAAGAAGCAGCAAATAGACAAAGGCAAAACAGAATAAGGAAGGAAACTAGTTTAAAAAGGTCCCTAATAAGGCTAAAAGGAAAACTTTCAACTTGGGCCTAAAACCCGATCTATTGGTGAAAGAGATTTTTAACCCTTTTCAATTACTTGAAGACTCTAATAATGTTGCTGCAGATTCCTCAAGAATAGCAGATACTCAACATGCTGATATTGGAAGTTCCCCTGAAACTCAACATAAGGGTCGTAATCCTAAGCTGGTGGAAGAGAAAGGTTGGACCACTATGGGTAAGAAGGGTATTCATAAATCCTCCCCAAGATTAGGTTACTCATTTGAGTCTGTCTCCCTAGCTAAGATAAC
This sequence comes from Ceratopteris richardii, assembly GCA_020310875.1. Classification (NCBI taxonomy): domain Eukaryota; kingdom Viridiplantae; phylum Streptophyta; class Polypodiopsida; order Polypodiales; family Pteridaceae; genus Ceratopteris; species Ceratopteris richardii. Next base: position 47,681,348 of record CM035429.1, read on the forward strand.
AAGTCCTAAATATAAGGCAAAGAATAAAACGAAAAGAAAAGAGATGGTTAGATCTTCTAAGTCGGCCATTAAGCCTCTCAAGAACCACAAAAAGTAATCCTTGTGTTTTTCTTGGTTGATTGCTTGTGCTTTCGTTTTCTTCTAACTATGGATATCATCAAAATAGTATCCCTCAATAGGAAAGGACTTTTTGACCCTATTAGAGAAAAAAATATTTGAAAGATTCCTCTTTAGTCCTTGATTTCATCCGTTTGCAAGAGTTTAAAGTTGAAGGTTTTCAACTCAAGGCCAACTTGAAGATTGTCTCAAGCAAGTCTTCGTGGTATCATACTAACCACAATGGAAAAGGAGGTGCAGCTATTGGTATAATCTCTAACCTTAACCATGTTTTAGAAGAAGTTTTTGTGAGTAACTCCAACCAATGGGTAGCCTTGAAGTGCAAAGCCCCATTGAATTTCACTATGGTTTGTGTTTATGCTACCAATAATTCTTTGGAATATAGACCTATATGTTGGGAAGAAATTGGTAAGTTAAGTGGGGACATTCTTTTGACTGGTGATTTTAATATGGTTACCAACTTGTTGATAGAATTCGCCATAGGGACAATGTCATTGTTGGTCATGAAAAACAGTGGTGGTTTAATTTGGTTAGTGTTCACAATCTCTATGATTTGTCTATTAACTCTAGCCATACTTGGAATGACAAGAGTCTAAACAATAAGTTGTCTGCTAGAATGGACAGATTCTATATGAATACTGCTAGGTATCAAGAGCTGTGGAATAGCAGCTATGATTTAGACCTTACTCTTTAGCTCTCTGACCATGTTCCCCTTATTGTTAAGCTATATGGTAACAATCCTACTTATAGAGCAGGTTGGCCTCACCTAGACATTTATTTACATAGGATACCCCTTGTGTAAGAGAAAATTAAAAGCATCCTCAACTATCATTTTGCCAAGGGCTGCTCTCCCTTCGTGGCTTGGGAGGAAGCTATCAGGGACATACAGTGTGTGCTTACTTCTTTTAAGCAAAAACCTAGGGTTATTAGGTACAATAGAAGGATGATGCTACTTAAAGAGATTGAAAACATTAAGTGTTCTAATTTTAGCAACACCATGAAGAGTCGAAAGATCCTTGAGCTCCAAGATAAGCTGAGGTATGAAGAGTACCTTCTTGCAAGTGGTGCCCTTGCCACGTCTAAAGAGTTTTGGGCTAGGAAAATTGACAAACCTAATAAGTACATCTATGATCTCATTAGGAAGAAAAAAGCTAGAGATTTTATTCCTTTGCTTAAGAACATTTGTGGTGATTATGCTACTTGTATAAAGGAGAACTTGCAAGAGGCAGTTAGCTGCTTTACCAATGTTTTCTCTATGCCTCGCAAGAGAGGGGAACACATTAGGAGTGCGAGAGCTTCCATTTCTCTTAAAAGGAAGAAAATGATTTCTCATGGTTTGGCCTCCCTTTAGGATCTTCCCCTCTTTGTTGATGAGGTTAGAGAAACCATTAGTAAATTGAAACCCTATAAGTCTCCTGGTCATGATGGTATACCTAAAGAATTCTTCCCAGAGTTTAAGGAAATTTTGGTGCCCATTATTCTCTTGATCTGGGAAGAAGCCATTGGAAGAGGTTCCCTTTATACCTTCATCAATACTAGGGTTATCAAATTGGTGCACAAAAAAGGATCTAAAGATGACCTAAACAATTGGAGACCAATCTCTTGTTTGACTTCTTTGTACAGAATGTATGCTTCCACCCTAGCTAGGAGGTTGAGTCCCTTAATGGATAGTATCATTCTCCTTGAGAAAAAAGGTTTTATCAAAGGTAGATATATTCTCGATGCTATCATTTCCATTTGGGAGGGTCTTAAATTTGCCAAAGAGATGAATGTTAATACATACTTCTTCAAGATTTACTTTGATAAGGCTTATGATAGGATTGAATGGGATTTCATTCTCCAATCTCTGCATGACATAGGAGCTGGTAAGTGGTTTATCAAATTTGGTAGTATTATTTTTGGGAATGCTCACTCTAAGGTGGCTATGAATGGTCAAATTTCCACTTCTTTCAAGTTGTGTAGGTCCATAAGACAAGGGTGTCCTTTAGCCCCCCTTCTTTTTGCTATTACTAGTGATGCTTTGGGTTGGCTGGTTAAGGGCTCCATTAATCAAGGTACAATTCAAGGTATAGAGGTCCCTCAAGCTCAGTCTAACCTTTGTCTTCAAATGTTTGCTGATGATACTAACTTGATTATGAGGGCTGATAATTCTTCTGCTGCCAACATTCTCAAGTGTCTTAATCTTTTTTGCTTAGCTACTGGATATGTTGTTAACCATAATAGAACTAGTTTTTTTGCTTCTAATAATCTGATACCTAAATGTGTTATTTTTGTACGATGTGATATCATTAAAAAATATACTCTTTTTAGATTATTGGGTATGCCTATGGGCTTTGAAATTTCCAATGACGGAAGATGGAGCTGGGTCTTAGATAAATTTTGTGCTAAATTTTTCAAGTGGATGGATATGCAGCATAATATCTCTCAAAGAACTTTTGTTCTTAAACATTACATTCTTCCTTCTTTGACTTATTATTTGGCTTGTTGGTAGCCTACTAAAAAGCACGTGGCTCAAGCCATCTCTGTAGCCATGAGATTCTTATGGGGAGATTCAAAAATCCCTAAGGTAGCTTGGAGGATATGTTGTATGAAGAAATCAAAAGGTGTCCTTGTATTAATATGCCCTACAAGAATGGCTTCTCAGATGGCTATCAAATGGATTCTTAGAGTCTACTCTGAGGATTTCTGGGCTTGTCTGATTAAAAGAAATGCTAATAAGTTTTGTTTAAAAATTAATAAGAGTTGGGATAATTTTCATTTGTGGGATATTGTGACCTCTCCTACTATTTTTGTACCTAAAGGTATCTCCCTTGTTTGCAATTTCTTGAAAGCCTAGATGATGGTCAAGGAGAAATATAAACTGCCAGTTTGGTATGCTAATAATCTTTCCTTTTTCTTGCAGGACTCTCTGTGGATACACTACAACCTAAGAAGGGGATACCAATGCTGCCTATACCGATGGTCACTCCTAGCTTTGGTATAAACATTGGAAAATGCACTTAAGTATACCGACAGTCACTGGACCGTCGGTATGACCGTTTAAAATGGCTCATCGGTATGTTTCATGACCGTCGATATAGGCATCGGTATGGACATCACTAATTCGCTAGAAATTATAGATGCTCATATCGACGCCCATACCGATGCCTATACCGAGGCCATGTTTTTAACATACCGGGAACCTCAGAGCAAAACTCAACTTTTTTTGCATGTTTTACACTGAGTACTACTTGCTTCTGTCAAACTTGCATGTGCAAACCAAATTGCGACCTACATTGTCTTGTACACACACACACAGATCTCTCTCTCTCTACACACACACAGTCTCTCTTTAGATCTCGCATCTTGGTAAGTGGTGCACATACTCTTACTCTTTGTCTTTCTCTATGATTTATGTTTTATAATTTTTCTTCTCATTGATTTTGTAGAAGTTTTTTGGCATCTTTGGAATTCCATGATAGACGACATACATTACGCTTTGATGAAAACGATCCAAAAGAGGGACATACCTGTAAGTGATTATTTTATTCTCTATTAATAGAGAGAGAGAGAGATAAAGAGAGATGAAAGAGAGGAAAATAGAGAAAGAAATAAAGAAAGATGAAAGAGAGAAAAATCAAGAGAGAGAGAGAGATAAAAAGAGACGAAAAAGACAAAGATAGAAAGATAGAAAGAGAGACAAAGAGAGAGATAAAGAGAGAGAGATATAGAAATTCATACACACACACATACATACATGCATATACACACACATATACACACATGCATACATACATACACACATATACACACATGCATACATACATACACACACATGTACACACATCCATACATACACACACACGCATACATATACACACGTGCATGTACACACATGCATACATACACACACATATACACACATGCATACATACACAGACATATACACACACATACATACACACACATATATGCACATGCATACATACACACACATACACATATACACACATGCATACATACACACACACATACATACAATAACATATGTACACCAAGGAAAACATTAAAGGCAATTTATAGTCCAATGGCGATTTTTTTGCATTTTTGAAAAAAAATGGCTAATCTAATGACTTTGTAGGATATTATATTAGCCCAAAAACTTATATATTAGATGCCTTCAATGTGGATATATTCGCCACTTATATAAGGTACTTCCCATATGTATGGTATAGTTTCGCCAAATAGGTACATGTCTATGTGGGGGTGTGTATTCTCCTCGGGATAGAATTTGATGGGACTAATCCCACATTTGATGGATTCCGAAGATGAGCCATAAAAGGAGCACTATCCTCTCACTTCTTCACGCTTGGGTAGCTCTCTCAACGATGAGCTCCTCTCCCTCTTGTGTGCACGCGTGAAGAGGCCAAGCAGAATCTGAAAGCATAAATCCCACATTTGAGGGATTTTACAGCGCACCTACAAAAGGGGCGCTCTACTTTCATTCCCTTCAAGTGTGGGTGGTCTCTCAATGAAGAGCGCCATCTCTCTTTCCTTCGCATGCGCAAGCATGAAGAGGAATAAAGAAAAGGGACGACTCCTCAACGGGAGTTCTCTTTTGCAATTTGTGAGGGGTTTTATTTAAGTCATGTGACCTCTTATATGGGACAATGAAGGAGAAAGAGGCTGTTAATGAGATCCTCTAATCCCTTGCATATGGGATTAAATGAGAGCCAAAGATGGCTCCATATTCTCATATTTTTTAGAATTTGGATCCCTCTTGATCTTGTTGAGGTTGAAGGGACCTCATCTCTAAAACTATGGTTCCATAGAAAAATATGAGGAATATTCGCCAAATATTTCTATAGTTTCAATGAAAGGTATCATGAATATTCGCCCACATTTATATACTTCTGTACTAAGAAGGGGCCCTTATTTTTTTCCCTGATGTACACACATGCATACATACACACACATGTACACAGATGCATACATACACACATATACACACATGCATGCATACATACACACACATATACACACATGCATGCATACACACACATGCATACATACAGACACACACATGTACACACATGCATACATACACACATATACACACATGCATGCATACACACACACATATACACATGCATGCATACACACACATGCATACATACACACACATGTACACACATGCATACATACACACACATATACACACATGCATACATACAGAGACATACACACACATACATACACACACATGCATACATACACACACATATACACACACACACATATACACACATGCATACACACACACACATACACATATACACACATCCATACATACACACACACATACACACACACATGCATACATACACACATATACACACATGTATGCATACATACACACACATAAACACACATGCATGCATATACACACGCACGCATACATACACACACACGTACACACATGGATACAAACACACACATATACACACATGCATGCATACACACACATATAGACACACACATACATACGCACACATATACACACATGCACACATACACACATGCATACATACAAACACACACATACATACACACATGCACATATATACACACACATATACGATTTCAGTATAGATAAATAAATATGAAAATATATAGCTAGTTTTTTAATTAAATATATATAATTAAAAATATATATAATTAAATATATAAAATTAAGATTTTAAGTTTTCTTTTTCACATCAAATATATAAAAATAGTATTGGGGTTTTTAGGCTATTTACACGTGCATACACATATACTCATGCACACACACACACATACATACATACACACACACACACACACACACACACATATATATATATATATATATATATATATATATATATATATATATATATATATATATATATATATATATATATATATATATATATATATATATATATATATATATATATATATATATATATATAGACACACATATGGATATATATACACATACACATATATATACACATGCATACACACATATACATGTTTTAGGTCTAGGTCCTTACGATTAGGGTTTTAGGGTTTTTACACATGCATAACATATATACACACATACACATACACATATAATGCATATATACATGTATAAACACATGCATACACAAGTATACATATTTTAGGTCTAGATCTTTAGGATTAGGGTTTTAGGGTTTTACATACATATAATTCAATTAAATTTATATGAGGAAAATAAAGAAAAAATTAAGAAAAAATCTGAATATATAAAAAACATATATATAAAATAGGAAAATTGTATAGATAAATAAATATGAAAAGAGCAAGAGTTTTAAATAAATAAATTGAATATATATAATTAAGCATATAAAAATAGGAATTTAAGGTTTTGTATGAAAGTAAATGTATATATACATACACATACACATACACACACACACAAACACACACACACACACACACACACACACATATATATATATATATATATATATATATATATATATATATATATATATATATATATATATATATATATAGTAGAAGTGTGAGAGACACACAAGAAGCACACACAAGGAGCACAAACGCAGCAAGACACACGGAAAAAACGATGGTTGGAATAGCTCTCTCTATTGATCGATGAACTGAACTGAAGTAAGAGCTGAATAATATCCCTAAGTACAAAGTACCACCACATATGAGAGTATCAAGTATGTGGTAACATGGGGAAAAAACCTCTAGCCAGCACTAGAGTAAAAAGTGCCCATGTATAGGGAAAAGGTTCACATCAAAGCTACTCGAGAAACATATAAGTGTAACAAACCCCCCTGGAGCGAATGATGTGAACACATACAGGGAGTGATAGATCAGCCCCCACAAGGTAATAAGCCTAAAGCTTTGCGAAAAGCTTCAAACTTTTCCCGTCGAAGAGCTTTGGTGAATATGTCTGCCACATTATCTTGTGTAGGCACATATACCAAATCAATATCTCCTGCATGAAGGCGCTCTCTCACATAGTGATAATGCACCTCAATATGTCTGGTCCGTGCATGAAACACTAGGTTTCGTGAAACAGCCAAAGCACTCTGACTATCTGTGAGAATATGCGTAGTAGCATCAATCTCCATGCAAAGATCCATCAATAGGCATCTCAGCCATATACACTCCACTGTAGCTGTGAAAACTGCCCTGTACTCAGCTTCACAACTTGATGTCGCCACTGTAGGTTACTTCTTACTCAACCAAGATATGCATGAGTCTCCAAGGAAAAAGCAATTACCACTAGTGGACACGCGAGTGTCATAACAACCAGCCCAATCACTATCTGTAAAAGCATGCAAGCATGGCTCAACATCTCTGCCATAAAAGAGACCTAAGCTCAAAGTGCCTCGAAGATATCTAAACACACGTTTCACCGCTTGCCAATGCTTAGTGCCAGGGCTATGCATGAATCGACTCAACTGGGAGACTGCATACTGTATATTCGGCCTTGTGTTGCATGTATATATAAGACATCCCACAGCCTGCTGATAAAGAGAAGTGTCAAATGCATCACTGGAATCCTCAACTAAGAATCTAAATTTTGTCTCAACTGGTGTGGAAACTGGCCTGCAATCCTCAAAGTCAAAACGCTGAAGTAGTTTTTCAACATACTTTGCTTGATGCATAACAATTCCCCCCTCAACGGATACAAACTGGATGCCAAGATAGTAGCTCAAAAGACCAAGATAAGTGACATCAAAAGTGTGTTGCAAATCAGCCATAAGAATGTCAAGTTTTGCATCACATGACCCAGTCAAGAGTATGTCATCAACATAAAGAACAAGCACTATAAGATCAGCCCCATTTTTGCATACATAGAGTGTGCTTTCAATCGGACTACTTGTGAAGCCAAGAGCAATCAAGTGCTTATGTATTTTTTCATACCATGCACGTGGAGCTTGCTTGAGACCATACAAGGCTTTATGCAAGCCACAAACCATATGCTCTTTCCCTTTCATAGCAAATCCAGGAGGTTGCTTCACATAGACCTCTTCTTGCAAATCTCCATTCAAGAAGGCTGTTTTTATGTCCAATTGATGCACTTTCCAACCTTGATGGGCAGCCAGTGCAACCACGGTACGAATGGTAGTCATGCGTGAAGTAGGTGCAAAAGTTTCCTCATAGTCAATGCCATATTGTTGTGCATATCCTTTGGCAACCAATCTAGCTTTGTAATGATCAATGGCACCATCAGATTTCCTCTTAATCTTGTAAACCCACTTTGTACCAATGGCATTCTTTCCTATTGGCAATTCACATAACTCCCAAGTACCATTCCTATGTATGGAATCCATTTCTGATTGCATAGCACTCATCTATTGTGGATCGTCACATGCATCTTCAAAAGAAAGTGGCTCTTCATTACATGTTGTAGCAATAAGAGAATAATCCACAAAATTACTTGATTCATGGTGAGAGCTTGATCTTGTTCTACCAAGTAAAGGTGCACTCAATTTTCTGTCCTGCAAAGTTTGTTTCAGCCACTTTGGCATAGATTGTGCACTCTTGATAGAGATGCGTTCATTATGTAAAACATCTTCAATATGTACATCATGTGTGGGCTGAATTTCATGCTCCG